>JAZHAC010000008.1:2112500-3362500 GCA_039707435.1 Actias luna | reverse complement strand
GCCACCGCTCGATCACTGCTACAAAGGAATTATATACATCACTGTAATCACATAGTAGTTGGATCGGCGATCAGCTGTTACATAATACATATGCATAATATGGTATCATAACACACCACTGTGGCACTGTTCGTCTGATCATCCTTACTAATATTCATTATATATGTGTACCGTATAGATACTAATTTACTAACATATTATTCTATATTATTATAAACTAACATATTATTTCAACGCGCTAATCTGAGGAACTACCAATTAGGATTAGGATCAATCACTTTCAGATTTGGATAATATAACATCACACTATCACCAATAGTGGTAAAGCTGTATTGAAAATAGTTACTGGCAAAAATTATTAAATAAAAGTAAAGTTCCACGCTGGCAAAGGCGCGGGTACAGCTAGTAAATATTATTATAAACCCGAAAAATTTGTTTGTTCGTACGCATTAATCCTAGGAACTACCATTCTTATTTCGAAAAATATTTTTGTATGCATTTGGTACAGCAATCATTAACGAAGGCTTTTGAGATTATTTAAATGACTCTACTACCGATAAGAGCAAAACTGTATTGAAAAAAGTTACAAAAACGGACAAAAATTATAAATTAATGTTTTAATTCCACGCAAATGAAGTCGCGGCAACGACTAGTTTCTGTTATAATTGCAAAAGCGATTTGTTGTTTCTTAGTACATTACGCTTTCACACCAACGAAATGATCGATGCGAACGAAACGATGATGAATCGACTATGATGAATTTTTTGATATATAGGTAGATGGTTTCTCTGGAGACAGGTTATTTTTTCTCGAGAAAAACGGCAACAGTTCTACAAACTTTGGATGAAGCTAAAATTGGCAGGCAGGCAGTAGACAGTAGACATTAGGTAAAAAAAGGTGTTTGAAAATTCACATCTACTTGTATTGACGAACATCCTCAAATAAATAAATTTTATAGAGTATTTGATAGTAAACTGATTTTTATATCAATGTACAGCCAGGATTGGTCGACAAAATCAATATGAACGCGAGCAGAGCCGCGGGTAAATGCTAATGACTGACATACATTAATATTTATTATCGCGCTTAATGATTAATGACACATGTATATTTATAATGATATTTTAATGATTCCATCGAACGGTTACTAAACACGGTAATACTAATAGGATATATTTACATGTGTTTGCCTTCTAACATATTTTCAGCTTAATTTACGTTCTACTACTAAATGTTTTCAAGTTGTAAATAAGCAAGATGTATACTTAGTCATATCCCCTCAATCCAGCCGTGCCTTTATACTTCAAAACGCTACTCAGCAGTAATGCACCTGCATTGGATAATTCTTAGTAATCGAATCGCCCACACTTGTCCGGTGCAGATAATATTTTTATTTAGACTAAGAAACTGACATAGATTTTAAGTCATTCCGTATTTAACCACCATTGTAGAAACATTAAAGTTCTAAAATCAACGATGAGTTTATAAAGTCTCCTGAGATCCGTCGCAATTTAAATACTTAGACAATTTAACACCACAACGTATGACACGAAAATGATTTCCGCATAGTTAGGTACCACTATACAGCAATTATGACTCAGTGGTAGAGTATACGCGCAGCGCGTCGATGGATGTCAGTTCGAATCCCTACAATTATCTCGAGTTTTCAGAGAAGGAAAATATCGTCATCAAACCATAGCAATGCAGTACAGTATTTTTGAATACCTGCCTGGCTAGCTACCCACTCTCGAGTTAAAAATCTATCGCAAAAACATGTATTGATGTGTTCTGGCACTTGACGGGTCAACCCTCTGCTTACCGTGTCCACCCCATCATCTTGGGCCACATCGTCCCATGACATTAGGCGACATTGTGATGATAAAGCTAACCCTATAAATTATTCCAATCCATTAAGAGTTCAAATAGAGAGAAAATGTGTTATTTTATACATACCAGTATTACCAGACCATAGATATTATTGAAAATCTTACTAAAGGTGACAAAAATATATTGCTAAAATTCGAATACTGATAAGACTAAAAAATAGAAAATCGGTTGACAGTTGTAGTGAATTGTTTTCTTTTTTGGCTATTTATATCAATATAAATAATTATTCTAGGTATATTATTATTATCAGAACGCATAACAAAATTAATCAAATCAATATCTATCTTCATTCCTTAATCCTTGTTATCAAATCCTATCAACATAGATTTAGATAAAATACATAATAATTACATAAAGCTATGTACACTAAAATCATAATGGACTGTACTTTACATTTCTGGTGGAGAATGTACTGATACTATTTTTATAAACAACTAGCTGACCCGACAGACGATGTCGTGTCTTAACTATCAATATTGAATTCGAATTGTTATGATTAATAAAATAAAAATAGGTTTCAAACGCATAGTGTTTATTATTGTAATGCATTATTACAATTGAGAGTTATGTAAAATTAATATTGTCCTTAAGTTTTTTTAATATTATGCTCAACTTATTTTTTTCTTTCATAATAACCTTTTCCTGACAGTAATTAACACAATAAAAAAATAATTAGCGAAATTATTTCATTCGTTCACGCGTGATACATGCGTGCATGCGTGATGGGAAATAGAGATTAATTTTTATATATGCACCGTTTATTTTGAAAGTGGTGTAATTCCATTTTCTTTTGTTTCGAGAAAATTAAAGGTTACTATATTTGTTGATAATGCAATTTCATTTACCGACCAATTTTAAGTTGTACAAAACATGGAAATTTTTTGAGAAATTAAACACGGACTAGTTATATATAAAAAATTTACATTAAATTAAGCATGAATTACGTGATAGCTCATTTTTCTCAAAAATGGACTTACACCACTTTCAAAATAAATGGTTCATATATAAGGATATAAGTCGATAAAGCTCGGCCTGTTCAGGAAAAATTCCATCGGCGGCTATAGCCAACATACCGGCCTGCAGGAATACCTTTTTTTACAATCATATCTTGTATTAAGATGTGGCCCAAGATTGTGGACGCATTAAGCCCAGTGCAGGGACCGGCTCCCAAGTTGTACTGAGACACCTATAGGTACGTGGCGGCAGATTTTCAACTCGAGGGTAATGGCTAGTCAGGCGATCATTAGAGAAAGCCCTACCACCATGCTATGGTCTGCTCACGATGTTTTCCTTCTCAAAGCTCACGTCCATTGACGCGGCGTCCATACACACTATCAACTGAGCTATCATTGCTTTTTTTTTTATACTTAAGTTTTAGCGTTATGGCCATGATCTCACCTGCTCTTAAGTGACGATACGGCCCAAGTTGGTAGACACGCTATACCTGTGGAGGAACTGACTCTCAAGTGCAGCTGCCGGAACACACCTATTGGTATTTGGCGGAAGGTTTTACAACTTGAGGGTGGTAGCTAGCCAGGCGGGCATTACAAAAAGCCCTACCACCATAGCCTGCTTTACCTTTTCACGTCTCCTTTGAAGAACCCAATGTCATAGGAAGGAGGGTACACAACGACAGGAGGACGATTCCACGACTTCACGGTGCGGCAAAAGTAAGAGTCAGCAAACTTTTTGGAGACGTATCATTGTGAGCTTGGCGGTGAAAATATTGACGTCCTTAGTGTAATTTTGTTGGAACAGCTGGAGGCATGTTTAAATGTTGTAAGCGCTAAGTGAATCCTGGCCCTAATCTAAGACAGAAACGTATTTCCTATCACGTTCAAACGAATGACACAACACTAAATTTAAAATCGACGCAAATGTTAATGATCGATATTTTATCTTATCGTTTTAAAAATGCGCACGTATGTTATGACCTATCCCCACATAAAAAATAAACTGAGCATCAATAATGATATGCAATTTTAAATGCTTTAATGTAGTAATTGAAATTGACGTTTCTTTGCGAAAATGGCGAATAACGCCAGCGATTTACGGCAGTTTCAATAAAGCGTGAGTTGAACTAGTTTTTTTTATTTTTAGCTATTATAATAAATTAAGTATTGTTATTTTTAACTTATCTTCGCTCTGTGTAAGCTGTGTTAAATTTTCAAAGGCACAAATCATTTTGTACTCTTTATCGTACCGTACCGTAGGTGTTTTGATACCGGTGTGTTGGCTGATTTGTAAACCAAATCAAAAAGAGACTAAAGCGTCTATGAACTTAACTATCAAATGAATATTTTTTATTTCCATAGAAAAAGGTGTGGAAAGTAAAAAGTATAGACGTTAAAAAAAATCGTCAATACAAGAGTTGAACAATTAGACTAATCTAATTGTTCAATGCATTGACATTAGTTTTTGTTATAGACAATCGAGCTTTTAAGTCTACTATATTTATTATGTTTTTTGAAGTGAAACTTCTTATGGTAGAACTTTGAAAATCTGATCTGCAATCTATTTGTGTGACGATTGTTCGGGTAAAGTCGGCTCGAGGCGGCTAAGAGAGCGAGAAAGATATATTAATATTACACTTCTGTCATGTGGTTTTAAGCAGACACCGATTTTTTTTTCGATCTGACATCTCTTGTCTGATTAATGCTTTCAAAGAATCATTATTACCATCGTGGCCTTGTAGGATGAAAAAAGATTTACTGCTGTAAAAATAGCATTAGTTAATGAAATACGGCAATTACAATATTTGCTAGCAGCACTTTTGCATATTTTTTTTACCACTGACGTCTTAGTGATACGCTTCGCCGAGTCGCAATCCCGAAGCAGCCGATGTATATTCAACTGACTGTGTTTTTGTAACCTTTTTCAATACAGCTTTACTCCTATTAGTGCTAGCGTGATGTTAAATAGCCTATAGCCGTCCTCAAATATTGCTCTATCAATTACAAACAAAGTTTGAAATCCGACTGGTAGTTCCTAAGATTAGAGCGTGCAAACAAACAGACTTCTGCGCTTTATAATATTAATATAGATCATCGAAAGGAGTAGTACGGATGCAGGGTTGGCATAATTAAAACAAGTTGTTACATATACATGTTTAAACCAGTGTTTAAAATAGTTTGAATTAAAACCGTGTTTTTTATTACGTGTTCAAAAACAAAGATTAAAACAAGTTTTAATCAATGTATAAAACATTAAACTACTTTTCATTGCAAATCAATAGAATTAAATAAAAATAAATCAATATTTAGGACTTAAAATAGCTTGACATAAAACCAGTTGAGTCCGCTATTTATATTATTTATATTTTTCAACTCATATAACTCTTTTGGCATTGTAATTAAATAAAACATATTACTTGTCATACAAGTATTTTATTCAATCAAACAAAGAGCAAAGTACCATTAATTAGCAAACAATATTACACACGTATTTTGAAAACATATGTACATTTTAATATTCAGTTCAAATCCATCATAGTTATAATGATAACAATTTCAATTAATAGATTAGTTAATATAAAATCAAACTTGTGTGTCTATTAGGTCAGTGAGGGACAGATAATATGGCAAGACAACAATTAATTTTCGATTTAGATATTTAAAAACAGTGACAAATTTTACAGTTTTCTCGGTACCCAGTTTATTTCGTATGCCAGAATGAATAATCCAAATGTTGAAAACAGTCTTTAGATTGCAATACTTGAAGCTACAGCAGTATAAAGCTGAGTCACTAAGTCCATTGTTTGGCCATTAATTTGTTTATCAAATGACAACCACCATTCGAAAGGTCCGATTTTATTTACTAAATTACCTTCAAATAGAAAGTTATGAAAAGGGTCTGTCACTGTCCTGTATTTTGCAACATAGGGCATTGCCCCTTTATGATAAACTTCTATAAATGATAAAGCTTTAGAAATACAGCTACAGCTACAGAGAATTTTTTGTCGCTATTTTTCTTAAGTTATTTAGACACTACAGAATGCAAAGCATAACATTTTATTAGTCTAAGGAACATTCGAGGGGTCCGTTTGTAAAGGGCTATTAAAATGAACATTAGGTAGAACATACAGAATGAATGTAAAGCGTTTAGCACGGATTAGAGATTGGTACGCACGCAACATTAAATAAATGTTTATGCATTGATCTATTTTTGTAAATATTTAATTTACTATGGCGAATTTGAAAATAACTGTTCTAGAAATCAATTAATATAGGTCTATTTGCTTTGAAATTAATGGACTAAACTAAATAGAACAAACGTTAAAAAAAACACACACTTAGTTTTATAAAATTAAAAAAAAAGTTTTTAGTCAAACTTGTATGGATGTGTACCCGTCTAAGTCGTGACCAACATCTTCATGGTGAGAAACTCATCACAGTGGCTCGCTTTTGATTTATCAAATTTCGCTGAATAGCTTGGATACCGGAATTATAACAGAAACTCTAGCGGGTTTACTGATTTCTCAAAAGATATCGTTGTTTTGGTTTGTACTTTGTTTATCATCAAGTTTATCATAAATACGATCAACTTTATCTGGCTTCACTAAAGAAAAAAAAATTTAGCGTTTTGTCCACAATCTTATCTCATGTTATGTGAGTATGTGGCCTAAAATAGTGAGCGCGCTAAACCTAGTCGAGGGACTGGCTGTCAAGTTCAACCGATGGAACACACCTATAGGTATTTGGGGGTAGATTATATAGGGCAAAAACCTTACTATTATGCTATGGTTTCAACACGATGTTTTCCTTCACCGAAAGCTTATACTTATTGCAAGGACTCTAACTCACGTTTATTGACGCAGCGTTCCTACACGCTACCACCGAGCCATTAGTACTACCCAGAAGTTACGAGAGCAGACAGAAGGACAAATACTGCGCGATAATTAGAACAACTTTCATAAACGTCGCCATATTCCTGCTTAATATTGTTATTCCGTTAATTACCTACATTATTTAAAGTTTAATTGATTCCTTATTTAAAACGATAACTACATAATTCCTCTACATTTTGTAGAGTATCAAGCTCATATTTTATAGCTTTTTCGTTTTTATTGTCACATTTTATTAGCTAATACGAATGCTTGACCTTAACAACGTTACGACGATATGTGAGGACAGGGTGTTTAGATTGACGTCGCGTCAATCGACAAGAGTTGGAAACTTGCAATAAGCCAGAGTTTTCATTGAAGGAAAACATTGTGATCTAACCCTGGCATGGTGGTAGTGCTTCTTCTAATGCCCGCCTAGCTGTCTACCATAATGAAATTGAAAATCTGCCATCAAATGCCTATAGGTATGTTCCGGTAGTTGCACTTTAGACCGAACGCCTTCACTAGGCTTAACGTGGGGCACCATCTTGAGCCACACCGTTGCTTCACATCAGCTAAGCTTGTGCCCATAAACCTATAAAAAGGTTGTGTAATAAATCGCAAAAACTTTTTATTATGGAGGACCTTCTTTTGTTTTTGTTTAGATCAACATGCTTAATCTATCAAGGAACTGGACAAACTACGAGAGACGTGTGGGTATCATCAGGTGAGAAGCACCATTTAGTACTCACTAAAAAGCCACCACCGTGACTATCAATCCCCCATAATGCCAGAGACTAGAGAGACAGCTTTCACACTTCTTCTGTTCATGATAAGGAACAGCTAATGTAGCGGTTGGGCTACGATCAATTATGCGCGTCATGCAACAGGCACATTATTTTAAGCGCGTTATCTCAATCTTAAAACGAAAACGCGAACATTATAAGCGAATTTTGTACAATGCTGTCTATCTTATTCTATTTAGCGTTAATTCTCTTTAACGCCAAACTCCCTTAGATGCCGATATTACTTAACATTAGTTGCTTAAATTGAATCCACACAATCTCTTCTCTCCATTTAACGAGACGAGAGGTAAGAGATAAAAACATATCGACACTGGAATGCATAAATGTCATAACTGTACAGAAAGCTTAAATGCGAATACGAGTTAATTTTTTTTATAGTTAAGGTTTAGCGTTATGGCCATAATCTCACCTGATCTTAAGTGATATATATCATATATCATAAATCATATATACATCATACATCAATATACATCCTTTTAATTAGGAAAAAAACATCGAATGTAATTGGGTCTCGTTCTTCTGCGATGAATTTAAAATTAGTTTGATCGAAACATTTTTTTCCTCTTGATATAAATTTCTATAATAGTTTTCTGTATGTTCCATTAAGTTCAATTTTGCAAGATACGACAAATATGTATAAATATTTTCCAGCGTTGATGTATAGTAACATCATGGCATAGACTAACATATACAATCTTCTAAAGTTTGTATGAGAAATAACTAATTAATATTAAAAAATGTAATATAATTTACATATGAATGATTTATTACGAAAAAATGAATTCTTAATTAGCTTATGATCTTATAACACGTGACGCTTAATTTTATCACAAATTTTATTTTTCTACAATAAGTCATTTGGACAATCAAAATATTTGCATATCTTTTAAATGGTACTTTACAATAGCTTGTTCTTCGTTCGTATGAAACTAAAATATTATTTAATCATTTTTACCTAACATAAGATACTCAATTTGACCATAGGATGAAATAAATAAATTAAAAACAAATTGCCCGTTTTTGTAACTTTATTCAACACAGCTTTGTTCCTATTATTGGTAGCGTGATGTTAAATAGCCCAAAGCTTTCTTTAATGATTGCTCTATCAAACATAAAAAGGGTTTTTGAAGTTCGACAGGTAGTTCCTACGAATAGCGCGTTCACACAAACAAACTTTTCTGCTTTATTATATTAATATAAATAAATATAATCTTCGTCATACGTACTGCAAACTGCTAATACAGTAAGACGTAACGAACGGCCGTGAAGCCGCCTAATTAAATGTATTAACATATTAAAAATTCAAGGGCAAACAACGCCTTAAAACAACGCGTCTTTAACTTGTAATCAGTTTATCGCGTGTCATGTGCTGTAATCATGTAGTTTTATCGTATTAAATAAAACCTACTTTCCTCACTCGATTTACTTTATATAAACCTTTATCATAATTTAAATGACGCAAGAGCAAAATAATAATAAAAATCACATACCGCAATATAATTCTAAAATATTACGTGCAACTTGTGCCGTAGTATTCAAAAACCTGATAAAAGGAAAAAATACATATACATTAACAAGGTGGGTATCGAAAATTAAAAAATAACTTACAAATATTTGAATGAATTTGAATAATATAAGAATGAAAAATTCTAGCGGGTGATATGAATTGTTTTCATAGTAAGTAATGGCCACAATCTCATCTGATGTTAAGTGAAGATATGGCCCAAGATGGACGACACACTAAGCCTAGTGCAGGGACTGTCTCTAAAGTGTAACAGCCGGAACACTTGTATGGGTATTTGGTAGCAGATTTTCAACTTGAAGGTGATAGCTAAGCAACCAGACGGGCATTAAAAAAACCCTACCAACATACTGTGGTTTCATCTTGATGTTTTCCTTCATCGAAAGTTCAAACTCATTTAGGTGGATTCACACATCCGTTGTCGCGGTTTCCGTACACACTACCAAATACGTTGATAGTTCACCGCTTTGCATCGCGACTAAAGTCTGACAATGGAATCTAAAAACTAATCAGCCTAGAAAGATTTACAAACATTTCTGCTTTGAATGGTCATAGTCCCGTTTCGAAAAGTTCACTAGTTTCGACATGATCGAGCATCAAAGAAACTGGATTTGCCTAATTAATACAGATATCTCTCGATGATACACGTTTCATATTTTATTTAATAATCATAGAACGCCGTAGAAATAAACGAAATCAATACAAGATACAGAATATTCAAACGTCTATAATGGTGTTATTCACATAACTTGGCTTAAATTGAATCCGTGACCTTTGAGGATTCAGGCAGTCACCTTCACCGCTAGAACACGGAAACACAAAAACACTCCACGTGTATTACGAAAATATACTACGAACAGTAGAAATTCTCGGCGTCGCACTCTACATAAAGTGTTGCCCACGCGGCAAACGGGTTTCATTTATTTCAAACCGGCTAATGTATTCAGGACACGAAATTGAAGCTACACGATCTTCAATAAGGTCCGCTTGTACAAATAATATTAAAGTTTATGTAATTAGTTAGCTTTAAATCTAGTTTCAAGTTACTTACTTCAATGACCTAGTACATGTTAATCCGAAAGGTTAAAAATGTTTACAAATAAAAGATATATTTATAATATTATAAATGCGAAAGTGACTTTGTTTTATTTGTTAATTTCGTTTTCACGCCTAAACCACTGAATCGATTATTTAACATTTTGGTATAGAGATACATGAGACCTTGGAGATGATGATAGGCTGTACTTAATCTCGCGAAAAACTTGCTGGAAGTGGTAGTAAAGAGAAGGATACATTTGTATGAAACTTTTTATTGCGTCATCCGAGTTGTTTGATAGAATCAATATTAATGCCAGCGAAGCAGCGTGTAGAAGCTAGTATATGTACTGTAAGTTCAAATTTTAGTTTATTTGTTACGCTTTCACGGCTTAACTACTCAACCGAGCATTATGAAATATTGAATATACATTGTTAGGTTATAGAAAAGGTTATAAGATCTCTTCCATTCAGAAAAAGAGTACCGGTAGCGAGAGATAGAAACATATGTTTAAAATTGATAAAATCTACATTAACGCCAACGAAGCAACAGGCCATAGCTAATCGTTTATATCTGGCATTTACAATAACCACATATAGTATGTGTTTGACTAGATCGTGACTACCATTCACTAACTGTAACAATCATACTGGTTTCGAGATCAGCCGGTGTATATTCAGAAATCAGCACCTACACGTACTTTTTCTTATAGTTATTTTTATATCTTTTTTTATACAGCCAGGCGGGCATTAGACAAAGACATACCATGCCTAATGCCTGCCTGGCTAGCTACCACCTTCAAGTTGAAAATCTGCCGCCAAATGTCAATAGGCGTGTTCCGGCACCCTACCTCCGTGCTATGGTTTCTTCACGATGTTTTCATTCACCGAAAGCTCAAGCACATTGTAGATGGATTCGAGGATTCGAGTGGACACCACTGAGCTATCATGGCTTTTAATATTCAAAGTTTTAATACTCTTCAGTGAGCTTAAACTTTCGGTGCATGAAAAGTGAAGAAACTATAGCATTGTAATACGACATTTGCTAACGCACGCCTGGCAATTTACCACCCTCAAACGTCCTCTACACACCTAGATATACGTTCCCTACAACTGGACTTGAAAACCGTATTTATCCTTTTTGTAATCTACTTAAATCTCATTGTCACTTAACATCAGCTGTCATCTATATTAATATAATAAAGCGTAAGAGTTTGATTTTTTTATTGTTTGCTTGAACGCGCTAATCTTAGGTATTACCTGTCGGATTTCAAAAACTCTTTTTGTGTTTGATATATCAATAATTATAGAAGGCTTTAGGTTATTTAACATCACGCTACAACCAATAGGAGCAATAGGAGTTGTATTGAAAAAGTCACAAAACGGGCAACAAAATTCTAAGTAATTTAGAGTTCGAACGCAGTCGAGGGCACAGCTAAAAATAACAAAAAACATTAATTAATTCAAATCATCGAATCCATAATTTCCTGGCCCGCCAATGTTAGGAAGTAAATGTAGGCAATTTTATTCTATTAAATTTGCGATAAATTGCGGCGATTTATAATTAATTTGAATTGCCAAATGAATAAAATATCTACGAGTTTTATATTAATGGTAGTGGCGCGTAAACTTTTAATTGCCTAACCTCGAGTTCGCGTCAAGTCGCATGAGCCTCGAGACCACGGTAGCGGCGATTGGCTAATTTCTAATTGCAATTGAAATCAAGCTTTATAATTTTTTTTCATTGTTGTCGACTAATAATTATATAAATAAATTAAGTTATAAATTAATTGATTAATTATTATATAATAAATTAATAAATTTCATTATATACTGGTAATGCCCGCGGCTCTGTTCACACGAAAGTATTTATTTTACTTCCTTCAGTATTGTCCTATAAATTAATTACTTGAAATTTTAGTGGGATCTAAATCTAACATCTTTTTAATTCATAACCTTACATTGTTTAGTCATATGTCATGTTATGTTGGTGCAATTTTACATGATATAGTTTAATAATTGTGTAGTCGTTGTATAGTTAATTACTTTTTTTTTGTATAAAAAAAAAACTCCGAAAGTTCATAACAAGACAGTCACCACCACAGTCACCACTTTGTGGAAGCGATGATTTGTGTGATATTCCTCTACTTTAGGTAATATAGGAAGAAAAACTTGATTAATCCAACATTCTTAGACCTAGACGGAAAAAAACACCTATGACTCGTCATTTTTTTTTTGTTGTTAATCGATTTAGTATCTCTTCAATAAGGTCCACTAAAAGAGATATAAACGTTGGATTTTTCTGCATATAAAAGTCAGAAATAAAAATAAAAGATTTGCTTCTCGTTTCTACAACACTGTATTTTATACAATACTATCTTATACCTGCCGCTTCGCTCGCGTTAATATTGATTTGTCAAAGAAATCGGATACGACAATAAAAGTTTAATACGAAATTTATCTCTCTCTTTACCGCACCTCCTATAAGATTTTCGCGAGAAAAAGTAGCTTATCTCCGTCTCCAGGTTCCCATCTATCCCTATATCAAAACTCATCATAATCGATTCAGCGGTTTATATGAAAGCGTAACAAACAAAGAAAATCAATTTCGCATTTATAATATTAGTAAATTATGGATAATATATTTTTATTATAATATTCATTATTGCGTAGTTACTTTTCGTAGTTTACGTAGTTAATTTTTAAATAAATTAAATATAAAACTTCGAAGTAGTTCGAAGAACTACTTCGTAGTTTAGTGTCAATATCTTTATCGCACCTAAGTACATTAAATCATCAATGATAATTTAAATAGAAACGACTGATCTAAAAGTAACCATAATTCTTTTGTAAAAAACTGACGATACATTCGCAGTAATCGGACGTCGCGTACCTACATTAAGATATTTAAAATAAACATATTAATGATTAGTAAAAAAGACGCGGATAAGAAATCATTAATTATAATAAAATACATGATTTATTAATACAAGCAGCCGTAAATCATATTTTATATATTTATAAGAAAATCTTAACTACGCAAAAACTTTAACTACAATGTATTAAATCATTAGAGCCTGTGGTTTTTATGACATTAGAATAATTACTGTGGTCTTTATTATCTTGTATCCATTTGTCGTTCGGATTAAATTATAGTATGTTTCCTACAATTTTAGATCTATTTTGCAACATTGTAGATATGGTATTGCAATGGTAAATATAACTAGAAGCGATGATAGCTTAGCGGTCGTGTGTACGACTTTGCGCCAAGCGGCGTGAGTTCGAATCCAACCACCTATAATGAACTTGAGCTTTCGGTGAAGAATAACATCGTGAGGAAACCAAAGCATGGTGGTAGGGCTTTTTCTGATGCCCGCCTGGCTAGCTACCACCCTCAAGATGAAAATCTGCCGCCAAATACCAATAAATGTGTTCCGGCAGTTGCACTTGAGAGCCAGTGCCTCCAAAGGTTTAGCGTGTCTACCAACTTGGGTCGTATCGTCACCTAAGATCAGGTGAGATTACGGCCATAATGCTAAGCCTTGACTATATAAAAAAAAAATATTAGTACTGGCATTTTAAATACTTATTGAAGTTTAATCATACTTGTCTTAAATATATTGTTTCACAGACTGGTCAAATAACTGCTTCCGCCTAAAGTGTAGTGATTGTCAAAATTTTCACGGACAGTATAAGTTATTTATTCTAAAATATGTATTAATAATTAAAAACAAACGAACAAGTATTTAAGGTTAAGAAAGTCACTCAATGCGATGGCATTTCTACAATCTTTATGACATTACAGACATTCTAACGCTATTAAAAAAATTTGATATTCAACACTCTAATTTTAGCACATTACATACCTTAAATTTTGAAACAAGTTGCCAACTATCGAACAAAGGAAATTTTATTAATACCCATTACGATGTTCATTTACTGAAATCTTATATTTTTGAATTTAGAAAATTAAGAATCCAATTTTATAGTTTTAATTTAATATATGACATCAATCGTTATCAATGACGTCATTGATTACTTTATTCGACAGGCTGCATACCTATTAACGACCCACACAGCACAAACGCTATTGTGATTAGAGCCATTGTTAGAAGATTGAACCGTTTCAGGAAGTATTGATAACTTGCTAATTACGAAAACAAATTTCAAAACAGCGTTTCGATATTACACAGTTTAGGGACTTTGACATACCGGCTGTCTGAGAGGGCAGCTCGCCAGCAAAACCGGACGGGCGCTGGATTACCATCAGGCAAGGCGATACCTGGCCTTGGGGTTAAAATGAGTATTCCCGGCAACTAACGCCGGGCGAGTTCTTTTTTACGTAATAGCGGGGAAATGAGCAAGCGTGTCACCTGACGTTAAGTGATCACCGCCGCCCATGGACACCTACAATAAACACCAGAGAAATCGCAGGTGCATTGCCTGCCTTTATTTTGGAGGGACTGGCTCTCAAGTGCAACTGCAGGAACACATCTAATAGTATTTGGCCACAGATTTTCAACTCGAGGCTGGCAGCTAGCCAGGCGGGCATCAGAAAAAGCCCTACCAACATGCAATCCCACATAACCCACTCAGTCACCCCCGGGTTGGGGGGATATGCATGAATGCATTTCCCCACAATAAAAAAAGTACTTGGACACTTTGCTGAAAATTCATCCACTAATTTTGAAATCACATTATGGACACTATCGATTAAATCAAAACAAACATGTAGACCATAGCTTGTTTTTATTAACGTGGTACAAATCCAATTTACGGACTTCCCCAATGCGTAAATACACTACCAGGGGAGCTCAAGCCAAAGCGAGTGCGGCTTGTAGAAGACTCATCGATTCGATGAAGATTTTTGAAGATCGAAGAATTAAAAAAATATATATATATATATATGGAGATTTATGTTGCCAAATATAACAACTTAGATAAAAACTGATTAGTAAAAATGAAATAACGAGGACTGCCGACATAAGTGAAAACTTAAAACTTTAATTAAAAGAGAGATATACTCTTTGTATATATATAATGTATATAAACAACGCATGGAGGTATATGTATGTACATATATACATAGTATACATATTAGCTCATGGAAAGCGTGCGGTGACGATGACGCGAGTTTTACGCTTTTTGTTCACCCAAAAAGTACATACACAGTATATATATAGCTCATCGAAAGCGTTGACTGGAGAAAATGTTAAAGCACTTCCTATTTCCCTGGCACAAAGACCCAAATATTAAGGGACACTGTTAAGGTTTTCGTGAGTAATCTTTGTTCACACCGGGTGAATATTATCTCAAATATCTCTTGGATTAACACAAGCTAGAAGGTAAAGAGATTTACCAATATTACAAAAAATCCCTGGCGTATATTATGGACGGTACTTATTACAGTTATTAACAACATATTAACCTTTTTACAACGATACTAACATAATGATTAAATCAGTTTATCATTAATGGGCTACAAGGTCAAGGTGATTTAAGCGTAATAATTTTTTTGTGATGATTTACGTACTCAAGGTCATTTTCAAGCCTTGTCTCTGTTTACTTCATTCAACTGTATTGCAATCTCAACACTATCTAATGTCTACTAGGGCATTTTTAAATGCTTTATAAGTTTAGCGTTTTGACCACAATCTCACTTGATGTTAAGTGACAATTTGGTCCAAGATAGTGAACACGCTAAACCTAGTGGAGCGATTAGCTCTCAAGTGCAACTGCCGGAACACACCTGTCTGGCAACTTAAAGGTGGTGTTATCTAGTGCACGGACCAATTTGTTATTTTTTTAATGCTGGCAGGACAAAGTAAGGGTAATGTTTCTTATGATGGCCACGACACAATCCAGAAATAACTATATCGGCCTAGAGATCTACAATTTATCATCAGTCGTCGCTGCCATACCAGCCCGGATGTAATTTCATGTACCAATGGAACTACCACCCCTCCTATTTAATTAACATAGTGAAAAACTATTTACAGACTCTCTTCCACAATCCATAAACACACTTAGGCCAAGGCGACAAGGGTATACGGCGACTTATCAGATGACAATCGCGACAACCGAACCACAGTATTGCCAGAAACTAGAGACAGCTTTCTCACTTCTTCTAATCACTAACAGCCCTCCTAATTACAGTTAACTAATAAACAGTGAAACAATAAATCTAAATTGAAATGTCAACCAGAAAAAACAGTAAGTATAGAGTCGCAACAACTGCGATTAAGAAGGATCATGAGGAATATTTTTTATTAGTTTTAAATATATTGCTAACAGTATTTATAACATTTTTTGGTATTTTTATTGCCTTGACACAACCCTAGTTCCAGTTTAGAGCTTCAGTATGGTAAGGTTTCAAGTACTTTTAAATTAGAATTAACATACCATTTTATGGCATGAGACGTACGCGTACTCGATGGTTTCAGAGCACGCGGGTAAACGTGATATGTTGTAATAGAAAATATTTTATATTAAATCTCACCATTATGTACTAAAGGTGTTTTCCGAATCGGCTCTCCTCATCTCCTGAAAGAGATAAAAACAAATAATTAGGAAAGAATTGTAAATGGACTGTATTTTATTCAGAATTTCGTTCATATGCCTCTAACCAAGTTTTCTATTTTTGCAATCGTTAGCGTGAAGAAAATAATATGTTAAAAACATGTTAGAAATATATAATAAAAATTTTACAATTATATATATATATATATATATATATATATATATATATATATATATATATATATATATATATATATATATATGTAATTAGCATGTTGTTGCATCTGTCAGTAAAATGTTATCCTATTTTTTTAATTAAAGTGAAACTTCTTATGGAAGTACTTCGAAATTCTGATCAGCAACTTTTTTGCGTGACGCTCGTTCCGGTCGAGGCGATTAAGGAGCGAGAGAGATATAGTTATGTTTCACTTCTGTCCTGTGGTCTTAATCACACAGCATTTATCAGTTTTCTCTTTACAACTCGGCTAGGAGCAAGGGAAGGGATTAGAATATATATATACTTCAGAGCGCATGAGGCAATTAATTTTATTTGGCACACTATTAACAAATCGACTAAATTAGATAATAAAGCAAAAAAAGTACGCTTTAAACAAAAGCAAAAATCAAATCCATAAAACCAATGCGACTTTCAAATAAACATCAATTCTACGAAACAAGTCACCGATCCGTTGAATGAAAGTCAACGATCTCATTCCGCATAAACAAGCCGACATTAGCGATATTAGAGCCCAGGCGAGATCACGGCGACCGGTTAGTTCGCACGGCGCCGCCGCGTCGTGTAACACTACGATGTTGTTCGAGAATGTTCCACCTGGATCTCATGCATATTTCATTGGAAAACGGTCGATGAAAACTTATATCTTAGTACGAGAAAGAAACTGGATCGAACATTTACACTCACAATGTTGCAGCGTCAGATTTTATTATCATATGATTCCCTCAATACTGCTAAAATCTTGAACTTCTATCCTGACACTGTAAATTGACCCAATCGCGACAGCACGAAGATTCGTAAGAATCTTCTTGCCGCATAGCCTCGGATTGGGGAATGGATTACATAGTACGGTTTTTCGTAAGACCGTGACATTTGTCTCTTCAAAAAGGTTTTGAAACACGGTCTTCATGGTCGGCAACATAACTGTAATGCGATACGACGACGACGGTTAACTCTCTTGTTAACTTACTCTAGAATAAAAAGAATATAATGGAGATTTTGCAGATGTTAAATCCATCTTTTCGGTCTATGTGACATTACCATATATCTTAATGCCTCAGAACAAGAAAAATTTGTTCAAAGTTACATCTGACAAGGTATTGGACTAATTAATTTATATAAAACCGCCAAGCCGTCTAGAAATTTCCATTACTACATTACTAGACTTGTAGGACTACATTTTTTAAGGTCTCCAAAGTCAATCTATCTTGTTACTCGCATAATCTCTTTGAATAACCTACAGTGAATTTACTAAGGTACGATCAAACTTTTAGTTCTAATCTTTTATAATAATATATACGATCTAACGATGTTGACGTAAACCTCGTGGGCGGTATTCGGGCGATGCACGATAGAATGTACCTATTGAATATTTTAAATTTTTTATGTTAATATAATAAACCCGAAAAGTTTGTTTGTTTGAACGCGCTAATCTTAGGAACCGCCATTCGGATATCTAAAATCCTTTTTGTATTGGGTAACGTTATGACGGAGAAAGGGTTTAGGCTTAAGCTGTATTGAGAAAAGTTACAAAAACGGGTATCGTTACTAATATTATAAATGCGAAAGTATGTTTGTTACGCTTTCACAGTGAGTTTATGTTTGTTTAGCTTTCACGCCTAAACCGCTGACTCTATTATGATGGATTTAGGTATAGATATAGATAGGAACCTGGAGACGGTGATAGGCTACTTGTTCACGCGAAAAACTTATTGGAAGTGTGGTAAACAGAGGGATAAACCTTGTATAAAACTTCAAATTTACTTGACAAAATCAATATTATAGCGAGCGAAGCCGTACGTTAAATCTAAATATTTAATATTTTTTAGTTCCACGCGAGCGAAGTAACGACCACAGCTAGTACAGATATATTAATAAATTTGTTTGAATAAACATTTATTCCTAAATTTCCTGATAGACGTTTATTACAACGGATACTCAAAGTTAATATAGCATTACTTTTATGTGTCTACATATTTATACATATATAATTCTATGCACTATGTATTGAAGTAATGGACTATGAGAATTATTAAATTTTTTTTTAGCAATAATATAAGAATATTAAACGTACGATGTCGTACGTACGAAGACACACGACTGCAGTTTACTCCTTAAGAACTATTTGTAGATTTATATTGTGTACATTATGTAAAAAGCGGGTAAATTATGGCATCTTAAAAAAATCAAAGCACATATAAATATTTATTCATATGATTTACATCATTCCAATGAAATATACACTACTAAACTATTTCACATAATAATAAGTATACACATATACATAATCTTGAAGTGAAAGGTTAAAGTACGTTGTGGCAAAAGAAGGTAACGCCTCAGTTTTAGTTGACGCTCGATTTTAGTCCACATAAAATTTTCATACCGCGGCCTAATAAGAAAATCATTTCTTGAGGAGTAAACTCCAATAAAGACGTACGTAGCTGCGAGTATAACTAGTTTTTCTTATCAAGGTACTCATATTATCTTATAGTCATAATTAAGAGGACACTCGATTATTTTAAATAACTTACAGGTTTTGCGTTATGGCCACGTCAGGTTATGGTGACGAAATGGACAAAAATTGTGGATAAGCAGCTAAGTCTAGTAGAGGAAATGGCTATCAAGTGCAACTATTTGCCGGCTGAATTTCAACAAGAGGGTAGTAGCTAGACTGGGTGAGTTTTAGAAAAAGCCTTACCAATACGCTATGGTTTCATCGCCATATTTTTCTCCACCGAAGGCTCAAGTTCATTAAATAATCGAACTAACGTCCATTGACGCGGCGTCCGTACGCACTACCAACTGAGCCATCGTCGCTTCGATTCACGCAAAGGATGGACTGTTATAAGATTAACATACAATTATGTAGTGTATTAAATCCTTTAGTCATATTTCTGTATTAAATCATATTTCGACACTTCCGACGTCTCAATGCCACCCGCAAGTCAAGCATTATAAAGACGATTCAAACAAAGTTTACTGTCGACTCACTCAGTAATTCTCCATTTAATTCTAACATATCTACGTTACACATAAAACGTGACCATCAACGTATTACTTAAATAAACACTCGGTCCTCATACTCTGTTTATTCTTTTTTTTTAAAGTTTACGTTATAAAGTGAAGCCTCCCACGTCACATTCTGTAGTATAAGTAAATAAGATAGCGTCGAAAGTAAACAACAAAGTAATTGTTTTTATTATACTTATAAATAAAACTCTTCTCCGTAACTTCTGACGTCAGTTTCGAGTTTATTTGCTCTGCAAAAGGTAGGAGCACTCATTTATACTAATACTAGCCGTGCTTGCGACTTTATTCGCGTAGAACTACAAATTATTTAAAAAGTTTTGCCCATTTTTGTAACCTTTTTGCAATACCTCTTTGATACTTAAGAGGTATATAGCCTAAAATCTCCCAAATGATTCTTCTGTCGATACAAAAATAATTTTTGGAGTCAAACTTCTTTACGCACGCTTGAATTGGGGAGTAAGCTGGTGAATGCGTGATGAGAGCGTTGCGAAAAGTGTGATCGGGTGAGGCGAACGGAAGTTGAGTGGGTGATATATGTTAGTGAAGATAGAAACAGAGAGAGTTACGTTTCGAATATTACTGTAGGGGCAAGAGAGAGGTGCGAGCGCACATTTTCTTTCTCTCTTTCCCTCATAGCCAGAGAAGTTTTAGTTCAGTCGTGTAGTCTAAAGCATACTCGTTTTTTTTAATTCTGACAGGCAGTTCCTAAGATTAGTTCGTTCAAATAAACAAACAAGCAAGCAAACAAACACACGTTTCCGTTTTATAATATTAATATAGATAAGGACGCTGAATAGTTTGTGTTTGTTCTCGCCGCTATCCCTCTTGGCAGACATACCGGTACCTCGATACACACAATTTTTGAAATTGAGACATCTTATGGGTGGACTCTGAAATCCTGATTCGCAACCATTCTGTTTTATATTCGTTCGGGTAAAGTGAGCTCAAGGAAACTAAGGTAGCGAGAGAGATATACTGCAATTTCACTTCTGTCGTGTGGTCTTAAGTACACACCGTCTTTTGACCCACTGACCGTGTAATTTTTGTCCGAAATTATTTTCATTATATTGTCGTGGTGAAAGAAAAAAATAAAAACAAATTACATTTTTATATTTTTATGAATATATTATATGTGTATATATTTCTTTCGAATAAAAATTTATATTCGCTATTTATTTATTATAGTTGTTTGTTTTGTGGTAAATTTGTGCACTTTGAAATATTGAACAAACTAGCCGTTTTTATTTGGCAATACTCTATATATAGCCGGCATGAGAGTCCCGTATGCCGTCACGACAAGAGGCATGACGCTCTCTTATGTCACCATGACGCCTTTACGACGTCACTCTCGACTCTCGCGTGTGTGTACGCGCGTAATACTAACATGTAGTTGCTTCTCAGTGTTGACTGCATACCATAATTATTATGAACACATTTGTCGCACCGTGAAGTCGTGGAAACGTCTTTCAGCGAGTTCCCTCATTCCTATGACATTGGGTCCTTCAAAATAGGCGTCATGGGGTACGTAAGCCGGCCAACATGACAGCGCTTGCTGGCAGTGGATTCTGCTCATTGTTACTTAGCATACAGTCACTTTATTGCGCAAGAACGAAAACGCAAACGAAATGCTGTATATTTATTGGTTTTATTACTTATAAATTTTAACATCAATGTAAATGCTACATACATCTACTCGGCGTTACATAGGGGCCGTTCATAAAATACGTTCGCACTTATGGGGGGGGAGGTGGTGTCGCTTACTGTGATAAATTGTGCCAAGGGGGACAGTGGGTCTGAAAGAAAATCGTGACGTTCGCAGCTCATAAAATAATTTTATACATTTTACATGTTATTACTGAAATTTATTTATTTATTTAGGTTTTATTATTACTGGCTGTCTTGAATCAATAAGCTATGAGTGGGCACAGCTAACAACATACGCGCTATGGATGACCATCTACATTTTAAAAATATCGTGTAATATAGAACGGACTAAAGAAAGGGTCGTGACGGAAAAATCTTACATTTTGATTTGTCTAGCTTCCATCCGTATCGTGCGTAAGGAACTTGGTTCGAAATGTATTGGAATTAGTGTACTGCTATTAATTGACATATAACTTGTACGCTGCGGGTCTATAATTTGTGACATAATATTATTGATAGGGGGTCGCAGAAAAAATGTTATAACGTGACGAAGGAGGGGAAGTGGTATAAAAAGGCAAAATTTAGCGTGACGTATTTTATGGATATTCTTAACATAAACTAATCCCGATATCAGTTTCGAATAGAACCAATATTAGTATCCGGAATATCGACTTCAACCCCCACATGCACTGAATCCGATATAACCAACGCCCTGTGCTCCAATTTAGTTGCCACGCAGAATATAGAAAATCGAAACTGTAACAAGTCATTGTCCGTGAAACTGGGTTAAACGCTTAGTAAATAAGCTATCGGGCCGTTTCGTGGATATTTTAAAGTGATGGATTTGTGCCGATTTAACGGTATAGTGCGGTGTGACCAGCCTTTTTCAAACAAGTGCGCAATGAATAAGTTTTACATCGCGGTATAGTGAGCGCATGTTTTTATTAGGTAGGTAGTAGGGGGAATAAAAATGAACATATATTAGCGTTACAATTAAAAAAAGGATCATTGTATTGTTATTAACAATTATTTTAATTCAATCAATTCCTTTGTACATATCACACTATATCGACAATCGATCAATAATATGTTACAGTTATTTTTTATTATTTTCCAAATTGCAATTCGGCGGATAGTAACAATTTGTTTGCAGATTTGCAATATGCTCAAACCACAAAATAGATGAAAACAAAATTATTATTACTTACTTTTAAACTATTTTCTACGGTATCGAAAAGTTTTAAAAAATGGTACCTTTAAATTAGTATTTCGGAAATCTTACAACGGGTGCATTACAGATGAACCGTGTGTGCACTTGCGTACGCGGGCGCAGGGTTGGCCGCCTTTGGTATAGTGTATGAGCAGGCGATCGTCAGTTCTTTCATATTTTTACATCAATCAAGCAGCCAATCGATAATTACTTAAACATTATCCAATAATTCAATAACTGTGTTAGATAAGTAATTTCATTTTGATGATGATGATTGTTCCGGTCGATTTCGGCCATGGCGACCAAAATTACACAGCACATAGTGTACGTGCAAGACACTGGTGCACATACTCGTCCTTGTACTTCTAGACAAAGTAGAACGGGGACCGTTTCCACTGGAGAATGACTCAGAAAGATGGTACAGTATCACGGTGAGAAAGTTACAAAGGGTCAGTACTATCTCACACACCCTTATTTATCTTTTACAATACACGGCACAATTTCATTCAACTTATCTTATAAAAGATACGTCAGTTTTATAAGAACTATTTGACAGAATTAGTTCAAAAAACTGTTTCATTATGTTATATGAATAGTGAGATAATTATTTATTTATATTTATTATGATTATTTATGCGTAAAATTAAATGATGTATTTTCTTATACATACATAGTATATATTTTATAAATTTATCATAGTTAGTCTTAGTATTGTAGTAGTTTTTGGAGTTCATTTGTGGTTTGATTTACATCTAGCATCTTTTATCTCTGTATCACCTTAAAGTTGACTGTTACGTCACGTCACTGTAACGTAGTACGACGTTTGGCCTCAGACGCACCTGATGAAAACGAAGACCAGGGCGCAGATGTAGAGAGGTCGTGCAATAAGAACTTATTCACACTTCTGTTGAAGTACCCTCATGTTATAGGCCGATATAAAACTTAATCTAAAGTGAACAGAAATGGGTACATAAATGCACTTCATTTGTAACGTGTCTTGCAATGTTTATAAAGAATCCAAAGTGTATATTTGCATATAATCAATCAACTGTCACCATAGTATATAGATCCCACGGGCAGCGAATCTTGATCACTCTGAATATAGTTTATGTAAACTATTGCGCATGAATATTCAAAAGCATAACTAATCGGTCGTAGAACTGCACATAAGAAATAAAAGTGTTTAGCTTCAAAAACTTGTAAACATTACTTTCAGATTGTTAACACACATTATTTCAGATTTAGGTTGCACTATGCCAAAAGTATTAAAAATGTAACCAAATATATATAACTATGAGAATCAATATTTTCAATTTGATAAACCTCAAACAAATGAACACCATTTTGTTCGATAAAATGTCTTCTGACCATCGATCTGTACGAATTTCAGTCGGGCCAAGTTTTGTCGGCCGTACTACGTATATACTTTGATTTTTTAATTTAGTGCGTAACTGTAATTACAAATTTTAGGTTACTCATTCATATGTGTTAGTAAAGGTATCAGCGAAAGAATAGATTAGAAGAATTTAAGAAAGTAACAGATGTTTATAGATAACAACGACCACCGATGTGGTACAATTTGTAACCTTTCTTAGCAAGAAGTATAAAGTTAACGATACTACTCAAAAAACCTTGTTTGTTAGATGCTATTTGTTAGTATACCAACACCATATAAATATAGAACATAATGTAGATTTTAAGGTAAGGCATCAGCTAGAGACAGCAAAAAATAAATCAAAATCTGTTATAATTTTTTCCATATATTACCGATTCTGGAGGAACCTTTCTTTTTATGGGACACAATGTAACTTAGTTGTTAATCCATGGTATTAGTATAGTTGTATTATCACCATGCGAAATTCGATTAAAGTCTGCCCAAAAATTTCGCAGTTATGTTCGTACAAGGAGACAGACAGACATAAGACCTAATAAAATAATTTTGGCTTCTACAATATATCGAGATAAAAAACACAAAACTTCAAAATCTATTTAATGTATAGAATTGGTTCATCATTATTGGTCTTCTACAGGAGATGCCTTTTTATGTAGACTCCGTTCTATTACATTTGCGCTAAATAAGCTGATACGGGAGCCACAGACGCGGCAACATTTGCTGCAGGTAGATATTAAATGCGACGGGGGTGACAGCTAGCTAGTCTCGTGCTGGTGCCCAGTCTCGCGTTTACAGGTTAACACTTGTAGTCAGGAATCATCATGAAGTCACATTCCGTCTGCTGTCACTTTTCCCCCTTGAACGCGGTCTTCTAAGATGTGCTCCCATTCGGATATTTTGATGTTGAAGCTAGACACATCGCGCTTAACCCTATCTTTAAATCTTTGCATAGGACGACCGACTGGTCGTTTAGCGTGTGTAATTTAGCCAAGGAGAACCTGCCTCGGTAAAAGAGAAGGTTTCAATCAGAGTTGGTTCAGTTATTGTTTTATTACGTGTATAAATTAACTCTCTGATTTAATAAATTATAATTTGAAGAGGGAAAAAAAATTGCGAATTGAAATAACCGAACCAGTTACGTTTTTTTTTGGAACATCAAAATGCGTAACCTGTTACTTAATTAGTAAATCCGTAATTTTAGAAGTACCCTTTTTTGTTTAAAAATGTACCTGGGTGGCAACGTAGAAAAAAGAATTTACACTATTTAATGTATGTCGAGTTTCTGCTAAAAAATGTACCAAGACGTCAGTCTTTTTTATTGCTTAAAAACAACTGAAGTATATAAAGACACTGTGAACAAACAACAATATTTGATCACCTTAAAGACCTTCACAATTTGTTATGATTGTGTGAGGTATATAACTATAAAGTTACATTAATTTATGTATCTAATTAGCTAAGTAAACGTTATATACTAGCTGCACCGTGCCTTAGAAAAAAAAATGCTTTTTGAAGTGACACGTCTTATGAGAGTTTTGAAATTCTGATCTTCCACATTTTTGTGTAACGCTTGTTCGGGTAACGTTGGCTTGAAGCGACTAAGGAAACCAAAGATATATAGTGATGTTTCACTGCTGTCCTGTGGTCTTAAGGCCATATAGTTTTTTTTTTTTTACTTTTTAGCCTGGAATCTTTATGTATGTACGGATAACAACTCAGCGAAGTTTTATCATAATTTAATGAATCAATGATATAAGTAAAAATGTGTAGATACGGAATATGCACTCCAGAAGTAGTACACTGATTATGTCAAATGTATCACTTAAATATCAGTATTGCGTCGGCGTTCAAAGAAATACAATGTATGTTGTATATTGATTGTTATATCCAATGTTCTAAAACAACAGAAAATGCCGTCAGATGTAGTTAATGCGATGTTGTACAAATTTACATACAAAACTTCGTATGGGTCAAGGATCACATTTAATTCTATAGAAATTGTACTATTTTTTTCTTTTATGTAACGCAAACAATCGTAGAAAAGAAACCTAAGCTAGGGACTTGGCAGTACCCCATGATATTGTATGGTCACAAGCCATACGAAATGACACAATAATTTCTAATTACTGGCCTCACTTAGGACTCTAGTTTACTGAGATTAAAAATATTGCGTAGCAGTCGACAAATTCGTGTAGTTCTAGTGACCGAGTGGGTTACATGTAACACCCGCCACGGGGTCACGTTTAGGGGCGGCTTTTTGATACAGCCGCTATATACCCAACTTGCAGGCGTTGGGGTTTTTCCTAGAAGTGTGAAAGCTATCCCTGGCATATGGCAATACCAGGATTGAAAGTCAGTTTAAAAGAATGATAGTTCATTGAGTAGAGTGGTAGTATGTACGAACACCGCGTCAATGGATGTGATTTCTAATCCACTTGCACTGAGCTTGAGCTTTCGGGTAAAGTAAAACATCGTGACAAAACCATATTATTGTGATAGGGATTATTCTAATGCCCGCTTAACTAGCTATTGCGTTCAAGTTAAAAATCTGTCGCAGATTCGTTCCGGCAGTTGCACTTTAGAGCCAGTTTCTCCACCTGGCGTAGCGTGCCCACTATCTTGGGTCACATTGTCACTTAAAACGTCAGGTGAGATTGTGACCATTTTTTTTCCGTGAGGAAATGTATTTATGCATCCCCTCCCAGCCCGGGGGGACTGAGAGGGGTATGTGGGACTCACCCAGCGCTAAGCGCCGGGAATACCCACTAAATCCCCACGGCCGTCTGTCGCCTTCCTGGGGCGAAGCGGGTCCGTGCATGCACTAAGATTGTGGCCATAACGTTAAACTATTAATATATATATACCACGAAAAAAAAGGAGAGGAGCAACCGGCCAGCTTAAGACCCACTGATTAAATTTTAAATCTAGAACTTTTCAGTGAGAATGATAAACTCTGTAGTAGAAGAATATTATATTTCTAGAAAGGAAACAGTGACATATTTAAAATATATCTTAGTAATCACTGTTGTTCAGTGACCTACTACAAAAATAATATAGAATATAGCTACCACGTAACACGAAATGGTGTTTCTTCGCTACTTTGGAACAGTTAAAAAACTATGACACTACTTTACTAAATAATTATTAAAGACGATGAGATCATTCTTAAAAGCAGACTGTCAATATGTTGTAACGCGTGACATTAAAATATAACTATTGAGTTATGAACGTGTTTTAGTGTAGCTAAGAGAGCCTGATCTTTCCGAAGTTATACATAGACATACATATAGGTAGTAAGTACAAGATGTTAACAATTTCTTCTTTGTGGTTTTGTTCTAGTAACACAGGTAGCCCGTTAAATAGAAATAGTGTAAATAGGAAAAAAAAATATTTTATTAAAAAAAAAAATGGGTGCTTTTTAAGATATTATCGAAATCATAATTCTTCTACATATATCTATCAATAAAATATTTATAAATATTGCTCCATGCACCCCACGCTTTAATTACAATAAAAACCTTTTTTTACACTATTATTAATTTATATTTATTAAAAAAAATATACTATTCTTAATTCAAGTTAATTAAAATTTATTTTCAATTTTTTAGTTTGGTTTTCCATAAAAGAGTGTTTTTTAGTTTTTTTTAACTATTATTTATTTTCTACTTTTTAGTTTGGTTTATTTAGAAAACCTTTTTATAACTATTATTTTTATTTGAGCAAAATTAATCGGTAGCTCAATCATCGTTCATTACAATAGCGAACAAGGCTCTTTCCTCCAAAATTGTAAATTTAAATTCTTGCTTATTTTGTTGAATTAAAATTCTCTTTGGTATTCAAAACTTTGTTAATATTAGATATATCGGTTAAAGATAATGAATAATAATGAAGAAATTATAATTAACAACAATTCCAGCATTATCGACTATACATGAAAGTTATATAAACTAACAAACTTGATTCCACAAATTAAATAATAGAATAATCTTATCAAATTAGTGAATTATCATCGGTCCTCGATAAGTCTACGAAATTTAAATGAAATCTGACCGTTTGAGGTGGATCAAAGAAAGTCCAAAGGAGTCGGTTACAAACATACAAACAAACATCAAGTGAAGCTAACAAAAAGCGTGTAAAAAGAAGAAAGAAGTCATGGTCAGAAACTAGTGTTTCATATGAGAAATTATTTCTGAATACTAATACGACAAAGTAATTTTCTAATACGCTTATTATAAAAACTATATCGCGTTGTAGCTAATAAAACAAAAGTTAAGATAAAAACCAACAACACACTCATCGTCGAAAAGTATAATAATATATGTCATGTGATGTATATAAAATAATTTAACATGTAATCTTTGCGAATTCAAACTCCGTATATTCAAACGTTGACATAATTATGTATTGACTTTCACACTAAAAGTCCTCAGCGTATCATTGTGCTTCGTGAGGCCACATCGAGTGTTTACATTTTATTAGATTCTGACAGGTAATGGAACGTTTACAATAAGTAACCAAACACAATATTATTATTTTTTGCCGCCTAATATTAATAGGTGTGTTCCGGCAGCTGCTCTTGAAAGCCAGTCCAGGTCCAGACAGGTTTAGCGTGTGCACCAACTGGGCAATATCGTCACTTAAGATCAAGTGAAATTATGGCCACAACGCTAACCTATAGATTATAAAAAAAAAAAAAAATATTTTTCATTAAAACTCCGATACACGCTTGTACCGATGACTCAACACAATCAAGGTTTATTTATTAAAACGCCCATCAAACACCTACTTATCATATGTTTTGTCAACAACCGCCTATAAACGCATCGACATGTTTACGAGGTTTTTTTCAACGCGGCAAGGCGAAAGTAGACTGTTGCGGTGCCGACCACCATCGCTACCGGTCTGCAAGTGAAAGTGGCGACGAAACCCGATCGCGGAAGAACTGCTTTCATATACACCCTGATCTTAGATGATTATCCTCGCTCGATTGGACAATAAGCCGCCGACGTAATACATTATACTCGAAAATTCTAATTCCTTTTATTTGGTGGCAACCTGTACGTACGTAATTATGTCAATGTCACATATATTGTTAAAATATCTTGCAAATTTTCAAGGTTTACACAGCACTTTAACAAGATGTTGACTCTTTTGTTAGTTTTTGTGTTGGCGGTTTTGAGGTAACTAACAAATCACGCCTCAAATGATTGTCTACAATTAACAATTGTTAATTGTTATAACAAAACTAAACTACAGAAGTTTAAATGCCACCAGTATTAAATAACATTGTATCAAGAACATATTTCCATGTATTAACAACATAACAGATATAAATCCCCCAAAAGTCCCAACTTAAAAAAGTATTAAACAGATGTTACTAAAGAAAAAATAATCAAAAACCTTTGTAATCTGTTACTTGTCACAGGTGACAACAATCTATATCAGGTTCTAAAGTCAAAGTAAAGAGTTTTGTAGGTAATAAAACCTTGCATGCTACGATATCAACAGGACCAGACCTTTGGCAGACTTAAAATCAGTAGCAGATCTAAGATTACGACCAAAATTTATGGTGCAGACCAAGCTAAAATCCTTAAAAACTAGAGTTTTCCTTTTTTTCTGGGAACAGACAAACATCAGTTACCTGCCCTCTCCCATTGGACCAAAATCTATACTAGAAATTGCTGCATGGTCTGGATGAAAAAGACATCTATTTTCTTATTTTCTAGCTTCTCAACATATCATTTACTTCCCCACGAAATTATCTATTCTTTTCTTACTCTTAAGTATACTTCTTTCACAAATCTTCTATGTAATTATAAAATTAAACCATTATAAGTTTTAGTATACATTCAAATTTGGTTTATTAGCATACATACAACATATTTCACATTGTAGTCTCATTTATTTAACAAATATAGTAATGCTAATTGTAATTGTATTCTATATTATTTTAGAATTTACTTAATGGTTTAAGTCAACAATTAACTACATTGCAGTTTCATTAGCTTATAACCAATCAACTTCTATGCACATATCCAACATTTGTTTTGTAGTAGAATTACATACTAAAGGCATATTTGTGGAAAAAATTCTGAAGGCCATAATTATAATCTGATGAGTTATAAATCACTTACACTCATCTTGTGTTTTATTACTTTTGAAGTTAAACTGCATGTGAGTACTGGCACAAAAAGATTGCCAAGTATGCTACAATTTGGAATTGAAACTGAAAGTACTTGAAAACTGGAATTATGTGAGGCTCTTTTGATACTCAAAGTGAAATAAAAAAATAAGTAGATTGCAGCATAAAAGAAAACAACCTTCATTGCTTCATATATATAGTGTTTATATATTAAAGCTTAAGTTAATCAAACATAAATAGTCAACAACAACACAGTGGACCTAGCACTTAAAGCAGTTGCCTCACTGCAGCTGCCTCGCTGAATACAGTCAGTTCAAGTCCTGTGCACAACAAATATTTGTGTGATCCATAAACAATTGTTCTGATTACAGTGGGTATTTTGTATTCAGAAATCCTATTTATAAAGTCATTCAAACTTGAAATTGCCAACATAGACAGATACCATAAAAAAAAATGTCTTATATAATTTATGAGTACCTATGACTCTTTGCTACAATACCAGTAATGTAAATATCTCAAGATAACATAAGATTCTGCCTCTAATTCCAAGTGCCCTAATGAGAAGTTTTGAAGAAGTGAAGTGTTTTTTTTAAGTATTACTAAACAGATAATACATAAATAATCATAATAAACTGTCATTATATTTGATAGCAAGAACTACAGTAAGACTGAGATGCAGTCCTAAAATCTTGAAAGCAAAAGAGTTTCATAATGCTAATTATAACTATGATACTTAGTGTACCAAAAACATTTTGGTTCAATATTTTGGTTCAATTTTATCTAACCTACTGCAGATAGATTGACAAACAGAAATAATTAAATAGTATTGATAAGAAATTACATACCAATTATAACCTCTACTATGTTTAAAATGTACATACTTCAAACAGTTACACTTTTATTTTATGTATATATTAATTGCGACCCATTTATTATTTACGACCCAATTATAATTATATAACATTATTATATGATGTAAGTCACACATAAATATGATGTAGTTGCATTACAAAACAACATGAAATGTACACTATTACATATGCCTAAAATACTTGATGATACTGAATCAATCTGAATAATTAACATTCATATTATAATTTAATTAAATTGAACCTCATTAACAATTATAATATGCAGTTTATGAATATTTCATGAATTATACACATTTACCTGCACAAATATTGAATTCCAGTTTTCAAATGAGAATCCTTTTTTGACCTAACATATGCTGTCTGTTAGCTGTAAGGGCTTTGAAAGCTTCATTGAAATTATGGGGAGAATGCTGAGGGCACTCAGCCATGAGGCAGCAGGCGCAAGGGTTCCAGAATGGCCGAACCTTGGCTTAGACTGCTGCCAGAAAACGAACATATATTCATGAGCCTAACTAACCAACAGGTCTTATCTTACTAAGCTTGATTGTCCAAACCTAGGCCACAAGGCCTGTTGAGATGAGGGTGGTAGTGGAAGGTCTTTATGACTCAAGAAAATGAGTTGGGGGACCTTTCTTCCAATTGCACAGGTTCTACCTGCTCGAGGACAGTTTGGGTGGACAGCCTATTTTTAACTAAGTTTTATTTAATTGTATGCCCAAAGAGAAATAATATTTTACTATAATGGAATATACAATCCTATCAGTAATTTTAAGATATTGTTGGTAGGAGTGATCAAGCCAATGGAGTAACCTCCATTGGCTATTGGGGCAATCTTTAACTATGGAGCGTAGTTAAGGTGTTTTCCCTAATCCATATACCAAGATACTCAGTAGAGTTTTGTGGATAGTTCTATTGATTAGCACCAGGTGAGTCCCACATAACCCTCTTGTCCCTCAGGGTGAGTGAGTATGTATAAACTGATATTTCTATGACAAAAACAAAGACCACAAGGCCTATTAACCATTAATTATAAATATGTATTATACAGAATAACAATTTATAGAATGGTAATAGGGAAACAGCTCAATAAATACAAATGCTGATAATAATTGAATTACACTATTATATTTTACTACAATTAATAGAAAATCTAAAAGACTAATACAAAGTGGTGTGTTTTATTACACAGTAGCAACAGTTGTATACTTTTACTAAGGTTTTGAGTAACATTCTCACACTTCCTAATATATTTTTTAGTGATATAGTTGGACACTACCACCATAAAATATATATGCCTATGATAAGTTATTTTATTACACTGAAGATACATAAATTGATTTTAAATAATTGTGTTTTTAATAATACTATTAAATTCAAAAAGAATTATGAGTTTAAATAAATAAAATATTATTATAGTGGTTTTTCGTTAATTGTATTTTCAGAACATATTAATAATAATTGTATCCCTAAGAAGCAACTGTAGTAATAAAAAGAATGCAAAGGTGTTTGTGTCCAACATATAAGGATACTTCATAAATACTAAATATTTTTATACAATGTAACTAAATGTTTTATAACACACATAATGTAAGTAAGGTTGAATTTAAAATGAATTCAAGTTTTATATTGAATGTGAATTTACGATTCAAAGTCAACTTGTATTTTACATATATCTAAACTACTTCATTACTGTTATAGAAAATCAAAATCCACTCATAAATTTTAACATAACGGACCTAGTTACGACAGGTTTAAAATGAATAAAGAAAGCACGTAATACTTAAAATTTACAAAGTGTTGTGGTAAACAAACACTGATTAATAAATTTAGATAGAAATCAGTAATATAAAATTGTAATGGAAAAAAGTTACATTTTACACTAGAAGTTATCTTACCGAGCGTGAAGGAGCCTTACAGCCGTATAAAAGACAAGGCTGCATTGCTTACACAGTCCACAAACATCACTTCAAATAAACTGTTTCAATACTAGTTATTTCAACAAATGTTTCACATACATATTTTATTACAATAAAAATTAAGATTCTAAGTCGTTGAATAAATAGCACATTTCACCAGACACTATTCACAGCAGACCTTATCCACAAGAACGTACACAAATACAATTATAACACCTCAGTAAAACCACTTGTGAAATATGTCAACTTTACATGTCATATACGAAATATGCGCTCTGAAAATAATCTTGAAGAATGCAAAAGAACAGACTAATAAATGTTATAAATTAATTCCGCGTTTTTAGTATAAATATAACTTTAAAATTTAACCAACCACATAAACAATCAACCGCTTCGCGAATATACTGATAACTGGAAATCCAACACTACGAAATATCAAATAGCAATTTTTTTTAAATGTTGCGACCAATGAACAACCGTCTTTTAAGACTACGGTTGCACCACCTGTATACAAATGTAGTCTACGGGTGCGTTCGAGATAGTGGTCACAACGCTCATACATGCCTTCAGCCGTTCACAAGGCAATCACGGTTGCTTTAGATGCGCCGAAAACGTAACTAAAGACTGATCGTGACGTCACTAAGTCAAGTGGAATGGAAAAGCTGCGGTCGTGAGCGTTATTATCGCTATTTGGAACGTACTTTATGTCTTATATTATAGTTTTCATACTGAAGTACTATTCTATCTGGATGTAGGCTCCTTTAATATAACTGTAAATATCCGGGAAAAATTACGACCGCTAAAGTCGCTAGTTATTATTTATAATCTGTTTTATAAACATTATTTTTACTATATATAAATTATATTTCATTACTTATATTATTATTTGGACACAAAATCAAAACTATATTAACTATTTTAGCAAAAAATATTGCATTCTCTCGTGGTTACATGATGTAAGTTAGAATCAAAATAAGACACAATATACATTTAGATCTAAACAACTCAGAAATAAGGAAATATTAAAAGTAGTGTTAAAAGAACGATTAAAGTAAAACAAAACTTATAAATTACCTGTTGTCAAATGATAATGTGGTTCAAGTAGGTAACATATAAATTTAGAGGGAAAACTGGTTGACGAATTGGTCTGTCGTAATATACCTATATATGTTTGGTGACAAACTTTGTACTTGAGGGTATTAGAAAACATCCTCATATGAATTTATGATATACTAGCTGTGCCTGCGACCTTGTTCGTATGTCACTAACAATTATATAACTAATTTATAGCCTATGTTACTCAGGGATAATATAGCATGCTAATTGTAAAGGAATTCTGCCAGGTTATCTAGTAATTTTATAAAGTACAATAATTTTACGACCCTGGTACAATCATTTTTCACGGACCTGCCAACACTGTTTTGATACGATTTTTTTTAAATTTATTGTTATAATGACAGAATTAATAAATATATTAAAGAAGTTTTGTAATACAACTTTCTAACTATTTTTTTGTATTTTAAAGCTTTATACATAACACTTACAGTCGAAAACGATAACATGCTTGTTTCCTACAACTGTGACAATAACTGTTATTAATAGAATTCGACAGCTTTTCAATTACCTATCACTTGCGAAATATTAGTGATACAGATATCTCTAATTTCCTTGCGACTTGATATTCAATTTTTAATACCAAGAAAATGATGATTGAGAGTTATCTTAACCCTTTGCACTCCAGCCTAGTAATGCATAGAGGCTACCAGCAACTCCAGCACTATATTAGTTCCAAGTACATACATATGATGTAGAAGAAAAATAGAGTCGTTTCGATAAAACATGCATTCGCGTCTTTGTCCTTTTTCCTGTCTATTAGAACAAACAATACAATCTCTTTTTTTTCCAGTCTTGTTTCAGTTGCTGAAGTCTTGATCGATCTTCGCGGAATCCACCTACAAGTTGATCGACTAATCTCTTGACGAACTTCAAATGAGACAGTGGTTTTCGTTCTTCTGTATGCATTTATTGCAGACATCTTCATTACCCAAAACAACGTCTTCCTCCACCACTTTTCAAGACATTTTCATCAACACCACTCATTGAAGCCGCGTAGTTAAATAGAGCATTTTTACTCTTATTACTATGTAAGCATAATAAACGTATCATAAACACTATAAGATAAGCACAGACTATTTTGCTTACCTAGCTGTTAAGGGCGCCGGAGCAGCAAAACAACCCTGTCGCCGCTACGGCTACAGCGGATTTACTGTTAGCTTTTTAATGTCGCAAATACGGCGACAACAGAGTGCAAAGTGTTAAATTTAGTTTTAGACACATCATTTTTATTGGTCTGAAATACCAAATATTTTATCTTGTTGAGTGCAACTGATGAAACACACGTATAGGTATTTAGCGGCAGATTTGCAACATGAAAGTAGTAGCTAGCCAGACTATAAGTGCGAAAGTCATGCAACACGGGAGTTTTAAGTGGCGCCGTGGTGCGTTTTAGTGGGTAGTGTTGAGTGATTAGCACCGAGTCTCCACGTATCCCTCACGCCTTCGGCCTAAGCGCAGTAATGCGCTTGAGTGTGCTCGTTGCAATGAGATATTAGGTAAAGGATAGGAATTTAAAAACCACGATAAGAAAAAAAGGTCCTTCTATCATTGTAATACTTCATAGCAATTTGATACCAACTTCATAAAACGAAAATAGATATTATAATTTGTTAGTCATTAAAGTACGTTTATTTTGTATCTGAGCACTGTTACGGATTTCAGATATCCGATAGTTCCGAATAAATTCAGCTATGTAACATAGGATAACAATATTTATTTAATTATTAGAAATTTAAATTTGATGTGCTTTTTAGCATTCGGAAGAAAGTAACACATTCCCGTTCAATATCTATCTGAAATGATTCGAATATCTCATAGTATCAGCTGCGAAGTTCTATTACTCTTGTGATATATTCTGAAAAATTTGTTTTCTTTTTTATAATTTTACTAGTGTCTGATCAAACAGAATACAACCGTATCCATGTCACGTTGTTTAATCTTGGTTATAAATCTAATATTACACCATAACAACACTTTTGTAAAAATAAAATGTATTCAAGCGTTAATCTAGTTTGAAATACAAGGTTTCTATACACTCTTCTCTTTCATTATAAGCTTATCCTAGTAATGACAAGGCATAACGATAGAAAATAAATGATATTTATTTTTTCACAGGCATGGTACTTGTCAACTTATAAAATCATATTTTTGTCTACAATGAAGTAATATATATAAAATATAACAGAATTAATTGTAATAATGATTTCTTCACCTTGCAGACACTTCGATTTAAAACTTACGTTCTATTTCTAAGCAGAATATCTAGAATTTTTTAGCCGTCTCGTTTCGCGATATAGTTACATTTTTCTAGATGACATTAATCTCTAAAGTCCCATTTATGGGACTCAAACAAAACTCGCCTAAATCTTATTATAACTAATATATACAGCACTCAAGAAAATCTAGGAATCAAGTCAATTAGTTATTGACCAAATGCTCTTGTGAAAAACTATTGGGAGTAAACTTTATAAACACAGAATAAAAATGTATTAAATACACATTCGAAAAAAAGGACAGAAACAAAGTTTTGTAAAACATTGCAAAGAACGGTGGCCTTAGAAAATAATCTTCATTAAACATAGAACGCGGGTAGGCACGATTTTGGATATTAATAATTTGTAATTTTAGCGCCGTTAATGCGAAATGGCCGAAGTTTTTAATACGTAGCCAATCAGAAATCCTACTTCCTACTAATGTTATAAATGCGAAAGTGAGTTTGACTTTCACGCCTAAACCGCTGAATCTATTATGATGAATTTTAATATAGAGATAGATGGGACCCTGTAGACGCGGATAGGCTACTATTTCTCGCGAAAAACTTGTAGGAAGTAATGTAGAGGAATAAACTTTGTATAACACTTTTTATTGTGTTATCAGATTTGCTTAAAACTTTAGTGAATAATTTATACTAATATTACAAAGTGAAAAGATTTGAATTTTTGTTTGTAATAAATATACTCAAGAACTACTGGACCGATTTCAAAAACTAGGCTATACAACGTTTATTTATGAAAATGATTATATAAAATTTTAATTCACGCGAACGGAGTCGCGGACGCAGCTAGTTCCTTATAATTTAATCAATATTGAAGAGAGCGGAGCCGCCTGTTAAAGTTACTAAGCTATAATAAAGATGGTATAGAATCACTACTTGGTCTAAATTCATACAAAATGCTCCAAGGCCAACAGCGTAGATCAGAGGGCACTAGTCAATTTCTATTGCTGCATGTTTATCTACAGTGCAAGTAGGACATAGTATTATATGTTTAAATTACCAGATCATATGAAACCGATCTTTACACTTACAAACCAGAGGTCAAAGTCAAAATAGAGGTAGTTGTTCATTATGGGCATATGGGATGGACAGAATATAAGTGGACATGTATTTTGTTTTACGATGAGTTTTCTGGTAGCAGTATTCAACTCCATATTACCTAGGAATTGTGACATTATTAAGATGGATATATTATCGTGCCGGAATGTGTCTGGCTGAAAACATTTTATTTAGACACAAAGTCATTTCAATGTGAAGCAACAGGGCGGCCAGGTTGTGCATCCTACTATCATCCCTAAGTTTTGTGATCATGCATGATAGTTAGGGATTTCATATTAGATACGCATGCTCAGTCCACACCCAGGCTTATCGAGTATGAGTGATATTTGCTTGGAAAATGATGCTCTGAATGAACTTAATGAATGAATGAACACTGATAAGGAACTTTTCTGCAGGTAACTTTCACTTCTATTAAATGTACAGATCATCAATCAATGTATGACATCATTACTTAGTAAGTCATGGTAATGTTAATACTCACCAAGAGGCCTTTCTTAAATTAGAAAATGAAAAAAAAAGACAAGACTAACAATATTTACATTTTGAAATGAACATATAATTCTCTTGTTCCTAAAACTTTCTTGAGTAAGTTTATCTTGTCCCATTAGTATTACATTTGAGAATACTTCTCACTCGTGTAAATATAAAATTATAGTAGCAAGTAGGCAGTTAAACCGCAGCCTAGCGCACTATTGCTGCTATAAAACATTAAAAAGTGTAAAATTACATTACTAACATTGACTAATCTTGGAACTGAACACTAACAATAAAATTGATTCTTATACAACAGACATAGTCACTAAAATTATTTAACATACCATCTCTATTGAACATAATAATTCTAAAATTTACAATACACTAATGTGAAAATAAATAAGTAAATAAAAGTTCAGTTGAGCACTCTCTTTACAATGTTGACATTGTAAATGCTCAGTTAATAATTAATATCAGTCTTACATTTTGTTAAGGAGAAGTATACTTCCAGGTAAACTGAAAGGACCTAACCGAGATCTCACATCGACCGCTCTAACTGCAAAGAAATATTTAAAACCAGACATAAATTGTGTTAATGTACAGGCCATAGGCAGAGGTAGAGCTTTAACATCGCCTATTTTCTTCCAGAGTGCTGTACTCGGGGGAGCTGAAGTCTCTTGATATGCATATAATTGGTAACTCGCTATATCTTCATAACTGTCCTCTTGGTAACCTTCAATCTTCCATGATATCACAATGCCATTCTCGACTTTAGACAGCTTGAGGTCCGGAGCTGGTGGTAGAGCCTTCCAATTTGGTGGTTGATATTGTTTCATGGCGTCTGGTAGTGGGGCCGGATGACGGATTCCCTGACCTTGTGTAGGTCTACTCACTCTCGTTAGGTTTTGAGGCATTCTAGGTAAAATAGCTGTTGGACCGCGATGCCTCGGACCTGTAACAAATGCTAGAATTTATACATGCTGAACTCTCTATTATAATATCTATCTATTATAATGCCTCAATATATATATATATATAACTATCTATTATAATAATATACAAAATAAAATCTGTACAATTTTTAGGGTCCGTTCAAGTATTACGTAACGCAATTTAGGGAAAGGGGGCTCTTGTTGAACGTAAAGAAGCCTTACGTTGGTTGGTTGGGTGGGGGTTCGACTAAAATGTTACCTATGCTTTTTTTTAAATAAAAAACTGGGCAAGTAACTTTTCCCAAGTGTGGAAATGTTTTCGTTTATTCGACTATATCTAATCGCATTGCCAAATGTAATGTTAAGGTAAATAACTTATTTTATTTCAAGAGTTCATTAGTAGAAAAAGGTAAAACACGATTATCAATTTTAAGTAAAAATTGTCAATGAGGTGTTACGTAACGTCTGAAGGGGGCGGGGGCTACCGAAAAATGTTACGGCGCGTTACATGATGGGAGGGAGGATCAAATCCTTAAAAATTACGTTACATATTAAATTTAATATTAATATTAAATTAAAGTTCAATATAAAGATTTATTTGCGTAAAATTTACATTATCGGTCATTGTCTAACGTTTAGTCAATTGTCAGTTTCACAGAGTGGAGATTGTCGACAAGTAATTTAAAAATGTCCACCAAAAATATATTTCCTTTAATGACATATATATATACTAATTGACAAATAACTTCAATAATGTTCAAATTTTACAATTTTATTTAGTGTGAACAAATTTACGTCATTGGTAATCCGCTATTTACATTATTATATATTTTTTTAATGACTCCTATAGTCTCTGACCCGAATTCAGCCAGTGTTACGAGTTGAATAAGAAATTTTTTATGGTTATTCAATATTAATATTATAACGCCGAAAGGTTTGTTTGTTGGACGCGCTAATTTTAGGAACTACCAGTGGGATTTTAATAATTCATTAATCGATACAGTAATCACTGAGGAAAGCTTTAAGCGATACAACATCACGCTATCACCAATAGGCGCAAGGATATATTGAACAAGTCACAAAAACGGACAAAATTTATTAAACACTTTTTAGTTTCAGGCACAGCTATTATTAATAATGAGTGACCTACCTGCCGCTTTGACCATGAAAGTTTGACCTGGCCTGATGTTAGGACCCTGTGGACTGCTTATAGGTATGTAAACTTTTCTCGAGTTATTTAGCACTTGCCCAAATTGTGCTCTCTGTGGTGCAAGAAGGTTCTGTGGCGGCACCAACCGTACTGGTGCCGTCTGACTACGAGGAATCATTTTAGCCGGTGGTTCATCGTCTGTCAAATCGACACAATCAGTTGATTGGGATTTATTTAAAGGTCTTTTCTCTGGAAGTTTCTGACCCGGCAGACCACCAGTTTTTATACCGTTCACAACCGGAATAACCTGTTTCCCCACAATTGGGTTAGTTTGAGGTCCAGGACCTTTTATATTGGTCGCATTGTTGGCTGGAATCAACCTCGGCACAGGTATATTATTATTATTATTAGCAGCTTTGTGAAGCCGGGGACTGTTACTCAAAGTACTTCTAGTTTTATTATTATTGGATTGAGATGTAGCAGTCGATCCTTTCTTCCGAACGGATTTTTCGATCATCAACACTTGCATACCAACCGATCTTGTGATTTTCAACGGAGTGATTGTATTCGGTGTTTTCTTCTGTTCCTCCTGTATGGATTTCAAAACAACTTGCAAATCTCTGTTTTGCTTGTACAGAACCATGGCCTTTTTGCTGTACTCTTCAAAGCTCTGTGCCATTGTTTTTAGTTTTAATTTAATTTCACTCAGGTTGCTTCTGTCAACAATGCTTTCAACAATTTTCAGTACACAGAATTCTTCTAATTCTTCTCTAGTCATGTCTGCTAGCCTCTTCTTAGTGGAATTTAGAAAACCATCTGCTATTAACGGTTTTTTAGGTTCTGTTGTATTACCGATTTCTTCCTGTTCTTCAGTCTTGCATTTGGCTTCGGTTACTTGATCCGCAGATAGTGAAGTAGACTCTGTAAAATAATTATATTAAATGAATAGCATTAAAATCTTCACAAAAAATATATAACGTGGTAATTTTAATAAAGATTGCTCAAATGTTGTTGGAATATAGCGTTTTATCTCATACCAAGGGAGAACTCTGTTCTTTTGTGTGATAAATAATATGCTGTATATTCAATCGTAATATTAGTTATCAGTGTCCAATTATTTTAAACCTATCAAATAGTTTTACAGTAATATGCGTATAAAGAAACAGATAGACAAAACATCTTTTTTAATATATATACAGATTTAACTAATTACTATAAAAGTATACACACCTTTGGAATTTTTTACTGAAGACAATTCAATAGATTCCATAAAATTTGATTTAGTTTCTGCTACTTCTGTTTCAGATGCGTCTACGGTTTTTTGCGGATGAATATCGCTTCCAGAACATTCTACTTTGCTAGAATTAGTTTCTGTTTTAATTCCAATATCTTCCTCTATAACCATTATATCATCATCATCTTCGACATTTATAGATGGTTTTTTTGTTTCTAATAATTTTATTGATTCTGTTTCTGACTCTTTAGACGGCTCTGTTTCGGAATTTGTCTCTGGACGCTCGTCTTCGTCATCAGACAAAATATCAAGCGTATTAGACAGTCTACATATAGGTGTAATTCTTGGCGGGCTCTTTTCAGAATTGCTTTCAATTTGAATCTTCGGTTCCTTATCTTGGTTTATTGCGGTTACTATCCCAACGTCTTTGTCTTCGTCTATTACCATGACCTCAGAACTTAAAGAGATTTCGTTATTTGTAGCCACGTTACTATTAACTTCGGTAACATCGTCACAGTCAATAGTATTATTTGATGAACTACTGTCGTCCAGACTGTCAGTAATACTTTCTGAAGAATTTGAATGAAGTACTTTATCAACGTTTATTACTTCTTGAAGATTCTTATCATTATCATCTTCAATAATTTCAACGTCCATAGCTTCTGATTTGGAATTTTCAGCATCATTATTATTTACATAATTTGTAACGATCGCAGTTTCAGTGTCAGACGTTATCGTTTCTTTAATTTCTTTATCAGTACTAATATTATGAGCTATGCATTCATCTTCAATATTATCATCTGTAAGTTTTTCTGGCATATCTAAATTTGTATTAGTAATATTAGTATCAAAATTTTTGTGTTCCTTAGGAATAACTTCATCAGCAATAGGTTGAAGAAGTTGCGTTAATTTAGAATTTATAATCTCGTCAACATTATCATTCATCGGCGTTTCGAATGTCACTGAATCAAACACTTCTTCGTTTTTATTTTCTACAATAATATTATTCACATCGTCATCTTCTTGAGAAACAGTAACATCTCTTTTTGTATCATCCTCAATACCACCTTCTATTATTTCAATATTACTTTCTACTTCAGATTGTGCATTTATGTCAACTACATCTAAATTTAGAACTTCTTTTTTCAATATATCATTTATTTCCTTTGTAATTTGTATTAATTGCTCTTCAGGTTTCTGATCTTGGCTATTTACACTATCTTCGTTATTACTCACATCAACATCGTCATTTTCTGGCTTGTCGACATCATGATTATGAATATCTGCATTACTTTCGACAATTTTTTCTGAATAATTTTCAATACATTTTTCGATTATATTACTAACATTGTCATCATTTTCTATTTCAGTAATAACTTCAGGTGATTCCGTTACTAACTCATTTTCGTTTATCAAAGTGTCACATTCTTTATTTTCTATATTTATTATATCTACAGATGAATCATCTAATGACTCTTCTTCAGGACATTTTGTAAAACTAGTTTTGTTATTATCACGATCTATGTCAATAAGGTTAACTGATTTATTAATATTTTCTTTATTACTCATATTGACATCCTGGACAGCATTTTCTATTATACTACTAATACCTATTTGTTTATCTAAAATATCCTCAAAAGTTGACATGTTGGATTTTATATCTATAGCTGGTTCTTTTTCAAGAATTAATTGCATTGTGAATCATTTCTTGTTCAGTTCCGATGTTGATGGCGTTATACTGAAACGATAAATAGTTTAATGTATTATTACAAATAATCATTTATGTATCAGAAATTTCAGTATGCTTAACGTTTCAATCCATAATAGTAAAGAAAATTATTAAAGAACTAAATAAGGGAGTATAAATTAGACTGGATAAAATGATGAAAATCGCGACATTAAGGATTAAATGCCATGTTTAAATATAGTAACAGAAATGATTGATTTGGTAAATATATTTTTAATCTCTTACTCTTTATTCTATTTCAACAACAGCAAATTTTATAACTTAAGGTCTAAGTTAAGTTCCATAATTTACAACTTCTTAAATATTTTAAAATTGGAAGTATAGAAAGATTAAAATATTTACAACAAATTGCTTTTTGCGGCTATAAATATCTTAATTTATTTATGATAAAATAGATTATACACGTTTTTTTTGCTTATTACTTCTAATTTTGAGACTGGATAGCAGTATTACAAAAATCATTCTCGAATGTTCTTTGTTTTCTTAGAATGTTTTTTTGTTAACATTATTTTATAGTGCTGTTACGAATTCAATGTATACCGATTCAGATAATTTTGGGAGTATATTTAGATAGCCTCGCACCAAAAAAAAAACGTTTTAACCGCAATCTTACTGCTCTAGCAATTCAATTCACATAATTTCACCATCATTATCGTAATATATCATCTACAAGTTTTCTACATGATTGTGAATATTTTAGAAACTTTTAGTGTCTTTCTTTTATTGCTTGCTAAATCTTAATATCAACATTGGAGAGTTTTTGTAACAATCAGTTTTGCAAAGCAGACATTAATTATAGACGACTTAAGTAATTATGGGTAGTTAATATAAGTTAGGGATATATATGTAAAACAGTTTTAATTCATTACGACTTAACATATTCGTCAACAATTGTGATAAAGTAGGAACGAAGTATTATTTCGTGCCACAACGCGGCGTACCCAGTAACGATGATGTCTCGCCGCACACAAACGCTATATTACGACAGAATAGTGTCGGGACGCGCTACACCTTTATTTCTGAAACGTCTAATTCTTCTGTTAATCAAGTATTCAAACCCAAAACATTTTACGGATTTAGATGAGTTTCGGATAGTCCTTCGACTTTTTTTTTATGTAAAAATCTCAAAAGCCATACTTCGTTACGGATATATTTAAATCATTTCAATGTTTTTTGAACTGTTTAAGAAAAATATGTTGTTACGAAACCACTTGTTTAAAGAATATTGTCTAAATGTAACTAAATAATAAATTGATAATCTCTTACTGGATTATACTCCACTAAGAAAAGTTAAAGTGATGAAAAGAATTTAACATAGAGAGTATCATGCCAAGTAATGTCATGTCATGCTTTTCCACTGGCTAGGGTTTGTTGAAATTAATTGAGATAGAAATTCAACCTTTTATAACTCAGTAGGGTTTTACCAACACTAAGCTTATTATTACTAAGTATTAGGTGCCAGTATAGTCAAACGTTAAATTTATAAAGAATTTAAAGAAGCACAAGTTTCTCAATAATGTTGAAATATTTTTCTATTAAGAATGTCAATGATCCTGGTACCAAAGAAGGAAGTCGTCTTCCTTCTCATCCTACATTCCTTCTACATTCACTTATCTGGTAAAGCTCTGAATCTGTTTAACTGTAATAGGTAATCGATTTACATTATCAAATATAATAGCAATATTAACCGAGTAATTTAAATACAGATTAAAGATTTTTTTGTAACTTTATCTTTTAAGTGCTTCTAAACCATTATTCTGATTTTGATTCACCTATACCGAGTTGATACCTATACACCGAAGATTTTTGGGCTAAATGAGAAGGTCACCTTTTTTCTGTGGCACTGTGTGGTAAACGGTTTAAACAAACATACCGCGCGATAGAATTAAAAACTTCATCAAAGCGAAATTAATAATATGAAATATAACTATACGGTTTGAGAGGCCATATATTATGTTTATGTCAATAGCGAATGCGAATTATGCGCCTTGGCCTCTCATGTAATGCTCGCCGAGCGAGAATAGCAATGACGGGCTGACTATATCTTTCTCACTTCCTTAGTTGACTCGAGCCGACTTTGCCCGAACAACCGTTAAGTAACCGAGCGTAACGATTCAGTCTCATGTAATATCCACAAAATAAAGTGCTCAGCGCGCCTAAAGAATTTTTCACTTCAGAATAAATGTATTTTTGCTGATGTTCTTTGTCTCATGTTAGGTAATATATAATACAGATATCTTAGTAAAACCCTTACCAACATTATAAATGCGATAGTGAGTCTGTTTGTTACGCTTTCACGGTTAAACCGCTGAATCGATTACGATAAAATTTGGTATAGAGATAGATGGGAGCCTGGAGACGATGATAGGCTACTTTTTCTCTCGTAAAACTTATAGAAAGTGGGGTAAAGAGAGGGATCAACTTTGTATGAATTTTTTATGCATCGTCCCATTTGCTTCAAACTTTAGATACTTTAGATACTTATCAATTTGAATTTGGAGTAAGTTCATATCCACCAATATTGACCAACATCCTGTAAAAAATAATATAATAGCGTCTGATAGAAATATTACTTATGTATTGTAATTATGTATTGTAACAATGAGAATTGGTTGACAAAATCAATATTAACGCGAGCGGAACCCCGGGTAAAAGCTGGTTACCAATCATTGAACCTGGCGAATGTGAATTCTTAACCTAGTTAATGAAGAAGACTATTTTTGTGATAAATGTATGTGTTATTACTAGCTTTTTACGTGCGGCTTCGCTCGCATTAATATTGATTTTGTCATATAAATCGGATGACCTAATAAAAAGTTTCGCACAAAGTTTCTCCCCCTCTTTACCCCAATTCCAATAAGTTTTTCACGAGAAAAAGTCACCTATCTCCGTCTTCAGGGTCTCATCTATATACCAAAATTCACCATAATCGATTCAGTGGTTTAGGCGTGAAAGCGTAAAAACAAACTCACTTTCGCATTTACAATATTAATAAGGTTTTGGTTTACGTATCACAAAACTGTTTTTTTTTTGTTGGCACTATCATTCTCTCGCGCCTTCTTGGGCTAGCCTACCAACTAAAAATCCACACGGCGACTCTGCATTCTCACCTTACTAGCTAGAGGCCGGAAACAGTTTACGTATTTCATCCAATCATTACCTACCTCCGTATAAAATGTTTATCGTGTTAAAAGTTAACGTTTAACGTTCAAAATATCCATTTTTTATGTTTTTTACATGGAAAATGTCAACTTCATCTACTACTTTTATTTCAAAAACGGTATTAATATTTTAAAAAAATTAAACTATAGGCTGCTATATACCTCTAAAATTACTATCCTACCAAAAGCATCGATTAGTTAGGTTAGGATCAACAAAAAACAGTATGCAGCAAAGCATAAAATATATGACATCCAAGATTACAACACTATTTTTTTAATTTAAATACTCGTTCTCTCCATGTAAACTGATAGATCATACAGTATTTTATATCTAAAAATACTTTTATATTGAACACAGGCATTTATATTATGTAAGAGTAGGAAAGTTTTATGATAAATTTATTTCTTTATATAGATAACGTAAAAAAGTTTATTATTTACATCGGAATCTAATTTTTAAAAACAAAAAATACAATATATCCTTTTTTAATATTTGTCATAATTTTTGCTATAGCCTGAACAACATATATTCTTGTTTATACATTTATATTTATACACGAATTCGTGTATATTAATATGGCCTACGACTCTAACTGCATTCACTACAACAGAAAATTATAATACAACCAAGTGAACGGACGATCCCGTGTAGAAACAAAGTCAACAAAATGGCGGTCGCGGAACGATCGAGCGAAATACCGGAATAATTCTCTACTGGCACACTGCAAACTAAACGAACCGCTAGAAGACTGAACCGGTGACGTTTGCTATCGCTCAGCAACACCGGTAAGCAGAGTGTGAGAGAAAGGGATGTCTAGCTTGACTGAGCGCTCATAAAAATAGCCGTAGTTGGTGAAGGTGAAAAGTATGTATGGGATTATCGAGCTGGCAACAGAAACAAGCAAACTTACAGTGCCAAGAAGTTCAAATATCACCAACAAATTAAGATAGTAAAGAGATGTTTATTATACGTGCTGGTAGTGGTTGCGACGCTCGTAACACAGCGTAATCAGAAACTGATTAAATTATTTTTAAATATTTTTATTAATTGTCACAATGTATTTGCTCCAAAAAAATTCACACTTAACTAGACATACACTATCATACTATACATAGATAAATGTAATTCAATCATTTAAATCGTGCCATATATGTACATACTTTACTAGCTATCACACGCCTTTGGTTTAGTAATCACAAATTATCAACAATTATCGATATACTTCAATCAATCTACATAAAACCATAAAAACAATACACCTAAACCTTTCTGTCCATTCGTGATAACCGCATCAAAATCTGTTCAGTAGTCAACAGAGACGCGGCGGAGGACTTTATTTTGCAATATGTAGTGATTATAGATAAAGTTGATATTGTCTAGATAAATGTGAAAACTGTATTCAAAAATGTTTAACTTTAATAAATATTTAAATTTTATTTAAATAATTAATTACAAAAGTAATAAAAAATGACTACACCCATCATCAAAAAAGAATTGTCTAATGCAGAAATAAAGTCTTATTCTTGAAGAAGTCATTATCAGAGTCTTTACAAATATGAGTAATGGTAAAAAAAAATGCAAGCGCATTTAAAAAAGCAGCCACAAAACTAAAATTAGGTTTAAAAAAATTATAATTCTCCCGCAGCTTTACTAAACTAAACATCATTTGGCTAACGATAAAAGGTAAAACAGATAGAAGTTTATATCGACAACATAAAATCAAACTCTAACCATACGATTGAGCAGTTTTAATCAAAACAAACTGGTTCATTTGATTCATAGTTTATGTAAAGCTGACGTTAAACATTGCCCTCGGCACGGGTCGCTTTGATGCACGTACAAAAGTGATCAGAAACTTTAACCTTTTCTATAAATAAAACGAATAATAAAAATACAAAATCAAAATAAATATTGCCACTATACCTCACTAGAGACTATACGATAAATAAGTAAACAAAAACAAAAATGGCAAAATTTACGTAAATGGCAAGCAAAAATTATAAAAAATAAAGTTAACGCTAAACAGTCTAGCTAAGAATACTATTAGAAGAATAAAATAAATAATACTTAAAGCAGTAAAATTTATATAAATTGTAATTAAAGAACAAAATGTTGGCAACACCTACCTAAACGTCGAAACTAGAGATCCAAAAGAAGAATTGCCAAGAAGATAAATGTTTACACTACTATACGACTGCTCAGTTGCGTGGTTGACGCGGCACTGACAGCAGAGTGAAAGAGAGGGAAGAAAATGGTGGACCGAGAACCGGCACGATAGAGATTGCGAAGGGAAACCGAACGTTGTACCCAGAGTACACTCAAATACAGAGCCCGCCGTACGAATTGTAACTTCCTTGGAATATTAGGCAGAGCGAGACGGAACTATTACGATTGACTCGTGAGAAAGAGTAAACAACCTACGATCGTTTCAATATTCTCTGAAAATTTTCATTACTCTGTACACGAGTACCTAAAAGTGAGGTCACCCGACGATAACAGTACTTCGTTCTCTTGCGTTCTGCTTCTACCTTTTTCACAGTAAACTGTATTTCTTTAAGTTCGCATTGCTGTTGTATATTTATGTTCATTATGTCTGGTATCTATGTATAATTTTATTTACTTATAATAGGAATGTCCGCAAATCAGTTACGAGATTAAAGTCGGCCAATATAGTGTCCAAACCAAACCATCACAATTTCTCATTAAGAAGTGATATTGCGATCACCTAGAACACACTACATGTACTATCTAAACTGAGATAGAAAGGCGATGATGCCGAACTCAAGAAATTGATTATGCTAACAATAAGAGTTATTTCGTGTTTTAAAACGTAAAAATGCGAAAAAGTAGGTATGTTATTATAACATGGTCGATTTTATACGATAAAATTCAATGCATGTTACAAAATTCATGGTTTTGGATAAAAAATCATCCAAAAAATGATTAATATGACTCGACTAACAAAATGGGAACGCGCGACGTTGCCGTTCTGGCAGCAACGTCGTTCAAGTAGGTGGTTCGACCTGTTACCGAGGGCGCTCGAACATACCCGAACTTTCCCGATCTAAGACAGACGTCAGAAAAGTACATATAAAAATAGATATAGTATAACATACTTATCCTACAAATAGAAAGAACGCAGATGGATAATGATTACTTCAATGTTATGACCAGCTTTGTTAGTCACTCATGATAACCTGGGATGGCTATGTTCAGGGATTTTCTTATCATATTGAAAATAAAACTATAATCATAATTAAAATATAGGGTTGGAAGGAAACTTATAGCTCACTATATTTGGATATACTATACTTTGTACTGTTATAGCATCCAAGTTAACATAAGAACTAGAACTTATTGATTAAATTGTTGTTGATCACGGCGTCACGACATTCCCTAACGCAATGCCCTAAACCAAGGTATCAGAAAGGTGTATTTAACCCGAATATTTATTTATGCTTAATTATGCCGACCGTCATGTTAAAGAATCATTAAAATAATATTTATTAAATCTCGACATGACATGTCGATAGCCATAAGGATACTATACTGTACCGACGGTAAATAAATAACATTGCTAATAATCTTAGTATTTTAGTAAACTATTTGTTACAGAAAAATATAATTGACTGTATCATATACGTCTCCTGGTAAATGGGTAACAAAATTTGATGCATGCATTAAAAAAAAAGATATGAGGTATCGGTACAAAATGGTTTAAAATAAACCTTATATTTATAATATTGAAAACGTTCGTAATATTGATTAAGCTACATCTTAATCTATGGTACACATTTTAAATATAGATTATATAAAAAATATAGGTATTATTAAACCTATATAAAAAAAATTGTCCATCTCATTGCAGAACAACACTAAAGGACGTTCGACGAATCACGTCAGCGTTCCTTGTAAGTACCTACTAGTTAATTTAAAATAGAAACTACCATTTACAAAACAATGTTATTCCGTTGAAGACGATAGCTCACAGATCTACGTAAATCCATCAGAATAAATACAAACCTTAATTACAAAAGCAGTCTGTCAATATGAGTGTAAGAGACTTTTTATTTTTAGTGGACGTTTTCCTTTAAAATGTTTATAATAAATATGCAGGATGCTCAAAAATCTGCTTAAGTTATTCCTTCGATTATAAGTGGAATGTATACTGTTTGCAAGCATTGAGTTAGTATAATTCATATCTTTACGGATACAATAAATCTTTAATATAAATAAACTAACCTAACTTTTTCGAAATTGTGAGAAACAATCAATTTTAATGAATGATGTTTAATCATATATTTCTAATCTATTGGTATTATATAAATATAAAAACAACGTTTGATATGTGTGATAATATTGTAATTAGGTACTAAAGTTATATATTTTGGAAAAAAAACATAATTTTTACAATACAAAAAAGTACCTACGTCTCGCTTTCCGAGAGCCGGTTGGTCTTATATTAAAAAAAATACTTAGTGGGTATTTTCTATTAAACAATATCGTCAACTTCTATACCAAATATTACAATTCATCCAGTCGATTATTACATTTATGTGTGTGTTTAGCATTTTTGCTAATTTATTATAATATTTGACATCGGTCGGCGAATGGAATGAATTTATGTCATACGATGCACTTATATTTTACACTATTTTTCCTAACTAAAAAGTGCCGTCCAAATTGTAGGCCATGCAGCAGTCTTTGATTAATTAACAATGTTATGTTCGCGAACTGTTGTTTTTCCATACGATCTTTAATACGTAAATTCACTACACATCATACGACTATTATTAGGGTTATAAACTGTTGGGTAAATTATATTTATTTAACGTTTACATAAACTAATCTGAATCTATAAAACGGCTAGTTAAAAAATTGCACGCGCATCTTTGTACATTTGATGGATGTTCAACAAAGAGATCGCATAAAAGGGAGACGCGGATAGCCTAATCTGTGCATTAGGTATAATGTTTCATTTTTTCTTCTCTTTGTGTTACATCTTTTCTCTCTCACATGTAACGAATGTGCCTGATGGGACGCGTCCTTGAAAGCAGATTCAATCCCTGCCTAAGAAGTTATCTTTAAATATAAATGTATCGATTTACCAGACCAATGCCAATATTTCGCGTTATCATTTTTTAAAGAATTCCCACATTATTATGCATGTTACTATAGCTAATTACTTTTTATTGTTATGTTAAATTTAATAAACAGGATGTTTTCTGAACTGCAGTTTTTCTAAATTATCGTACCAGACAAAATTTAATAAATTATGTTCTAGAGATGGGTTAAAAAATAAAAATGACGAGGAAGTTATAGATATGAAGTTGAAAAAGCATGTCTTTAAAATTGGTACTATAATTATAGAAGCTCATGTCTAATTCACGTTAATTATCTAACTTAAAAAAATAACATCATACAAATGGTGAAACTAGTAATGCTTATCATAAAGTAAAAGGAAAGAGAAATAACGTTTTTAGTGCGATAAAACAGAGAAAGCTATATGACATCAGTGCGATAACTCGGCAGACGGAAAAGGAGAGATAAATTATCTTTTATACAAAATAGTTTATGATCTGTCCACCTGATGGAAGATGTGAATTTAGTAACAATTGCTATGAAACCAAAATTATTATACATTTGACAGACAATTCCAATGGTGAGCAATGTAATACTTATTACACTTATTTGCAAGGGCTATGTGGTAGCTAGAAATACTGTACTTTCTTTGTGGAATCTAATAACCAAGTTGCTATGGCGAAAGCAAACTAGAGGTTGCAACATTGCCAAACCATAAGTACAGCGTTGCCAAACCTACAGTGAAATGACTTATTATACCTTTTTACTTTATAGAAAATTCCTAAAAAATTATAGGTATGGCCATTGACACGCCTATAATATAATTCATAGTAGACAAACAAAATTCATGATCACAGAAAGCAACGTTATTATCATAGTTGGCTTAGTTGTGATCTGGCAATAACATTGCAGCGTAATGCGACGTTGCCAGACATAAGGACGAGCATACCTACGTTCTGTTTTGTAGACTATTACCTACGTTTGTAAAATAATGTTCGACATTATTGGTAATTTATAAATAGGTGATGAAAACCTATACTGTATAGAATAAATGGATGAATGCTGATAAATCCAGTCTGCAAAGTACTATGTATTTGCATGTACAATTGTTATCATGACATAAATATTGAAGACAATATCCAGTGCTCTTTTATTTTCTTCTATATCAATAAAGACAGCATTGGTTTTAGAAGGTAAGATGTAATATATCTCCGAAAACATCTCTATCTTTATTTTCGTATGAACCTGCTCATTATATAATACAAATAATTTATACGAGCTATACAAATAAAAAACAATTAGAACAAAGAGACTTAAATGCTAATCTCTTTTAAATTAGGTATACAACATTCTTCTGCGATGACGTCATTGACCAATGATTAAGTGAGAATAACACGTTTGAGGGTGACAAGTGTGACCTGTAATAAATAATGAATTAATTAACAGCTTACCTAACGCGCCAGTGGATTTCTGGTCTAGTAGTATTATACGATGTTCTTCATGAAAGCGTTGGCGTAAAATTACGCGAACCGAAAAAGAAGCTCAAATACAAGCGGTGAGTAGTCGCAGTTTGCACACTTCAAGCGTGGTTTGTACACGACGCGCGCGGAGTGCTAAATGAGAACGACCGCCATTTTGTTAACAAGTTTCGTGAAATAGAGCGAGATGACCATATACTATGTATCTAGCCGTCACACTCTTTTGTATGGAAAATCATATTGATAGAAAATATATTTTGTTTATCGAACATACTTCTTTATTCTATCTTCTTTTCTTCTTCGTTTCAACCTTATTTGCACAGATTTCGATAATGTATATAATTAATTACATTTATGTCAGATTGTATAGATACATTTCCTGTTCATATGCCCTTTTTGACATTTTAGACAACTTAAAATCTTTTTAAATGTGACGTACTAATCAAACAATCTTTTGTTTTATATGATCAAGTTTTTTGTAGTGATAGGAGTAACCTTATCAATGCATATTAAATTGTATGACCTACTTTGTATTTGTATATTCTTTACAGTGACATTGACCCTGAACTATCATGTCAAAATATATTTGGCAAATATAATCTGATGGATTTTTATTGTGAAGTATTTTAATTAGTATTTTAAATTAGAGACAAATTTTAATCTCAATATTAAAACCTGAATTCTGTTTTCAATAATTATTTTATTTATTTTTATATTTTGCTTTAATCAACGTGTAGGTAATATATATTTACATTTTGTTATGAGTTATGTTTAATTACGTTTTCGTAAGCAGTTTTTCTTTTTAATTGTGTATTGAAGGTAATAGTAAACTGAAGTAAACTGTGTGTATATATAAGTATATTTAAACTTTCATATTGCAAATATTAAGAAATATCGTGGTGATAGTATCGACGTTTGCACTACACAATGGTTTTATTAAAAAAAGATTGATTTCTTAATACTACGTTACAGACAGTACCATCTAGAAACGTATTCTAAAAATAGCTGAGGAATGTCATTACTAGTAACAAACAGTGTAATTAGTTCACTCTCATATCAATAGAGCGCGCTAGTCTCAAATCAAACTAAAGTATTGTTTAATAGTTACAGTGCTATTTTGGTGAAAAAGCTACTTGTATTACACAATAAAATGTTAATATAAAACAATGGTTCTCAAAACTGACTTGTTTCTGACCGACGTATCATAAACTTCCAAATTTTTAACTTGTTTCTTGGTTTTCATGAAGAAATAAAAGATGGGAAAGAACTTAGGACGCATGTTTATAGTCTTGATTAGCAGATGCTCTACTTTATTCGTTTTCAATCTTTTATTTTCTACTTTTTAGTTCGTTATAAAAACATTATACATTAAAACTTTTTTGTTTTATTGTTATTTTTTTGCTTTTTAGGGTTATATGAATGAAAATTTCGATATATTCTGTTAATCTGTCAGTTACATCTCAAGTTGGAACTATATTCAAGTATATAGTTGATCTAGAAGTTACTTAAAATGGATTATAAAATCTTTATTGAAAAAAGAAACAAATCAATTTTTCACAGGTTCATGCTTTGTCATCTACATCTAAGATGTGGTCCAAACAAAAGTTTGATAATGTAACTGAAATCAGGTTTTGTTAATATAATGATATACAATTGTTGTACCTATTTTACAATTCTATAAGTTTACAATTAACCAGCGAACTTGCTAGACAGACGTACTAGCTCAGGAAATGCTAACAAAGAAAGATTGAACAATAGGATTATACTTTTAGTACCTAAGATATCAATGCACAAAAGTTAAACAATATTAATGTGACGATTAAAGAGAAAAGTTCTGGATGTTGACAAGAGCGCCACCAGATGGTAACAGAGAGTGCGGGAAAACTGATAACACTCCTTGGGCCCTAATTCCAAAGAAATAAGAATTATACAAAAAAAGTCATCAACGTTGGAATACCCACATCGAAGAAAAATAATTATAAAGAAAGGCACATCGGAATCTTATATAACCATAAAGATTAAGAGAACCTTTTTTTTTCTTTTTATGTTAAGTTTAAGTTTCTTTGTAAGTGATCACCGCCACCCATGGACACCCACAACACCACAGGAATCGTAAATGCGTTACCGGCCTTTATAGCAGGGACTGGCTCTCAAGTGCCACTGGAGGAACATACCTAATGATATTTGGCGCCAGATTTTCAACTTGAGGGTGGTAGCTAGTCACGCGGGCATTAGAAAATGTCCTACCGCCATACTATGTGTGGCCATACTAATATGTGGTTGGATTCGAACTGAAGTCCCATGACGCGGTGTTCCTACACGCTACCTCGGATTTTTAATCGCTTCAAACTTTATTATTTTATGCAAGCAATATTTTTTATTCGATTCTGTATCATTATAAAATGTACTTTATCGCATAGTTATTTTTTTATCTCAAAATTAAAGCTATGTAGCCCTGAGGGCTACTCCAGACAAGGGCTAGACTAAAAGCAGTGTGTAAGCAGTTCTCGGTCTCTGGTAATTAAAGAGATAATGTAGAGCGACCATAGGACTTTTATTGAGTATTACCTTTATATACCTTTTTCGTAGCATGTCGACTTTTAAACTCTTGTAATTTCATTAAAATTAACTCCTGATAATAGAGCTTGTTTCACTATGAGTAACAACGGGCATATACCTGTGATTATGTTTTTATTTTTATTTTAAGTAAGTTCAATCTCTTTAGTATTCTTTACGTTTATTTAGTTCAAAATTCACTGTCACAAAATTCATGTGAAGCGCCAGAATGGAAATCGGTCGAGTTCACTCAAATTCAGAAAATAAATTCGGATTGCGGCTGTTAAAAGAATTTGTAAAAGCACTATTACATTCGGATAATTTTTCTTATTAAACCTTTTATTTTGCATAGTTGTTTTAGAGTGTAACACTATTTTCGAAACTTTTTATATGGCAAGTGTCTACAGTCAAAGTATATAATATCTGTCAAAATGCATAACAATACTGACAGTGCTTGTTTTTATTTGAAATACATAGGTATAATATATTTTTATATGAAATTGACACAGCAGGAAATATTATAAACCGGGAATAAATATTATAAACGAGATTCAGTATGAACAAAGATAATTAAGAAGATTTATATGAAAATAAATAATGGTTAGCATCTTAATTTCATCTGTGCGGCTTTTGGTTAGTATATATTTTATAATATAAAATCAAAACGTTTCTTTATATTATAATATTTATATTCGTTATAATTTTAGCCTCCCGTTTGTCGGTGTTATCGATTAGCTGCCGTTGCGAGATGTTACAGTGAAAAATTAGAAAACCTTTACAGCGATGAGCAAAAACATAAACTAATTCAGGTTATGAATGAAAACAGTGATATTTTATCAAAGTAAGTTTAAACATGAAAAACACCGTTTAGAGTTTGTATTTTTACAATTGCTTTATTCGGGATAATTTTAATTTCCATGATATATATTTCTTTATAATTAAAGCTTAGCATTATGGCCATTCACCTGATTTTAAGTGACGATACGGCCCAAGTTAGTAGACACGTTAAACCTTTGGAGGACCTGGTTATAAAGTGCAGCTGCCTGAACACATCTGTTGCTATTTGTTTTGCTCCAAGGTACCCTGTCTGACAATTTGATGGAGTCGGCACCTGCACTGTGAATCTATGGATTGCAAACATGTTTGTTTTTCTCTCCATTATAACATAAATATTTTAAACTTTTCTGTTTTACTCACAATTTAACTCAACATGAATGAATTTTAATGCTATTTGATATGAAATCAATGTTTGTAAAGAATAGGATATAATTATTTTTTTTATTAAAAAGAGTAAAACAAATTATTATAAATTATATACACATAAATTGTTGGGTACCTTTTGATACCCCATATTTGATGAACAGTGGTTTCTAAACAAATATGTGATACTCATTAAAAAATTAAAATATCCTATCTTGAGAAACTATCTAGTACCACAACATGTACTGGGGTAGTAGTGGTTATAGAAGGAAGGGAACTATTTTATGTTTATAATTCAAATTAAATTATGATTAAGCTTGGTATTATATTAATTTAAAGGTATGACATATCAAAACCGAGGTTAAAAAAGTTTATTCAATGGAGAGACAATAATGGAACTGTAAATAAATTGACAGATTTAGAAATGATTGAGGGTTTCACAGAGAGGATAACAAAGAAATTACTTGATAGCATATTAAATGGACCAATAAAAGACGAAGGAAAATTTACTAATAAGATAAAAGGCCAAATATTGCATCCACAATTATCAGATAGTGTTATTAAGGTACTGTGATAGTTTACAATATGTCATGTTAATAGCCATTGCTTTGAGGTCATAATTGTCTATCGAAAATTAATTTAACATGGACAATGGTAGGTAATATATACTGCACCTCTGCTCAAATAGTGTCACAAACTCCAAAAACAACAGTATTGAGAATAAGGTGTTTAAAGTTTATGCTATTCTTATGTTTACGTTTTTGGTGTTTTATTTTAATATTTCAAATTACAATCTGCTACCTGTAAATCTTTAAATTAGGAATTCATGCTTTGACAAGATCTTTATTTTGGCCTTCTCTGCGATGGTTTGCTGGACATTTGAAGAAATAACAAAAGTTCGTTTTTGTGAAACACCCTAATATACATGTAATGAAATCAAATAGGTACATTAAATATTTTGTGAAAATTATAATTGGAGTATACTTTCTTATCAATATAGAGCTAAGAGAATTGTTGCTTATCTTTCTGGTTTGTTGAAGATGCATTACTTTGAAATGAATAGACAGATTTTGATGGTAACTAAAATTATGAAGCAACATATAAAATACTTTAGCACATAAAACAAAAGGGATTCAATGGTACAGGAGATACAAGTTGAAATCTTATACTTATAAGAATTCTGTTAAAAAGTTGTTTTTATACATGTTTTTCTGTTCGCTTAGATCTTTCAAACTATTCAGTGGATTTTAATTTCGTTTTCAGCAATAGATACAGTGATTTGTGATTCCTCAAACCTTCCGGTTTATATGTATAATACATAAATTTTATAGTACACAAAAGCTGGAAAATTGTAAAATTGCTACAATTAGTAATACAAAGTGAGTTCACAGGGTCAGCTAGTTTAATAATTAATTAACTTTTTAATAGATTTTAATTCAAATTTTTCTCTCCAATAGCTGATAACACTGATAAAACTGATATATTTCATTGATTTTGATTTATACCTCAAACTACACCCCCTATAAGAACCTTCCCATTTTATTATATAAAAATACTCTATATATAGGTTCTTGATATTCATTATTTCTATAATAAATTTGATGAGGATCAAGTATAAAAGGGCCAAAGCAAAAAATAAATCTTGTCATCTATTGATAACAATATTTCTTTAGTAGAATGTTCCACAAATTGTTGCTCCAACTTTGAGTACTTTGTTTCCTTTAATTGTTGTTATAAAGCACTTGACATTGGGGAAATTGCCTACTAACATAGATTCCGTAATAAAAAAAAACATTTGAATTATGTACTTCAGCAAATTTTTGATGAACTGATTTATATTCTTAGAAAACAATATTTATTGCAGAAGTGTAGAGCAGTATTAACGGTGTACATAGCAGTGAATAGTGTCTGCTGGATTTTAATTGATAAACATAGTTATGAAGTGCTCGAGTGGAAATATTACGGTATAGATTTCCCGGAGGGGAAGAAACTTCAAATTACTGACATAATGGATATTGTAAGTTATTTTTTTATCATACATAACGAAAGTGATAACAGCACAGAATAATTCAAAAGCTCGAAATGTGACGATCTAAATAGAGGTAATTATAACGAAATTTACGCCATGTATATAACAGTCCTAACATAATCGGGTATAAGTTCTCTACCTGTATCTACCTTTACTTTTGTCTACTTCTACCTACGTCTACTTTTTTTGGCGACGTGCTGAAAGAAACATCCACTTTATAGGCTTTACCTTGACAATTTGTTAACGCACTACCCGGGTTCAGGCCAATGCGAGATGGGTGTGTGGAGAGGCTCATTCGGTGACAAGAGGCATTAAATCCCCTCTATAAAGATATCACGGTGACTTTAAAATCCCATATTACCAAAACACGGACAGATTTTCATCTTTAACAATTTTCCTAGTCTCCAGCGAGAAGCTCTAGAGCGTCTATGCACGTTCTCTTTTGCACGCTTCATAAGCGAAGCGTTGAGGTGGTTACTGCTGTCACTTCACGCAAAACAACTGACTTTTCAAACTTAAAATGTCTCTATTATATATTACACTTGTAAAATAATATATACACAGACATAATAAGAAAAAACACTAATTTTAACACTCATGATATATTTGATGCCATTTTTGTTATTTAAACTAGTTAAAAAACTGTTTAACAAAGTTCTGTCTTGGACGTCCGTGTGTCTGTATGTGCAGATCCTGGATGTTATCACGATGATCAAGATACTTTACTAATTGAGTTTTTTTTTCTTCTTACGCTTCAGTATAATTAGGAATAGAACCTTATTACTTTTCACGGTCTGATTCGATCCAGTTTCTTTGTTATTAAATGAACAAAAAAAAAAAAATAGAGATTATAAGGCGTGCACTTTTGGATTTTCTATACTTGCTCACGTAAAGAATTATAAAACGAATGCGTTGGATATTAATTAATAAATGCCGTGATATTAATTTTAAAGTTTTCAACAAGCTCTGATCACGGGATTGTCGTCAATTTAGTGTCTAGAGTATTATTACTAGGTTGTAGCTGCTAGCTTCATTACTAAGTAAATACTGATTCTAGAAGAAGCGTGTGCGTTGTCTCTTTTCTATGACAACACGGGAATTTGAAGTGTCAGTGTGGTGCGATTTAGTGGGTAGTGTTGGACCCGATGAATCACCAAATGTCTCTCGCGCTTTAGTCTGATCTCGGGTAATGCATTTGCGTGTTGCCATAGAGAAGCCTGTAAAGCATAAGATTTTAAACATAACGTTAATTTAAAAAATCTCTAAGCCGACAGAAGTGAAAACTTAAAATTATAAACAAACAGTTGTTATTTTTGGATATCCAAATTAAACGTTTGATCTTGAATTAAAACTGTTTACAACGCAATAAGTTATACAAATAGGAACAGATATAGTGTGTACGTTGTTAACACGTCACGTGACCATGTCGATGACGAATTACATGAATTTACTCCCTATCCAAACCGTACTATAGTAGTTTTCACTTCAAATAATGTATACTCCGGCTGATTTCGGAACAGATTTTACGAATACTGGTGTGTGGTGGTTCCGTTCCATTCTAATACAATTGTCTCGTCCATCGATCATGCAAACGTTACAACACTAATTGGTGTACTCGGGAACATTTTTTTGTAAGTAATTTGATTGATGGTAAGTGACGATGTGGCCCAAGCTGGTGGATACGCTCAGAACGCCAGATATGAATTAAAAATACCCTACAATCGTGGCAGGGTTTTATTGCAATATTTTTCTTCGCTGCGCGTTCAGGGTCATTACAGGAATGCAAACTTCCGTCCATCGACGCGTTTTCGTACACTTTACCACTGAGCCATCTTTGCTCCATATGTCGTTTGAGACTTTGAACTCGATTCTTTTTACGTATGGCGGACAAGTTATGAAGGGGGAAATATCCAATAAAAATATTAACAGCAATCCTGAATCACTTCCTGATTGTCGTTGACTAGGACCCAATTTTGAATTTATACTAAAAAGAAAAAATACAGAAAGGAAGAACATTTATTCTGATGATAAACAATGCACACAGTGTAAATACAAAAATACGATTTAACAAAATGATATAATTATACAAAAAAAGGACCCAAGCTCAGCATATGCTATTGTAAACTGCTATAGCTCTGGTTTTCAGCTGGACTCTAATTTGTTTAACTATATCCCTATTGGTAGCCTTAGGTCAAAAGGAATGGATAACCTAGCGTGCTACCGCAAAATAGTTTTAGAATTAAAGCTGTTAGTTAATGAGAGTGAAGATAAAAAAGTTGATGATTTGGTAAATAGAAGTTAAGTTTTCCGAATGCATACTTTATACGAATAACATATCAAAATAGTTCAGTAGGAAAACTAAGCTGGTAAAAAAAAATTAAGATCAGTGCTGTAGCATAATTGTAAAAAGTTTGGAAAACCCAAAAGTGCATGCCTCATATTGTCATCGAATCAGACCATGAACAGTAAAAGGATTCTATTCCTAATTATACTGAAGCGTAAGAAAAAAAATCTGGATTAATAAAGTATTTCGGTCGTTATCGTGATAACATACAGGATCCGCACATACAGACACACGGACGTCCAAGAAAGAACTTTTTAAACAGTTTTCTTAACTAGTTTAAATAACAAAAATGGCATCAAAACTATCATGAGTGTTAAAATTAGTGTTTTTTCTTGATATATGTGTGTATATATAATTTTACAAGTGCAATATATGATAAATAGAGACATTTTAAGTTTCAAAAATCAGTTGCTTTGCGTGAAGCGACAGTACTCAACGCTTCGCTTATGAGGCGTGCAAAAACTTAGCTCGTATTCCTCCATTTTGATCGTTATATTTGCAAAGGTGTTCCAATATTGTTCTAGATTTTAACCACGGCATATGTAAAACTACCACTTACTGCATGAAGTTTTACCCATGCATAAATAGGCAAAACAATTCTAGGCGTGGCGGATAATCCATCAGTTGCCTTCCGCTGACATCTATGTCATGAAGGCTGAGGCAACAACGCTTAGGGCTGCTGGTAGCGATCCAAATAACCCCAAAGTTCTCGCTGTCAACCTTCAGAAGGCACAAATGGTGGCCATGGTGGTCGCTCTAATCAATGCCAGTCACAACCTGTCAGGGTAAGTAACTTTCCAGACGAACTAGCTCTAGATGAACTAGCTCCAGACGAACTAGCTCCAGACGAACTAGCTCCAGACGAACTAGCTCCAGACGAACTAGCTCCAGACGAACTAGCTCCAGACGAACTAGCTATGCCCGCGGCTCAGTTTACATGTTAAATTACCACGAAACCTTTCAGAAAGCGATGATAACTCAGTGGTAGTGTGTAGGCACGCCGCGTCATGGGACGTGAATTCGAACCCAACCACCTACAATGAGCTTGAGTTTTTGGTGAAGGAAAATATCGTAAGGAAACCATAGCATGATGGTAGGGCTTTTTCTGATACTCGCCTGCCTAGTTACCACCCTCAAGTTGAAAATGTGCCGTTAAATACCATTAGGTGTGTTCCGGCAGTTGCACTTAAGAACCAGTTCAAATAAAGGCCGGCAACGCATCTGCAGTGTTGTGGGTGTCCATGGGTCGCGGTGATCACTTACCATCAGGTGACACGCTTGCTCGTTTAACCGCTATTACATAAAAAGGAGTTTTTCTCAAGGGAGTCATCTTGTTGGCTATAAGTTTTTATTTAGGAGTATAGAGCTAAGAATAGGTAACTCATATGTGCTCCTAAAAACACAGTAAAGATTTTTATTTTATTATATTATATATTTTGGCGCTGAGGTAGCATTAGAGCTAAAATTGACGATAGTATGCGGATAAATTATACATAATATGTATTCATTGAAATTAGTAGAGTATGATTTAAGTAGATAGGTATATGAAATGGAGTAACTATTGTTAAATTAAGAATAAACTAACTTGTAGCTACAGCTTTGCTCGCGTGAATACAGATTTTTTCAAACAAATCGGATGACGTAATAAAAAGTTTCATACAAAGTTTATCCCTTTCATCCAAAAACTTTTCGACAGAAAAGTAGCCTATCACCGCTCCAATGTCACATCTAACTCTGTACAAAAATTCATCGTAATTAAATCAGCGGTTTAGGCGTGAAAGCGTAACAAACAAACTCACTTTCGCATTTATAATATTAGTAAGTATAAATAAAGAAATGCATGAATTAATTAATTATGCTGTTTTAACAATTTCTTCCGCTTTGTTTAACATGCAGCGGCGCCATATTTATTTTATAGACACTTTTTACACCTGGAAATATTTTTTTATTACTGTTAGACTTCACAATTTGTGGATTAAAGAATAGCACGAAGTTAGGAAAAATGTTAGGATCATGTTGAAGCGATGATAGCTCAGTGGTAGTGTGCACGACTTCGCGTCAAGGGACGTCGGTTCGAACCGAAGCACCTACAATGAGCTTGAGCTTTCGGTGAAGGAAAACATCGTGAGGAAACCATAGTATGGTGGTAGGGCTTTTCTAATGCCCGCCTGGCTAGCTACCACCCTCAAGTTGTAAACCTGCCGCCAAATACCAATAGGTGTGTTCCGGCAGCAGCACTTGAGAGCCAGTTCCTCCACAGGTTTAGCGTGTCTACCACCAACTTGGGCCGTATCGTCACTTAAGATCAGGTGAGATTATGGCCATAACGCTAAACTTTAATTATAAAAAAAAAAAGTGTACCTTGAGACTAAAAAATTATGACACCACTAAATACTCATTAGAACAAATATTTCTTTCCTCTTCTAGCACTGGGGATAATAATAACGAACACGATTTTCAGTTGCAGCATAAAGTGTATTTTCTGCGACCGACTTTACCATACAGGTAAGTTAATCAATTCTCATAAATCACTACGCTATATCTATTACAGGATAAGGTGAAATACGTAAAACAGTGATTGTAATCACTTATTAGAGAGCAAGAAATGCAGGCTCCTAAATAACCCAGATTAATATTATAAAGCGGTAAAGTTTGAGTGTATCTGTGTTTATTTATTTGTTTGTTTGATCACGCTAATCTTAGGAACTTCCAGCCGCACTTCAAAATATATTTTTGTATTTATATGAAACAGTCAATAGAGAAGGCTTTAGTCTATTAAACATCACACTACCATCAATAGGATTAAAAATTTTTGGAAAAAAGTTACAAAAACCAGTAAAAATGATTAATGTTAAATTCCACGCGTACGAATTCGCGAGCGCAACTAGTAATATAATTAAGTTGGACTTTGTTGAAATAAGCTAAGCTTAGTATCTACCAGTCTTGAAAAAATATTTTGTATCACTCGAGTATACAATTATTGATTAGTATAGGCTATATTTACTTATATACCATCACGCTACGATACTTAGAAGCCCAGTAAAGACAGCAAAAACTTTGCATATACGTTATCAGGGGTATCTACATAGGACTTTACATCCAAAAAAACTACTGTCCATGGAATATAAATAACTTCAAGTTTAACACGAACGAAGTCATTTTAACTTCATTAACAACTGCTAGAAGCTACGAATAGATATTCGGCGGCAGATTTACAACTTGATGATGCTAGCTACCTAAGTGGGCATTAGAAAAAACCCTACTAACATGCCATGTATAGCAAATTTTCTCGGCCATGTGTATCTGCGATTGTTTCCTAAATACGGTCCTCGCTTCTGTTGCAAATATTTTGCAGATTATATGGCACTTTAGTCGGTAGTGAAAGAGTATCGACGGACCAAACAGTAGAGATGCTCTTAAGGGACACTAGTGAAGGTCCATCGCGAAATCACGTGAAGGTGCCGGAGACACTAAAAGACATGTTCCGTGCGAAGGACGACCTCGAGAAAGATATGCTCGGGCACTGCTTCTTACTCGGTCTCACTTTTATGGATTTATGTGTTTACAAGGATCAAGAACGCGTGGCGAGGTTGTTAAAACATGGTCCTTGACCGAAGATATTGTAGAATTGTGTATAGAACTGTTTATACATTAATAAATGATGTTTGTTTGAAGAGTTTTATTTTCGTTTTTTTTTCACACCATTAAATTATAAATCTTATAAGACACATGAGAGTGTATGATAGTGGTTAGTTGTATAACCTTTAAACGCATGTTTCAAAAATAGTGTAGTGTGGTTTCAAAAATACCATGCATTTAAGGGTTACGTAAATTAGACGGATGCTTGAAGAAGAAAGGTCACTTTTAAAGAAACATGAGGTAGGAACAGTACGTCTCTATTCCACTAGATGGTGTTATTAACATGATGCTATGTGGTTTGAAAGAAAGAAAGTATATGCGTCCATCACACAGCATAAGCATATACATAATAAAAATATAAAAATTATACTAAAACATAGTGCCCATCTGGCTATCTACCTCCCTTTTTTTATATTAACGTGGTGTTTAAAATCCAATTCTTTATGTGCCAATCACCCAATACTACCCACTAAAACGCACCACGGTTACACTTCAAACTCCTGTGTTGCCAGGGAACGTGGACAGCTTTCGTACTTCTTCTGGTAGCTAGTACCGCCTACTATGATGTTGAAAATCTGCCGCTAAATATCTATAGATGTATATGTATATGTAAGCGTAGCGTGTCTACCAACTTGAGCCATATCGCCATTTAACATCAGGTGAGAATAGGCTCCAACGCTAAACCAATCAAAAAATAACGGTTCGATGTACGCTGTTTCACGCGTCCGTACACGCTACCAACTGAGCTATCATCCTTTAAATTAGTTCGATTGGTTACAATGATTCGTATTTAGGCTTACTGCTACACCTACGGGTTTAAGTATTGTATTTTTGTCGTACCTACGTATGTGGGTAGATGAAATAATTTTCTTTGCTCAATAATATAGATCAGCGTTTCTCAAACTCTATCACGGTATCCTTGCCGACTTAAAATATATTACTGCATATTTTTATAAAGAAAACAGTTTTTTTTTAATCAAAAAAGACTATATTTTCTTATTTTCTATGTATTCATTTGAGATCAAATGTTTTTTTTATTCTAAAATAAGTAAGTTTTTTTTATTTATGCGCGCGTTGCAAATGCTTACTACCAGCTGTAAATTGCAATATAAAGATTGAATTTGTTTCTAAATATATTTGTAGGTCTTGTTATCTTTTTCATAGTATTTATGTTTCTACTATTTTCACTCTTCCTCTTTGGAGATATTTTAGTAAAGTTGTCATGACAATCCGTACACAGGCCTTTGACGCCCACTTTGAGAATAAGTCATGTAGATAATATATTGGCATACATAGCTGCGTGTCGTCTCCTTTTTCAATTAAAATTAATAACACTGTTAAATATATTCAAAGTATTTTGTTTACTAAAGGCATTCGTCGTAAAATGCCATGAAACCCATTCCATGATAATTTATTTCAAAAATGTATACGAAGAAAGAACATGAAGCTTGCGCATTTAAATTATAGTAAATAAAACATCATAATATTGCTTCAGTTGGACTAAAAAGTGTTTATTTGATAAAATACAACGAGCTTACTTTTTACAACATTTTACTTCTATTAATGACAAAAAAAAACAAACAAAACCCTTAATACAATAATAATATACATAAATACGTTGGTATCAACTTCAAACATATCGTAACTAACATAAATGCAAATCTAGGCAAGATCATTATAATTCAAATAATATAATCTAAATAAAGATACGAAAAAATTATTATTATAATAATATTTATTAAAATATAAGTTACACCAAAATCTAATGAAAAGAATTGTCTATAGATCACACATACACTTTCGACCTAACCAAAGTTGAATTTTGTATTTAATACTGATATCATTTTGGAAGAACTAGAAAATATATTTACAATTTTAATTTTAATTTCATTATTTTATAAATGCCAACGTTTTAATTTTTTTTTCGCCCGGATGTTTGTGACCATATCGCAACCAACTGTTTTTTGTTACATATAACTTGTTATATATAATTTAAGAAGAGTAAAAACACAAATGTATAGAAATTAACTGAAGTATGGTATTTAATTGTTGCGTGTAAAAAGTTAGATCTTGTATTCTGGGATTGCCTAAAATCAATTTTTTATATTTATTTCGGTAGTTTTATATGTATGAAAATATATTCTATTGTAACATGTGGAATGGGGTTGTAGAGAAATTATCGATATCGACAATCGTAAGTTATATAACTGGTATAAAATAATAATAATATTTTTTTCTATATATTTCGAGGTTAAATTAAGCATGCACGTTAAACGTAAAAATGCCACCACAAATATTTGACGCTATATATGAGGCTTGAACTAGTGACTTCTCAGCTCCGCTGACACACCATATTTTCAATATCCCATGTATTCTATCTACGGATAATAGTAACTACATATAGCGTATAATTACAGTTTTCAATGTAACTTAATGACGTAGCGAAAGTATAGACTAGTTGATCAGTTAACTCTTTATCCTCTAGTAAGGTGTAGGTAAACATTTTGCTGTCTGCCTTCACTCAAATGGGAGATAAATAGTGCAACATGGTATGTATTGAACATACTTTTTAATTGAGTTTCAAAGATGATTTTTCCGCCTGTTTGCCTAATTATATCCGCGATTTTACAGAGTTTTATTTGTAATATCTCAGTAATATTATCAACGGTCTTATTAGCTCAACTGTAAATAAGACGGTCAAAGCCACACATTGATTGGATATTTGACGGCTAAACATGGACGTGAAACTTTGCAAATAAATCGACTATTCATTATTGTTATTTTCTCTACGTTTTATATGTATAAGCTTATTATATTAGGTATATTTCTATCAGAAACGAAATATATGAAATCGAGTATTTCCCTAAAACCCCAAGTATTAACTCTGTAGAAACCTAACAACAGCGTAAAGGTACCAGTCTATTGTTTTTATATTATAAATATGTATGTACAATTAAAATAGCACCCATTAATGAAACCAACATGTCAGGACACGCCGCCCGTCACGCTCCTGTAAACAAATATTTGTATATTTTGTATATAATCTATGTATTTGTATATTATTGTATATAATATGTTGTATAATCTATTGTTTGTTCATTGTATTGTATAAGTAAAATTGTTTTATTGTTCTGTACTGAAATAAGTATAGCAAAAATAAGCTAAACGGGCGACGTAGTTTTAACATTTGACTCAAAACGTTTGCATACAATAAAATCTGCTTAAAAACTCAATCCAGACTACAAGATCGTTTAAATCTAATATCTTCATCTTTTATAAAAAATTCAACAACACTTACTTTACTGTGGAACTGGTTTAACAAGTCTCTATTGTTACGGAAAAAATAATTATTACTTTTTTTTCGTCAATGACAGCGGTTGGCGAGTGTGGCAGTGTGTACAATATTACGGAGTTCCTATACTATTATATTACAAGAAAAAAATAGGCCATTTTTATGTTGGCTACCAATTATTTTGATAATTAATTTAGTTAACATCTATTTAAACAATAACTAATTTAAAAATAATTTATGTATACAATTTTTCTTTTGTCGAATATCGATTGTATTGCACTAGAACCGCACTAACTGCAGTAAAAAAATTATGATTTACTTTTATCAATATCAAATCTGTACAAATAAGCAATCGCGAAAGAAAAGAAAGATGAAAAAAAAATAGTGCAAATTTCCTTAAAATTATATCTACCTATGCAAGGCTGAAGACAATTTTTGATTAATCCATTTGATAAAATACTAGAAACCGAAATACCGCTATTAAGTTTTTTTAAAGTAGTAATATATAAGGTCCTCTCCCTATACTCGCCCTCTAGTGTTTTGAACGACAAACATATACACTACTACAACATATATACTGATTTAAAAATAGTATAGTAAGTTTTAAAACCTATAACAAGAAAAGGGTTCTTTCTTATCTTCAGTTTACCGCCATCAGTACTTTGATTCCTCAAAAATGTCAACGCATTCGTACGAGCGCTACGGCGAACATGGAAGACGCTGAAATAATTCGTAGCCAACGTTCTAAGTAACTAAACTATTATTAAGACTAAGCTCTTTATATCATGTACGGACACCATTCCCATTACTATTCTATGAAAATAAACAAGTTTTACAATGATATTCTGCTATAATAGTGCGTTTAATATTGTTTTTTGAGTAAGTTTCTTTATGATTACAATTTTAATTATTAAGTATCGACAACTAGTTGAGCTTGATTCGTTTTAACGTGTAATTTATCGTATTGTATACCTCTCGGTATTTAGTGTTTATATAATGCGGCAATTCAACTTAATTTTGGTATTGGTTCTACGAGAAATTCCTTTAACATATCTCAAATATCATATATTAAAGAATATGTTTACCGTAATTCTCGCTTTATACAAGCGAAAGTACTGAATACAGATTAAAAAAGAGCTGCCATAATATATGTAGATTATCTTCAAAAATGATATTATCTGTACCAACAAATTATTCACTTTACCGTGCAGTGCTTGTACAAAATATAATTTTAAATATTATAACAATATTTAAAGTAGTACCTACATAATGATGGTTTATGCAATATGAAACGCACTGTTACAAAAGTATATCAGTGTTTGTATCCATTGATGTAGTTATTTTAATAATTACATAAGATAGGTACATTATATATGTATAAGTGATTATATATAAATGAAAATTGTATAAATTCATCAAATGATGTCAATACCATAAGCTATTTCGAATAATCGGCTTTGTTTTATTTTCGGTGTCGATGTTTTGGAACGGTTATTATAAAGACTATTTACTTTGAAGTTGATTATATTTTGGTTTATTTCATTTTAACTGTTTCATCACGCATTTACAAAAACTATGTGAACCGAATAGTAAGTTTCGCTCTTTATAACAGTGAGTGTTCTAAGCTGCGTTTATTTATAATTCAATTATTATAATTATAACGTCGTAAGAGACTAATATGTATTAAGAGTATGTAAAATCGAATTACTCAAACCTTTCCGTACACTTATCAGGAATTGCTTAAATCTATTCCAGTTGGATAGCTTTGAGACAAAATCAAAACGAAAACTAAAGCCGAAAATTCGATCGATTGATGAAGAAAAATCATGATATATTATTTTCCGCATAGGTACATCATAAACGCCATTTTATTTATGAGATCAACAATAAATGCACCATTGAAACGGATTAGCACAAAATAAGTTTTTCAAAACGTTTCTTTTTCTTTTTTACTTAAATTATGTTAGAACCTTCTTTGATATTCGTGAGATAGATGAATGGCGGCACAGATAAAAAAAAAACAAAATGTCAAGTATATAAACGTTGATACCCGAGTTAAAAAAATCAGTAGACTTTGGATACTGCTTTTTAATTTTATAAGGAAAATTAAAGACATGGATTTGGCCTTTGTTATAGGAATACTATAGACATGGATTAGAAGATTATTTAGAAAAAATTCAGAGGTGCCTTCGTCTTTTATATTAACGACACTTAAGACATGGCTTTAGCCTTTTAATTTGAATATAGATTTAATGGAAAAACAATATTTGACTTAGCTGCATGGTCTAGATACCTATGCCTTTTCGTTTCACAATGGAAAGAGACAAACTATACCATAAAAATGTACGCGAAGTTTTTGGCGGGACTGGTCTGTACATGTAACGATTTTAGTTTTTATTTATAAATTTGTGTATGAGATTCTATAATTTATTATTAAATTTATTGTGTTATTAAGTGATGCGGACTTGACACAATGTCAATATTAATTTTCAACAAAAAAGATTAGCGACTGTGTGAATGTTTTATTTTTTCTGTTTAGTAACTTTATTTAATTTTACTGCTTCTTGAATATTATTCCTATTAATTGATTTTCTTTTCTTGCACTATAAAATGCCTACTACAACGCTATGATTTTCTCATAATGTTTATTTCCATCACATGTTTCATTTCATATGGGATCCGAATTTATATATCTGTATTTGGGATCAATGCCATGCCATAACAGACACGCGAACATATTGCTTGTCCAAATAATAATTAAGTTTTACTCCATTCACCTATCCCACTCTGCATATGATGCCAGTTGATTTCATAATTCTTTACAAAGCTAAGCTTCTCTATTGCTCAAATTTGTATTTGATACAATTGACATTCTTAATAATGTTCTTGTGATGCATTTACTTTCACAAAGTAATCTCTTATGCTTCCTTCAATATATTTAACAAAATTGAATACACACTAAAACATGTAGGTATCCATAGAAATATTTATGCGTAAATAAAATTTTAAATATTACTTTCAATTGCGGGTACATTGAAAAAGTTCATTTTTCTTTGAAAGTTCTTACGGCAATTATTATTCAATAACGATATACATATAATTTTGCCTTGAATTGGTACACATTAAGAATTGGAATTTTATTCCTTTTATGAAAAAAATCTATTATTATAAATATTTAGAGAAGACATATTGACGAAATTATTTATTACGCGAAGAATATACATGCCGATTTTTCATGTCATTCGAAAAACGTTAGCGATGGGGACATGATGAACTAAACATTTTATCGAATAACGTAATGATATTTTAGTAACAAATCAACGCAACAAATAAGTTGACGTGCCGCTAAATGCATTTTTCCAATTAACTGGACGGTAATTAAAAACTGTTTCAAACGGCATGTATTACGGAGTATTCGAACTAAATTGATTTCTTTCAATAATAATATTATCCAGTGCATACTTAAGTAACACAAAAGAAAGTTAAAACCGTGCTCCATAAAATGTTATTTTACAAAAAAAAAAAAACGTTTAGTACAAATAAAGTTAAAATTACACGATAACTTTTAAAAGGGGGAATTACATACATGTTTAATTGAGCAAAACTTAACAAAACAGTGAGCAATTTAAACAGTAGGTACTACCTGGACCGGGGATTATATCGAAGACTTCGTTTACTTCTAAATTCTTATCTGATTCTAATTAGAAAGCATTAAATAAAAATATTTTTTTTTGATACGTGACAACGAATTGTTTTTTTTTTTTTAGAAAAATCGAAACAATTATTTCTACTTGCAACACTGCCTCAAGTTTTTAAATCATATGCAACTATTTACAATACAAAAACACAGAAACTGTTTAATTAACTTTGCAAAAATATAAAGGTGCCTACAATTTTTAACATATACACGGGTCGTATAATATTGACATGTAAACGTCAAACTGTCAAACGACTCGATTGTAAAATAACTGGGTATTGTTAAATATAACTATTAGGTATTTAGCATGCTGCAATACGACACCATTATTAATTCTCTATTTCACATTTACCATTTTTTTAATAATATTGTTTGTAATAAATGTATAAAATATAATCTGTAATCTCTGTATAATTAATCACCTTTGTTTATATTTTAAATTAAATCCATTTGTATTCGGTATAAAAAATCTATTAAGTATAAATCTGAGGTTATTTTACGGCTATGGCACTGCATTTTTATATATTGTATTCAAACTTTGTACTACAGTGCGACGCGTCGCTCCCCACCCTCTATATAACATTAATCGTGGCTTGTATAAAAATACTTATTAACCGTAACTATTCGTAATAAGGCTGCTTTAATTGTTCTAAATAGTATGAAAAAATACGGAAACTGAATCCTAGATTATGAGGCGAGGTTCGACGCGTGTCACTTATGGAGGAGCATTTAATATGCAAAACAATAAGTAGGTAATGGAAGATAACAATGATTAATTTTCTTTGATAATGATGTTGTTCTTTAGTAAGCCTCCAAAAAGTTTGATAGGAAAAATAACCATAAAAATAAAACTCGAGAGTTTGCCCGCCTGTTTTGATCGCAACAACGAACTTGCGTTTAAAAACGACGAGCATAAATTTTTATAACAGCCCAAAGAGATTAATAATACTTGTAAAAAACACACACACGGAAAAAATGCTAAAGTTAAATCTGCATCGTTCTCTTTTTAAATTGACAAACTATATATGGTATTCACGTGTGATGCCACTCTCACGAATTTACCAATCTATTATCGTCTATTACACTTATCAGTTAATTAACATTTCATATTATGCGGTAGGAAAACAAAACCATCACAATAATATTGTAAAATAAGCTATAATAATATAAACGTTGTGTAAACGGATAAACAGAAATTTAAAAAATATAATTGCCGGAACATTCTGGTGCGTTGTCACAGTTTATAGTCTGTGAGACTATTCGAAAGTCATCGATAACGGTAGCCGCGACGAAGATGATATATCTCATATATCGATCTCTGTCCGTACTACAAATCGTATACATAATAATCGAAGTATAATTGCCATAATATAACGTGGACGCGAAGTAACAAAGGACACACTATCGACACAAAAATGTCCCGACAACGTTACAAATTCATATAATAATATATCTTTAAGTCTTCCTAAATTCTAAGTTATTTCGCGATGAATGATCGAATTGCTTGGTAATTCGAGATTTTAAGCTATAATTAGAAATAATATTTTACTCTGGCATACATACCCTTGGATCAAACTACGTCAAAGCACTTTGAGACATCACACACGTTACCTAATTGGTAAAATTCACTAATCTCACTCTTAATTTCTATATCAAATCAGTCGAGAACGAGAAGGCGGCGAAGGAGTCGCTGTGCTGCTGGCATTTTAAAACAGATCATTTTAGGAACATTAAATGTAATTTATGTTTGGCAACTGGAACATGGGAGTTAAATATAAACAAAGAAATAAATGTAACACGAATCGCGTAAGATAAATTATTATTTTCGAAACCAATATGGATTTCGATTTGCATTTCGACACAACAACACCAAATTTTAACGCTAAATGAGCGCAATAGACACCTAACCTATCTAGCTATCACAGTCCTTTCTCAGTCTGACCCATTCCGTTAAATGCATCTCAAATTGTCATATATTTGAATAAACTGGTAACAACCTAAACTATGCCAACTATAATAGAAGCTGGTAGAAAACATTTAAAAAATCACTACGTTATTTTGGCACCTATAGTGTTACGCAAACGTCTCAATAGGTTCGTCTCAATCTTTAGGCAATAATAATAGGTACATGGTGTTAATTATGAAACCGATCTATCGGTAAGTACTAACAAACAAAATCATTGATGGCAAAAGGTAACCTATGTTTTTGGTTTGCAAACAAGCTTATGTTTTCATCAAACTCGCGTAACCCCTTCTGAGAGTGTAATTACCATCTCCTTCTAAAACTACGCATAAATTTTTAGTAAATATTATTTAAAAAAATATTTGAGCATCATGAATCATTGAATCTCTCCATATATTGTGCCAGATTACATTCCTTATCACTCGTAAATAAAATTAACTTAATAAATCTAGAAAATATGTATATTTATTACAAAGTAGGCACAACGAACGCGCCGGAAACATTCATCGCGAAATATAACGTTACGTGGTAAAAAGATGAATTCTTAAATTTTAGTTTTCAACGAACTGTTTATTAAATTCTAATCTCTGGTTCGATCAGCTCAATGAAAATTTTATTCATATTTCACCGATAAACTAATTCTTACGTGGTAACTTAACGATACGGAGCAATAACGCTAACCGTACTCAGTTCCGACGGTAACGTAAACGTTTCAAACTGTACAGCGCGACAGATATCTCGACGGAGTTTCACCAGTCCTAACTTATAGATCGAAGCTCGTTTTACAGCGATCCGATAAATATAATTTCATAATGTAAGCTCGCTGGTGCGAGTCGTATACAAGATTGCCTAAGCCGACGCTTAGATTTGATGTCGTTTATCGCAAGCGGTCGGAGTGGCGCAGGCAGAGGTAGTGGACATCACCCGCAGACGTTCAGAAGCTTGGTCAGTGCTTAGTTGTAGATTCGGTCCGGCGCGTAGAGTTCGTGCGGCGCGTGGTGGTGCGCGGGCGGCCACCGCGGCGGTGGCGCGGGTCACTGTGTTGGCAGACATGTCACACCACCCGTAGGACCCACTGTCGGCTTGAACTCCGCGCCTCCCGCTGTTCCAAATTGTTGAAATGGAGGCGCATAACACTGCGGGAAGTATAACTCTGGCTTTACCACTGCCGCGGCTGGAGGCAACGGTCGAGGTGTCTTCGTAGAGTCTGCACGCCTTTTCGCTGCGTGTGGGTTCATGTGGTTGTCGATGTGCTTTTTAACCTCCGGTTCCGTCGCGAACCGTCGCCTGCAGTTAGGCATCGGGCAACAAAATGGGCGATCTCCTTGATGCGTCCGCGTGTGCTGGTCTAAAATAGCTTTCTGCCTAAAATCTTTACCGCACTGCGTGCATTTGTACGGCTTCTCTCCTGTGTGTATACGCAGATGCTGGTTAAGGATTGTCCGCTGTCTAAAGAAGCGAGGGCAGTACACGCATCCATAGGGTTTCTCATTGGTGTGAATGCGGAGATGTTGTGTCAAATGCGATTGTTGCCTGAATCGTTTACCGCACTCGGGACACGGATACGGTCGTGACTCTATATGAATGCACCCATGTTGAAGAAGTGTTGACTTCTGTTTGAACTCCTTTTGACATATAGGGCAGCGTACGTAGAGGGGCATGGTTCGGCCACCTAAAACATCTGGTAGCTTACCCCCTTTTAGATACTGTAGTGAAAGACTCGACCCGAAAACTGTGTGATTGAGGCCTTTAGTGTCCTTGAAATAAGCAGGATACTGTGCAGTGTCACCCGGTGAGAAGCAGGAGCCGCGGGGATCTCCGTTTTGACCGTCACCATCTCCGAAAGTGGATTGCACTTCTTCTTTGTTTTCATCGGGCGGGTAAGGTACGTCCTGAGGCCACAGCGTCGGCGTCGTCCCGTTCTTGAAGATGAGGTGAGGCGACACATCTGAAAAATGAAAGAGTAATGTGAGGACAGATCCGGGGCGTTCGGCGGAGGGTGACCGACGAGTGGGTTAATCAATCTGAGGTCGGTTACGGGATCGTCCGGCGGTCGGTTGCGCGTCTCGCGGCTCCGCCGCCAGGCGACAGGCGGCTGGCGGCTGGTGGCCGAAGAGGCGACCGAGAATTTGTTCGACAGGAAGGCCAATGGATGCGAGACCGAATCGAACGTGCGGAAGGCGGCGGGGAACGCGGGCGACGCCGGCAGTAGCCGTGGCCAATGCAGACGGCGCACGCGAGGATCGGGGAGGAGCATATATGTGTGAATAGCGCTCGCCTTGGTGTGTGCGGACGTGCTGGTTCAGGATGGCCTTCTGGCGGAAATGTTTGCCGCACTCGCCGCACGTATATGGCTTCTCACCGGAATGGATGCGCAGATGCTGGTTGAGGATGGCCCGCTGCCGGAAAGAGCGCGGGCAGTACACGCACGCGTAGGGTTTCTCGTTCGCGTGGATGCGCAGGTGCTGGGTCAGGTGAGACTGCTGCCGGAACCGCTTGCCACACTCCGGACACCCGTACGGTCTCGAGTCCGTATGAATCCGCTCGTGCTGGAGCAGAGTCGATTTCTGCTTGAAGTCCTTGCCACATGTGAGGCATTTGAAAAGACGTAGCTCTGCGTTGGGATTGTGCTTGCGCGGCTTAGGTGGTTCTGGTTGAACAATATCTGGGAGGTGGCGAAGATCAGGCGCACCATACTGATCCAATGGGCCCTCTAGTGAAAGAACACCACCATTCTGCTTTAAGTAATGAAGTGGAAAACCACCGGTGCCGAGCATGTGGCTGGTCGGCCGAGTTTCTTTGAAGTAAGGTGTGTATTGTTGCTGCAGATCTGGTTGCGGTACAAAACAGGGTGTTCGATCTAAGTGGTCCTGAGGTGGAGGTTGTTGCTGTGGTTGACTTTGAAGCTGTTGCTCGACTTGCATATGCTCTGGGGACGTCTGTTGCTGTTGCTGCTGTTGTTGCTGTTGAGCTTGTTGCTGAGCTTGTTGTTGCGCTAGTTGCTGTGCGGCATCTTCGCCTGTACCGGTTGGGTCGGGCGGAGGTGGTGCAGGCGGATATGGTGAGGGGGCTGGCGAGGCGAGTTGAGGCTCGGGTTGAGGCGACGGGCCGCCAGGGCTTTGGTGCTGCATGCCGGGAGGCTGGTAACCGCCGTCGAGCATTCCACCACCCCATTGTGTACCGGGTGGGGCACGTTCCACGCCATCTTTGTACAGGACGTAGGGCGCTGTCGTATCTGAAAATAATGTAGAGAAAAGTTAAAATCGATATATAGATTAATAATATAAGTAAAAGTAAAGTAATAATAGTAATCTATATGCCTACAATATTTTGAGCGTGCATTGAGTATACTGATCGGATTTTTAAGCGATATCACGATAGTTGTCAAAATCAAATACACCTAGCGTAGCGGCCGTGTGATAGCTAGTTATAATAGAGTGCTTTGTATTGTAACACACTGTGTTTTGTTTTTCGGTAATTAAAACTATATTGAGCATTTGGCGATTGAACTTCAAAAGGTGTATTTATTACACTAGCCATTGGCAAAAATACCGTCATAAGCAGAATTTATGTAGCGAGGGTAGCTTCATTGGTGGTGTGGACGGGCCCCGCGTCAATGGACGTGAGTTCGTTCCCTGCAATGAGCCTGAGCTCTCGGTGAAGGAAAACATTGCTTAGTGTAGTGTAATGCTCACTTGTCTAGCTACAATCTTCAAGTTTTCCAGAAGTTGCAATTGAGAGCCAGGCTTAGCGTGTCCATCATCTTATGCCAGATCGTTACTTCACATCAGGTGAGATTGAGGGCATAACGTTAAACATATAAAGTATTTAAAAACAAAACAAATTTATAACATAAGGATCAAATTAATTATAGAAAAGCTCGTTAGAACCATACGCGTATCGGTTGAGAAGATAAACAAAGAAAGTTTCTACAACCGTCTTGCGTTATCGGAACTTATCTTATAACGTCCGGGGCAAAAAAGCATTCAATCCATCATGGTCGGCTCGAGATGGACACAACCAGTAGGAACGACCAAACGTTGATAAAATCGTGCCACTCGATATAACTATCGCGGTTAAAATCGATTTTTCGATATCTCGCTTTTTGACAGAATTGATCTAACTCTTTGAATATTAAAATGTCTGATGTTATTGTGCAACTCTAAAATTATATGCATATATCATCCTCGTACTTTATCGTCACATGATTTCGTGGCCAATGTCTGTCTCAAAGGTCGCAGATTCGATTTCCGCTTGGTACTGTGTGTGCCGCGTGTTTTTAAGTCCATTGCATGAATTAAACAAAAGAAGAATTTAAAAATAGATTTTCACGTCTAAGGCAATAAACCAAAATTATTATGATTTTCATGTAGCTTCTACAATAAACAATACGTATAAAATGTCGTATATTGTTCTTAGAGGTATGTCTTATTTTTGTAATTACACGTAAAGTTGCAACACTGTTATCGATAGTAAAGATATGAATCTAAAAACATAGGCAATCATTGTGACATCAACAAACTATTGCAGCTCACTATTCTCATCCAAAACTGCAATTCTCTGGCAGCTGAATAGACCTCACGACAAACCCAAAGAAAATCACTGTGAAGAGATTAACACCACGTGTATTATGGTTGCAACCTCGTCGAGTACAGATCCTGACAACCCCACTTAATTACTGAATATACTTGGTACAATAATTGTACCTCATCATCCGTTAAATTGTGACCAACGATATGAACTATTTAAACATTTAATACTAACTCAATAGGTCACTCAGTCGCCATTTAGCTGCGTATCGTTCTGTGACTCATCTGAATAGGTTAAGTAGGATTTTTTGTATACTGTATTTTTTTTTATGTCTCCTTATGAATGTAAAGGATATATGTATATACCTCTTATCTGGAATATTGCAACTCTCAAGGTGAAAGATACTAAATGGAAAATTTTGCAGAACAGAAGAACATATTACGTTTTCTTCTTCAACTCAACTAGTAAGAAACTCAATGAAAATTTTATGCAACAAAAGAAGATATTGCTTGTGCCTCCTTAGTGGAATTGGTAAAGAAGTCAATAGGAAATTATACACAAAAGAATAGGAAATTGCGTTTACATTCAAGCTCAGTATTATATTAATTATAAAGAAAAGGGAACAATAAAAATACTGTGCAGTTACATTAAAAGTGTCGTTAAATACATAAAAGAAAAAACCCGAAATGTTAGTTTTAAGATTTTGTTCGCACTTTAGAATCTGGTCACAAGCTATATAAATCGAGTTAATAAAATAGTTTGTATACCAAATAGTTGTAACATAAAAATTAAACAAACTATATTTAGGTACGTTATACGCTCTAAAAATAAATTTAACGCGTGTCAGTCAATAAATGCTGAAAATAACTTACCGTGTTTGGTATCCGAGTGTGCTAAGTTTTTTTTTGCGAAATGTATAATAAATTTTACATAATTGTCTCATTTGTTACGGTCCTTTTTTATTATACGATAACTCTGACATTCAAAACGATATTTTAGTTGTTTCTTCTAAATCTATAATGCAGTGTGTAGTTATTTTATAATAGCTTGTACGTGCGGCTTCGCTCGCGTTAACATTGATTTGACGGTTGACTCAATAAAAAGTTTGATACAAAGTTTACCCCTCATTTTACCCAACTTCCACTACGGTTTTCGCGAGAAAAAGTAGCTTATCACCGTTTTCAAGGTCGCATCTATCTCTATAGAAAATTAATCGTAATTGACTCAGCGATTTATGCGTGAAAGCGTAACAAACGAACACACTCACTTTCGCATTTATAATATTAGTAAGGACATTTAATAGATGCAGAAAGGTGGATGGTTATTTAAATAAATACTATTTTATATCGCGGGAACTTTAAAAACGTACCATTTGACGGGTACAAAGTTAAACCTAAATTCAGAAAAATGGTTATAGGATCGACACAAATAGAGTAGAATAGATTAGAAAAAGTGTTTATTCATATCATAATACAAAATATTACGCTACTTCTATCAAACTGCTCCTTTTTCTTTTTGTTGTCCTGTTTCCAAGTTATTTGGGGTCGGCGCAACACGTTTTCAACTTGCATATACCTCTATTAGCCGCTATCCCTTCATTCACTCCCTTCATTCATTCATTCATTCCTTTCATCTCATTCTTAACACACTCTATCCATCATTTCTTTAGCCTTTCTCTTCCTTCTTATGACATGCCCAAACCAAGACAACGATTCCCTTTCAACTTCTTTACCACTGGCGCCTCTTTCAAACTGCATGGCAGCTTATTGGCAGCTTTGGTACCTATTGTATAACACTCATTCATAAATACTTATATAAAATACTTTTATAAATAATAGGTGTCCTGTGTGAGATTTGAACTCATAATACTCGGTTGGTAGACAATAAGTTATTATTAGGAACAAAAGGTGTTGTGCAAAGTATATTAAGTTTACCTTTATAAGTTTCACATATAAATTTTTTTTTGGTTTACTTGCATTTTTAAGTATTTCTGGAGATTAAGTAGGTTGTATTATATAGGCATTGATGTGTAATAAATTTGAGAAGTACTAGGTTATACCGGTCGAACGTTCACCATTTCCAAAAGGAAAAATAAAAAGTTAGGTAGGCTAAGGAGTAAAAAGATGAAGGGAAAACATATAGTTACTTTATAATAGAGGCTAAATATCATGCACATTATTTAGAAATTTGCTATGGCTTTTACCAAATTTCCTAAATCCACGTAATAGATTTAAGTATTTGAAAGTGACAATGCAAATTTTCGAAACGTATTATGTACACTGAATATATTAATATCTCATCTGATGTCATGACGATGTGACCCATCATGACACGCTAAGCTAGTAGAGGGACTGGTTCTCAAACGCAGTTACCCGAACAAATCTATAGTGTTTGGTGACAGATTTTAAACTTGAGGGTAGTTGCTAGCCAGACTGGCATTCGCAAAAGCTCTACCAGATAGTGGTATGCTTCCATCACGATGTTTTCGTTCACCGATAGCTCAAGCTTATTGCAGGTGGATTGGAACTCACGTCCATTGCCGCAGTGTCGGTCGACACTACCAACTGAGCTATCATCGCTTAAATCGCTTTGAGACGGATACTTAGATTTATTGCTATACAACATCTGTTTATAATCGAGTAGGTACTATATAAAATAATACGGAGGAAACAACTTCATAGCAATCCCAAAGATTTTTTTCGTTTGACAGTTTAGTTTTAATGATGGAGTTCCTTTAGGGTTGTAACTTAACGAATATTTTTTTGATTGGAGGTCTCTTTGATTTTTTACTAAAAATATAAATCTAATTTGTATTTATATTGATTTTTATTCTACACAATGGTCTTTAGTTATAGTGAAAAAGGGCGTGTTATAAAATTCCAACAAAGAAAATTAGTTTTAGTTTCCAAAAAAGGCCATCGAATGATTTAGCAAAAGTACTATTAACCTTTTGTTGAATCGTCGTTTAAAGATATTTTTGCAATATCTTTGAAGTACAATGGAACGGTATGTATTCACACGGCATGAGGCTCTCCTATATCGTCATAGGCTCTGTACACGCTTGCTGTCTTCTCTTTATGCGTATAGTATACACTTAATTGCTTCTCTTTGCGAGCTGCGCATTATTATTCGAATATAGTACATATGATTACACGTTATATACTCCTTATTTTTATAAAAATTATTACAATATATTATAAAGCGGAAAAGATTTATTGTTTGTTTAAATGCTCTAATCCTAGGATCTTCTGGTCGGATTCCAAAAACCTCTTACCGTTTTTTATGGAGCAATAATTGAGGAAGGCTATTAACTAGATTAGACTATTTAACATCACGCTACAACGAATAGGAGTAAAGCTATATTGTCGAAAGTTACAAAAACGAGTAAAAATTCTTAAGTAATTTTTGACGCGAATGCGGTCGCGGCCAAGTTTAGTTAATTATAAATTGTAATATTAATTTTCATATGCCGGGCGTATAGTTATTTCTCTGTTATGATAAGCAATGTTTTCTTTATTTCATTTAAATCGATAAAATTAGCTCAGCCCTAATGAAAGAATCGCGCTGTCTCCTCCCGCGGCCGTCTCCGGCCGGATAACTCCCACATGTGGGGTGTCACTTCGAATAAACTTTTTTCCTTTCAACCCTTTTTTTAAATTATAACGTTCGGATGACGTACATCTCTGGGAATCTTTTACCCTTTACATCGTAAGTCACTAACCTGGCTATAATTGATTAATTTATTTTAATAACGGGAACATGTTCTTATCCCGGATGATTCGGTATTTTTATAATATGTGCTCCGGGGATTATGAAACAGATGTATGCAGGTGTACATATATGTAGATATATATTTGTATCCAATTGTATACATATTTATTTTGTTAACACTTTGGGATCGAACCTTGCAACAATTATTAGGATTAATTAGATCGAGCTACTATTACTAACATCCATATTTTAATTAAAATCACTTCGCTGTTGAATAATAACAACAACTTAGTACACCTTAATCTATATTAATATTATAAATCGGAAAAGAGTGTTTGTTTGAACCCGCCAATCTTAGTAACTATGGGTCACATTTCAAAATTTACTCTTATAATTGATAGCACATTCATTGAAGAAACCTCTAGGTCAATTAACATCACTCTATGTGCCCATACAAGCAAAGCTGTACTGAAAAAAATTTACAAAAACGACTAAAAATTAATAAATAATTTTCAGTTCTACGACGTAATAATAATAAAAGTATCTTGTATACTTATGGAAAGTATTTGAAAACCAAATCAGTAGTTCCATAGGTTTTCACTTAAGTCTTTTCAAACTTCATCTCGTTATATTCTATAGGTATTTATAAAAATTTGAGGTTTAATAAGTGAAATCATTAAACTCCAAAATCCTTTGACCGATAATGTAAATTGGGAACTATATATGTTCTTATACGTTTGCGTGTTCTACTCTATACTCGAATGCGATAGATGACACATCAGTTAAGGTTTTGACGTCTACGATACCAGCTAGTATTAGCAAATCTTATTGAAAAGTCTGTCTCGCGGTTTAACATTCGATTTCAATATATATGTATAGAGTTCATTAGAAGCAAACAAGTTTATAAGTCTCTTTATTTTACAACCTGAAACTAGGTATGTCGCATTAATATGGTTGTTGAGATGAATAATATTTATAAAATGTCAGGCAGTAGGCTGCGCTGGCGCTCGGTGCGGCGCGACGGTCAAGTGGACTACGGCGCGCAGACGAAACTGGTCCATCGAGACCGCCCCTTCCTGCGATGCTCCTGACGCAGGTAACGACGGCATTGTTAATAAAAATTAATTCTACCTTTTATATCACATTCTGACACTCTGTCGAGAGTCTTATAACTTTACTGAGATCTGTAATAAACTCTCGAAGATTTTATAACTTTTAAATCATACTCTACCATACTTCATAGTAATATTATAAATGCGAAAGTCAGTTTGTTTGTTCGTTATGCTTTCACCCCTAAAACGTTGAATCGATTATGATGAACTTTGGTATAGAATAGACGGTTACCTGAAGACGGTGACAGGCTACTTTTTTCGCGAAAAAATTGTTAGAAGTGAGGTGTAGAAAGTTTAAAGAAGTCTTTCTATGAAATTTTTTATTGTGCGTATCCCGATTTGTTTGACAAAAGCAATATTCACGCGAGCGAAGTCGCAGGTAAAAGCTAGTATTTTATAAATCAATATTAATGTTATAAAGCTGAAACGCTCGTTTGAAAGCGCTGATACTAGAAGGCAATAGTCGGTTGAAAAAAAAATTTTTTTTTTGTTAGAGCAATCATTGAGAGCTTTAGGTCATCTAAGATCGCGCTAGCGCCAACAGGAGTAAAGTTGAGTTGAAAAAGGTTACAAATACGGGCAAAAATTATTGTATAAATTTTAGTTCCACACGAGCGAAGTCGCAGGCACAGCTAGTTCATTATATTTTAACAGTCTGAGAGTGCTTCTTTAATGTGCTAATACCTCATAATGTTGCCTGTAAATTCAGTGTCACGATATTTCTTTACGGTAATCTCTGAAAACGCTCAACCGATTTTAATGCAGTTTTGTAGATGTGTATTTCCTGGTCCAAATTGTGGGATAGGACATTTTCTATACCAATAAGTGACTCAGTACCTGTACGTGATAGTGACGCTGTGGCCCAGTTATTGTAAATGTCAAAACAAGGTAAATGTCAGACCTGTATTTAAGAAGATTTACCCAATTTAGTAATTTAAACATTCAAAATAAAAAGAGACAAATTTACAATTTTTTGTATTAAGATCTGTTGTTTTAGATAAAATGGTATGTATATAATATGCAGATTTTTAACAATTTATTAGTATACATTTATTCTAATGTTATTATATTTAACATCTGTTTTAATTTGTTATTGTTAAATTTTTACATTTATATGATATTTCATTTACGTATAATTTAATAAATAGAGAGACTTAATTTTGTACAGATGTTTTGATTTTATTTGTTTGGGTCTGCTATGAAATATGTTTACATAAATACTCTGAAATCGATATCAGATGTGATTAAGCTATTGATTTATTTAAAAAATCCATTTCTGTACTAGTTAATATTTAAAATCCTGATATTCCAAGGCCTATGCCTATATTGCTACTGGAATAAGTCCAGTGGTTAAACTTAGATCATAATCATTGTTAAATTATGAAGAAATATTGTAACGACGGAAAAATACTATTTCCATGATATTTTAACCGGTTGACAATTTACAATTTTTATAAGCGGAATATATAGAAAATCATAATTTTAGTAGTCTTTTTACAATGTTAGAACAGATTTACAATGTTTAATAATTAATCTATATGTAACAGGTATGGTAATCCGAGACATGAATTCGTTTCACTAGACAGGACCGAGGTAATGGTTAATATTAATTAAAACAAGTATATGGTTATGCGCACGGTACAAGTTTACGGATGGTCGGATCCATCACCCGGTCGCGTCGGCAGCCGCATACCCACCGGATTCACTTACAAACTTCACATTGCAGCCGAGCAATAAACCCTATGGCGTTATGATTGAATCGTTAGGATCAACATCGAATTATATTCACTTTTTGTAGTGGCAAAATTAACTTTGTAAATCGGGTTGGACGTTCGAACGGGTTAGTGATAATCCACACGGTTCTCTGCGGTTTGTCTTCGAAATTTCGGACAATTATGTTTGATTACTGTGATATTACGATGAGGTGTTTTTTTGGTATGTGAGATGAAGATATTTTAGTATTTTATATTATGCTACCGGTAGAACTCAATTTAAGTTTAAATTTGGCTTGCCTCGGCCCTGGTAGTTCGATGAAGTCTAGAACATACCAGTTTGTTTTTATAAGGCAATTTCAATTTAACAGCTCCCTGACATGCTAGGTTACGTTTAAGTAAGTGTTAACGTATCGATGAATGTTGAATATGTTTCTTTTTCTATTGCACTAGCCGTGTTTGTAAAATTTTATTCAAAAAGTCGCACGTTTTTGTAACTATTTCCAATAAACCATTACTATTATTGATATAATATAGATATTGATTGGTAGCGTGATTTTAAATAGCATTAAGTCTTCCTCAATCATTGATCTGTCAAATACAGATATAATTTTTGAAATCCGACTTGTATTTCCTAAGATTGGCACGTTCAAACAAACTTTACCGCTTTATAATATAATTAATTAATAGAGATATACTTCCCTATAGCCATATATCCGTAATGATTGCCGATTGCTGTCGTGATATGCTCGCTTGGATTGATAGCATTTATTGCAATTATACATTTGGCTTTTGACGTTTGCCTATATTAATTTTGCCATCTTTTAGCTCTAAGAAAACTTACAAAAAAATAAACATGATAATGTTAAGCCAATAATTCTTTTATATATGTATATGGAGCTGCTTAATTTAAATTATCTGTTTTAAACTATATTTGCCTAGGTTTGTAAGTAAGTTTTTGCTTATAATCTGTATTAAAGAAGTAGTAACGAAGGTCGTAGTTGTGAACAATAGTTAATAAATCTTAAAATTTATATTTACAACTATATTTGTGGATAAGTAAATAAAAAGTTAAGTTACTTGTATATACAATATGCAATGGAATAGTATAATTAATTTGGTTGGCATAAAGTCTATTTTGGTGTGTGATTTCATTATGATCGTTGCAATATAACAGGATGCTGAGTCATCTCTTGGAACGGTTGTGTCTGAATATTGTAATTAAGCGGTTGCAGTCGCATGTAATAAGGTTTAAGCATCGATTATTTAAATTATCTGAAGTTAGAAATGATTTTCTACCTAAATAATGATGTACTAGTTGGAGATGCAATGGGATTTTATTAATACTGCCTACAGCTAATCTGAGGCTGTTGGGTTTAGCTGATAGTGAAGATTAAATAATAAACACATTTAATAGAGTTTGCGCATGCGTGTAAAGTTACTTATCAAGTTTCAATAACATTTGAACGTATCGGAATTTCTTAAATTTTATATCAACGTGATTGTAATTGTTTTTGGTTCGCGCCTAGATTTTTAGGACCTATTTTAATGATCCACAGTTTGAGGATCATTGATCTGCGCGCTCTGTATTAAAAACGTTAACTGTAATTTTATCTTTTACACAAGACCTCTTTGGTCTCTGTTTTCGTGCTCTCTCTATTGAATCTGTTTGGTGTTTAGTTACCACTACAGTCTATGTTTGTTTATAAATAGATAGTAGTAAATACAATTTCAGTTCGTGCGAGATCTATCAGAAGTAGCTAATGATTTCTAATGTTTACGCGAATATTATTCATCGAAATAAAACTAATTTAAACGGATTTTATCGCGGTTATTTATTAATTTTGATCCTGACGTTTCGAAAGCTTTTCAACCTTGGTGGTTACGGGGCGGACTGAGGTGTAGGTTGTCCAGAGAAGTTCATGTTACTGTGTCTACCTTCAATTTAATTTTTGATATTGATAGTTTTCTGATCTACGTAGAAAGAGCTCACAGTGTCTTGAAGTCTAGCAATTGGTCTTTTGGGTTCCGATTTAGTTAAATGTATAATCGGATCCCAGGCTTGTGCTAGCTTCCAACTATCTTCTCTATTGAAATTTGAATGTTTTTTAATTTCAATAGCTTCACGAATCATACTCGGTAGGAATCGGTGTTCTTTGGCATGGATTTGTGGCTTGTCGAATCTAATATAATGTTCGGAGCCTTCTTCTGAATGTTTAGCAACTACAGACTTCGTAGACTTTACAGCAGTGGTAAAATTTATTGCAGAGATTTAGTAACATATTCGCCTGTGCAGTTTTTCACTTTGCTAATCCACTGAATTATGCGTTAAGGTTACTTTGATAGGTCCAAGTAAATATAATTTGCTTAAGTTATAGCAAACTTGTTCTCTATTTGTGAAACTCTTCAAAGGAGAATTTATTGAAACTCGAAACTTTTGTTTCATTTGTAGCTTTAGATCTACTATATTTGTCAGCTATAACGAAACTCTGTTAAATAAAATTCCACCTATATGACAGTTGTCACGTGATAGTTTATTCATTAAAATATACATGACCAACCATGAACTTATTCATAATTCAGTTTAGCAAATATAAAAACATTTTATCTAAAATTAACAAAGTTTATAATGTAAAATATTGCCAAAGTTATAGAATGGTAGAATAGGGAAATTGTATTTTACTCTTAGCCAGATGTATCAGTCTCTATAGAAGTACGTTTATACTTGGTGCGTTAACGTTTTGGAAGTGTATACCTAATAATTAAGCGAGGTGCTAATGTTATGTGTTGGATTGGGCCGGAACGTCCAAGCCGTAACATATTGTAGTAACTCTTTCCGGTAGCGTCTCTGAACCAGCTAGTTCATAATGATTTACCAAGAAGCATGCAGGCCAAGATTATAGTGACGACAAGCGCGTATACGTCACACTTTCACGGTTAGTGTTTGCCTCACAGCTTTACTCACCTCCATATAATTTATGAACATCTCCTTTGTAAAATTGCACTATATCGACCAGGAGCATGTTTATACGCTGACTTACACTTGGCCGATTTTGATGACAATCTGTAGATTACTGATACCATGGTATTTGTAATTGCCTTAAGATTGTGAGAGGTTGTTAAAAAACTGAGGCATTTATATCATCATATTTCAGTGACCCAGGTCCTTAAAGGTGAGAAAAGTGTCAAACAATACAATACGTTAGCAATCGAGTTCCGTCACCAGGTTACTACTATAATGCAATTCGACACAAAGTCCTTTGTTTACGTCGCATGACACGTCTGAATCACATAAGAGTCGACGCGGAAAACGTCTCAATGAAGACATTTTTAACAAAAACATTAAGTGTGTAGCAACGTAAACAGTTTTTCGAATAGCTGTTGTTAATTTAATGTATACGCGACACATCGAAGACCGGTTGCGAGGTAGTGATTATAGTGATAAAGAAACGCATCATTGGAACGAAAAGCGTACGATACAATGCGTTAAGCGATTCTTGGATGTTGATCATTTGATGAGTCTAGCATTGGGTTGGGTTATGTTAACATTCAGGCAGAGATGAACTGGAGAGACTTATTTTTCTTCAGTTGATTGTCACCATAGTGAATCAGATACATTATAGGTCTTAGATTGAAGTACTACAATTGCTATAATGTTTGATCGTGTAGCGGTTTTGCACTCATTTTTGTTGCTAGAGACGATCGTCGAGATAGCAATCTGTTTTCGATGACTTATTGTAATTCAATAGCTGTATTTCAAAATTCAAACTTTGATTACATTCTCACTTTAGCGAATATTTTAACCTGCACCTTGACGAACTTCACTCTCTGTAGCTTTACTAGTTGTACCAAAAACTGTTGTGTTCACAGTTTATCATTTCGCTTAAATTGAATTATATAAAAATTATACAAAGTATTCACAAGAAGATAAAAAATTAGCGGCGCGAATGTATGAATGGATTAGTTAGTTAAATAGAAAGGAACATATTTGCGAAAATCTATACGAGAACCAATCTGTTCTTTTTGTTTTATATTAATGGAAGTTTTTTTATTTTATTCTAATAAATGACCTATTTAAAAGTTCTAAAAGACTTAGGTTTTATAAACGCTTTAAAACGTTTTATTAACTTCTCATAGGACGACATTGAATTCCAGATCTGCAACCTCTTTGTGTGACACTAGTTCGGGTAAAGTCGGCACGAGGCCGAACGAACATTATGTTTCTGGTTCTCCCGATTACAATAATATTTATTAATTTAGTCCCCGAGTACGGACCATTTCGCATTAGTCCGTTGTAGTACGCGCCGCAATACTCGCGTCGCCGCCTCAATTTATTTCGGTTTGGGGCAATGCACTTAGCGCACGCAGCCCTGAGATCTGCGACCGGCCGCACACTGTAAACACTCATATGGTAGGGTTGACACTTTACTCACTATCCCCTTTTTTATTTAGCATATTATCAATTTAAATGTAAAATAACAATAAGTGATCATGCAAGAATGTCTTGACGTGAACGAGCCCGCGCAGTTGACATATAGTCTGGGGTTTGACACACAAATGACATAATGACCATACAAGTTCAACGCTATTACGGACGTTGTAAGAATATTATACAGCGTCGCCGGCTCAATGTTTAAGGGACAGTGTAGTTAAATGAAAGTTAAAGTGTGAGACTGGACATCACAATTTAGCTCAAATATGTATCGGCACCGCTCAGCACAGATCAGCAAATTGCAAGGTAGTTGTCATCTTTTATTTCAATATTCATTTCACAAATCACGAACCACAAAGTCGATTGTGTATGTAAATATTTTTAGAAAACTATAAGGAGTATTATCAGGGAGTTAAAAAATTGTATTGGAAATTTCTGCTTGACCGTTGTCTTGTGAACGCGTCATTTTGGAACTAAAGTTCAGATTTTAACGTATTTTTTTTCCAAAAAGCGTAAAGTTTCCTTCGAGATAGAAAGTTATAGTTTAACATTATGTAGTGAATTATTCTTAACGTGAAGAAATTATTTCGACTTATATTGCTTTCATCCGATCCTGTTTGCATTTTGAGTATTAAATGAGTTGACAAATATCAACACTTTTCATGATAGTAGATACTTTAAAAAACACAATTTTTTTTAGATAGTAAAAAAACCGTTTTGAAAAAATATTTCGGTGGACGTCGGGTTGTCTGTATATGCGGATGACGTATGTGGTCAAGATAACGCCCAAAAAACTTCACTTTTTAAGTCCATTTTTTTTCATTCGCTTCAGTATCATTCTGAGTAATAGCCTATTGAAAATTACCGTCTAATTTAATGTATTTTAATTAAAAAATGAATTTATGACCCGTGCACTTTTGGATTTTTCAAACTCTTTGTACACTATGGCAGTGTAATTAAATTCAATGGGAACATACGTTTGTGTTAGTATTACTAATACTATATCTATAAGTTTGAAAACTAACATCTAAATTACTAAACATATTATACGCAGGCCGACATGACAGTAACGATTGGCGATGAATTGTCCTTCTTTCGATGGTCGTTGCCTTTTTTTGGACTGTACTGTACTTAACATCAGGTACAGTGCAGTCACTTTGCCGAGCTAACATAAAAAAAATCATAATTCAAAAGCACTCGAAAAAAAATCACAATTGCTGTTAATTATAGCCTATATAAAATATTTTTATATAAATATTCATAAAATATATATAAAATATTTATATTTTTTTAAATTATCCCTCGTAAATGTCTAGTCGTTTCATTTGCCCAACGTTAGTACTGCAAGAGGCATAACCACAGATTATATCCAGGTTAGTTGCTAGATTTACGGGCATCAGAAAATATTCTACCATCATGGTATGGTTTCAGGACCATACGTTCCCTCATCGAACGTACAAGGGCGTTGTAGGATTTGCACCCACGTCCATCGAGGTGGAATCCATCAGCAATTATTGCTATATAGAGACCGGTGTGAATGATTAGTTTTACTTAATAAACACTATTGAACAGTCACCGTTCTTACCGTTGCTGTGAGTTTATTAAACTAACAAATAATCTCATTTTATTATAATATTTTACAAAGTTTTCGCCAACCCTGATGTGGGAAGGGGGAAAAAAGTCGGCCGTAGACGGTGACAAATCAAGACTGTTAAAATTAGTTACCGGCGTTCTGCGAGTCAGGACCAACACTCTAACTTATCGTATAGTGTACGAGTGTGCATAGATTAAATATCGTCATTGCGACCGCAAAATCCCCTATGTTAAATCTATTACTAATGAGTTGAACCAGCAAAAGTATTATCATTATTATATTATACTAACTGTTATTCGCAACTTCGATCGCGTTGATAACAGAATTAGGTCTAAATTAAAAAAAAACGATAGATCAGTTGGTAGTGTGTACGGACGCCGCGTCAATGGACGTGCATTCGAATCCGCCTGCAATGAGCCTGAGCTTTCGGTGAAGGAAAACAATATGAGGAAACCATAGCATAGTGGTAGGGTTTTTCTAAGGTCCACCTGGCTAGGGTGGTACACTCAAGTTAAAACTCTGCTGAAATACTTATACGTGTGTTCTAGTAGATGCACTTGAGAGCCAGACCTGCACTAGGCTTGGCCTCCCCACCATCTCGGGCTACGTCGTCACTTAACATCAGATGAGATTGTGGCCGTACCTAAAAAAAAATATTTTTATATTTTTTGAAAAGTTCAATACGCCTTTCTCTCTGATAAGAACAGAACAATTCCGAAATAAGGCAAATTATATCTAGTATTTGTAATTAAAAACCTCAATATATTTCAAATTGACCCATAACATACTAAAGTTCGTTTTAGACTAGTTTAGTTAAAAAGACAAATATATCCGAAAACAATTGCACGCAACATTGCATGCGCTGAAGCCATCGCATCGGTAGCATGTAGGAACAAAGCGTCAGTTGACGTTGGTTCGAATCCTATAACGAGCTTAAGCTTTTTCGGCGAAGGAAATATTTTGTTGAAATTGTAGCAAGGTGGTAAGGGACTTTCTAATTCCAGGCTTGATATCTACATTCAAGTAAAAAAAAAAAAGTTTTAAAATCTGCTCCCAACCACCTGCAGATACGTTCCACCGCTACACTTAACACGCAGATTCTTCATTACTTCGTATGGAACTAAAAAAAAATTATAATTTTTAAACGTTTTTGAACTTTTTTCAATACTCCAATTGGTGGCAGCGTGATGTTAAATAGCCTAAAGCCTTTCTTAATGATTACTCTATCATAAACTAATATCATGTTTGAAATTCGACTAGCAGTTCCTAAGATTAGTGCATTCAAGAACCGTTTTGTAATAATAGTATACCTAGAAATAGGTATTGATGTGTGCGTAATCTTTATGTTTGTCTGAACGCGATATACTCAAAACTACCACACGGATTTTCATACAATTTTTAACAACGGACGGTCTGATTCACGAGAAAGATTATGTATAATTATATAATTATATATTATGTATAATTGTATAATTAATAAAGAGTATTGTATGAATTGTTTGAAATGTGACTATTAAAGTTAAAGATGTCGGATAAAGTCATATGCAAACTGGGAAGTTTCTTAATACACCGCGTAAACCAATCTATATTAATATTGTAAAGCGGAAAAGTTTGAACGAGTTTGACTCGAAAACTACCAGTCGGATTCCAAAAATTATTGAGGTATAATATTTCATAAGGAATCATTGAGGAAGGCTTTACGCTATCTATATATCTACGCTAATATTAACAGGAGCATAGTTGTATTCAAAAAAGTTACAAAAACGGGCAAAAAAAAATATTAATTATTTTTTAGTGCCACGCGAACGAAGCCGCGGGTACAGCTAGTAGAGTTATATCAAAGTAATGTATTTTGGAATTATTTTTCTTAGAAATCACTATTAGAGTGTAGCAACTTTGTATACTTATTTATATGATTACGACAATCGTGATAAAATATTACTAGCAAATGCTTCAAAACATTTCTTTAAATGAATAAATTTTTGTTTAATTATTGATGTATTCCCATTAAAGTGAATTAGTTGGCATTTATGGTCTACTACACGTGCTAGTAAGGAATAAAAAATATAATTAAAGATTCCAACATAATTACTATTTTCACCAGAATTTTACTCACAAAATGAATAATTACATTTTTGTTTTACACAAACAAAGTCCCAGTCGTGTTTATGTTAACAATCACATTAACTTAATTGAAACAGAACTGATTACGAGTAAACTGTTCAAATATTTTCTTTTCAAGCAGTAAAATCCCCCACACGGTAAGCGAAACCATAAGCTGTGTTTTCTCGAACAGACGACAACGGTGCGACAGTTCTTAGTGATATTTTTTTTAAACCGAGTTGCTTTGTATTTACTACCTCGAGTTGTTAAGGACACCAGATGTAAACGATAATTTTGTGGGATAGGATAATTGTGTCCGACTGGATCGCGGTTAATATGCCTAAGTGACACGCTTAGGTGTATCACGTTCCTACATCGTCTCCCCCCTTCTTCTATAATCAAGTTTTCTTTTTCTCGTCAGCGTTAACAGAAAACAAATAAAATACATTATCATATGTTTCTTGCTGCCTTAATCTCCTGGAGCTGACTTGACCCGAATGAGCGTTACACATATTAGGTTGCTGATCAGAATTTCAAAGTTCTCACACAAGAACTGTTGAAGAGACAACAAAAATGTATTAATGATATTCTAGACACTTAACCTGTTTAACGTACGAGTAAAAACTTTGAAATACACATACATTTGTAACACACTTGTTGACAATCGAATCTTCTTGTCTATTATTTTAGTATGACTTAATTTTATTCCATTTGTTTTTATATACTTTTGTTTAATATTGCAATTATTTTTCTATGTCATTCTATGTTAGTCTCCATGTATTCATTTTAACATGTACACCAAAATTATCGTGTTATTCTTGTTTTCCCCTTAAATAGCTCTGTTCGACAACTAATGTCTATTCTAATTAATATCTATTCACAGCTGATTGAGATTTGATTATCTCTATAATCGTCTCAATGTGATAGATTACCTTTCATAGTTTACGTAAATAATACCAGATAATAATGCACATGTATATACATATGTACATTTATATACACATATACATGTTTGTATAGGTGAAAAGAAATAAATCCAACGAATTGTAATTCAAACAAAAATAAAATCTGAATAAATAATACAATAAATCATATATGAATGGGTGCGCGTGTAATTAATGACTTTTAAACCGTGCAGTTACTGACGGCACTCGATTCCGTTCAACTCAGAGTGATGAACTAATCTCGCTTTTTGCTGATAAAAATCAATTTCCTATATGGCCCATGGTACTACAATCGACGTGCTTAAATTGAGGAAACGGAGATTAAAAATTTAATAATATTAATTATACGTGGACACAATATCATACACGATCTTTTAATACCTAATAAAATGTATTATATTATAGTTTACTAGCTTTTACCTGCAGCTTTGCTCGCGCTGATATTGATTTTGTCAAACAAATTCGATGACGCAAAAAAAAGCTTCATACAAAATTTATCGATCTCTTTACTAAACCTACAATAAGTTTTTCGCAAGAAAAGTAACCTATCACCGTCTTCACGTTCCCATTTATCTTTATAATAAAATTCATCATAATCGATTTAGCGATTTAGGCGTGAAAGCATAACAAACAAACAAACCTAGTTTCCCAATTCTTATTTATAGTAAGAATTGTATTATAGTAATTCAATAAATGATATAACATATACATATTAAACTGGTCGTTAAAAATAAATTTCTCAGGACGCGCTCTAAAAAGCTTGTTTTTGATGAGAAAATATTCAGATATTTAAAATCACAACGACACGTGTCACAAAATTATATATAAAACCAAAAAACATGGTGAAAATTAAGACAAGGACTCAAATGAAAAAATATTCCAAACTATTAGTAAAACTAAGAGTTAAAATGTATCAATGAGAATAGTAGTAAAAACAATGTTCCTTGTCAATTATTTTAGATAATCAAAAATAAATATAATTACATATTTACTAACATATTTCTAAAGAATACACGAATTTACTAAAAAGTCTGGTTCTGCAAGGGAGTAACTACCCTCGCGAGCCTTGGGCGGCTTACCCGATATCATTGTTAGGTCCAGTAAACTTTGTAAGTTAGGACCTGTTGGTTAGTTAGGATCGCGAATCTTTGTTCGCATTCCCGCAGTAGCCCTAGCCAAGGTTTGGCCATTATGGCAACCTTGCGCTCACTGCCTCGTGGCTGAGTGCCCTCAGCATTCGCCCCAAAAAGTTCGGTGAAGCCGTCAAAGCCCTTAAGGCTAAAGCGTATGTCAGGTCGAAAAAACAAAAACAAAAAGTAACTTAGATCGTCTTGAGGCACAAGTTGTTTTTATTGAAAAAAAAAATCCTAGTGTTGTCTTATCGAAAGAAAGCTTTTTAGGGACAAGAAATTAAATTAAATTTACTTTTAACGACTACTCTAATAGATATATAATTTATAATAACATTATTCGAAATTCGTTGTGTCCAAAAATTTAACATGCTGGTACGGTGTACCAATGGCGGAATAATAGTCCTATTAATACAAATCTTCTTTACGCAGTACCAGATCATAATCAGAGTTTACAAAATACACAATTCAGTGGATACAAAGTAAACTCAGACTGAGTATAACTATATATGAATCACATAAAATATGTCCCGTGCGGGTTTCGAACACAAAACAATCGGCGAGGCAGTAGCTGTGAAGTGACTTCTTAAATTACTAGCCAAACCGTGTATAGAGTTATAAAACTAGAAAAATAACTGTAAATCTATGTAGTACCTATGATGTATTAAATTTCTTAGATCATTGACTAAATTCTTAAAAAAAAAAAGGATATGATATGGGGCTCTTCAAAAAGAGATTGAATTGAAATACGGTCTCCAAGGTCGGTGATATGGCTGTAATGCCTGTGGTGTTGCAGCTGTTGATAGGCGACGCAAACCAATTTCCATCAGATTGGCCGTCCGCCTGTTTACTGTCTATTTTTATTACACGCCTCTTAAGCAAAGCGTGGAGGTGGGTACTACTGTCACTTCACGCAAACAACTGATTTTTCAAATTTAAAATGTCTCTATTTATCATATATTGCACTTGTAAAATAATATATACATACAGATGTCAAGAAAAAACACTATTTTTAACACTCATGATATTTTTGATGCCATTTTCGTTATTTAAACTAGTTAAAAAACTGTTTAAAAAAAATTCTATCTTGGACGTCCGTGTGTCTGTATGTGCGGATCCTGTATGTTATCACGATAACGACCGAAATACTTTATTAATCGAGTCTTTTTTTCTTACGCTTCAGTATAATTAGGTATAGAATCCTATTACTTTTCACGGTCTGATTCGATGTGGTTTAATTGTTTTTGAGGCGTGCACTTTTGGATTTACCAAACTTTTTTTTATTTGCAACTGAATGTATACGCGTGTAACAAAAAATGTATTTTCTTTCTTTCTTTCTATTTTTCTTTACTTCATTAGCATAAATAAAAAAAAATTAGTTGAATGATAATCACTCCTTTGACCATACAGCATCTATGTTCCGTGTATTTTCTTTGTCTCTGCCAGTTACGTGCTGGAAGTGACGTTCACAAATCAACTAAATGAGTATGCGTTTTAATTACGAGCAATAACTGGCCATAAAGCAAGCGACGCATCGGTGACGCGTCTTCCCGGGCTATTTTCGTCACGACGCGCCTGAAATGCTAATGGCTGCCAGGACTCCAGCGGGACGTACTTGCTCGCACCGTGATACTGTCATTCGTGTACCAACTATAACACTTTTAATATACAAGCTTCCTATAGGTCTTAGCTATAAAATATGCTTATCTCTGTAAATATCTTCTATATATATAATAAAGCACAATAATTTATTTGTAACTTTAAGCGCGCTACGCTTAGGAACTGTCAGTCGAAGTTCAATCCTTTTGTATTTCATAGTACAATCATTTAGTAATGATTTAGGCTATTTAACACCACGCTACAACTAACAGCAGCAAAGCTGTATTGAAGCAAGATATAAAAGCGCGCATAATAATTAAAACATTTTTAGTTATTTACTTATTAAGCGAAATACCACTGATAGATACCTCAATACTGCGAATCTCAAAAACGACCAGATCTGTTTACTTAGAAATTGGTATGGATACTCTACTCATGACACGAAGTCACGAAAAACGCGAACTCAGGGGCATGAGCTAGGTGTATATCTATCTATCTATCTATATTTATCTTTATGTATATATAATATAAAGTAATATATTTTTTTATTACGATACCGTCGAATCTATAAGAATTTCATACAAATGTTAAGGCTAAATTTAATTCTACGCTCAAGAAGCATAAAGGTGTATGTTGAAGTAACTTATTTTGATAGACCTTCTTATGCTTGTTAGATAAAAAAAAAATCAGTGTTTAATGATTATAGAAATTTTTAATTTATCTATATTTTCATTATTATAAACTAGCTGTCCCCGCGACTACGCTCGTGTTGATCTACAAATTATCTTATTATTTTTGCAAATTTTTGTAACCTCTGTACAATACAGCTTTGCTCCTATTAATGGTGGTGTGATGTTAAATAGTTTTTGAATTAAAATAATTTTGAAATACGACTATTAAGTAGTTCCTAAGATGGACGCGCGATAGATTTTTACCAAATTCATCATTTTCATGTCCTGTTTCCAAGTCATATGGTGTCGGCGCAATAGGTGTTCTTATTTCACAAATGTCTATCAGCCACTATCTCTTCACTGACTCCCTGTTCTTTCATCTCATTCGTCCCATACTCTATCCATCTTCTCTTTAGTCTTCCTCTTCCTTTCCATCCGTCAACATAGACATCCATTACTTTTCTCACCACGTGCGTTTCCTCTCTTCTTATGACATTTCCAAACCAAGAAAAGCAATTTCCTTTCAACTTCTCTACCACTGGTTTCACTTTCCAACTCCCTCTAACAGACTCATTCCTGACTTTATCCATTCTTGTAACACCACACATACAGCTCAACATTCTTATTTCTGCTGCATACAATCGACACGCATCCGTCAACTTAGCAGTTAGTATGTTATAGTTGTAAAATTTTCATGCACCTAAATATACCTTGAATTGAACTTATTTTTTATTTACAACAAAGAATCTTAATTACATACAATAATTGCTTTTGTGTAACTTGGTTTTATTGTAGCTAATACATGTTTACCTATAAGAGGAAACTGGTTAAAGCAGGCATTTCCTTGGTCATGCAGAAATTGTATTATTAATTCATAAATAAGGTTTGTTCAAATATATATACTGAGATTATTATATATCTGATACAAAAGTAAATATAAAACTTGATAACAGGACAATAGAATCGAAAAACAAAGAAGCTTGGAAACATAGACGAATGATTGTCCTTCGAATGACCATAGTCACATTCCGATAAGTTTACCGGTTTATACGTGATTGAGCATCAGCGTACTTTATTTTCCTTATTATATATAAAAATAATATAAATAGATAAATCAGGATTATTACACCGTATTAAAAAAATAGAATCGTTTTTGTCATGACGTCATAAATAACATTTACTTACGCATGAGTTGATATTTGATGCTTAAACTTGTCTGGACGACGACCAGTTTTTCAGCACGTACCTTAAGTTACCTTACGTTATTAAGTCGCTAATATATTACAGTTTCCCGCGAATGTTAAATTTATAAATGTATTAATTATTTGATGCAATGATAGTTCAGTTGGTAGTATGCACGGACCCCGCGTCAATGGTTCTCAGTTTGATCCTTATAACGAAGTTGAGCTGTTTGTGAAGGGGAAAACATCAGGATGAAACCATAGCATGATGGTAGGGTTTTTTTAACACCCACCTGGCTAGCTACCAACCTCAAGTTGAAAATCTGCCGCAAAATACTTGTATTCCAGCAGTTGTACTTGAGAGCCAGCCTTCCCACTAGGCTTAGCGTGTCCACCATCTTAGAGACACATCATCATTTAACATCAGTTGACATTGTGGCCATAACGTTAAACTTATAAATTACAATAAAAATTTAAAGACTTTATATGGAATAAAAACGTTCTAAATGCAATAATATGGTATATTAAGTTCGAATACACGTTTCAATATTTGGCAGGCGTATAATTTTATGTGATTACAATTATTGCAAAACTTGTCTAGTTTTTTGAAGTTCAAGGTAATTCCAATATGGTTTGGAGGAGGCAAGACCAGTTATGCAAATCTTAATATGTGGTGAGCGTTGGCGATTGTCCACATCACTGATTCTCCAGAAAGATATTAATTGTTTTAGTCTTGGTTATACCAATTGGAAAACTCTGAGGCTTTTTAGAAGATTGAGATAATGATACAGCTATTTAATGACAGTTGAAAATTTACATAAGCTGTGATCAATTATTTAACAAATTGGAAGACGGAGAGAGAGAAAATCTTTCATCAGGTGTTTTATAGAAAATATCCTGTTTCAGGCTCTCACATAGGACTGTCAGTTTGTTTTAACATTGTTTTGATTTCCTTGATTATTGTAATGTATTTGCATGTTTGGTAATGGCAGAGTTAGTCTACAATAAAAAGTTAATTTTATGGGTAAAATATATGTTCATCTATAAGTTAGCCTCATTATTTTGAAGCGATGATAGCTCGGTGGAAGTGTGTATGACTTTGCGTCAAGAGACGTGAGTTTGAATCAAATTACCTACAATAAGCAAGGAAAACATCGTAAGGAAACCATAGCGTGGTGGCAGAGATTTTTCTAATGCCTGGCTGGCAACCATCCTCAAGTTGAAAATCTGCCGTCAAATACCATTTGGTGTGTTCCTGCAGTTGTACTTGAGAGCCAGTCCCTTCATAGGTTTAGCGTGTCCACCAACTTGGGCCGTATCGTCACTTAACATCTGGTGAGATTATGTCCAAAACGCTAAATTTCAACTATAAAAAAGGTGTTTTCCGGCTACTGCACTTCAGAGCCAGTTTCTCCACAGGTTTAACGTGTCTACCAACTTGGGCCGTATCGTTACTTAAGATCAGGTGAGATTTGGCCATAACACTAAAGCTTAACTATATAAAAAAATTGATCGTTATGGTACATTTTTTATAACGATATTTGGTTCCTTAGGTTCTGCCATGAAGAATTTTGTGTCTTGACGGTATTGTTCTGTTACACACAGATATGAAAAAAAAAACTTTGTTTGTTTGTGTACTTACTAAATCAAAATATATAGTTTAACATGTATTAACAAACTGCTTGTGTTATCATTACTTTTCATGTTGTATAATTTTGTGATTATGTGAAATTTGATATTAGAATATAGTTTAATATAATGCTCAATTGGTTCAACAAATACTAGGAACTAGTAAAAAAATATATTAAACATGAATGTATTTCAATGTGTAAACTCGCGACTGAAATTCTTTAAGAAAATACACACCTAAACTGTTGGCCGAACAAAAAGAATAGGTAAAGATTGCATACGATGTAGCGCGTTTGAATACCTCAAGTGTGAATCATTTAATTTATCATTGAAATCGTTGGATTTTCCAATATTGTTATAAAATTGTTATAATATTTGAATGAATATATAGAAGCATGTAGATAAAAAGACTCACTTTTATTTGACCTTATATTTCAAAATTGTTTGATGAGGCTTCCTAATTACATATAAATATCTAAATTATCCGTAAGAAATACTGTCATGTTTGAGATGTAGTTAATTAAGAAATATATTGATTATAGTTATAGTTGCTAAAGAATATGTTTGATAAATGATTTCCACATGTACTTTTTTGCATCCATATTATATATTCCTTAAAAAACAACTATATGAGAAACTTATGGAAGTTATTTTTACTATATATGTGTAAAGAATAAAAATGTTACTTATAGCTTGGACTAGGTATTTAATGGGGTTATTTAATAGGCAAAAAAGAAATAATACGATATTTTGTTGTATATCATATATTGGACACATGAAAACTGACAATAGAATTTACATAGCAAAATAGTTCGTATATTAAACAAAACTAAAAAAGAATAACAGTACGTCACTAAAATATACAAAATGGTTGGATTTCCAATCGCCCACATTCTCATGTAATATAATGAACGAGTTTGGTTTAAGACTATGGAATGTACTGACTTCCAAGGCAACCATCTCAACACATATTGGCTGGTACCGATAGATTTTCAAAAGGCTTTTAAGTAGCCAGACGCATATTGGCAAATATCTTACTACCTTGAAACGATTTTACTACTGTGTTTCCCTCCACCAATATCTATGGTTTATTGTAGAGTTTAAAGACGTTATCTCAGTGCCATCTTTGCTTTTTTTTATAAACTATAGACTAAAAGAGTTTTGTAGAATTGTTGGTATTTTTATATAAGCACTTTACTAGTAAAACTGTCTCAGATTCAGAATATTTTTAGATACATTGACAAACCAGATATGTATAGAACTTTGTAATTTTATCATACGACATTATAATAATATTCGATTTCTTTTTGCAGCTTCTAAATCAGAGGCGAATGAATCGTCTTATTATCCTATAATACAAAATAAAACATCCGAGCTTGACCCTGACCAGTGATTATATTTAAGCAAAACTTCATCTCTATAATGAAGTTAATATAATATTTTTATTCGGTCCATACATTGTAAAATCAATAGTGTCTTCATTAACGAATATTCAATCATATCGCATTTGGTGTTAGCAAGCGACAGTACTTGTTTTTTCGACTTTTTGTATTCGTTTATAGAATGTAAATACAACTAAAGATTACACATCTTATAGTAGTTGAAATAGTCGACATGCTTAGTACGTGCTATGATTATAAACGTTAAAATATGATATATAAGATTATTTTTACCTCCTTCGAATAATTTGAAGCGATGATAGCTCAGTGGCAGTGTGTACGACTTCGCGTCAAGGGACGTGAGTTCGAATCCAAGCACCTACTATGAGTTTGAGCTTCCGGTGAAGGAAAACTTCGTGAGGAAACCATAGCATGGTAGTAGGGCTTTTTCTAATGCCCGCCTGGCTAGCTACCACCCACAAGTTGTAAACCTGCCGCCAAATACCAATAGGTGTGTTCCGGCAGCTGCACTTGAGAGCCAGTTCCTCCACAGTTTTAGCGTGTCTACCAACTTGGGCCGTATCGTCACTTAAGATCAGGTGAGATTATGGCCACAACGCTAAACGTTAAGTAAAAAAAAAACATCTGAAAGTAGACGTTTATTTTAAGAAGATATCATAGGCGCTTGGATTATCTGGCTAAATCCATATCCAATCGTATATTTACCTTTGGATCAGATAAAAATTGTAGCTAAAGATCCACAGAAACGTAGAGAAATGGTAACAACATTACATCAGTACGAAGAAATAATCCACATTTAAAAAACTACTCTGTAGTCAGGCTAATTAATTTAAAATTTCATAGAATAAAAAATCTCGTACTCTTAATTCACTACATTAATTAATCTTAATAAAATATACGATACGCTACTGGTCATTAAATATGAAATATTTCGTAGGAATAATTTAGCTAATCTTATTGAAACTGTGTTCCATGGGAATGTTAATCTATCTCGATTCTTAAAGATTTGTTCTTCAGTAAAAAAAAACATGTATACCTAATACTAAAAGAATGCTACGATAGTAAAATTTTCAAAGCTTAAAACATCTGTTATTTTCTCCTCGTTATAATTTTTTTATTTTTCAAAACTTTATTATGTCAGATAAAGCTGCTAAGATAATTTTACCATTTTAAAGCGAATATTGTTCGAATACCTGGAATGAGCTTGAGCTTTCGGTAAAAGAAAACATCGTAATTAAGTCATAGTATGGTGGTAGGGCTTTTTCTAATCCCTGCCTGGTTAGCTATCACCCTCAAGTTGAAAAACTGTATAGGTATAAGTGTGTTCCGGCAGTTGCACTTGAGAGCCAGTCCCTCCACTAGGTATAGCGTATCCATCATCTTAGGCCTCATGGTTATATAACATTAGGTAAAATTGTTGCTATAATGTTAGACATATAAACTATTAAAAAAACTGTAACATTAGTACCCACGGTCATTATCATATTACGCAAAGTTGTTTCCAACAACTGCACATAATATATGATTTCATATCTAAAGTAAAATTATCTTAGTAACTACCAGTCGGATTTTATAATGTATTGTTGTATTTGACAGAGTAATCAGTGAAAAAGGCTTTAGGCCATTTATCATCATGCTACTATCAATAAGAGCAAAGCTGTATTGAAAATGTTTAATAAACGGGCAAAAAATATTAATTAATTTTTACTTTCACGCAGACGAAGTCGTGGACAGAGTTAGTTTGAAAATGTCGATAAACAATATTTTGTGGAACGATTTAATTTGATCAATGCAGTTGTAAAGTCTTGGACCGCTGTAAAATTTTAATAGTATCTAATTTAGCAGTGATCCAAAGTTTTCTTATAAGAATTTTTTATACATTCAGTTCCTACGTGAGTACGACAAATATCAAACAACTGTCTCTAACCGTATCTATTTCTATCTAATAAAGGAGCGAACTGAGGCGGACGTTCAACAATGTATCACTCATTTTATAGGCACCCTTAGTCATTAGTTTGGGATGTTGATGTCAGCGGCGGGTGAAGATATTCTTCTAATTAATGTTTAAAGGGTTTTGGAGTATAAGGAAGCCAATCTTTACATTCACTCGGTGATTGGAAGAGTTTTGATAGAAGTATTTACTTTACTAACATATTTTAAAGACTTTTTTGATTGTATTATGTAATATCTTTTACATGCGACTTTGTTCGCGTTAATATTGGTTTTGTCAAACAAATCGTATGACGCAATAAAAAGCCTAATACTAAGTTTATTCTTCTGTTTACCACATTTCCGACAAGGGTTTCACGAGAAAAAGTAGCCTATCACCGTCTCCAAGGTCCCATCTATCTCTATACCAAACTTCATCGCAATCGATTAAGTGGTTTAGACGTGAAAGCGTTACAAACAAACAAACTCACTGTCGCATTTATGATATTAGTTAGGAAAAAAAAACATAATTATTGTAAATGATTTTTGCAATTGTTTTTATCTGCAAATTACTAGTATTTTGTATTTGGTATCATATACGTATAATATTTAATATTTCTGTATAAAGTTATTCCATATTTTGTAAAAAAATCGTCATTGCATCTTGAAGAAATAAAGAATACCGCCAGAGGTATATTCAGTTTGGTTCATTATGCCAGAGCATAAGAAAGAATAAATTAACTGTGGTAGAGGCTTGCCGGTAAGAGGTTGTCTCGGTGCATAATTTGATGAAAATAGAACCCTTGTTGGTCAAGTACCGTCTGGCAGGATCTTTTGTTTTTCGTATCGCTATTTAGTTCCTGTCGTGTTAGCCGTTATCGCTAATAGCCGCCGATGAAAATTAAGAATTTATATGCATTCAATATCTTTGGAAGATTCTTTTCCTACGAAATAGTTTCACCTTAAAGAAGATTGTAGATATATAAACTTATATTGTATTTCTTCTAATAAATAGAGTTAATATAGCTCCTTGAGGGCCAAGCTTCAAGATCAGCAGCACGTTAGTGATGCTTCTGCTGCGAAAAGTGTCGAATATATAAAGTATTAGCGTATCAATACTCGACAAAAGACTGGTGAAGTTTTCAAAACCACTTCGGTTAACAATGTAGTCAGTCAAAAAAAGGGCTTCGGCTAATATGTCGCTTTAGTGGTGTAAAAATCCTCATTTAATACGGTGGAATCGGTAGTCAAAGTTGAAAATCAGTCACACATCATTTTTATTGCATCTCTGTATTCGCACCAGAAACCCTTTACCTGTAAGCTTAGAACTCAGAGGATCAGAGAGGCAGCATGGTTGTGGCCGATTGTGGCATGATTCATCGTATAAAATATATAATAAAGTCACGTTAAACGTAATTAGTACCAAAGACAAAGAGAAGACACTTTACTTCAAATTGGTCCACCGAAAAAAATATTTCAACGTTACAATAAATTAATTCCGTTTGGAACGATTCCGTCCGGTTCGAATAGAGACGGGTAAGAGATGCAGTTAAAAGTAATTTGTCTTCTCTTTCTCAAAATCTTAGCGTCATTATAGGGTTAGAAATCACGTTCATTTAATTGAATTTTCTTCAGTGCTATTACAGAGTTATCGACACTTTAAACCCTTGTTTTATTATCATGTTGTTTAACATCTCGTTCTTTACGAACTTGGATATGGACAGGTTTCGCTTTTCATCGAGTCTAGTAGTCGCTATTGATTTACTTCTAGGCTTTATCATTTATACTAATAATAAATGTTCCTTTGTTTAATTTTACTTTATCCGTATTATTTATTTAGCTCGTTTGTGAACAAAATTATAACAAACATAAATATGGTTGTAATATATATGTAAAAGAACCTGCGATGGTAAGTAAAAGAGCATAGTATGGCATAGCATTATAATTGTATTAAGAAAATGAAGTGTTTATTTGTAAAATCACGTTTTTTTTTATTAATTTATTAACATACCTGGCAAACTTCGTATCGGCTATAAGTCAATGAATATCGTGTTAACTTTTAGTTAAACACAATTTAAGATTTTATTTTTGTCATAATATTAAAAATTTATTCTGCTATTCTAGACAGAGACGAATCTAACTAATCAGAGATAATACAAATCGGTTTACCCGTGCTTGAGTTATAAATGGTGTAAATACAGATTTTGTATATATGAATTTACAATGAACGTATATTTTAAAATAAACTCTATCGATATCCAATTAAACAATTCTAAAAATCTTGTAAGAACACATTATTTAATTGGTAAAAAAAAAAACGAACATTTTTAGCGTTAATCGCTGATCCCAAAGCTCGCGTGTTAAGTTGCAGTCGTTAAATTAAAAAGTAAAACCAATAAATAACTTAAGGATCAATGAACTGTGACTTTGTTTTTTTTTTTTATACCCTTGGGCTGCCACAATGAAAGGCGCACGCGAAGGTTTCCCGTACACAATTGCAGCTTTGAAACTCATTCCGTTCTTTTATGTGCAAAAATGTAACTCAGTTTGCGATCGCAGTGAGTACGGGTGGCCGAAAACAACACTGTTGCGCTCCACACATCCCGGTGTAGGCAGATATGAATGACTTTTGTTTATAAACTTCATACGAGTAAAGGTATTTAAATTAATGATATTGTTCTCTTTCAAAATAAAAATACTTTTTAAACGTAAACCTACTTGGGTTTTTATAGGTTTTGCATTATGGCCACAATCTCAGATGACTTTAACTATGATGGTGGACACGCTAAACCTAGTGGAAGGACTGATTCTCAATTGCAACTGCCGGAACACACCCATAGAGGTACTTCGTGGCAGATTTACAACTTGAGGATGGTAGCTAGACAGGTAAGCATTAGAAAAAGCTCTACCACCATAAAATGGTTTTATCACGGTATTTTCCTGCACCAAAAACTTAAGTTCACTGCAGAGATCGAACTCTTGTTCTTTGTCGCGAGGTCCGTAGACACTACTGACTGGATTGTGATCACAATTAAATAACAACTGTCATACTGAGTTGCTTAACCATGTAACAGTGTCCTAGTGATACCCTAGTGGCATTGGCGAACCTCTACTGGTTTGGGTCAATATCGCCCCCAGATATGGTGATAAATTGTGACTCTGATTTGGTTTGTTACTTTTCTGGACAATCGAGTATATTTAGAGTTAGCGGAAGCCTTACAATTTGACATTTACGACTTTTTGTTTTTTTACTCGTATTTGGTAAATAATTCTTTTTTATTCATACTAGGTTTATGAAAATGACGTAAAAATGTGGGTGTGCAGTTATTCATTTCCGATGATATGCAAATAAAAGAATTCAGAATTAAATAGCCAGAGAATTTTGTCTGACTTCAGTATTTCTATTAATCTCTTTAATAAATAGGTTAGGCAAGTAACGGTTATATACAGGTAAGTTTATTAAAGTGTCTACAGTAAAATATATTATAAACCTAAGAAATAAAATAAAAAAGCTTATATAATCATTATATAAATATATACAAAATAGTAAAGTACAGGAATCTTATTCAATTTATTCAATGGTGAAACTTTAAATAAGTAAAAAATAAACTGTAAATAAGAAATTCATAACTCATCAACACCAAAGTTTAAGGGGGACGGCTTTCAAATTCCGGCGAAGGAAAAATTCTTTCATATTTCTTCACAAAACACAGTCGTACGAATGCAAAGAAAATGAACTTAAATTCAACTAGCATAGAGGTCACTGTAAGTGCACGAGTGTAGAATTCTAGGTCTGTTATACTGCAAGCGATAGTGTTCCCTAAGTCTATTGAAATAAAGATGCAAAAATACATTTTTAGTTATAGACAGCGGCAAGAGGTCAACGTACTTCGATAACTAAATGTTTCAGAAGTTTGACACGCTATCCCTTCCTGTAAAGTTAAATCGTATAGTTCGTATGTACGTAAACGAGTATCATATTATGAGGAATAAAAATACAAGCTGTGCCCGCGACTACGTTCACTTGAGTAATTAATTGAAAACACCTGTTGTACTACCGCCTTGAAAATGACTGTATACGCGTGACACACTTTGTTTACTACTAAAAAATAAAAATATGAATTTCAGTATACCTAATCCAAGAGATGATAAGTTCTAAATAATAAAATATATTTAAATTTTATTGTCTTCAAAAACGTGACCACTATTTATTTCCTATCAAAACACGACGACCAACAACGAGCTATCTGCCATTACCTCTAAACTGAAACTCATCGAAATCGTTTGAGCTGTTTAGACGTGAAAACGTAGGTAACTAACAGACAGTGTTATTTTTCTTGCTGTAATATTAGTTTGGATAGTAGTCAACGTAGCGAATGCTTGTAAATAACTTAACATTTTATCAAATGAAACTTCTTTAAACATGTGGAGGGATGGAGGGATTTAGAAGACTGCTAGATATAAAGTTTAATACCTTTGCGAATAAATAAAGCAATTTAAGGTATGCTGGAATCTCTTAATTATATAAAAATAAATATTTTATTTAAAAAGGTTATATTCCTTATACGTGTAGTATCGTTGGTACGTGCAAGCTTTTTTATGCTATGAAAAAACTGGAAATAGTAAATGAATATATAAATTGTTATGATTTTTTCTAAACTCTTCAAAACTAAATAAATTTGAAACTTTGCAGGCAAGCACAGCGTAAGCATTTCACCATCTCGTATTCCATGATCATTGAACATAATATGAGCTTGTGGTGAAACATTGAACTTATATATAGGTTATTAAAGTTTAACTTACTTTATAAGTTAAGCATGAAGAGATATGAATAACATATAAGATACCTCAATGAACAAAGGTCAAAGGAATAGCGATTATGATGAGTTAGAGCTCTCTTGCTTCAATGGATTGAGATGGACATTCATATTGTGAAACATTGTATAAAGCGTTTGTTCTCGTGCATTAGAATAAAGTACCACACATATATACAGTCTTTAATGCGAATTAGTTATCGCAACTTGCAACGATGTTATTTCATTTACAAAAGGCTATAATCCGCGGGCCACATAATGCACTAAGTCTTGCTAAGTACTGTTGATAAACAATGAATAAACATCAATTTAATGGAGATTTAATTTAGCTTTTCTAATGAACTACCCTCCTTTTATCGAATTAACTAACTAGGATAAAAGTTAATTCTTTTAATAATTATATATAAAATTCGCTTTAAAAACGTGAAAATGACTAAAGAGGTTTTGTGTTAATTTTCAATAAAAATTGAATGTTATTACGTTTTAGCTTTAAGATAAAGTTATCTAAATAAACTATAAAATATACTGTCTTTATTTTCTTATTGGAATTTATTACTAAAGATTCAAGATGGCCTGTATATTCAACATAATAAACGCTAAAAAGGTATTTCTTAGTAATCATAGCATAAGGTCTTATAATTGACGTAAAGTAGGTAATCAGTTTTAACCAGACTTTATTGTTACCTATTAAGGTTTATTTATACCTATTGGAAATCAGAACATGATTTAATTAGGTTTACTTTGTATAACATAAACATATATTGACTGAGAAGTTTTAGGATAAATTGGAAGGGTTTTTAGATTTAAAGTGCTCAAAATGACAACAAGAAAGAGTCATGACAGCTTTTAAAGAAATTCGTTGTTGAATATGGTCACGGTAACACGATGTTTTAGATAAAAAGCTGTTCGTTGGACTGATCAGATACTCCTTACTCTACAGATATCAATAACCAAAATGTTACGGATAGCTCAGACTGGATGTTCATTAGGGCTTTCATGGGAAAAAATTGGAATAATGCGATATTATGTTGTATATCTTATATTGGACACACGATGACTGACAATAGAATTTACAAAGACAATTCGAATCTTACACAAAAAAGTATAAAAGTAAGTCACTAGAATATACTAAAACATACAAGGAGGTTAACATAAAAGGAGAACACTAATTTCTTTCTCCAGAAAATGCATAATTCTGATCAGACTGTTACGCAAAAAGATCTGTTCAGCTCTTTAACTCACACTTAATACTGAGTATGTAGTTTTTCCGGTCTAATTGAAGACGAAATATCTAAATAAGGTATTATTCAAATTTTAGCTACTATTTCCTTTATTGAATAGTTTCTGTACTCTGTTTGGTTGCCATTATACAACCATTACTTAATCTGCGTATAATGAAACTTCAGTTGTCAAATTTGACAGTTTGACAGGACGCGTCATCATAATATATTCACGAATTAAATTATAGAATAATACTGCCACTTTGTTAGAATTTTTAACTATGATTGGTATTTTGGTATAAGTTCTATTGTTATTTAGCAGTCAATAAAAGTCTTAGCTATATTTTTATTTACATTTGGTATTGGTATTGTTTGAAATCATACTACCATTGACAAAATGTTCAGTTTAGTTATATTAGCTACTGATCTGGTGTATCGCATTTATCACAATTATTATCATATCATATTGAACTGAAAAAAAAATCATTTGTAATGAGATACCGTTTTTATATGAGGAAATCCATTTTCAGATATCCTTAGTCTACAATTGTTTGAATGGTATGCGAGATTTGATTCGTAAGAACTAGCAATGTTCGGTAAAATCTTCACAACGGTCCTATAACCCCGTAACCTTCTAAAAACTGGGACCACTTTGACACTACTTCTAACATGGATATGAAACTTTTTGTTATGTTATAAGTACCTAATTATAAAAAAAAAACGTAAATATAATTAATAAATGTATATGTCTGCTTATATTTGTGTGAATAAAAACATCGAAAAGCTCATTAATCGTCCAGTCTAAAGGTGTCGCGGCATAATGGCACGCGCCATTTTTCAATTATGCCAAATGTGTACGACGTATAAATCATTATGTACGTACGCGGACAGACATGTAACGAGGTTTATTAGTAGGGGTCAAATAATAATTTATGATTTTTGAGGTATTGCTATATTAAATATATTTTTAGGGTTCATATTTTCAACACAATGTTACACGTTAAGTATAATGATTCTGTTCAAATGTAAAGAGATTCTGAGATACATTGCATATTTATTTAATTAGACAATGGGTATTATTAATTCCATTAGTGAATCCGTTTTTAAAGTCTGAGAAATATCATAATTTAAATTTTATATCGTGGGTAGCTAGCTTTATATTACAATACTGTATTTAGCTATTTTACAAAATAAAAAGTGCAATAACAAAATATCTTCAAAGGTTTTCAAAAGTCATTCTAAAAAAGGTACCATACTACGTAACATCAGATTTACATGGTTCATTCATCATTAAGAACTAAAGTTGTCAATTTATCCACCGACACATTCTTGATACAGTGAGTTAAATCACTTAAGCCTGACGTAAAAATTTGACTGTATCTTGAAAATGAATCTTATATCTAAATTTTAAAGCCTAAATCGGAGAATCGAGCACATTAATCTGTGATGGTAGAAAAATATATGTATAGAGAAGTTATATGAAAATAGCTGTGACAGAAAATTTTGGATAAGCCGCGGTAGCTCTCGACACGCATCGAGGTCATGGTGATTTAATATACATTATTTATCGTAGGGATATTGAGCTGTTCTAAATATTAATTATATACATGTATATGTAATCTAAACCTTGTTTAATATTGTTTACGATAATTCTTGATTAGATCCCTGTATATACTTTCTGGTTTATCTTTTTGAGTGATATCTCAAATCGAATCCAAATTTATATTTCAAATTTCCTCAAAGCTGTGATCGAATTGGATTATAATTAGGAACGCTGCTGTGAGTTTATTCTGTTTTAATTATTTATAATGCATATTGAAATTATTAAACATATTTATAGATTCTTAACTTGGTGACTATTTGATTTATATCTATTTGATGCATATTTGTATTGCGCATATCTCTAATGACAAGGGGTATACCGGTTTGATAATTCGATAGTTTTTATATACTTCATAAATAATGTTCTCTTCAATTTCGACTACGAATCCTGTATCGATACTTGTTGTTGGATGAAGACTTACCAAGTTAACAATGGTATAAAAGTATAGTGTCTTGCCATGTTCTCCTTGTTAATTACTGTCCTCAAATTAAAAATCTGTCTGTAACAGATCAGTCAGATCTGTCTGCCACTTCGATCATTTTCATTCTCGTATAAATTCGTCTTTAGGAAAACTAGTTAATGGTTTCCAAAATATAAAATTGAGGCTTCTTACTGGGTATATTGTGTACGCTATAAAAGTGAATACAAAAGCTTTTTTCATTGCCAATTACTACTTATTCATATACATATTGAAGAGTGGAGGCAGTTACTTTATGTATTGATATATTTTGACCCCCCCTCAATACGGACCTATAACTTCCATGTACACAAAAAGGGGGAAGATAACCCCATCACATAAACGTGGGTGTGTTTAATTTGTAAACGGAAGCGAATGGAGATATCGATATATATGTATATAGAAAGTAACTTAACCAATATCAGTCGGAGCAGGGATGCACGGCAGTAGAGACAATAAAAAAAAATATTGCACGTTGGAAAGATTTTTATGCGCCCGTATATTTTTTACGAACGTCCGTCGGGCGGTTTCTATGTAATTGATATATGAAAGTGAGATTAGGTTTTTTTTATTTTTATCGGGGAGACAATTTATTGATAGGATGATGCACAGTGGCTTACAAATTTGAATTGTTAAAAATGATTGCACAGTACGTTTGGAATTTACGCAGTTTTATTAATAGTATTTTTTTAATGACGGGATCATTTTATTTTCTTATTAATATGTTAATGCCCACGGCAATTTCCAGAAATCAGGCCTAAAATGACAATTTGATTTAATTATATTATATTATTGAAAACTCTTATTTTAGTGAATTATTTTTGTTCGTTTTTTAATCAACTTTATGTTCGTGCAAGCCAGCATTGATTTATTGTTATTTTCCCAGAAACCATCTAACAATATTAGCACTGATATATTTCGAGTTTAATCGTAGCTGCACAAAAATGGTATGTAAGCACAGGACGAGATAGCTCGTAGTTGGGGTCCTAAAAAAAAGAAAGCAATCTACGAGTTATCTCGTAGTTGGCAGTCGACGTGTTAAATGGTAACATATCTATGTTATGCTATTTTTTTTGTCTGCAGAATATTCTCACTAATAGTTCCCTCCAACTCAATCAGTGATATTCAGTTATACATATTATATTTTTTAAATCTACGTTAACATTAATGTTACGATATCGGTGACATGGCACATCGACAGTATATCTTACTGATTAATTAAAAGTTTAAACAACGCTGTACCTTGATTACGGTTTCTACAGCCGACTACAATTCTATAACTGAAGCAATGAATATTGCACCTATGGATGCTCCTTTAATGGATGTAAATTTTTGGTGAAGAAAACATGATGAAAACATAGTATAATAATAGGGCTTTTTTTTAATGCCTGCCTGGCACTATCACTCTAAAGTTGAAAATCTACCGTCAAATACCTATACGTGGTACTGCAGTTGCACTTGATAGCCAGTTTATCTACTAGGCTTAATGTGTCACCTGCCGCGACCCCCATCTTGTAGATGTTTGAGCCTAGGATCGCACCTCCAGATAGGAGTCCTCAAGTGACTCTGCACGCGCGACACAGTGACACTCTACATCACTGAGAGTACATCATCACACCGCATATCATTCGTGCACACCCACACATTAAGTACACGGTTCTGTAAAAGACTACCCCCGCGGCTCTTGCGTGGCTTGCCCTATGTTATTGTTAGGACCACGGAACTTAGTAAGTTAGGACCCGTTGGTTAGTTAGAATCGCGAATCTTTGTTCGTGTTCCGGCAGTAGTCCAACCGAGGTTTGGCCATTCTGGTACCCTTGCGCCAGCTGCCTCGGGACTCTGTGTTTCCTTAGCATTTGCCCCAAAATGTTCGGTGGACTTGTCAAAGCCTTTACGGCTAACAGCGTATCTCAAAAAGATAATAACAAGTGTGTCAACCATTTTGGGCCACTTTGTCTCTTTACAACAAGTGAGATTGAGGCCGTAATACTAAATTTATAGATTATAAAAAAGGCACTTTAGCATCATTTTACGGGATACTATATATTTTTTAATAAATTACATAAAGATTTGTAGGGAAAAATAAATACATACGTGATTTAATATTATATGTTTTCGAAGTTAACAACGTCATACTTTTGATTAAAAAATGTATATTCAAATTTAATATAACATTGATGTTGTTAAGTTTTATCAATTCGTGAATGTCTTACGACTTTTCGTCGGTGTGATTTATCGCTTAAGGTGTTACATTAAATACTTCTCCGAGATATAACTCATATTTGTGCTAATTATTTAATGATATCTAATCTATGGGTGTATGCTCTTATACGCTATGGATGGACGTCGCTTAAAAGGTAAAAAACTTAACGATGCTGTTCGAAATTCAAATCGAACTCGCGTCGGCCAGTGTTGCGCACGTTAATTCCATCGATCATTGCTCTCGCTGCAATCCACCAATCGTGAAAAATAAAAACATTTGCAACCCCACCTGCACTCCCCACTGTGCTTCTCCACTACCCCCCCCCCCTCGACTCGCCCGCGTCCGTGGATGGGATTTTTTTAACGTCACTCTCCATTAATATGAATTTTGGTAACCACGTCTGACTGTCGGATGAATTTATTTTATGTTATTTTTTAAAATATCCCCCTTCATTTTATTTCATAACATTGAATTCGATGTGCGGATATTTAGTTATAAAAGTAAGGATTTCGTATGATAAAATATTATTCATTAGCAATTATATGGTGGAAGATAAATTCATTCAAAGATGATTGTATAATGTCTAGTGAATTCTAACGAATGTCACTGGAAACACTAGTTAACTTAAAAAGAATGTTACAGTAGGCTTTTTGTAGGCTAATTAATTTGGGCATATTAGAAATAAAGATTTGTGAAGATATTTTAATTGTGATAGAATTGTTTTTATCTCAATTCATAGACTTATATTTTAGGGCCTATATTATGTAACTGCATTAATATTTGATGTGATATGTTTCAGTTAATATGTAAAAGTGAAGTGAATTATATAAATAATAACCGTAAATAAGTGGAGCGAGAGAAAACAAATGTAGTGTGAAAAATAATCGATATTAATGTTGAAATTAGAAGAAAGAAGAAGATCAAAGAAAAGATGGATAGTGTGTGAAGAAGGTATGGAAGAAAAAGATGACCGGCTGATAGAGATTGTAGAAGAAGAAAACGTATTGCGTCGACATCAAATGACTCGGGAATAACGTAAGAGGATGATGAAACGGGAACATTATGCGTCACAATAAAAGCTTCCTAAAGTTTGAAGATTAAGTTACACATTACACTTGACTTTTCAAATATTGTCTATATAATCAGAAGCCATAATATAAGAACAGTATGTTTTATGTACTGTATTCCTTATAAGATCCTGATTAATACAATCATATATATTTTTATTCATATTATACAGCAGAAAATTTTGTTTGCTTGAACGCGCTAATTTTAGGAACTACTAGCCGAAATTAAAAAAAAATCTTGTTTTTTATACAATAACTATTGAGAAAAACTTTAGACTATTTAGCATCACGCTACTACCAATAGGAGCAAGGTTGTATCGAAAATATTTAGAAAATACAGGCAAAATTTAATAAATAATTTATATTTCCACGAAACGAAGTCGCGGACGCAGATAGTAATTATTAAGCGGGAACAAACATTTTGAGTTAAAATGAAAATATTCGTAGATAGTTTTAAGATAACACGATGATTGCCATAGTGTAACGATTAAGTTTCACACTTGACATTTCAAAAATTATCTGTAATTACAAGCGATTTTGAAACTTTGATAGCTCAGTGGTCGTTTGTACGGACTTCGCGTCAAGGGACGTGAGTTTGACACCTACGAGCTTGAGCTTTCCGTGAAGGGAAATCGTAGCATGGTGGTAGGGCTTTTTGTAATGCCTGCCTGACTAGCTACCACCCTTAAGATGAAAATCTGCTGCCAAATACTAATAAGTGTTTTCCAGCAGTTGCACTTGAGATCCAGTTTCTACACAGGTTTAGCGTGTCTACCTACTTGCGCCATATCGTCACATAACATCAGGTGAGATTATGGCTATAACGTTAAACCTTCACTAAAAGAAAAGCAGAAACCATAATATAAAAACGGTAAGTGTGTTTTATGAACTGTATTATTTATTAGACGCTGATTAATACGGTACATATATATATTTATAGGTGTTCGTTAAACTCGTCCGCTCTCCCGGTGCGTAGGTAGTGTGTGGGCTTGCAGAGCCGAGCTCAAGCCGGGCCCGGTCGCGTGCAAAGCTCCATGCAAAAATGTGCAACACACCCATAAAACGTGGCCTCCCCCTCTTCCCCCTCTGCACGCTTAAAAGAAGCAACAAAAGAACTGCCAGTCTTCCCCATAGCTCCGCTTACGGTGGTCGTAAAGGGGTAGTTAGATAACGTGCCATGCGAGCCCCCTCCGCTCGTTTGTCACGTGTAGGTAACTATTGGTTTTTTATGTTTCGAAAGACCGATTACGATCCAATTCGGAGTTGTACTAGATATTAATAAATAGTATTACTTTGTGTTCAGATAATGGATATTGGATAATTGTAGTTTTAACTTATCACTAAAATTAGAACTAATATTAGCTTTGATACGGCTGAAGAGGTTAACACGATATACTTAATCCTTTGGCTGTAAATGATAATCCTTAAGTGCCCTTGAAACTATCAAATAAGTTTGACAAATTTGCTTGTCAAACTTAACATTTTCGTGTAGACAAAATGTAGTTTGTTGACAAGCAAAGCCGTATACTATCAAAAAAAATTGACAAAATGTTTGATCGTTTCCAGGGCCCTTTAAAGATATCTTGCTGAATTTATTCTGATAACATTGAAGAGCACAACTAAATGGATTATACCATTGGTTCATTACAGATAAAATTATAACATTAATCTAAAATCGACATCATACATTGGGCACTACATGAGTTTATAATGTCTTAATAACTTGTTAGTCAGTCCTTACAGTGAAAAGATTATTAACGGAACTTGGCTTTTAAGTGCTGTCACCGGAACACATAGATACTTGGAGACAGATTGTCAACTTGAGAGAATGTTAGCCAGTCGGCCATTGGAAAAAATCCCACCTCTATGCTATGGTTTCAACACGACGTTTTCATTCATCGAAAGTTTTTGGCACACTATAGACTTCATAAACGTCTCGATGAAGGCTGTATCCAAACACACTATCATTGGGCCATTAATTTTGCATGGTGGTAGGGCTATTTCTGATGTCCTCCTGGGTAGCTACCACCCTCAAGTTGAAAATCTGGCGCCAAATACCTATAGGTGTGTTCCGGCAGTTGCACTTGAGCGTCAGGTCCCTCCATTAGGCTTAGCTTGACCACTATCTTGGTCCACTTTGTCACCTAACATCAGGTGAAATAGTGGCCATAACGCTAAACCTTAACTATACAAAAAAATAATGTTTACAAAATATTGTTTCTAATAAGGTATAAGAACATTGTCAAAATATTTTAATGGTCGAAAATACGACTATATATCTCCACTTTCCACTATCTGTGGAAATAATAAATATTTTTCTTGAACACCACTGTATTATTAATTAGAAGTACCTAATACAAATTGGGAACATATATACAAAAATAATTATTTCAATCACATTTGTAATACATACATAGATACATGAGAATGAAGAAGAGAGAATGAGCTTTTCAAAGCTATATGAAGCGGTTTCCGGAACACTGAGTGCTATGGGTTTAGGCAAATATTTGTGTGATAACTATAGGTTCGTAAAGTTCCCGATGACTGAGAGTTTGATCTCTAGTGCGAGCGAAATTAAAGAATATAATCGTTACTAATATTATAAACGTGAAGTAATTTTCTTTATTTGTTACGCTCTCACACCTAAACCACTGAAGGGCTTGTGATGAATATTGGTCTATACCAATATAGTTAGATAATAAACTCTATAGTTAGAAGGGGATTCTGGAGACGGTGATACGCTGCTTTATCTCGCGAAAAACTTACTGGAAGTAAGGTAAAGAGAGGGATAAACTTTGGATGAAACTTTTTATTATGTCATCCGATTCGTTTGACAAAATCAATATTAACAGGAGCGAAGCAGCAGGTAAAAGCTAGTATAAAAATAATTATAAAGCACTTTTAGTATTTGTTCTATGCCACAGAGTTTGATCTTTAGTATGAACCTTGTATTTATAAGAAATAAATAATATTATACAAACATTATAATAACGCACTCCTAATGTTTGTTTATGAGCAGCGAAAAGGTTTTTTATTTTAAATTTTAAAAGCTCAACTAGAATTACCCTGAAACATTTTTAAGGTCTTACAATAAAATTCTCCTGAATATATTTTATTGCCAACTCATTTATAAATCCACGTAACGTAGCGGTTATATGAAATGTGATTTTTAATTTTCTTTCACAATTTACTTAAAATGTAAATAGGGCAAAACCAGTCTTATTTTTTTTTCTAGTGAGTTCCGCTGAAAGCGGTTTTTTACTTGAGACGTTCAGCAAACTAGAGTTTAACGAAGTCGTAATTATATTTCTCAAAAGAATTTTCTTTTTTTCTTTAACGAAATACTTTTCATTAAATTTTGATGAAAAGGCTCTATGTCCATACCTACTTACTTATGTAACGACCTATGGTTACCAAAATACTAATTGCACAGGTTATAAAGGGTTAATAAGCAATCGAAACGGGGTCACGAAGGCTGAAAAGCTTTCGAAAAGTCGGGATCATAATTAATAAATAACAGCGACAAAATCCGTTTAAATTAGTTTTATTTCGATGAATAATATTCGCGTAAACATAAGAAATCATTATGGGTATATCATATTGTAGTGGTGATAGCTTAGTGGTAGTGTCCGGATTTCCGGAAGTCGCGACAAAGGACAGGACATCGAATCTTAAGCTTTCGGTGAAGGAAAACATCGTAATGAAACCATAACATTGTGGTATAGCTGTATCTAATGCCCACTTGGTTATTTACCACCATCAAGTTGAAAATTTGCCGCCAAACACTGTCTGGTGTGCTCTGGCTATTGCAATTGACAGCAAATCCCTCTACTAGGCTTAGCGTGTTTAGCATCTTAGGACGCATTGTCACTTAACATCATGTGAGTGTGTAACCATAACACTAAACCTTTAAAGTATTTAAGTTATTAACTGAATGTTAATACACAAATGAATTAAAGTTAAAGTTGCCATGGAAGTCCTTAGATATTCTTAGCAAGGAAAACGCCATCTTACTTGTGGACTATATAGCTGAACTAATTGAAATGACGTGTATGTGGTGAATTTATCGTTGTAATAGCTGTAATCAATAATATAAATCTTCTTAGATTACAATACTTCTGCAATCTATTATAACAAGAATAGAGACATAAAGTACTGACTGAGCAAAGTGGTAAGTTTTTTATTTTTCCCCCGGCAATTCCCGGCTCTTCAGTTGAAACTCTATAGTTACACATATATTGTATGCGTTAAGACAATTACATATTGACGACTGGTAATTGCTTTCCCTTAGCTTCAAGTCCCTGTTTTCTTCACCTTCTACAAGAACAACCACGTTAAGTATTTTACCATCTTGGATTATACAGTTAGTCACAGATCAGACATAAGATACAATTGTTTCTAAAAGTTGTCCCAATTCTTACTAATATTATAAATGCGAAAGCGAGTTTGTTTGTTTGTTACGCTTTCACGCTTAAACCACTAAATAGATTATGATGAATTTTGGTATAGAGATAGATGGAAACGTGAAGACGGTAATAGGTTATGATAGATCGCGAAATACTAATTGTAAGTGGGGTAAAGAGAGGGGTAAACTTTGTATGAAACTTTTTATTATGTCATCCGATTTGTTTGACAATATCAATATTAACGCGAGCGAAGCTGCAGGTAAAAACTAGTAAAATATAAACATAATAAAATCAAACGTTGTTTTGAGGTTGAAAGAAGAAATATCCGAATTAATGACATTATAGAGACATTGCCAATAAACATGCAAATGCCGAAAGCAACTTAACTTTCTGCTTACAATTTAAGTTCGCAAAGTTTTTCTACGCACACACGCCTCAAACGGGAGGGATGAAATTGAAGAAAGAAAAAAAAAGCACCCGGAAAGTGCAGAAACTGTGTTATGAGGTAAGAAGGAGTGAGGCCACGGGCACGATCGCAATAAAACGACGCGTAAGGTCGGCATCGGAGTAAGCTGTGACTTTTTGCTGAATACTTTTTCGTTTTTTTATCCACGGACAACGACAGAAAGAGACAGGGAGAGGGAAGAAATTTTCCTTAGATTAATAGTTAGTGTCTTTAATTTAAATATATGTTTGCTGACACATGTTTGTCTAGTTACGGAATATTTTGTTTTTTTTTTTTGCTCATTATTTATCTGTTTATGGTTTTTCATAATACTTAACTTGGCAGTTTAATCTAACACCTTTGCCTTTTCGTATGTATGAATTATTTTGATGGATGATATATTATTTGAGCGATGCTGTTAAATAGAGTTTATGTGTTATACTTGTAATCTTTCTGTTTGAAATGTTTGACTTATACAGAAATGATATATATCTATATGAAATAGAATAAAACGGAAAAGTTTGTTTGTTTGAATCCGCTAATCTTACTACCAGTAGTATTTCCAAAATTCTGATTGTGTTTAATAGAACAATTATTTAGAAAGGCCTTAGGTTATGAACCAATAATTATTAAATAATTTTTAGTTCCACGCGTAGGAAGTTGCAGGCTCAGCTAGTAATTATATGTGTTGAATCACCTTCTCCTTAGTTAATTGAGACTCAGAAATATACTCTTATTGACACATGTTGCATTGATTTACTTATTTAATTCAAATGTGTCCAAAAATGCGATTGCCGCTTTTGCTTCTATATAGTTTAGTTCGTAGTTATATACATAATATATTAGTGCATTCGATACAGTTACTTCACGGTCAGCTAACTCCATTGAGCAGTCGTCTGAAAGAAAAGATTTAGGTAACCGCTTCTGTCTGCGGTTGTGGAGTTCGAGACCGCCGCACTGCGCCGCACCGCGCCGCGTCTTGCTAATGCATTTGTATCAATGCAATCATTTTTAGATTTATTAGAACCGTCCACGGAAATAAGGTCACATTGACTGTTTGCAAGAAACTACATTTTGAATCACTGTGTCTAGATATTATTGTATGATGAATGATTTAATTATTTGCGAAGGACATTGAAATGTGTTCTTTAAAAAAATAACAATTTATCTTTGTCTATATCCATACTATGAAGCGGAAAAGTTCTTTTGTTCGCGTTAATCTTAGGAAATACCAATCGGATTATGAAAAATCTCTTCTATTTATTTGATAGAGCAATAATTGAGAAATGCTTTAGGTTACTTAACACCACGCTACCGCCAATAGGAGGGAAGCTGTATTCAAAAAAGTTACAAAAATTTGCATAAATGATTAAATAAAATTTTAGTTTTACACGGACGAAGTCGCAGGTAAACATAGTTTATCTAATAAAAGGCAAGGGTCACTCGGAGATAAGTGGTCAAAATCAACGTCAAATGTTTTTAGAAAATGAATTCCTTTATATATTCAATTATTAATATTACGATAATGTGATTGATTTACAATAAGTATGTGACAGAAATAGCTATACAGAAAAATATCATGTTCGGAAAAAAAAAACTAAACTATTTTAAGTTCATGTAAGGTCGCGGGACGCAGCTAGTATAAAATATCCTCGGACGTTTATCACGTAGTAAATTCGTCATCTCGTGTTTTTATTTCCCTCATATTTTATGATTTCTAAAAGTATATTGGCAATACTTATAACCTATAAATAGGGAAATGACGTGGACTTCCCCTGTAAAATAATAATCAAAATCGGTAAAATATCCGTATTCTTTATTATTCTTTTATTACGATGAACGAAAGTATTATTAATAACTTTTTAAATCTTCTTCTTTTAAATGTGCATGGTGGTAGGGTTTTCTAATGCCCGCCTGGGTAGCTACCACCCTCAAGTTGAAACTCCACCGCCGAATACATACAGCTGTATTGCGGTAGTTGAGAGCCAGTCCTACCACGAGCGTGTCCATCATCTTGGGTTACATTGTCATTGAAGATCATAAACAAATGCGTCTTTAAATAAACTTTGCAAGTACGAAAGTCCATGAGATCATATACATAAAAACAGATTAATATAAAATAAAAGGAAAAATTACAAGTCGGGATTATAGATTAATTTATGTAAATATATATGTCTAATCAATCATAAAAATAGAATTGGCTATACATTACTTGAAGTGTAAAATAAATTTATACTGTATCAAGGTTGGTAAAATAGAGGCCAGCTCTTTGAAGAATGAAGAATTGGGGACAACAGGTCATGATAAAACTACTTTATCTAAGACAACCTGTGCACCTATAATTATATGAAATCTAAATTAAACTATTCAACCTTTTTTTCCTTGCAGGTTAATAATAAGTTTATTACAATAAATACAGATATCAATTTCGACAGAAATTATTATTTCCTTATTAACTGTAGATCAGAAGGCATATTGGTTTTAGTTACTACCCAATGATTCATTAGTCAAACTGAATTTTTACAAGCTATATTATTACCTTATGCCATATTTACCAAAAAAAATATATGACAGAAATCGCTAACATTGGCTACAAAACGGGAAATTCAGATTATGTTTAATAAATGATAGCAGGTAGATATATATGAAAAAACGTAATCAGGAGACCAGGCAAACTTCTCGTCAATTGAAAGCCGCATGGTTTAGTCACGTACGTCATAACTCATCAATCGAGTCCAGTACACAAAAACCAGCCTCGACCACTTGTTGTCTTAAGATTAACAGAGCGCTAATTGTACCAGGTGAAAGGCATAGAGAAAGGTGGTCACCTTTTTCTAACACTACACCAAAATAGAGTCTCCGTCTGCGGTAGCTGAAATACTTTCTATGAAAATACATTATATCCATAATAAGGCTGTGAAAAAAAAGTAATTGATTCAAATTTAGAATTATTCTTCGGTATCCAGACACTACACTAGTGTCGGTCAGACATAAAGCACGTATTGACTTACGATCGGGCCAAAGCCCTAAAACAAGCATTATCGCAGGCAGCGGCGCACACAACTGTAGAGAGCAGTAAACACGCGCCCCCCTTCCCCACCTCGCGATTCGGCGTTTTTATATTTTTGCACATTCAAAAAAAGCACGCGGCAGACAAAGATGGACTGATGACGAGGCCCGCGGAACAATATCGAGGAAGCGGGACGGAGCCATTTCTGTCACCGTTGTCGCGATATAAAAATGTTCAAAGCGTTTCCTTTATTTTTTTAATGTGATTCTTTTTTTTATGTTAGTCTGCGTTTGCAATTAGTGCTGTGCGGCTGTCACGAGCATTGCGCATTAGGATATGTATGCAAATAATACTCGCAAGAACACGTTCGGCAGCCATTAACCCTGAACATAACTTTTAGGAATATATGAAACGAATGTATCGCCTTTCAAGGAAACAAAATAGTTCAGATTGTAACTTTGTAAAATTTAATTCCGACAATAACTACGTTAACAAAGGTCCGCCTTGCACTCGTTTTCAGAGAATTCTTTCTACGCTTTATCGCAATCATTTTAAGAGCTACGGCGATTTCTCACGGAGAATTCAGACAAAGGATAATCGTAGAACGTTTCGAATTCTTCTCTCTACTGTTTTGAAAATATCCAATGAGTTTTTACAATTCCGCGATGTTGTTAATTCAGTTGAAATTAAGTCTAGTGTCAGGTCGCAGTAGGAAAAAAAACTATATTTTCTTGTTACTAAGCACGGGAATGTTTAGGTATTCAAATTCATCGCATAAGTCAAACGCGGGGTCGTCAGAGGGAACCCGTATGAGGAGGCCGAGCGCAGAGCAAATTTTAATACGATATAAAAAACAGTGGCAACCCAGTGCAGTGCGGGCGTGTGTGCGTCCAATGTACCCACACATAGGGACGTCGTGTCGGTGCATGCTTTACGCGCGGAAAAAAGTGCTGCGTTATTGATTTTTCTGTACAGCCACTGTGGGGGGGCAGTGGGAGGTGGGGGAGGCGCCCGCGGCCTGAAAAACCGTCTGCTGAAAAAAACCCGAGACGAAAAGGCACCCCTCCCTTTTTAATTGGTAACGTAGTGTCAATAGGGCTAATCCCGGGCTCGTAATAGCCTGCTTTTGTCTCCCAAATGCAACTCTCAACGTCCTCGGGTAGGTGCTACTATATATATATATGAATAGGTATAACACAGGAATAAGGAATGTTTTAAGGAAATGCTTATCAACACTTTATGTTTGACGGGAATGAACATAAGTAGTACTACAATACTGTTATTGGAGAAATCATTTGAAATTATTAAGTATTTTTAAAAGTTATTTCAATATTATTATATTTTTATAGTTAAGGTTTAGCGTTATGGCCATAATCTCACTTGATCTTAAGTGACAATACAACCCTAGTTGGTGGACACGCTAAACCTGTGGAGGGACTGGCTCTCAAGTGCAGCTACAGAAATACACCTATTGGTATTTCTCGGCAGATTTTCAACTTGAGGGTGGTTGCTAGCCAGGCGGGCATTAGAAAAATCCTACCATCATGCTATGGTTTCCTCACGATGTTTTCCTACACCGAAAGCTCAAGCTCAATGTAGGTGGTTGGATTCGAAAACTTCAAATTTATAATTTTGTTGAATTAATAAAAAAGCACGTACTATTATATATATATATATACACATATATTAAATCGACGTTGTTTTGAAACATATTCTACCAGTGACAATGGATATTACAATTAATGAAATGTATTCGCTTTAACTACTTTCCAAATTGGAATATCAAAAAATCTGCCATCCATTATGCGATTTCCGTGTCTCGCTCTTTGTAAACTATCAATGTTATTGAGCTTCAATAGATATATAAAACTTACACAAAACTTATAGTTATAATTAGTTTATTAATATTATGTCAACAGAGGAGAAAAATAGGTCTGTAAACAGTAGGAAACATGATTCAAGTTCACACGAACGAAGTCTCGGGCACAGCTAGTATTTATACTAATATTATAAAGAGGAAATATTTGTACTTTTGTATTTTTGTTTGTAACGAATAAATTCAAGAATTAAATTAGAACAAAAAAACAATTTTCATTTATAAATTCGATTTGAACAGATAATATATTTTTATTTTTCAAGGATTTTCAATTAGACAGTTTAGCCTATACTCTCCATAGTCCACGTGGTCGTGTATATAAATTCTTTCAATAATTTTTTTTTGATATTACTACCAACCATATATTTACAAAGCTAAACCATGAGTGAATATTAATCGGTACAAAACAGCTTCCCGAAGCCCGGGACGTTACTTGCAGACTCGTGTAATTAGCGAACGGAAGTGCGTGAGTGACGTCACGTCCGGCGCGACAATTGGTCCACTTGCGCTCCGGAGGTCAGGGTTTGCGTATCGTATCGTATTAACCGATATGGAATAATAAGGGCCATACATCATAGTACAGGTTATTGAGAGAGATTCTTTTTTAAAACGTGCCCATAGACACAAAGGATTTTTGTTGTCTATGGTCTCTATTCATCGCAAAAGACGAAGGTTCGTTTTTAAATAAGCGTATAAATAGGAGAGGATAAATTTTTTTATTTATAGCGATCATGGTTCACGTGGTAGTGTTTACGGACTTCTTGTCAACGTGACAACGGACGTGAGTTCGAATCCCTAATGAAAAAATTGTGATAAAATTACAGCATTTCTAATGCCCACGTGGTTAGCTACCATCCTCAAGTTAATAATATGCTGCCGAATACCTATAGGCGTGTTCCGGCTATTGCACTGAAGAACCAGTCTCTCCACTAGGCTTTCAGGTGAGATTTTTGCCATAATGCTAAACTTACTTGCCAGAACCTTCCACGAATATTTCCGCCTCGAATGGTCATGGTCCCTTCCCGATACGTTCAGTAGTTTTAACATGGTTGAGTGTCAGAGAAACAGTATGTTTCTTATATAAGTATGTTGTCGTTATTTGCATTTACACTGCAGACCCAGCAAATAGCTGATTAGTCATGTCTAGTCGTGTGTGGTCTACATAAAGTTTGCAGTGCGTTGTCCCTGCTACGACATTGACCTCGGCTAACTCAATAAATTGGTACTTGACATCAATTCAAATACAGACGGGAGGGTAAGAGCCTACAGTTGAACGATATGTTACAGCACTACATTGCTAACTGTCGATCGAGACCTAACTACATGGCGCATCTTTGTTAAGGAGATGCTTTTCAGCGCCGATATATAGCAAGTCCGTGATTTTAATTATAAAATACTGTATCTCTTGTTGTACAAACGTATAAATTACTTGGTATTTTTATTACAATTTTCTACGTCATAGATTTCGAGAAAAGCATATCTAGGCACGGACGGGCAGGTTGACAACAAAGAGACCTTATGAAGAGTCTAACGTTTAAGTACGGAACCATAAGCCGGTAAAAAATTAATAATATTTGTAATTAAGCAATGTCTTTTAATAGAACTAATTGATTTGGCTTAATCGAAATTTATAACTTTCGCTTATAGCTCGTTACACAAATTACGGAAATTGGTCGCCATTTAATAGAATTCAAATTGATCTAAAATTAAATGCGTCAATATTTAAATCAGATAGACCACAATAGCGATGATAGACTATAAAAATCGAATTTTCGATTTATAATGGTTTATGTTTCGCTGCTGCTTGGGCACTCGACTTAACTAGAAGTGCGCATTGCCCCTGGTCTGTGGTAATACGTGAGTTAGAAATGTCGCGGTGGTCCAATGAGTCACCACATGGCACTCTCGTCTTGGCCTAGGTCAGTGGTTCGAAAACCGTTCTTCGCAAGCCGCATGCCGCTCTTTGACTCCTCAGCTGCGGCTCTTCCACAAAATATTTGGTGCAGGCTCGAAATATTACTTACTATCTTACCTTCTAAGAGACGAGTTAAACGTTAACTTTACTTATTTTCCAAGGAAGTGCATGGCCAATGTACACAATAATGGAGTATGTATTGTCAGTTTTAATATTACGTTTTATATTATTTAGCTTGTTATATATTTAAATAAATATTTTCTTATTTTAAGTAAAATATAAAATTGTATTTAATTTACTATTGGTTACACTATGACATATTTAACAAAGGCAAGCTTCAGAGTACTCTCCACCTTAATTATTTCCGTAATAATGTCTCCGACTATAGCAAAGCTTAAGTAAAAAAAGGCTCTTTGAATAAATTTCAATCGTGTATTGTCTATATTTGGTTCTTTGCCATGATAAGGTTTCCAACCACTGGTCTAGGTAAATTTTTTACGCATTGCGATGAGGAAGTCCATAAAGATTAGGATGTTGGTCACCACGTTAGCAAAAATAGGGCACTCAACTCTAGTTCCTACCAATAATTTGTTTTGGCTCCTGTAAAATTTTCGGTTAAGTGAAAAGTAAAAAAAATAACTTCTTATTTCTGTCTTCGCTGCCAGCAAGGATTAGCGTGATCGTAAACAGTTATAGAGAAAGGTGTTTTCGCGCGTGATTCACGCGACTTCACGTGACGTGCAGCAGACAAATTTCAACGTGAACACCATATACCATTCTTCGTTTAAATTTATTTTTATGGCATGATATTTGTTAACTTTGTCTTATAATTTCGTTTCCGACAATAAATTTTTTATAGCTTTATGGCGTGTAATTTGTAGAAATGATACGATGTTATACTCATTTATGAAATATCGGGTGATAGTAACGACTTAACGTATAGAATTGAAATTATCTATGAGACCAGAGCCTCTATACAAATCTTTACCACGTTCGTTTGCGTAGGATGTCATTCTTATTCTGAATATCGACAGCATATCTCAAACTAAATCGTGTTAAAAAAATTAAAATTAACACATATTTTAAACGCCATTTTTGAAGGTTTTCTAAATATCCTTTTCCTGTGAAAAGTGTAAATTATAGCTTAAGATATTCTCCTGAAAAGGTTCCATATATCTATTAAACAGATGAAGGTGAAAACGAAGCATAATTGTTTGTTTTTCTGTAGAGTCTGTGTAATGGAAAACGATAGAGTAGCTCCGCCGTAGGCCTTTCCGTAGCTCAACGTAGTCCGTAGTAATACATATAAAAAAAAACTTTATCTTCGGCTAGCACTATATTGCTCAATTATATACATATAACTAGGCCTCTAGCGATTTTATATTTCAACAAGGTTAAATTGTGTATCTATTGCTTTTTATATAAAGATAGATTGTATATTTTTACGTATAAAATTATTTAGTGCTTTTGTTTGTCGTTCTTCTGCTCCTAAACGCGTTAATCGATTTTCATTTATAGTTTTTTATAATCATGGTTTTAGGCGTTATGGCCATAATCTCACCTGATCTTAAGTAATAATACAGCCCAAGTTGGTAAACAAACTAAACCAGTGGAGGCTTTTTTTTCTATTTATCGTGTCGCATGGATGGGGGCCAATATTTTTATCGGGTACTTGTTAGGACGTTTACCTACCTTTGTACTAATAATATGTATATATGATATAAAGGACACTGAGATTTGATAATAATTTTACCTTTCCGATGAGAATTTTACATACAGATATAATGTATACTAAAAGTCAAGCATATATAGTACGCTGAATGCTAGCGTCATTATGAAATGAAATATGTCATAGGACTTCAAATTTGATTACAAGCGAACCTATTGTTTGTTCATAGGATAAACTAGGGCGTGTTGGTTAATTCGAAGCGGTTTTATAACATGGCTTCGTAAACAGAGGGTACAGTGATTTATCAGAGGGTGGGTATAAGATTTTTGAGATTGTAGTTACATTTAAGGGCGTTAGTTTTATTTTTGTTGTATGAAGTACTAAATTAGAGGCCGGAAGACTTTCTTTGAAGATTTCTTTCCACTTGCGGCATGATATTTGAAATCAAACCATATTGCAGAAGATCGTAGCTGAATCCTTACCGATATTATATGTAAAAATGAGTTTGTTTGTTTGTTACGCTTTCACGCCTAAACCGCTGAATCGATTATCACGAATTTTGATACGGAGACAGATGTGTCCTTGGAGACGGCTTCGTTTTCTCGCAAAAAACTTATTGGAAGTAAGGTAAAAAGAGTCATAAACTTTGTATGAACTTTTTATTGCGTCATCCGATTTGACAAAACCAATATTGCAGCCGCGGGTAAAAGATAGTACTGAATGACTTTGTGTTGTGTTAAAAAGAGCAAGAAAAGGAAAGAGACCTTCAATGATATTAGGTCATAAATGACGTAGTCGCTTGTGATCAGGCGGTTCGTTAGCCTTGTTTTTTAGTTCTATCATATGTGAAAAATTGGTAAACAAGATATGGAACATTAAAAAGAATAATTGTCTACGTAAAGACGTAAAAAGTGTACGAATGACGTTATAGATGAAGATAACGGAGGATACGGTGTATTATTTTTTATGAATAATAAGTACGTGTAAATATATTTTGCATAATAACGTATATATGAAGACTAGTGTTTCTCTGGTGGTCGAATGGTTATTGAAAATTTAAAGGAAATTCTGTAAAGGAAGTATAAAAATTAACAATTCGCAGATTTTTTTTATTGAGACCACTAAAACTCGTCACATGAAAAAGAAACTTGGTTGACACCAACCAATTTCGGTAGTCGATCGATACAAACATAGTTTCTGCTGTCAAATACTATTAAATTATTTATCTTAGGATGTTGGTTAATACAATCAGTACTACCAATATACCAAAAGTCCAAATTATAAACAATTATTCTCTAAAGTTTGAGGCTAATCAGACGACGAAATAAAAAGTTTCTTACAAAGTTTATCCCTTTACCCACTTCCTATAAGTTTTTCGATAAAAAGGAGCATATTACTGTCTCCACGGTCCTAACTGTGTCTATATCAAAATTCGTAATAATCGATTCAGCGGTTTAAGTATGAAAGCGTAACAAACAAACTCACTTTCGCGATTATAATATTAAGTAAGGATTGATGACGCAAAAGTATTGTTGGGTACGTAATTAGTTGAAATAACCTTATTATTTTTTACATATACATTCGTTTTATTTCACAGTAAAATAAATAAAATAAAATCTGATGTTTTCGCTGATTTTAAATATGATAATTTTAATTACGGTGACTTTTGCTACGTTCTAACAATTGAACTGTCAAATTGCAAATAATTATAGACCAATGAAATTATTTCGCCACGTCAATTGACACGATTTCAACGCAAACAGAGGGTCCTAGATCAAGGGGGTGTCTGTTCTATGTTCAACATATGTGGGATGACCACGGGTTAGACACGCCACGTTGAACATAACTGGTATTTGAAAGCGTAATTTTGACGAGACTTGACAATGAATTGTACAGTGGTAACTCAATCTTTCTTTTATTATTGAATTAGGTACAGAGGTATTGAAGTTGAAACAAGTGTTCTCAGGCTAGAAAAGGACGTAGAGTACATCATTTATTGAAAATAAGTACTGGCCCCGATAGTAAAAAACACGAATCTAAAAATAACTTCACTGTTGCTAGTTCTTTAGTAGAATTTTCGGTGAAGGAAAACATCGTGATGAAATAATAGAATAGGGCTTTTTCTAATGGCCACCTAGCTAGCTACTACCCTCAAGTAGAAATTTTGTCATCAAATACCTACAGGTATGTCCCGGCAGTCGCATTTGAAAGTCAGTGCTTTCAATAGGCTCAGTGTATCCGCCTTCTTGGTCCACATCTTCACTTAACATCAGATGAGATTGTCGCCATAACGTTAAACCAAAAACTTATAAAGTAATATATAATTGTCAATTAAAATTCATCTATCTATTTTCGCGATTATGTTTCGACTTCTTTATAATTGTTGTCACTGTATAGATTTTATCTGAATTAATATACATAAATGAAATATAAATCTATATTACATATTCAACAAATTCATAGTTATTCATCGAGAATCGAAGCTACCGGTATATAAAATATGAATTTTTATCGGTAACTTAAAACTGTTGACTGTAGTATTTATATCATATATAATATGTATTTTGTTATCATATCGCTTTTAAGTAATTTAAATACTGCGATGAAAATCACTTTATTAAAATTTATTGAAATCATATATATATATACATATATAAGTCTGTGCATAAATAAACTTTCGTTAACGGATGTGTATATTAATTAAACAATTTTGTTATCAGCGCTGCAGATCATTAACAACGATTTATGTGTTTTATGTTAAACATCATGTAATCGAACATAATCCACAGGGTCGGATTCAAAATCGGTGATAAATTTAGTCATACAAAATGCAGTGCACAGAGATGTGTCCATTGTGAAGCTTTTAGTTTAGGATCATTACCACCTGGTTAGCGGCCACCCGTAAGTTGAAAATGAAACAAAAAAGTACAAGAATAAGAAAGGAATTTAGTCATTACTGTCTTTATTTAAATTGATTACAAAGTATTTGTTTACGTTATTATAGATTTTTTTATTAAATAGTTTTAGGGGGTCACCACCCATATAATTTTAAACTTAATCGGTGCCTGTATCGTAAAATACTAAGAGGTGAACGACTCCGATGTAAGTTACAGACTACTTTTGATCGACTGTAGTTTTTTATAGATTGCATTCCTTAAAAAGCAATTTTACTTCGACGTTTTTGTGATATCTCGTTTTTATTAATGCTTTTTATGTAGCAGCTACCTGTCGTTATTAACGGTATTGCCCGAGTAACTTATTTCGCTCTTAGGGATCTCTATTTAACAATCTATGTAAAATATTATTAGGTTTTCGTAAAATCGACTAGTTCTCAGTAAACATTGAAGACGTTTAATAAAGAAATACATCGAGCGCTCACCGACAACGGGTTAGAGCTACCAATTTGTTTATGATAAATATATTATTTTGCGTATGGTTTAACTTTGAATGGTTTTTTATGTATTAATTTTTATGTAGACCTATTTTAAAGTATTCAAGTCTTTATTAATTTACATACATGATAATAGGTCTGGTATATGTTGTTCTACCTTTTCCAGTGGGTAGTTATTCATTCCACCGTAGAGTTACTTATTGGTCAGGGATATGGTCAACTATCCATATATATAAAACTATTCTTCTTATTAGATCGGACCGAGTAATGTATATTTGCAAAATTTCATTGAAATCAGTCAAGTGGCTCTTAAGATTTGCGTAGAAGACCATGTGACATGAGATTTTTTACTCGTTACTTGTCATGTGTCCACGATAGTGTACAAACATTTTCTTTACAGAAAAATACAAGATAGACAGCATGACAGCTGTAAATTGAAGTTATAAAAAATTAACATCAAAAATACTTGTCCTGATCGGGCATTTATTAGCGTCAATCGAGAAAAATCGAAAGATACTCGATTGATTATATTTTTATGTGTAAATAATGTTAACGGTGAATACGGTATCTAATAACGTTACAGTGAATTGTTTAAATTATAGTAAGTTAATATTATAGTGAGCGTGTGTACAAATATGGAGTCATTTTCCGACGGCACTATAATTCGTATAAATGCCCATCCCATAAATGCATAACGTTGGTTAATGCAAATTAGGTTGACATGGGCCGTGCATTTATTACCTAGTAAAACGCCTTGCTTAGAAATCCTATTATAGAACCTTACATTATTACCTAATAATTTCTATTAGTATTCCAAAACGTACTCCATGAGATAACTAATTGTATAAAGTTTTTTGAGCCGTTTAAAAACTCTCGACTATGTTTTGTGAATCATACATTATCATATATATCACCTGATCCTACGTGACGATACGACCCAAGTGGGCAGACACGCTAAACCTGTGGAGGAACTGGCTTTCAAGTGCAACTGCCGGAACACACCTATTGGTATTTGGTGGCAGATTTTCAACTTGAAGGTGGTAGCTACCCAGGCGGGCATTAGAAATGGCCCTATTACCATGCAAATATATGTATTGCCAATATAAAGTCCGCATTTATGGTCGAAGGCATACACGCATCTGTGACATTTTATTGACACGGGAAAATGGAGTCAGTGTGTGACGTCCTATGACAGTTTTTGTTAAACAATCAAAAATAGTCAATAGTCGATCGCTGAAAATAAACCGTTTTAAAATATAGTAATTTTGTATTTATTAAAAAGTGAAACCACGCCGAGCGACGAGTTCAAATACACGCGCATTAATAATTTATTAGTAAGCGGAATCGAATTAAATTTTTATTATAATATTGAAGCTGATTAAATAAAGACTCCAGATATTAAATTCGCATCTGTTGCGAGGGAAATATGTTTAAAAACATCCCTAAATAAAGGGGAATGGATACGTGCGTCATGGGATAATGTACGGGTGTATTCAGTTGTTGGGGGTTACGCTTCAAGGTCAAGGCCAAGGGCGGGGGCGACCCTTTACTTCTCTTCCACAGGTGGCTTTGAAGGAACATTCTTATATTTTTAATTTCGTAACAATACGTTCAATGTTTCATAATCACAACTAATCTACACTGTCTTTTGTGTATTTAATTACTAGTATAATGAATAATGTATTCATCATATAAATAACTTATACTTTAAAAAAAGGGCGATATATTTGTACGTATAATAAAACTGTGACTAAGTCGTATCTGTTCGTGAAATATTAATTGAACATTACATTCAAATTGTTATACTTGATTATTGATGCTATATACTATTTTTTACCGTCTGTATGTCCCCTTGTGCGTGTATCTTGACACGTATTGGTATACTTTGACACTGAGATAATTAAAATTATGAACTAACATATGGTATAAACAAGTTATAGTATAAAATAAAGATTTCTACCGACATATGGGATAAAAGTTACAATTTCGTGTTAAATGAAATATTTTACACTATATGGTTATTTGATTGAGTTTGAATAAGGACCTCTACAACAAAACTATGATGTCAATAATGTAAGGCTTTTTCCAATGGCCCTCTGGCTAGATACCACCTTCAAGTTGAAAACCAGCCATCAAATACCTGTAGGTTTGTTCCGGAAGTTACACAAGCCAGTCTGTACACAGATTTGGTTTGTCTATCATCTTGGGCCGTATTGTCACATAACATCAGATGAGATTGTGGCCATAACGTTAAAATTATATAATATAAAAAAAAACTTAGCATATTGTATCTGTAAAATTGGAAAATAATTCTAACACTATAGTGTTTGAAACATAATTCAGGTCCACACGAAGGAAATCGTTGGCTCAGCCAAAGAATTGTTGAAACGTCACTAGCCATTCACCTATTTACATTATTTTGTTATGTTAAAAAAAGTATTTGAAAGCACTTTCCCCTTCCAGCGAATTCAGACGTGACTGAATATTAAGAATACACAGTATCTGTACTTTTATGATCGGTCATTTAAACTGGTATTGCAGTTTCGAAAGTAACTGTGTTTGTTTGTTACGTTCTCTCATCTAAAGAGCTGCACCTCGATGACTTTTAGCATACGAATAAAATTAATATGTCCAACGGTGAATTTAGAAATGTACCTATCGCCAATAGGCTGAGTCACACCGCCACCTATGCTACATTTCTTACAAAATTGAAAACTGATAGTCCGTTTTTAATGGCTACGAAAGAATGCCATCGCAAGCTGTAGTCTACCTAGCCTACCAGGATACCGACTATTGAATATGTAGCGTAAATAAAACTTAAAGGGGTAAAACAGGGCTCAAAGTTTCTATGAAGAACAAATCATTTTTCGAATTAGGGTAATGAAAATTCAAATATTTATGCTTTTGGTATAGAATTGTGTCTTAGGTTTTTGTAAACCATTCTTCAAGTCCATTTTCATTATCAAGTTTAGGCGAATACAGTCGCGGGTATAGCTATTTTACAATAAATATAAAACTATAGCTATTGGTTATACGACTTCAATAATAGTGCTTCAGATCATAATTGCATTCATAATAGTAGCTTATCTCCGTAATAGACCTTTTAAACAATCCATCTACTAATATTATATTGAGGAAATGTTTGTTTGTTTATTTGAACGTGCTAATCTTAAGAATTACAAGTTAGATTTGGATAACTCCTATTCTATTAGATAGCGCAATCATTGGCGAAGGTTTTAGGTTATTTGACATCGCGCTACCACGAATAGGAACAAAGCAAAGTTAAAATAGTATTAGTCCGGTGGTTGTAAAATCGACCATAATAATTATTGAAAGCTTATGAAAAGTTATTGTAAAAGCAGAAGCGATTATTATTCCGCCAAAACCTACTGAATCAATGTCACTGGGCAGTATTATTTATAGAGGGAAGGCATCCAGCTAAGTGTAAACTGACCCAATCTTATCACACGCAGCGGATTTGTTAGGAAATTTCTTTAGCTTTTGCCACGTTTTCCCGCTTACAAACAACACGTGAAACCAATTCTCGGGTTCGATTACAAATTCACATCGTGTTTGTAAACATTGGCGACGTGCGTGAGCTAACATGCGTTTCGACTTAAAACTAAACGATTACATACTTTATTTTATACTGAAAGTGGAATACCTATATGAATGACTTTAGCTAATCTTAGAACTGTTTAATCTGTTGCCAAACAGTCAGGTATTTTTAAAAATATTGATGAAAATAAACAACAGTTTATATAGACGGTTGGTGTGAGTTTGAGCCCGAGCTTTATCATAATACAGTGGCAAATTAACTTTTAATGTCCAACTGAATTTGAATATTCGTCGTCTAGACAAGTAGGTATTTTCCGGAAGTAGCATTTAAAAGCCAGATCCCTCGATTAGACTTAGCATATTAGCATTCTGATGTTCTCTTAATGTCAGGTGAAATTATTGTTCAACGTTAAACTTATACATTTATAATAAAACTGTTTTCGCTGGAAACTCTATGTAAAAGCTATATTTGAATTGTATATTTTTTTTTAATTTTCATCTGATTGTTTCTTAAGCTACTGCATTTGACATGGTGGTAACTTATATTGTGGATCAAAATATAGGTTATCTTTTGGTTTTCTCCAAGATAGGGGATAAAAGCTTGTTTATCTTTGTTAAATGCGCATCTGTACGAACTTTGGTGCAATTTTCTCCGTTCGATAGCTGACTACCTAACTAAAGGCTGATTTAAAAGTTATGTGGGGTAAAGTAAAGAGTACAGATAATATGATGTAAAGTTTAATACGTAACTAATATAAAAACAACCTATTTAAAACCCATTAAGGCAAACAACAACAACGCGCTTAGCCATTAACCAGATAACGTTAGAGCATATAATTGTAACAGCTTAATCTATGAATGTAAACTACATGGTAAACGGCCAAAGCAGCGCCATTAAAACCCATAAAAAGCCACCGCGATCCATTATCGGTATTCCGGACGTGTTTTAATCAGAGTTTGTAAATACGAGAGTCGTGATGAAGCACGTGAGATTTGTTTAACGTGCATATCAACAGTTTCGCCCGCAGCGTATTAATTGCTATTTATTGGGAGTTTATTTTTTAATTATATGTTTATTTGATTTTATGTGCGGCTTCGCTCGTGTTAATATTGATTTTGTCAAAGAAATCGGATGATGCAATAAAAAGTTTCATACGAACTTTACCCCTCAATATACTCCACTTACAACAAAGATTTCGCGAGAAAAAGTAGCCTATATTTCGTCTCCAGGATCCATCTATCTCTGTGTCAGAATTCATCACAATTAATTTAGCGGTTTAAGCGTGAAAGCGTAACAAACAAACAAACTCACTTTCACATTTATAATATTAGTAGGATTATACAAATACAAGCATGATACCAGTTTCTGTTTGAACGCCGCGTCAGGGGACGTGAGTTTGAATCCAATCACCTACAATGAGCTTAAGCTTTCGGTGAAAGAAAATATCGTGAGGAAACCACAGCATGGTGGTAGGGCTTTTTTTAATGCCGGCCTGGCTAGCTACCACCCTCAAGTTGAAAATCTCCAATAAAGGCCGGCAACACACCTGCAATTCTTCTGGTGTTGTGGGTGTCCAAGGGCGGGTCATATTAGCCAAGCTGATGACTCTGTGTAATTTTGTAGAGAGAGAGTGAGGTCTACCCGTGCGAAGACAGAGTTAGTCGATAATTTGTTACACAAGTGTACGATTGAAATATAAAACATATGTTCACATGACGAAAAACTCGACGCAAGGTTAAATGTTAATATTTTTGTTGTAAAATGTATTATATTAATTAATTTTATTTATTTTGTACACTATTATGATACGAGCTTCACAGCATTCCGTGGATTTACCGTGCGAGTGTCGGGTCTTGTGATACGGATGTAGGCATATAGGGCCTCTTTTTGACACGCGACAACGGTCACCTTCACTAATAGTGTTTCTCTTCCTGGCCAGCCAAAATTGGCAGAAGCATGCTGGTCCCATAAATCCAAAAAGTCCATTAAAGTCGGTAAAGCCTTTTAGAAAGAGAAAAATTACGAACACACGCTAATTAGGAAATTTATTCATAAAGATTTGGTGTAAATACATTCAGATTAATTATTAAAACTTTCATTGTTTATGTTTGTAATACAGATGTCGAATAAACTTGTAATCTATGGTTAAATAGTCGCACACGGCAGAGACTTATTTGCTTCTTCTTTTTCGAATTTGGAAACATGTTAATAGTTTTAATTCTTAATAATTAAGCTTTGTTATAAAAAAAATATAACATACGTATAAAACAACTACACGACAAATAATCTCACTTATAGACTCCAATAACAATTATCCCAAATTTTATTTTTAAATATTGCCAATTAACAAAATCCATAAATATATATATGTACCTATAACTTAGCAAAGGTGACGCATTAACGTTCTAACTAAACGAGTTATTTGTTAATTTTTATTACTGGTATATATATAAAATCATTTAAAGTATAAAAGTAAAACAAATCTGCTATTAAAAAAACATAAATCAGTTCGCTCGTATAATAAAACCGATTTGAAACGAGCTCAATAAAAGTCTAAAGTGAAGAATATCAGTAAACGGACGAGACATCGGAACAACACTAAATTGCTTGTAAATTAGCGAAAACTTCGCAATTAGGTGTCTGTGATGACCGTTATCGTTGTTTGAGTCACGGTTAGGTGCCCCCGGAACACTTCTACTGTGGACAGTGGCTGCTCGGGAAAAATTATATCAACTTATAAAATACCTATACTTTTCTCTAATACAAAGACATTATATAAAAATACCGGCTTATTGCTCATAAATACTTTGTTTTTGTATTTACTTTTGAAGATGACACACGGGGAAATATGAGTATTATAACTTGTTTGTAGATTGTTATACAAATATAAAAACACTTCAAGAGTTCTCAAATTTATTTTTAATATAGGCACAAGAGACGCATTTTCAATTGAAGGAAGTTTCGACAGAGATTAAGTGTCGCAATAAACTAAAAAAATATAATGCTTAATTGCTTACATTCGTAAGAGAACGGCTTCAATTTGAAAAATTAACCTTTACTAATATTATAAGTGCGAAACTGAGTTTGTTACGCTTTTATGCCTAAATGGCTGAATCGATTATGATGAATTTTGGTATAGAGATAGATGGGAACCTGGAGACGGTGATAGGCTACTTTTTCTCGCGAAAAACCCTGTTAGGAGTGGGGTAAAGGAAGGGATAAACTTTGTATGAAACTTTTTATTGCGTCACCGGATTTGTTTGACAAAATCAATATTAACGCGAACGAAGCTATATCAGTGTACTGAACAAGTTTTTTTTTATTTACTTATCACTTCTACCTACGAAGGCAATTTTGCCAATGTCAATGTGTTAAATATAATCTAAAAACCTAACAGTAACAAGATGACGATTTTCTTGCCAAATGTCCTGAGAGTTTTCGTGGAAAATTTTACCTAGTTATAAATAATTATAATTCATATCACTCTTGCATAACAAACATACTATATCATGCAAACCGCCGCAAAAGTGGCTTACATAACCTAAATTAGTGATTAAAATAAAAACCCCTGTTTGACATATCAAAATTAGAAGAGAAATACGATGTCTTTGCGTATTAATATATATATATAGTACAAAAACTTTCCATTTCGAAGGAAATAATTAGCGATTTTTAATACTGCCTTGCCTTTGGGAAATACGTAATAAGAGAGTCGGTATTGGTAACTAGCAAGGGATAAGTGAACGTACAGATCAACCGACAAATTGGAGAAAGACAGTGGTCAGAGCGTCCATCACAGCGCTCAGTGAAGCAGCCTGTCACGGTACGCTGGTAATCAGATAATGCCTTGCGATTTGTACCGCTAAGCACCCACTTTAAGTATTAACAAGCATTTCTTTAAAACTAACTCTTGGAATCATAAGGACGTAAGTTACGATTACTTTGTTATGAAAACTATAACACGTCTTTTTTACGCCTTTAACTCAAAAGTGGGGTATTTTGACGGGATTCTAAGCTGACACGTATTAGCTTCTATTTAAATTCCTCAATGATGTTAATTAAATCTAAAATTCTTATTTTCAGTTGCATATTACGTGATGTAGTTCAGTTATTTTGTACAAGTTTGTCTTTATTTAATTTAGGCACTTCGTAGGGAATCATACCCTAAACTTACAGTATATACAAAAAAACTTACAAATACTACTTAGAACTAAAAGACAACTTAGACAACTTAGACGAAATTCCATAAAACCCTGAATTCTGCCCTGGTCCATTAAATGAAGTCCTAACTAATGTTTGTTAGCTGTCCGTTGAGCTTGGTTCCGTTCACATTCCCTCAAGAAGTGTTGCGAGTCTTCTATAGATCCACACGTTATGCAGTTGGCTGAGACTCTTTTATCTGTTTAAAGCATTTCTACCAAACCATGACATACGAGGCGCCTCGCTTTGTAATGGTTTATACCAAATACCTTTATTTCTAGACCATACATAAAAATATTCTTTCCCGTTTAGGAGACGTTTACATTAAAACTTTGTAAATAGTTCTTTGTAATCTGGTCTAATATTAACATTAGTACCGTTTAAAATAGACTGTTTTACTATGTATCTGTCTTCTCATTACATTTCAATCCAATGTGTGACGGAATCCATTGCAAGTTCAGGCCTACCCTTTTTTCTTCTAAGTTCAGAACTTCACGTAATGTAGCGTAAGTATCGACATACACCTGTATTTCCAGAGGCGCAACGAGCCAAATGTTGTAACGCTGCACTATCTGTAAAAATTACTACTTTTTGTACACATCAAAAAACATCAAATACTTTATTCAATTTAGGCTCTGGAAAATGCTTCCTACCACCACCAAACTAAACTATCACCGGTTCGGAAAATGATCTCCGGTAAAAGCCAAGCCGAGGTTTGGCCACTAGTGACCAGCCTTGCGCGCTCGCCCTTTAAATCCGGTGAACCAGTGAAAGCCTTTCAGGGTAAAAGTGTAGGCCCTTTTAAATAAAAAAAATAATCTAGTCGTCGCAAAAAACTGGCAAAAAACTTAAATGGTATTTTTTCTAGGTACATTTTTTAAATATGTTTTAATGTGTGCATTTACAATCGTTATTGGTGTACGTAGATGCCCAGAGAGGGGTGTTAATTATAAACTATGATAAATGGATACACGCAGTTTGACTTGCCACGAAACTCCATGGTCATTTCTAACAAGTGACACGCCATATTGTTGAGTTGTTTGAACTTTTACGAGATACAAGATATTCTAATTATAAAATATCTGCAGAGCTGTCGTTGCATAAGAGAAAAATTAAAATAAAGTATGAAACCTGAGGAGCATATCCATAATGGAAACTATATTTTAATCCTTTTTATCCTGTCGTATATAAGTGCAAGCACTTTTACATATTGAGTAGATTAAAGTAAGTTTGAAGAAATACACTTTTCGTGCTTTCTATATCGTGAAGCATTATATTTCATATATATTTTTAAAGATTTATTAGTGGAATTGATTTTACGTGCGGCTTCGTTCGGCATAATATCGATTTTGTCAAACACGTCGGAGGAGGCAATAAAAAGTTTCATACAAAGTTATCCCTCTATTAACCGCACTTCCAATAAAGATTTCGTGAAAAAAGTAACCTACCTTTGTCTCTTGGGTCCCATCTATTATTTTACCAAAATTTATTACATTCGATTCAACTGCTTATGCGTGAAAGCGTAACAAACAAACTCACTTTCGCATTTGTGATATTAGTATGAAGTATGATATGATGAAACTCATAGTATATTTCTTTATTACATAGCTTAAATACTAAAAGAAAACTGAAAAGTTTTCAACTTATGTTTCTAGTATCGAGTTTCCTTTCTGAAAGGCAATCGAGAAATGTAACAATTTCTAATGTACTGTGTTAAGATAACTGGAAAAACGTACGGTAGCTTCTCGATTAAACATAATAAACTAGTTCCTACAATTTAAATAATTATTATTGCGTTGAGCATTATTAAAAGAAGCGCAGTCGTGACTTCAGTACTTATTTCAACATCGACCTTGGTATATAAAAATGTAGTGGATATACAGAGACTTAATTCACAAAAAGGTATCAAACAAAAAACTCGCATCTAGAATACCTATCGTACACAATTAGTTGGTATCATTCGATTTTATTAAAGTAAAATAACAACTCCTCCGAACATATTAAACCTGAATCCGAAGTGTATATGCAATAATACGGACAATAAAAAAAGTCTATCTTATGATATACCGTAGAAACGAAACCATCTTGTGAGATCATTAACTTATTATTTAGCACATAAAATAATCTAGTTCTGACGACTTTTTTTTACATACAGCAGTACAATGGGTGTCGGTGTGCTAGTGAAGGGGAGTTGTGCGCGCGCGCATCGAACTAATGACAAAGCACTTTTTGCCCTAAATGTAATTGGCCGTGAGATGGGCTTGAGAGCACCCGCTCGGGCTACCAGGAAAAATCAACTTTTTTCCGTTCAAACGCAGAGTTCATTGACTAAACTTGTGTAACAGTTTACTGTTGAATCTTTAAGCGCGGTTGGAATTTTTTTCATGCTGTTTCACGGCAAACTGACGAGGTAAGCAAGTAGTAGGCGGATCAATGCTGGCTCAGTGCTGACTTGTGTGGATTTAGCATCGATGGATGTGAGTTGAAGCCTCTGCAATCAGCTTGACCATCCGGTGAACATCGTGAGGAAATCGCAACGCGTTGATAAAACATTTTCGATACCCGTGTGTCTAGCTACCACCTTTAAGTTGAAAATCTCTTGCCAAATACCTATAGGTGTGTTCGGGCAGCTGCACGTGAGAGCTAGCCCCTTCACTACCTTTAGCGTGTTCACCGTTTCAGGCCAACCTTTACTTAACATGAGGTGAGATTGTGGTCATAAAAATGTAGTAAGATGCAAAGTTGAATCCAAAAATAATGACTACCATCGAAAGGTCAGCGATCAGTAGTATTTAATGGAGATGACAATTGTATCTGACAGCATATTGACAATCAACGTATAACATCTATTATGTGCGTCGCTGTCCAGAACGAAGCTGTATTTTTAGCCGTAGCTGTGATCAACACATAAAACATGACGGTATGAATAAAGTACCTGGCTCGATCGTAACCACCGTGCATGTAGTGATGAACCCGTCATAGTGACTTTCTTTTACTTTGTTACGCATCGGGAACAGCTGCCAAGATCTCGTTCGGAGTAGTAGATAGTAGTAGTCTCGAAGGTAGTCCCCGTTTTTGGATTGTACTGTATTTACTATTAGGTACAGTGAGGTCATTCTTTTATATAGTAATAAATCATTTTTCTTTTATTATTAACACCTAATAAGTTATCTCCAAAAGTGGTTTCTGTACAGCTTACTGAATGCAATTAATATAGAAATGTAACGGAAATGAAAATTAGCATTATCTTCATCTGAAGTCGGGTGTTAATTACGAATATGTTAAAGAAAACAGTGTACAGTGGAGCGCACAAGTGTTCTCGTGAGCGTCTAGCCCGGCTCGACCTTGACCTTTCCGGCGCGAGATGCACCGCATTTGCATATAAACGCACGACCGACGCGCGCCCGATGCGATTATCGTCGCAAACTGGTTCCTATAAAGTACATCGGGACGACGCAACTGGTTCTCGCTTGTACAATCCGGTGCATAAGTGTTATTGCTGTTCAAACACCGAGTTCTGTTTATACCGGTTACTTGTTGGCAGTGGAGCAAGTTTGTTTCAGTCATTTGGATGAATAGTTTACTTGAGTTTTATACTCGGCTTTATTCCTGTTGCCCGAATATTTTAGTTTGTAAAATGACTGTTGGCAAATGTCTTCATAATATTATTGTTTAACATTTCAATTACATAAAAAAACATATATGTTCGTATTATTTTTAATGAATGATTAGTTACAAGGCAGTTATGTCATGTAGTAATCTAGTTGAAAATATTTCATTTTCCTTACAGTAGGACGATAGGTGAAATATCTAGAACTTATATAGTTTGGGCACACTTGTGAGTTTAAGTGATGATGTGGTTTGAGATGATAAAAAAGTTAAACCTAATGTAGGAAATGGATCTCAGTTGCTCCTGCGAGAACAAACTCATACAGAGTGTTAAATAGATATTATAGTCACAGTCAGGCTCATTGCATGGATTTGTACTCACGTCCATTGAGGTGGCGCCCGTACACTCTACTACTGAGCCATAATTGCCTCAGTTGTTAACCTTGTGTTGTATTCTAGTAATATTAAGGTTGCCAGAGTTCTTTGAGTAACAGAAGGAATTGAAATAATACCTCTGGTATTAATATTTTTTTTTATATTGTTAAGGTTTAACGTTATGGCCATAATCTCACCTGATCTTAAGTGACGATACGGCCCAAGATGGTAGACACGCTAAACCTGTGAAGGAACTGGCTCTCAAGTGCAACTCGCGGAACACACCTATTGCTATTTGGCGGCAGATTTTCAACTTGAGGGTGGTAGCTAGCTAGTCGGGCATCAGAAAAAGCCCTATCACCATGCTATGGTTTCCTCACGATGTTTTTCTTCACCGAAAGCTCAAGCTCATTGTAGGTGGTTGGATTCGAACTCACGTCCCTTGACGCGAGGTCGTACACATTACTACTGAGCTATCATCGCGTCAAAATTAATAGCGGCTTAAGGATATGATAACCATGTGCCATGGAGTAGGTCGAATCTCGTTTACTATGTAAAATATGCGGTTTGTCATGGCATATTTAGTTAAAAGTTTCATACTTATTGATAACTAGCTTTTACACGTGACTCCGCTCGCGTTAATATTGATTTTGTCAACCGACATTGGTTTGTTGATCGATAAAGAAATATTTTTTCTATCCAATGCTATGAAATTATTTATTTCAAGATGTTGGTCAAGATAGGTAGGTATGAACTTACCCAAAATTCTAAGTTATAATATTCTCAAAAGTTTGAAGCAAATCGGATATCGGAATAAAAAGTTTCTTAAACAATTAAGCGGCTTAGGTTAGAAAGCGTAACAAACAAACTCACATTCTCTTTTATAATATTAGTATTAAGGATGTATCAATTTAAACTTATAATCATTTTATAAAATTAATTTTATCTATTAGTAATCTAATAGATAACGTACGCGATAGTACACAATCTGCGATTGAGGGGCGTGTACCGAAAACCAAATCCGGATACGTGAAACAAAAATGTGATGTCCGATGATAAATACCTCACCTTTTATAAGACACTTTGTTCTCTGGATAAATTAACAAGAAGTAATGTATATAAATTTATTATAACATTTTTATTAGCATGGTACAGTGTTGACAGGGTAACTGATCGTAAAGACAGGATAATATTACACAACCATTGAGTGATAAGCCATCAGAAGTTGTGGTTGTTATACTATTCTGTAAACCTGTCGATAGATGTATGTACAGTAATAGGTTCCGTAATCATAAGACACTCATTATCGAGGGTTAGTCGCTATTTTAATGGTGATCACGATTCTGTTGAGTTCAGATCAGTACCGTTTCACTTGATGGCGTAAGCACCAAAATGGAGTGGATAAGTGCTTGCTTAGCTTATTTATGATGATATTAAGGATGCAGGCTGAATATTTTTTTTCTAAATTTTCTGCAAAATTTAATAGATTATGAATAACAACCCTTCTGATCTGTGATTGGGAGCGATCAGAATGTTCAGGGATTTCCTAAAATAATTATTACACTTAGTCTCTTTTCCAGAGTAAATAATGTTAAAATCAACTATTTATATACCAGTGCTTATGTAAGCGTAGCAGAGAGATAAGAGCATTGCTTACTTTTACAAAGAAAGAAGGAAATTGTCTATTCCCATTACATATATACATGCAATTTGAAGCGATAATAGTTCAGTTGGTTCTGTGTACGGACACCGCATCGAGGGACGTGAGTTTGAATCCACAATGAGCTTGAGCTTTCGGTTGAGAAAAACATCGTAAAGAATCCATACCATGGTGGTAGGGCTTTTTCTAAAGTCCGCCTGGCTAGCTACTACCCTCGAGTTGAAAAATCTGCCGTCAAACACCCATTCGTATGTTCCGGTAGTTGCACTTGAGAGCCAGCCCCTTCACTTGGCTTATCGTATTCATAATCTTGGGCTGCATCATCACTTAACATCAGGTGAGGTTGTGACCATAAATATAAACCTTAACTATAACAAAAACATATATTTGATAATTATAATTGTATGCGCTGTGTTAAGCTAGAAAAAAGAGCGCGGTTTCAGCTAAATATGCTCCCGTAAAGAAAATTACGCAAGAGTTGGTTTTCACGAAGCATACTTCTCTTTATAATGATCTCTAAGACACATACACACAAGGTATATATACATTCAGATGTAGGTGATAATATAAAAAATGTTTAAATTTTTGTGTTTATGTAGGTCATAATAAAAAAAATGTAATGAACGCGATGAACATTAGTGCGACTTTAAAGCAGATGTTACTTATATTATTTACTTATCTTTTGTTGTCAAAGATCAACCCGATGATCGTAACTTATTATTCTGTCTATTTAGTATAGATAAATAAATATAATTGTGTGCTCATTTGTAATATTAATTTTGTTGCCTCCATAGAAGTTGTATTAACTTTGTCGGTTGTTTATAACTTAACCGCGGCATTATCTATCGTGCTCCGGAATACAGTCACTTAAGGTTTTATTACATGTATAGATTGTACTATTAAAACTAGTTAATTTCTTTTATTGCTTTTTACGTGTGTATAATTCGTTTAATATATTCACTTTAATGTAACTCAATCCTACAACTAATTAAAAGTCAGCGCGAGTCAATTTTTATTAAGCGGTTTTTGCTACTGTATTGTGTTGTAGATGCTAATGTATTGTTAGCATTATGGCTACAATCTCATATGGTGGACACGCTAAGTCTTGTAGAGGGACTGGCTCTCAAGACCAACTACTGGAGCATACCTATAGCTATTTGACGGTGGATTTTAACATGAGGGTGGTAACTAGCCTGTTGGGCATTAGAATAAACTCTATGCATTTTCTTCATTCGATTTCAACAACCGAATAACATGCGTTGTGCTTCAGGGCCATAGTTTTACAATAACCTCTATTTTGAAACAGATTAAAAAGTTTTCAATGTCTTTTTTACCGTACCGTTTAACTATTAAACGGACACTCCAGCAAAGTGTTACAATATTGAGTTCCTCGATAAAACGTGAAGAGATAGTTATGCAGGTCAGGATTTCCGATTTCGCGAAGAACACCTTTGTTAATTTGCATTATACTTTGAAAAATGTTTAAAAGGGGCGCCGTAATAATATATTAAACGCGTCATCGGCAATCATTCATTACGTAAAGGTCCCAAGGGTGGAAGGGGCTTTATAGAAAATCTATACATGAGCGGGTGTGAAATACGTTCTTACGTGATATTTTACATGTCAAAATTTATGTTTAAACTCTGTTTCTATTCCGGATGCTAAATAGTTTTCTTCATTCTACAATCTTTGATTTACTTCAACCTCAGTTTTATTTTACCTGATCATTTACTAACAACGTATTAGTATGCAGAAAAACGAGATTGCATCTTTCCTACGTAAAAAGAGAAAAAGTGGTTCCGCGAAATCTTTTGTACAATCACATGGGCGAAGGGGGGTCAAAATTGTCAAAGTCATCCTTACGAAAGTAATGAATGGTCCCAAAATGCACCGTGACTCGAGTAGCTTGAAGTTACCAGGTCTACCTAATAATTATGATAGAAGAATAGCTGATTTAACGTACACAAAATATGCAACAATATTAATGCAACATACGAATGTAGAACTCGTAAAAGAAACATATGAATATAATATTATAAATTTCGCAATATAAGAATGAATAATTAAGCGATAAAATTCAACTTTCATGCATCGCTGCTCATTTAACCTGTTTTTATTTGTCTGTTAGTTATGGATAGGATACGATTAAGATAATAAACGATGGAAAAGCTAAAGGTTTACGCCCAATAAATATTTAAGAGGTAGGCAAACAGGTAATAGAATTATTACATCAGAACTTAAACGATAATCTTAATTGACGTACACATGTAAAAAATGCAAAGTCTCGTGTATATTAACAATACCAGCGATCTCTCTCGTATATAAGTGAAAACGTATATAAAAACTATAATAAAATCATTTTATTGACGTCATACTAAGTATGATGTTAGCTCAGTCGATAGTGTGTACGTAAGCCGCGGCAATGGACGTGTGTTCAAATCAACCTGCAATGAGCTTGAGCTTGAAAAAACTATCGTGAGGAAGCCATAGTATGGCGGTGGGGATTATTTAATACCCATATTTTTTTTTAATTTTTATAGTTAAAGTTTAGCGTTATGGTTATAATCTCACCTGATCTTAAGTGACGATATGCCCCAAGTTGGTAGCCACGCTAAAACTGTGAAGGAACTGGCTCTCAAGTGCAACTGCCGGAACACACCTATTGGTATTTGGCGGCCGATTTTCAACTTGAGGGTGGTAGCTAGCCCGTCGGGCATCAGAAAAAGCCTTACCACCATGCTATGGTTTACTCACGATGTTTTCTTTCACTGAAAGCTCAAGCTCATTGTAGGTGGTTGGATTCGAACTCACGTCCCTTGACGCAAAGTCGTACACACTACTACTGAGCTATCATCGCTTCAAAATGGATGGATATGGATATGAGAGCCCCATATCCTAGGCTTAATGTCCAACATCTTGTGTCCCATCGTCACTTAACATCACGTGTGATTGTGGCCACAATCTATACAGTTTAAAACATATTTATCATCTGCTTTTCCAGGAATAGTTAACAGATACATAGATTGTTTCCGACTGGATTAAGATGACTATATACCGAATGTATCGTTAGTTTAGGTTAGGCTAAACCTGCTGCCATACATATAGTAAAAACGCAGCTTAGTAACTTTTTTTATTGTTGATAGCTGAATATGCGCACGATATGCCTACATTAGAATAATCCTAAATCATTCTAACTAATATCGTAAATACAAAAATGAGTTTGTCTGCCATGAAATTTTACATACACAATTTCAGGGTTAATGAAAATTATATAGTGTATAATTTTTATTCAGAAAAAGTATTGTTCCCGCAGTTTAGAGATATATTAACATTGGAATTATTAAAATTTACATTAGCGTAAGCAAAGTTATGGATAAAGGCTATTTGAGCTTAAATAGATTCTTCTTTATGTTGTCCTGTTCCTAAGTTATTTGGGGCCGGTGCAATACGTTTTCTTCTTTCATAAATCTCTTTCAGCCGACATCTCTCCATTCACCCACTTTTCTTACATCTAATTTCTCACACACTCTGTTCATCTTTTCTTTGGACTTACTCTTCCTTTCCATCATTATTTTTAATGATATACACAATCTGCGGTCTCTGGGTCCGCATCTTGTTTATGTAGGCGTGATTTAGTAGGCGTTAAAAATAGCTTTACAACAGTATGTAGGCATTACGCTAAAAACTAAAAAGTAAGTGAGTTTTTTTTTTTCATTACTGGAACTATTACAATTTTTCACGTATTTCTGTAATTGCGTTGTGATTGAGATTTGGGCAATTGTAGCTTGTGTGAACCTTTAACATTCATAAACAAGTTGACACTAAGCAAGGGAACACGAAGATATCGCTTAGCTCACGTAATATGTAGTATTTACAACGTCCTTTATGAATAAATTACATGTTAATATACAATAATAGTGAATGCAAATCAAATAGAATGGGTATTTCTATTGAGCAGAAAAGTTAATCGGGTATTTGTTAAGGAGGGTATTGATCAGTTGTGGGTTATATTTTCAAACACATTTGGGTAGGTTTTTCCTTGATCTGACTAACGTTTTTCATCTTAAGCACCTTTTTTTCTTGTACTTGAATTTGTGTCAAATATTTCAGGGACTCGCCTCGTTCTAATTTATTCGTCATAATTCTATATCCGGGTGTTGGAATTTTTTAACAAAATAGAATTTAAACATATTTTTGTAGTAACCCTATATTTAGCATGTTATGAGAAACCCTAGAAAGGAAAATCGCGTAAGCCAACTTCACATACCATGAAGTTACTAAGTAGAGATATTTTTTGGAACGCTATATAACATTAAATTTCTTAATTACATAAACATTGTTCATAAACATGTTCTGTTTTTACTGTCATAGTATTTTTTATAGTTATACATATAGATAATATCATTATATTTTACCTTTTGCTGCGTTTGAAAGGTGTCCCCTTGAACCTACAAAAGGCGTGGAAACTGCTAGGAGTTTTCCTCTTTGCCACTATCTCTTTAAAACTTTTGCAAAAAAATATATTAATAACGTAAAATTTTTAAAAAAATTTAAATTTAAATTTAATATTTTTTTAATGTTAGAGAAATAGATGGTGCATTCTATTTGTTGATGGATTCCTAATAGAAGTCCGATATTTATTTTTAAATAAGCACTATTTTCGAATTATTAGTCTATTATTTATCCGAAGTAACCTTTAAAATGATGTGAAATAATTAAGGGATATATGCCGTTTTACATGGAATTTACTGTATTTAGACTATTATAATGTATGTACTTCTCCTGTTTGTTAACGCTGAAAAAGTATGTACGTAGGTATATCATTTTCTTTTTTATATTTGGAAAAATATTTTGTTTTCATGACTCCTTTGCGTCATTCTAGAAACGAGCCATGTTTCTAATAGGCCTGAGTAGAGTGGAATATATTACTAAACATTGCATAATAAATTAAGGAATAGATTTAGTCGGTCATGCTACAGATCAAAGCGACTTTTTCGATATAAAAAATACATTACACCGAATAATTTAATGTTGATTATTATTTATTAAGCCAAGTTAATTATTAATTTAAATGCTAGGTTCAAAATCTTCAAAAGTATTAATACGATTCCGCTGGACAAGTGCAAATTTAATTGCCGATATTATGCATTATCCTGTAATTAAAATCATTTAATTAAAATATTTTAATATGACGTACGGAAGAGAATTTATCTTTGATCTTACGACGGAGGAACTTGAAGTTTTGATTTTAAGAAAATAAATCCTTCATGCGAGGTTGATGTTTAAATGGGAATTGCATTGTTATTTTCTATCATGGTTATTTCTCGTAGACAAAGCTATTGTTCAAAAGATGATTTATAATATATTTCATGATATAACAGTGATAAATTCATAAAAGTGTTGTATTCAAATTAGTATATGTATATTTTCCCTATCACACACAAATCATTTAGTTATATAGTGTTTAAAAACAATAAGCCAAGCGGAATGTCTCGCCGAAGGTTCCGTTGAGACTATATATATTTTAGCGAAGCTGAAAACTGAAAATTGTGCACTATATTTATTAACACCAAAAAATTTATAGGTCTCTACCAAAATTGGTATAATGGCTTACTGATGAATTTGACTTAGATTGAATGTGACTTAGATTGAATTAAAATTTAATTTGAATTAATTTAATACGGCTACGTTTAAACTTTGAAAACAAAGAACAAAGGTGAAGAAAGTCTTTAACCGACCTTTGACCTTTAACCTACAAGGGGTTCCGATCAATGGTAATTTAGAGAACAACAACCATGTTAAGGACCGATTATAAATTTATAAGATTTTTCAATATTTGTGTTAACATGTATATGTGAAATGTTTTATATCGTATATAAATGGGATTTTTTACTATTATAAACATTGAAAAGGCAACAGAAACTTTGTGGTAACCACTGGTTCAGAAAGGTTTCCGTCATAGTAAATGAACCGATGACGTTTCAGTTACTAGTGTGTACGGACACCGCGTAAATAGACTTCAATTCGAATACCTGCAATGAGCCTGAGCCATACCACTGTGCTATGGTTTCCTCACGATGTTTTCCTTAACCGAAAACTCAAGCTTATTGTAGGCGGATTCAAACTCACGTCCCTTGACGCGAAGTCTGTACAGACTACCACTGGGTTATTATCGCTACGAGCTATGATCATCTATATCAAGATTTTGTTTTCTGGACTCCTTTGTGTCTTTATGGCTACGAGCCATGTTTCTAACAGTCCTGAGCAGAGCGGGAATTTATTACAAAATGTTGCGTAATAAATAAAGAAATAAATTTTGTCGGTCATACTGCAGATCAAAGCGACTATTTCGATATAAAAATTAATTACACCAAATAATGTAATGTTGTTTATTATGTATTAGGCCATGTTAATTATTAATTTAAATGCTAGGCTTAAATGTCATTAATACAATCCCGCTGCGCAAGTGTATAATTATATGCCGATATTATGCATTATTCTACAATTAAAGTAAATTATTAACTCATAAACGGCAAATCTATACAGTAAAAAAATACGAAATTTATAATACTTAGTGTCAACTGTCACAAACTTCAGAAATTAACCTAAGGACGATATTCACCTACCGTTAGTGTTTATATCCACCGTCAAACACTAAGCTAGCTCAGTGGTAGTGTGTACGACTTTGCAATAAGGGACGTGAGTTCGAATCCAACCACCCACAATGAGATCTTTCGGTGAAGGAAAACATCGTGAGGAAGCCATAGCAGGATGGTAGGACTTTTTCTGATCCCCGCTTGGCTAGCTACCATCCTTAAGTGGAAAATCTGCCGCCAAACACCTATAGGTGTGTTCCGGCAGTTGCACTTTGCCAGTTCCTCCAAAGGTTTAGCGTGTCTATCAACTTGGGCCGTATCGTCACTTAAGCTCAGGTGAGATTATGCCCATAACGCTGAACCTAAACTATAAAAAAAAGCAAAATTTTACTTAAATAGATCAACTATTACATAATATGAATTGAATCGATCACAACTGAGAATGGAACCTGAAAACCGTGTACGATAATTATTTACACCGAAACCTTATACGACTGCCCGGAGAGTGTTGTATTATTTATTTAAAATGACCAAAAATAAAAAAAACATCTATCTTGATCCTAGAACTATATTAAGCGTAATGGCGTATATTAATTTTAATTCAAAAATTATAATTATATCTCTGCATTTCAAATATTCATGTTGTTTTATTATTTGTCTGTTTTAGAAACGTGATAAATGCAAAGAAAAAGTTTAAGACGTAGTGTAATTAAAAGAAGCATACAGTAGGTTTTGATAGAGATCTTAAGCGAATTATAATTTATGAACAACAAGGTTACGTGGTTAAACGTAAAAGTGGATGATTCAAATGTTGTTCGCGCTATGTCATTTAGTAGGTAGGTAGAGGAATATAAAACAATTATATTGTAATGAATCAGAATCAGACCTTGTTCTGCTTTTTCGAGTAGTCAATGCATCGACTACAGAGTCATCTATTGCGTTATGATCACTTTTTTATACTTAAGGTTTAGCGTTATAGCCATAATCTCACCTGATCTTAAGTGACGGTGATACGGCCAAGGTTGGAGGACACGCTAAATCTGTGGAGGAATTGGTTGTCAAGTGCGCCTGCCGAAATTTGTATTTGGTGGCAGATTTTCAACTTGAGGGTGGAAGCTAGCCAGGCGAGCTATAGAAAAAACCCTACTACCATGCTATGATTTCCTCATAAAATTTTCCTTCACCGAAAGCTCTAACACATTGTAGGTGGATTTGAATTCACGCCCCTTTGCGCGAAGTCGTACACACTACCACTGAGTTATCATCCCTTTAATTATTACTTATCGAGATAAAAATTATCACATTTCTCAAGTTGAAGCAAATTCCGCACAGTTTGCAAAATTTGATTAAAATTTGTTCAGTAGTTTAGAAGTTCATCGCAGATAAACAACGTGACACGAAATTTTTATATATAATGCTGATAAAACAAAAAAACTTTGTATGTTTAAACGCGCTAATCTTAGAAAGTACCTGTTGGTGTTAAAAAAATATTTTATATTTGTTAGAGCAATTATTGGGGAAGCTTAACATTAAAATTACTCTACTACCAATAGGACCAAAGCTGTATTGAAAGAAATAACGGGCAAAAATGATTAAATAGTTTTTAGTTCCACCCGAAGGAAGTCGCGGGCACAGCTAGTAAGATAATATTTAAGAAGTTTAATATCTGGTTCGGCAAGATATAGTGTTACATTGTGTAAGATTGCAAAAATAAAAATAAGTACATGCATGTATATATATACATATATGTTTAATTGCTTATTAGATTTGATTTACTTACTGTAACTGCCTTATTAATTGAAATATAATTATATTTGAGATTTATCTATAATCGTAAAATGTGGCTTAAATTGCAATACACCGATATTTAATTAATATTATTATTAATGCCGTGGTAGTGTTTGTGCGGAATCTTTGTACTGTAGTGATTTTTTATTTTTTACTTATAATTTTTCGAGGCTGTTCATGAAATACGTCATGAAATATTTTACATTTTTAGATCTCACTCCTCTTCGTCACGCTGTCTTATATTTTCGGCGATCATTATAACATCACAAATGATAGACCCCTCCTCCGAGGACATGATATATGGCAAACAATATTAGTACACAAATTTCAATCGTTTTAAATATTTATTGCTTGCAATAATAAACCTTGTGAATAGTGGTATTATGTGTACGGACTCCGCATCAAGGGACGTGAGTTCGAATCCACCTACAATGAGCTTAAAGCTTAAGCTTTCGGTAAAAGAAAACATCGTGAGGAAGCCATAGCATGGTGCAGGGCTACTATCCTCAAGTTGTAAGTCTGCCGCCAAATATCAGTTGGTGTGTTCCGGCAGTTGCATTTGAGAGCCAGTCCCTCCACAGGTTTAGTATGTCTACCAACTTAGGCCGTATCGTCACTTAAGATCAGGTGAAGTTACGGTCACATCGCTAAACCGTACCTATAAAAAAACTTTCATAAATTAATATCTGTAATAACATGTAAATATTTATAAAAAATTTCTATGAGCTGCGAACGTTTATATATCACGTTTTCTTAGACCCCTGGCCCCCGTATCACATTTGGTTACAGTAAGCGATACCCCCTCATCCCCCATAATTACGAATATATTCTATGAACGGCCCCTTCCATGTTTTTTTTTCTATTATTTCAGCATCTTTTGAGCCTATTTTGTATGATATTTGTGACATTTTGCATAACAATATTTGGTTATTGGGTACAAGTTATTTCATTACAAATAATAGTATGGAGTAATAGCATTATTAAAAGTGAGAAGAGTTACCTGAAATCAATAAACTACCTAATTGATAATAGCAGTAATAATCTTCGATAATGAAGATTAGTTAAAACGTTAAGGAAAAAAGCTTGTAGAAAAATTAAATCAAATTACACATACTGAACTCCCAGTCAATTGCAGTCAAATAACACCGTTTAATTATTTGCAATTAAAAAGATATATTTTATAGTTTTCGGACGTATCAAAAATAAATATATGCAATTTAATTTTGCTTAAACAGTAATCAAAACATCGACCTTCGTCAATTTTTAATCAAACGCCTTGGTCCACCAGAATACTGAAACATTAACATAACATTTACATAAACATATAAATATATGTGTTAACTTATTATATATTATAATATGTTACTGCAAACATTATACGGAGGCCTTGCTTACAACACTCGAACGGACAAGCTACAAAAAATTGTGCACGTCTGCAATAGTATGACAGGCACCGCGTCAGAAAACCTCTACTGTCGATTTAATTTGAATATATCTATATTAATATTATAAAGCGTCAAAAGTTTGTTTGTTTAAATACGTTAATCTTAAGAACTACCAGTCGGATTTCAATTTTTATTTTTTTATTTTATATGTATTTGATAAAAAAAACCGTTGAGAAAGGATGATTGAAGTTACCATCAACAAGAGCAAAGATGTATTGGTAAAACTTACAAACACTGATAAAAATTAATAAATAATTTTAGTTATTATGCGTGAATATATTTTCTTTTCTATAAAACCAAAGAATTCTTTCAAAGTCGGGAGTATAAGTGAAAATTCTGTAGTAAATTAACTCTTTTTGAAATATATACCATATGTATATACTCGTTGATGCACCCTCAGGTGATGATATAATCTGGTGCGTGTGCGACCACATTCACTTCTAGTTAGCACCCCTCTAACATACAGTGCTAGTGAACTCACACAGCTGCATCGTTATTATCCACTCCATTAATTACTTAATATTAAATGTAGTCAATAAATATTATCGTTAATACATTTAAGATTAATTAATAGATTATATATCTGCAAAGAACCTACTGAAATCATTATAAGTAAAAGATTTATTAGTATGTTTATTAATCTTAAACGTTTTCGAGAGAAAAATTAATGCTAATTTAATTATATTTAATTATTTCGTATGCTAATGTTGAAATGTGTACAAGGTCTCGTGAAAATGTATCGAGTTTTCCTTGAATTTTAACACTGCCCCAATGAACGATAAGTTCTATAAAATATGAACGATATAAGGTGTTAATAGAAACCTTAGTAACTTAAATAAAATTAATCAATTGAATATCAAATTAAAGTAGAAGAAACAACACTTATGAATCTCCACTACACCTCCACTAATCTCCATCTTAGGCTACATTATCACACAATATCATACAACATCAACTGAGATTGTAGCCATGGAAGCTAAAGCTATAAATTATAAGAGAAGATAGACTCTCATAACTATTTCTATGACTACAATACCTCGGAGATAGATTAAAAAAACACCTATCAAGATAAACTCATGTACGTATTATCAATGCGACTGTCAGTTTGTTTCACGCCTGAATTAATCAAACTATCTTCATAATATTTAGGAGATGCACTGTTAAAGACAGAAATAGATATAGGGTACCTTTCGTCCACTAAAATGTATTTATCTCGAAAGATACAAAAATATTTTTTAACAGAAGCGAAGCCTCAGAAAAATGTTGTAATAAATCAATCATAATTTAAATTTAAATAATTTCATATTTCTATTTATATAAAATAGTATAAATTTAGCAATATGACATTGGTTGCCAACGATGGATGGTTAAATATATAAAACTGGTTTATATAATTGTTGGACAATAAGCAAAGATTTACATTTTACAGGGTAGCATGCTATCGTGCGTTACGAGGTTGTATACCGAAAGCATCTTATGTGCCTCACAAATTATCATCACGCTACATCATTTAGGGGGTAAGCTGATATGTGTTTATCGATTATTTTATCAGTTTAACGTTGTACACAGTCTCAAGTGATGATAAGTGTCTTTAAAACCATGGTACGCCTAGAACGCAATTGCTTCTTAAGTGTAGGTACCAATCTATATTCTATATTAAGATTATAAAGTGGAAATCTCCACGCTCCCACCAAGAGTAGCAAAATTGTATTAAATGATGTAACAAAAACGGGCAAAATTGTTGAGTAATTTGTAGTTTTAATGTGTATAGCGACAAATTTAAACTCAAGGTTCTTAGATAACTAGTCATTTGTTCTAAAGCTGTATCGATTTTATTTATCGTAATACAGTAGAGTCAAACAGAAACATCAAAAAACAATTCTGACTCCATATTAATGGATTTCCTAAGTGAAGTACGTTTTATTAATTAATTTATATTTTTTTAGTTATCTACCTAATTTGCATCGATAGCGGGAAATATGGCCTGCCCTTTTAAATTACGTTGATTTCCCTTTAATACCCTAGAGGTGTTGAGCTGTCATTACTGCCAAAGGACATGCAACCAAATATTAATATGTACCCAAACTATTTTACAAATGTGTTAGGAATTTTGTGCAATAAAGATAATTTTAATACCAATAATATATTTTTATTTGTTCTAAGCGAATCGAATGTCTTTAATTATGTGGCCAGGTGTTTGTTAAACTTATATTGCTTTAATTAAGATAAAGCGAAAGAAATATTAGGAACCGATAAGTATTCTAGATAAAATTTCGTTTTAATATATCACAATACCTACACAAACATTTTGAAATTAAATGGCAAGTTCCAATTGTAGATATATTAAAAATATTGAGAGGGATAGATTAGTTATTTTAATATGCTTTCAGTGTTTGTAATTACATGACTGTTAATATTATTTATGTCTGTTACTTTATGTCTAGTAACGGAGTTATTATTTATGAAATATTTAAAATGATAAATAGTTGTAAACATTTGGGGACTTTAAATGTATTTATGCATGGTTTCATTTTGCTTGCATCATTTGATTATTAATACATATCATAAAATCAGTTTTATTGATTTGTATAATAATATAATAACTTCATCGTGATATATCGCAGAGTAAGGTTAAATGCATAAGTTATAAAGAAATGATTATTTTTGTCGTATACCAGAAATGTATTCGAAATGTAAATTTCGCGGATTTTATATGACTACACTAGGTGTGCCCGTGAGTTTGCTTGCGTGAACTTGAATTATGTTTTGTATAATGTATCAAGTATTTATATTAATTACATGATTATCTCAAATATTAACCAAAGATTTTTATATGTTTATTAAAGCTTAATGACAATTATAAATTTATAAAGAGATTAATTTCAGTATATTTTTACTGTCACCGCTATTTGGAGTAGCCTTCTTTTATGGGATAAAAGATACTCCATATATTAATATATATCAAATACCACTGTGTTATATTTCATTAAGATCTGTTTAACAGCTTCATCGCAATGCTGAGACAAGTGGTTAAACAAGCGGACAGCTATGAATTAAAAAATATTTTTATCTGTATATTAATAACATGTAATTAAAAGAAATATATTCAATTGGTTCAGTTACAGACTTATTATACTTATAAAATATACTCATATTATATGTCTGTTTCTATGAATATGTTGCGTTTCAATATACTTACTAGAGATGGAGTATGTACAAATCTTTCTATAGAGAATTTTAAAGACTTTTCAGATTTAAATTTAAATAATTATTTTATATTCACGAATTCTTTAATATATAATATTTTTAGTGTTGTAATATCAGACTCTTAGACCAAAGATCGGGATTAATATTTGTTTAAGAATATTTGATAAGCAATAACACGATTGATACAATCAATTTGCTGATAAACATAACACGAATTAATATTAAAAAAGTATTAAAAATATAACAAAATATATGATTTATTGTAAAAGTAAGAGTAACAGCTAAGAAATCTATTGATTTCTACTACTACTGTTGCTGTACTGTATTACTGTACTGTACTATTGTACTGTAGCTACAGTACTAGCTATTGAAAATAGAAAATCGGTTGACAAACAGGAGAGAAAAGAGATAATTAATTCTTTGTCTTTTGCTATAAGGTTGTACATAAGAAACTTTTCTGGAGAAAGCTATCACGTTTAATTCCATTTATTCTAAATGTTTTCAGTGAATATGTCTATCTATTGAAGTGTCTATTATTTAGATTACGCAAATTGTCCATCAGTCAATATTCTACACTAGCTAACTAGCTAGTAGATAGACCAATGGGCAATCCAAAAAGCCCTACCATCACGCTATGGCTTCATCACGATGTTTTTGTTCACCGAAAGCTCAAGCTCATTGTGGGTGGATTCGAACTCACATTCCTTGACGCGACGCCCGTACAAACTACCAACTGCGCTATCATCGCTTTAAAAATTATGTTAATGGTCAAAACCCGCTACCTGTTAATATACTAGATTTTAGTTAGTTAAAGTCGTTAGCTTTTACCGTGTTGAAAATAAAATCTGTGGTTACACGTAGACGTTAGTTATTTCTATAAAAATTTAATGACTTTCATATGATAAATATTAAAAAACTCTGATACATAAATATAACATATATAATACAGGTTTGAACATAAAATTCTAGTTTTTCATGTACGAATTTGTTCAAACTCAACTTGAGACTGGTCTGTATTTAAACGAAATATTTATATTATCGCATAACAGATTTTTGCAGAATAGATAAGACTGTGTTTTTAATAATTTGTCGTAATATATAATATATTATTCGATATTGAAATGTATAAATGTCAGTTCGATATAAAATACACACCATTAGTTCGCGGCGGCGGTGTGGCGGTATCGAACACATGAAGTGGTTATTTATAACAATATATCGGTCCCTTCATAATAAATGTTGTATTTTCAATTTAACATATTAAAAATGTATAAATATACTAGAGCAGATCATTGATAATTGATTTTCAATATTTTGTAAATTTTCCATTACACTTAATTACTATGAATATACATTCAGGAATTGAATCATACGGACCGTCAATTTTGAAAGTGGTGTAAGTCCATTTTCTTTTGTTTCGAGAAAATTAAAGGTTACTATATTTGTTGATAATGCAATTTCATTTACCGACCGATTTTAAGTTGTACAAAACATGGGATTTTTTTGAGAAATTAAACACGGACTAATTATATATAAAAAAATTACATTAAATTAAGCATGAATTACGTGATAGCTCATTTTTCTCAAAAATGGACTTACACCACTTTCAAAGTAAACGGTCCATATAATGAGTGAATGTAATTTAGTTCCGACTTATTCCAAGTCTTATTAAATTCTTGTATTCGATCTGCGCTACTAATGAACTGGCATCCACCGGCAGATATCTGTCAAGGCAAATAGCTCCAAATATTCTCCATAATATTCAGGTCCAGTTAAATGACCAATCTAATACTTCCATTTATTTTTTGTAACCAAGCTTTTGTTTCATGTGACGTATGTTTACGGGCATTAATTTATTGGTAGATGCAAATAAAAGTTATTTTTTTCAATTTCAATATCAGTGAATATTTGATTACGACCGATGATAGGATATGAATAAAATACCACTTGAGAAATAACATATATGTAATTGGCGATGCTCATAAGAAAGATTGATAAGGAAACACTGAAGCAATCGTGTAAGGATAATGTTCGAATGACACTGAGGATAATTATGTAGAGCGGTCGAATTGAGGCATCGACACTGCGTGCGGTGTTTCAGTTCACATTCGAGTAACTTGTTTCTTCTATCGTAAGGTACTGCATGTGAGGAGTAAATAAAACAAAGTATAATATAATATTCATACATGTTGATATAAAAATGACAAAATATAGAGTTGAGGCTATTCAAGTGACTCTGACTGTATATAGATGTAATATAAACTTAACCAATACATATATTTTCTTATGATTAAGTATAACACGCAATTATTTTTGCCATAAATACCGACATGATATTAATTATCATATTTATGCAAAGGCCACACGGTCATAAAAATATGTGTTGTATTAAAAATTAAACTTCACAATATTCTGACCTTGACAAGGTATTTGTGAATGTTAAATCTAGCCTTACCGGTTCGGGAAACATCCCCGCTGCTGTGAAAAGTTGCGTGACACTCTTGAGTAAGATAGTGTTGTGATACAAAATTCCAATTAATAAAAAAAGTAATAAAGCGGCTAAAAAAAATCTATATATGCATACAATAAAACTGGAGCTGAACTAAATATTTTTCCAAAATTGTTATCATGTTGTGACTCTGTCATTGAATTTTTGGTTACACATATATATGTTACTAGATTTTATGGACGGCTTCGCTCTCGTTAATATTGATTTTGTGAAGAAAAACAGATGACGCGACATATAAGTTTCATAACAATGTTTATTCCTCTATCTAATCTTTATCCCATTTCCAACATGGTTTTCACGAGAAAAAATAGCCTATCACCGTCTCCAGGTTCCCATCTAGCTCTATATCAAAATTCATCATAATCTATTCAGCGGTTTAGGCGTGAAAGCGTAGGAAACAAATAAACTTACTTTCGTATTTATAACATTCGTAAGGAATATGTTATTATGAGTATTTCTCTTTGCGTCCTTCTACCCTCTTGTACCACCATTACTCTGAAACTAGTTAGCAGATTCAAAGATAGGATTTTTCATGACATCTGCTTATATAAGTAATTTCGCCGATATGAAGTGTAAACTTTACAAAAAAAAGTAAATCCAAACTCGGAACAATTTTTATATCATATTAGTAATTGTCCTGCGTGGGAGTCGAACCGACATCATTCGGCACAGTGGTTGCAGTAATACTACTGCTTTGACCGCTAGATCAAAATCACAGTCAATTCCTTTTCTGTACCTTTTGGGATGTATATGCAAAGTATCATGCCGACGGGTTGAGTAGTTTGTTTTAATTAAAGGTTTGGAAGCGTAACAAACAAACCGACTTTCGTGTTTATAATGTCAATTAGGGCTATTGTCTTAAAGTTTTTTGGCGACGGATTCTCTAAACAATGTCGCTAAGTCAAAGTTTTTTCATAACCTTTTCATAAATATAATTAAAATGCTACGTAATATTATATTGAATACAATGTCCAAAGGAATACTCTAAAATTTATAGCAATAATACAGTTTTATTCGTTAGTAAGAGCATTACTTGAGATTGATTGTTTTTCCCAATATCACTATATTTTGTTGCTACAGTTGCAGCATTTGAGCAACAGTTGCTAGAAAAACAGAAAGTTAAAAAGTTGCTTGGAACTTGGAAACATTCTGGAAAGACGAAAATAATAGTTAGCTATTAGTTTTTACGAGATTTGTGATTTGGCTGTTTACGTGACATTTAGGGGATAAATTACTATTAGGTGGAATTTTGGTTAAGCTGTTGTCTGTGGGAGAGTTTACAAGAACGTTTTCTGATCCAGTTTGTTTCGTGATATTTCAAACGTGTATAACTAGATACATCTTCGATTGTATAATGACATTTTTAAAGTTAAAAACTTTTAAAATGTTCTCAAATTATTTATAGTTTTTAAAATACGTTTAAATATAAGATCTTTTTGAAGCCACCGTCTAGAAAGATATTTTTTTTCTTTGAATGTTTTGCTCATTTTGACTTATACCTACCCCAAATACGCTTTATCTGTATTATTATTGTAAACGTAAAAGCTTGTTTGTTTAATCGCGTTAATCTTAGAAACTACTTATCGAAATTAAAAAAATATTTTTGTATTTGATAGAACGATCATGGAGGAAGGTTTTTGGCATACATAACTATTTATAAGCTTGAGCTTTCTGTGATAACAACATCGTGAAGTAACTATAAAATGGGGGCTAAGGCATATTCTAATACCTATCGCGTTAGCCAACCTTAAGTTTCAATCTAGTCGCAAAACACGAAAGCTCCCTTTCACAGTAAGTTCCTCAACTAAGCATAGGAAGTTGTCATATTTTGCCATACCGTTAATTAACTCTACGCGATTTTTGTTCAAATGTTATATTTATAAATAATAAAAGAAATCTACGATTTATTAATGATAACTCCATTCCGTTCCATTTCAGGTCGCATCTAATCAAGGTATTTGAAATTGTAGAAATTCGGTATTATAAAATAATTTTATACTGTAGTATAACCCTCTAATGTTAATTTTATAAATATTCTTCTGCCCTTTCTTGTAGTTATTGAGTCGACAATAGCGTCCTCTAAATAGTTATTAGATCGCACAAATACCTTCTTGATAAGAAAAACATAATTACAAATTTTCATAGTGATCGGCTACAGGAATGTTTAGAGATTTCATTTACACAAACATCCAATTTTATATATATATATCTGTAAATAGATAATAATATTTTCCAATTTAATGTAATAAACTTGCGAAAATTATAGATATTATTCGTCGATTCTTTAAAGCTATCGAAGTACGCTACCATTCGATTCCATTTTAATAAGGATCACCAACATTTTCTTCTAAAAATGTCTCTACATCTTGTTAAATTTGCAGTACTAAGAAATCGAGCTTGTCAATAATAAGCTAATGAACCAAATGAACTTTTACTACAATACTAGCTGTGCCCGTGACTCTTTTAGCGTGGACTTGAATTATATTTCCTACGATCATATTTCTCATATTTCATACAGATTTTATGTTATACTAAGTATAATAATTAATACAAGACTATATATATCTTTTGAAGTTTAATCTTATTATACCAATGTACAAATATGTTAATTTATACCAAAAATAAATAATTATCATTAATCATCATCAAACATAAATAGAATTCTATATGTAATATCAGTTAGCAGCGGGTCAAATATTAACGAAATTTGATTATTAATTTCAAAAAAATTTGATTGTTTTTCAAAGCTTTGATTTATTTGCAATGTTATTATAAGAATAGATTTATTTTCTTTCCATCCGCGATTGTGCTTGCATATTTTAATATATGTAATTGAATTTATGAAGTGAATATTAATCCTCATCTAAACTATCCTCCTGTGTTTATTTAAAAATAAAAGAAATTAGGGTGAAGATTTGCCACCGTTACAATTATGTTAGGTATATGTATAATTAACAACAATGAATACAATTACTAATTAGAATCTTATTAAATATTTTATATGGAAAAGATTGAGTTGTTTTGGTTAAGAAAATGATTTCTGTTACATAAAACTGAAATATCTCACAATTAATTATATATTAACAAATGTTTAGATATTTTAAGTAGTCATTTTATTAATTTATTAAAATTTAAAATGCGTTATCCTCGAGCACTTACGAATTTTAATATTAGAAAACTAGCTTCTGAAATACATTAATAGTTACAAAAATATTGTAACATAATTACAAGTCGATGTAGGGTTGGTTAATGGTAAAATAAAAACAGTTTCATTATATTGTAACAATTTGTGCGTATATTCCAAAAGTGGTAATTCCCGCGCGTTCATAATTTCCTGGTATGACGAGTAGATACAAATTATATTTATCATATACTTTCTTAAGTTCAATCCTTCAAACATTTAAGTGTTTATTTGCTTACCTGTGTGACAGTAATCCTCAAGATAGTGACGCGCTGCACGTTGCACGATTGAGTAATAAAGACTCACAGAGGATGCAAGTGCCATGTTCTAAGCTCTTCTGTTCTCCTCCTTAAACTTTCCGTCAGTCGCTTGTTCAGTTTGTTTATTGTTAATGTTTCGAACAAAACATAATGTACATAAACTCAAAACGTTCAGTGTATGCAATATCAAAAAGAGAAAAAATATGGTAATATAAAAAAATCAATCTAGTTTTGAACTGCGTTAATTGCGGTAACCGAAAAGATAATTTTTATTTGCCGGAATATTTTTCAAAGTTTGCACGTTGTTCCATTTTTTTTTTATATGTATAGTCCAAAGTCACAATTTTCACATCCTGCGCCGCCTAACTACCGCTTTCCAAAAGTCTACGCGAAATGAAACACGTAATGTAAAATAATATGAACGTTTTGGATGCGGGCGGCGCGCGCCGCAGTTGTTGCGAGACTGCCAATGAGAATCAGTTTTTTTTGTTTCCCTTCTACATGGAGGATGCGTCTGAAATAAGTTCGGGTTATACGATTTCTGTGATAGTGTATCAGAAAATCTTGTGCAGGCTTATTAATATTAGAACTTGAGAGATTCTTATACATATTACGATCGAGATTAATAAGAAAAGAAAATTGTTCCAATGTGAATTCCAATGCTTATAAAGGTTAATTCTAATAGTATAAATTTCAAAAACTGCTACTAAATACATAAAAAAAACTTATTTAAACATAATTATGAAATCTAATATTTAAATTAATATTATGAAATTGGAGATAAAAGTTGTTGCGAAATTGTTTCCAATTAGATTCACGTTAGCAACAAACATAAACAGAAATGGCGGCGATGAGAAAACGCGGGAAAATAAGTTTCCCGCCGAGACGGTCGCGGCATACGCGAGACGAGACATGCGTACGTAACGCAATGTTTATATAAGTTTTTTTCGGACGTTGGTTTAATACTTTTCACCCGTCTCATATAATTTCGTACGCCTAAACAATTAACAAGATTTCGTTAATAACTAGTTTTTATGTTTCTCAACTTACTAAGACGGGTAAGTAAGCATGGACGACAGAGTTATAGTTAATTTTATGCTAATTTATTAATGTTTTTTAAATATTATATATTTCATAATAATAGCTCAAAATGACTACACTTTGGCAGATAGTAAGCATTATGGTTCAAAAACAACGACGATCTTTATGGATTAGCAGTTCATCGACGTTTATTGTTCGTCAGCAAGCTGCTAACATTATAATATCCGGAAATGTAACAATGGCAGAGTCATTATAACCCGCTTATTGCGACCGACTAGGATACACATCTCTACCACCGCGGTACACCCTATAAAATGTTTTACATATATTTAATCTAAAAACTGAAGTGTGTACAAACCACCAACTGAACTCGTACTTTGTTTGTGTGGTGAAGATTCATGTTGGTATATTTATGTCTAGTTCTACCAGATGTGTAAGATTACTTTCTCCACATACATATATTGATGGCTTAGCAGATAGTGGCCACAATGCATGCCCTTGGACATCGATGGTTCCATATATTTGTGCCTTACCAATTGAAATATTTCCACTATAAATGAAAGTCACACATTAAAATTGTAAACTATTAAGATAAAAGTGCGTTGCTATTCGTTCAATTCTAAGAAGTAGCATGACCGATCTGTATTATTCTGTAGTGGACGGTAATGACCACTTAACACCAAGTGAACAGCTTGCTTACTTGCATTGTGCGTTAAATAATAAAATGAAAAAGCATGAGAAATTATAGATTGTCGTTTCTGTATACCGTAATATGTATACAGAGTATGATGAATCAGAGAGCTTTTTTTTTCGTTTCTATTACGTCACGGCTCATCGTCCGCGTTAACATAATCAGCGGCAGCGACGCAATTATGACGAAACCCTTTTTAAAAACGATTCGCATAGAAATAAAGAAAAAATGAGAAAAATGTTCATCAACGCGACACGACACCCGCCCGCGCTCCTGCCCCCGCGCCCTCGCCCCGCGACCCCATCGCCCCGGGCAGCGGGTGGCGTCCGACGAAGACGGAAATAGACTCCTATATATCCCTTTCGTTCGCTGCATCTCGCGCCACCAAGTTTAATACGAAAACTACCCGCGGCGCGCATCTCTTAGACTATGAAAAAACATATTAAATCAAACGTTCTACAAAGTATATAAAACCTTATTTGTAATAACACACAGTCGACTTTAGAACGTGACTGTCGATGGATATAAGAGCGCTTGGAATATTATAAGAAGTTTCGGACTCTTGCAACTGTAGGCAACGAACACATCGAGTCTAAGCTAAGTTTAGCCCGTGTATGTATACAGTGCACTCACTCACACTACCGCGACTTCCTTACGGATGCTCGTGGGTGAGTTCAGGGTCGTTGTGTGCGTACAAAAGTTCGTATACAAGTTTTCGGACGACTTTCTTTGTGTCGGTGATTTTTTTCGCGTTAAACGGGTCTGTGTGCGTCGGCGAGTGTGATTTTTTTCAAGTTTTTATTACGCACACTACCGCAGGTGTTTGTACGAGGCCCCATGTGTGTGTGAGGGTGGACGCCCGTTCTTTGTGCCCGGGGATTGTAAAAAATGTCGTATTGGATTCTAGCAGCGCTAATGAATGATAGATACGTGTTTCTTACTCATGCAGAGTTCGATTTGTATCCCCTATGAGTTTTTTAAAGTGTACACTTTGCATTTTTAGTATGAATTTGGAATTTTTTTTAAATAAAAAATAATAATGATATTTGTTCATTATATCAATTTTCTATTTTTACAAATCATCTTTTCCAGGGTCTCAAATAATAGTTGTACTAACATTACTGAAAGTAATAATTGCACTTGATATTAAGGTAAAAGTGACGTCACACGAATCCTGCTTACCCCACATTATAAAGCTTGAAGAAGTATTTTTGTTAAAAAGACATCAACGCGCACCTTTTTTATTTATTTTTCTATACCTAAACGATGTTTGTATCTATGTTCCTTTGAAATGGCTGGTTCAGTTTTGATGATATTTTCAGGCAATCTCCAGAATGTACAATTTGATAGCGATCGGATGTCTGTTCCCAACGGGGTAGAAAAATTAGTTTTTGTTACACACCAACGAAGTCGGGGGCGACTGCTAGTTTATTAATAAATAACGGATGTATGATGTTTGATATAACGGTGGTGTCATCAAACTACATGTTAAATGACGCAAAGTCAAGTTCTACAATAAGTAATGGAAAGTATGAGGCACGATACTAATACAATGGTACAATATTTTCCAGTCCTCGCTTTGAAAACTCTGGTAATTATTTTGATACTCGTTGGCAAGCACTTGTTGGCATACGTCTGTACATGCACTTGAAAGTCTGTCTTCTTTTTATTATAAGAGATTATCTCCAATCATACCAGATAAAAGTGTCCTATAATTTAGTTCATAATAATATTTATCACCGTATTAAATTTCAGTAAAACTATCCAGTAACTTTAGAGGGATACAGAGTGCATACAGAGTTCAGACTGACTGTCATGAAAAAAATAACAAAAATATATCTTATAGACTATATTTCAATAAAAAACTAAACTTCAATTATAATTTTCATAGCATAGTTAATTACGAAATTTTACTAATAGCTATAGATCGATATTTAAGTTAAAAACGAACACACCTGGAGCCCAATAGGTAGTAAGTTATTTAATTAACAGCTATCATCGTTTTAGTCGTTCCAGAAAACTAAACTACAGAACGAGTGAAGGGAGAGACGGGTTAGTAAATCTCGGTTATACACTCGACATATCAAAGCACGGTTAAGAAAAGCCACTCAACTTAATGATATGCATTAGTCGGTACGTGTATTAATCTTCCGAATGTTAGGCTATTAGGTGAGAGCGAGACAAAAAATTGTGGAAAAAACAACGAATGAAAAAGAGGTCAGTAACTGGATCGAGAGTACGGTAGCACTTGAGTACCTGTACGCGCGGTGGAGAATTTGGATGAAGCGTTAACAGCGGCTTGCTTTTTTTTCGTTGACGTCGGTCACGAAAAAATGCCTTTACGTATTCTCTCTCGCAATATACCGGAGACTATATAAGAGAAGCATATCAGACTAGTCGGGTCTAATACCTACTAAAATACCCCATAACGACCAGCATATCCCCTGGCAGTTTGCGCAGTGTTTTTGTTAAGGGAAATAAGTAACCTAGTAACTAAGGATACAGTAGTAAAATAGTATAATTGAGTCCTTATGATTGTGATTTCTTGTAATGATATACGTATATAATATCTTCTAAATGCACAATGTATTTAAAAACGAAAAATATTGAATAATTGAACAATTTTTTCAATCAAATTTCGAAGATTGTACATATATGGCGTGAATACTTTTTTAGGCGCGTTGAGCACTTTTTGAGTAAACAAAAATCATGGAACTTGCGCCATTGCCACTGTATGCTTTCCTTTTATGTATAGAGTATATGCAGATTGTTAATTACGAGCTTGTCTAATATGAATGGATCTGTTGGTCGATCGGTTTGACGTGTAATTTTGTAATCACGCGTAAGCAAGGTCGTAGGTTCCAAACCTCAACATATGGATAATGAGTATTCCTTTTTTTTTGTACATTATTTTGTGAAGTATTGTTTTCTCTGCTGTCGGCAGTCCTCATGACTGCTTTAACTTTTTTATCAGTAAATACAATGAACAGTATAAAATAACAAATTTAATAAAAAGTACGGGTTTTCAGTCATAGTGAAAGTTTACAAAAGTAAGTAAAGTAAGATTTAGATATCATGGCAAAAAATACATGTTTTTGCATATCATCTTGGTAAACCAATATCTGTTATGTATAAAAAGTATAACTTTGAGATATTGAATAAAATAGCAGTTTTTATTTGTTTGTGCTCTAGCTCATGCATACACAATTTTTTTAGCAACCACATCTCCCTGATTAATGCTTCGAGATACATAATAATAATTTGATATAAAAATTATACAACTAAACTAGTTCTAATATTCAAAAGTTGGTCTGATAATAATGATACATTTTTTTTATTTACATAAAAATTGCTATATTAATATTATAAAAAAAAATTGGGTGAATAAAATGTAGTATAGTGTAACTTAAAAAAAGAACTGAGAAAGTGTTGATTCCACGATGGAATTTTTATATAGTAGAGTCAATTTGTTTTACCGGTGTACGGATGCTTGACGCACTCCACATATGTAAACACAATGGTATTAAGAAGTGGACAATGCAAGAGAAATTTCTATAGTGTGGATATGACGGGAGATAATTTATTATAAATAAAATAAAATTGATTGAGAAGTATGTAATTTGAGTGTGCACGTTTTATATTGTAATAATACGTGATATAAACGGGTGGCATTCATTTTAACGCATATATAAAGCATATGAAATAAGTGTCTACTATACCTTTTACTTCGGTAATACGTAACTAGAAATACACAGTGCTTGGAAATTTATTGACTAAAGTTTATGTAGTAAAAGTTTACTTAATTTTTTTGGGGATAGGTAAAGCTAAACAGTTGTGTTCGACTGGATTGTAATGATTATACATTTGGTTCAATGTTCACCGTAGATATTTCTCTAATCTTACCTTCAACTAAACTGCTTCCAGGAAATACGAAAACATTACCATATAAAACACATTCTGGGCATCGGAACAAATTCTTGTTCATATATATCATAAAATATTTCGTGGACTACGTCGACGCTAACCTACACTGTCTACTATTTTCGTAATTATTATGTATGCAGACAGACAAACTTATTTTTTTATACAATTTAACCGGTTGACAAAAAAAAAATCGACGAACTTTAACGTTGTAATATTGTTCTAAAAATCAGAAATAAAACACATTGGACAAGTGATGTGTGGAAATAATTAAGAATGGTATTTTCATTATGTATATGTTATTCGTACATTTTTTTTTTATATTTAGCCTTACCAACCGAAATAATAGCCTGACCAAGATAAGATCAATAAATCTGGTTTCTAAAGGTTAAACGGTTAAATTAATAAGTGACATGTTACTAGTTATATATGTATTAATTCACCTTCTGAAAGCAGTGTCCAGTTTATTGGTAGTAAGAGAGAAGTGTAAGAGTCCTCGTGAGGATTTTTGAGGGTATTTTGGTGGTTCACGCCAGAGGCGTCTATATATACTTCTTTCGTAGCCTGTGCTGGCTGATACGTAAAAATATTTTATCCACAAAAGGTATTCATTAAGATTAAGAACAAAAGTTTATTCTCTTTTTATGGTTTTCGTAGGTTTTGCGTTATGGTCATAATCTCACCTGATATTAAGTGACGATACCGCCCTAGTTGGAAGACACGCTAAACCTGTGTAGGAACTGGATCTCAAGTGCAACTACCGGAAAACACCTATAGGTATTTGGCGGCAGATTTTGAACTTGAGGGAGGTAGTTAGCCAGGCGGGCATTAGTGAACTCCCTACCACAATGCTATAGTTTTCTCACGATGTTTTCCTTCTTCGAAAGTTCCAGCTCATTTCAGGTGGATTCTAACTCACGTCCCTTGACGCGGAGACCGTACACACTGTCACTGGGCTACCGTCGCTTCTTTCGTCCATTCAACAGTTAAATCAGTTACTTTTGATATTATATAAGTTATAGCGAATTATGGCTTATCCACATATGCTTACGTTAAGTAAGTGAGATGTAATTACACCATCAGCGGTGTTCCCAAAAAGCGCAATTATTATCCCGCACCTACCTTTTGACAGCAATATTCATCATACTGACATCACTTGAGGAACAGACAAAGTGGGTAATTTAAACAAATATATTATCGTTGTTCGCTATCTAATACTATCTAACTAATAACATTCATCTAAAATACCTAATTTTCTAAGTTTCTTAATTTTGTTGTTAATATTGTTATATATAAAACAATATTTTTGTGATTATTTAAATTATTATTATCAATTATTACAGCAAATCGATTTATAAACAGTCCTTCACTATACGAGAAAATTTCAACAAAATCAGATGGAACTAAATAAAACGTAAGTTGCAAAAAAAATAATACATTTCTAAAAGTCTTATTAATATTTTCCTTGTTTGAGGAGTAAAATCAGAACCAAACTGTAATTAAGTTAAAAAATTAATAAATTAAACCTATAATATTGGTCAGTGTCCTTTACAATCTACGGTTATCAAGGAATATAACAGACAGTGGTGGATTTAGACTTAGGCCCGTGAGGTCCGGGCGCAGGGCGGCAAATTATTGGAGTCACCAAAATTTTCGAGGCGACAAAACTTTTAAATCAATTTTGTTTTTTAACAACTGGAAAACTGTATTTTAATGCTTTATTTTTCTTGCTTTGACAACTTCAAGGTGAAGATATTTACATTTACAGGGTGTAAGTACCTAATTGTATATTTTTTGTAATTAAAAGCAATTTTTGTTTGTGTATATTAATATACGGGAAAAGATTATTGGTTTGTATAAACACGTTAATCTTAGGAAATATAAGTCGGATTTGAAAAAATATTGTATTTGATAAAGCAATATTTGGAGAAGATTTTAGACTAGTTAACATGACGCTATCAATAATAGGAACAATGCAGTGTTGAAATTAGATCTAAAATGGTTAAAAAGTATATGATTTTTAGTTACATGCCAATGAAGTCGAAGACATAGTTAGTATATAAAGTAAATGTACGTGTGTATGGGCTCCACAATGAAACCTTTATGTAGCACGTGACATCTTTATAATACAACTAACTTTTACCCGCGGCTTCGCTCGCATTGAAGCCATTAAATAACATTTTTAATTCTTTCGTAAAAAATTTTTTTTTTCAATAAAAAGTATCCTATGTTACTTCTAATACATCCAAGAATATGTATACAAAGTTTCATGATCATCGGTTAAGTAGTTTTCGCGTGAAAGCGTAACAAACAAACTTACATTCGATTTATAATATTAGTAGGGATATGTATATATATATATATATATATATGTATATGTTTATTAAGGCCATGGATGAGCATAAATATTCTTGATTTTGTAGTTATTGGGAAAATAGTAAAACTATATACCATCAGGTTAAAACTTTTAATTGACTACAAAGAAACTGTTATCAATTGTCTCAGTCATACACGTAATTTACACTGATATAACATTAGTGTGACTTCTATTGTTGTAGATTACATGACAAATTATATAAGAGTGTAAAACAATTTTAAGATCCAGACACGAACAAAGTCATCGACATAGCTATTATATATAAGGGCGTACTTGTGCCATCGAACGTAAATTCAACCCTGATAACAGAATTAAAGATTTATTAATATAAATATAGCATGATTAGATGTAAGAATTATTATAAACTAGCTGACACGGTGAACTTCGTATCACCTAAAATCGATGTTCCTTATTCTCGTTGAAAGTCAAAAATAGTTTGACCGATTTGTATTTTTATTTACATTTTGATTAGCTATAATCAATCCTAATCAACCCTCCAACTTCAATTCGTTCAAACTGGCTATATCTAATATGGTTTCTGTTATTAATTTCTTTTGGTTACTGAATGAAACTTGTTTATTTAGAATTAAATGTCTTTTAGTTATATGACATTAAAATATAGGTGAATTCGAACTCACGTCTCTTGACACGGCGTCCGTATACACTACCAACTGAGCTATCATCGCTTCATTAATTTTCATATTACGAGATTTATAAAAACTGTTCGTTGTTTTTTTTACGCAAACCTAGTCCTGACAATAACAAACACAATAAAAATATAATTATTCAATTTGGTTCAGTCGTTTGGAAGGTATGCGCGTACATATATATATACGTGTGCGAAATTTCATACTCCTTCATCCGCGCAATTTTCGTAACAAGGGGTACAAAGTTTTTGTATCACGTATTAATTATATAGATAAAGTGAAAAAGTTTGTTTGAACGCGCTTACCTTAGAACTGCCAGTAGGATTTCAAAAATTATAATATTTTTGTATACGACAGAGTAATAATTGGGAAAGGCTTTTAGACTATGCAATATCACGCTATCACTTATAGGAGTAAAGCTGTATTGACAATAGTTATAAACAGACAAAATAATATACTCGTATTAATTAATTTTTCGTTCCAGGTGAACGAAGTCGCGGGCAGATCTAGTATTAATTTACAGGCTTTACTCAAATACATTTTCCATTAAATGCACAGCTTATTTTTTCACAGATTCACAATTGCGTCATATGATAATTAACAACTGCAACCGGGCGTTTCACATTGACCTTTCGCAGGATACCTAGACTTCTAGTCACCTAGATAAGACATTTGGAACTTTGAAAACCTGTTCTAGGTTCGACAGTAACAAAGCTTCACTCGAATACCTGGTTTTATTGTTGCCTAGTGATAAGTAGAATGACTAGAAAAGATGTAAAAGTTGCTCTTGGTCGCTGGAAGTATGGGAGATCAAAAACCGCGGTGGGCTCTTTTAATATTGTTTCTTATATTGTGTCATGATACTCGCTCCCTCAATTACGCATTATGAGAATACGTGAAGAGTTTTCTTTTTCAATACGATAACAAAAAAAAAATCGTATGTAAGATACCGCGATGATAGCTCAATTAAGTAGCTTGTAATTGCCGCTGTGTCAATGGGCGTGAGTTCGAATCCACCTGCAATGGGCTTGAATTTTCTGTAAAGCGATTTTTTTTTCTAATGCTCGCCTGGTTAGATACCACGCTCCAGTTGAAAATCTACCGCTAAATACCTATAGGTGTGTTCCGGCAGTTACACCTGAGAGCCTGTCCGTTCACTAGGCTTAGCTTCTTACATCTTGGGCCACTTCGTCACTTAACATCAGTTGAGATTGTGGCCATAACGTTAAACATATAAACGCTAAAAAAATACAATATTTGTGTTACGTTGGAACGCGACTACCACACTCTAGAGGCACCCCTCATCGCAGGACCACACTTAGTTGTATCCTTTTTCTGTATCACATAAATGGTCACAGAGATAATCCTTTGGTTAGTTATATTTTGGGACTAGCCGGCGTATATCGTGAAGCGATGATAGCTCAGTGGTAGTGTGCACGACTTCGCGTCAAGGGACGTGGGTTCGAACCCAAGCACCTACAATGAGCTTAAGCTTTCGGTGAAGGAAAACATCGTGAGGAAACCATAGAATAGTGGTAGGGCTATTTCTAATGCCCGCCTGGGTAGCTACCACCCTCTAGTTGTGAACCTGCCGCCAAATACCAATAGGTGTGTTCCGGCAGCAGCACTTGAGAGCCAGTTCCTCCACAGGTTTAGCGTGTCTACCAACTTGGGACGTATCATCACTTAAGATCAGGTGAGATTATGGCCATAACGCTAAACCTTAAGTATAAAAAAAATAATAAAAAAAAAACCAAATGCAGTGCCGTGGCTTGCTGACGACAACCGTCGATGCGTCTGCTGATCTGTAGGTAGATGTCACTGATATCAGACTATACTCTGCTTAGTGTGGACCGTCAATTTACCTGGCTACGTTAAAAAGAAGCTGATCCAGATTATGTCTATAACTTACGTTTCTGAAACTTTTAAGGCGATGATAGCTCAGTGGTAGTGTGTTAAAGCGATGATAGCTCAGTGGTAGTGTGTAAAAGCGATTATAACTCAGTGGTAGTGTGTAAAAGCGATGATAGCTCAGTGGTAGTGTGTAAAAGCGATTATAGCTCAGTGGTACTGTGTAAAAGCGATGATAGCTCAGTGGTAGTGTGTAAAAGCGATGATAGTTCAGTGGTAGTGTGTAAAAGCGATGATAGCTCAGTGGTAGTGTGTAAAAGCGATTATAACTCAGTGGTAGTGTGTAAAAGCGATGATAGCTCAGTGGTAGTATGTAAAAGCGATTATAGCTCAGTGGTAGTGTGTAAAAGCGATGATAGCTCAGTGGTAGTGTGTAAAAGCGATGATAGTTCAGTGGTAGTGTGTAAAGCGATCATAGCTCAGTGGTAGTTTGTAAAGCGATGATAGTTCAGTGGTAGTGTGTACAACTTCGCGTCAAGGGACGTGAGTTCGAATCCAAGAACCTATAATGAGCTTTATTGATAAATTAATTATGCGATGATAGCTCGCTGGTAGCGTGTACGGACGCCGCGTCAAAGAAGGTGAGTTTGAATCATTACAATGAGCTTGAGCTTTCGTTGAAGGAAAACATCGTTAGGAAACCACAGCATGGTGGTAGGGCTTTTTCTAATGCTCACCTGGCTAGTAACCACTCTCAAGTTGAAATCTGCCGCCAAATACCAATAGGTGTGTTCCGGCAGCTGCACTTGAGAGCCAGTTCCTCCACCGGTTTAGCGTGCCTACCAACTTGGGCCGTATCGTCACTTAAGATCAGGTGAGATTATGGCCATAATGCTAAACCTTAAGTATATAAAAAAAAACTTACTTTATTTATCCAATACCAAACATGATTCTTTTATATCGTCAAAGTGACAAACAGATGTACGACTCGTCTAATGATTAGCGGTAATCCGTGCTTAAGGACAAGTATAAACCCAGATGAGTTAAGTGGAAAATAAATTTATATTCATTTTGCTAGTTTTTTAAATGATTTAACTCATAGCAGGTATTACTGTCAAGTAATATTAAGTTTGACAGCTATAATTGAACAGTAGAATTTCACGTTTAATATGAGTAAGCTTTCGCTGAAAGAATGACATCGTGATAAAACCTTAACATTAGCAAAATATTTTCTAATTTTCTTTTAAAGTTGAGATTTGTCAGTTGTTTATGTTCTAATTTTAAAATCAGTAATGTTTTCTATGATTTCTATGCATTGAATAAAACACAAAACTTAGTTAAAGTTAATGTGAGCAATATGATAATGATATGATACGCTTTATAATTAAAGCAAAACGTGGTATTTATAACAAGTTGGGAACGCGCGACTGAAAATAGTTAACGTCGCACTGAGGCCAGGGTACCGATAGTCCACGGCCGCGGCGCGACACGACGCACGGTGGAAACAGAAAGTGGACGGCGCAAGGACGCCCGGTACTACCCTGCCTCGTGGGCTTCCTTGCCTTCAGACTGTCACTTGGTAACGCTACAGGCGACGAGCGGGTTATCCCTAATAAGCATAGATCAAATTAGGTTAAATATATATAAGTGAACTTTAAAGAGGTAACGTAGATTGACACTTTCTGCCTTTGGATCGACGTGGATCGATGTTTATGGTTCAGGAAAATATTGTGATAAGAGTGCTTTGTATTAGGACATTTTTTAGCGCTACTCTCAAGTTGATCAACATTTATTGGATCAACTTACAGGCCATTTTAGACGGTATCGTCACTTAGAGTCTTGTGAGATTGTTTTTTATAAGTTAATAATCTCATTTGATGTTAAGTGACGATGTGGTGCAAGACGATGAAAACGGATTGACTCTTAACTATAACCGCCAAAACACATCTATAGGTACTTGACGGCAGATTTTCAAATTAAGAATTTAAGGCAAGCTAAGGCAAGCAGTCGGGCATTACAAGAAGTCCTATTACCGTTCTATGGTTTCATCCCGATCTTTTTCTCTCTTGACGCGGCGTGGTCTTTACACGTAACCAACTAAGCCACTACCGCTTCAGTAAGCCATCAACTGAATTTGCAACAATGAATCTTGAAACGCAACACGTCTAAACGAGCCAGTGAAGCTGGTGAATAGTGGTACCAATCCAAATATAAAGCCACGTGAAAATGCCAAGTAAGCTACCAGAGGAGCGTATGGGACTCATCGGGCGAAAAGAACTACCAAATATACACCTCAATAAACTACTTCAAATCGTATGCCAAACACCGGAGATCGCTTCCGCATTACTTCTTGCCGTTGGTAAGATGATTGTCAGACCGTAGAGTTTTTACTTGTATAGGTAAGGTGTTCATGTTGGTAGACACGCTAAATCTGTGGAGGGGCTGCCTCTCAAGTGCAACTGCTGGAATACACCTATTGATATTTAGCGGCAGATTTTTAACTTGAGGGTGTCAGCCTTAGGGTAAGCCCTACCACCATTCTATGGTTTCCTCACAATGTTTTCCTACACCGAAAGCTCAAGCTCATTGTAGGTGGATTCGAACTCACGTCTCACTACCACTGAGCTTCATATCATCTCTTCATAGTTACATAAATAACTAATTTTGAATTTAGTTTAACTAACAATAAAGGTACATATCGCTATATTCTTATAACTTGAAGGGCGGGCAATATCGAGTTTAGTGGGATTTGTGTGATGCGCAGATGAGGGAGATTTTTTGTGCCATTGTCCGACCTGTGCAGCGTACATAAATAAGCCCACGCACGCCTTTTGTGCGTAGTAAATAAATATGTTCACGCTTAACCCTTTGAAGGTATGAACAGAGACGCATAATTACAATGATTAGTGATGTACGTACGTGTATTGGTAACACATACAGACTTAATTTTGTATATATAGAAATAATTGTTTGTATACACACACACATGTAAGTTTTCTTGGATAAGCTTTTTATCCCTAAGAGCGATGAATTTTGGTCTCTCTCCCCGTACGCGCCTTACACCGAAGCTATTTTTTTATACTTTGTAGAGTTATTTTACCTGACTATGTGGCTCAGGATGGTGGATACACAAAGCCTGGTGTTGAGGCTGATTTTCAAATGCAACTGCCGGAACATACATATATGTATTTAGTATTAGATTTTCAACTTGATCGTAGCTAGCCAGATGGGCCTTAGAAAAAAATACCATACTACCATGCTATAGTATTATCACGATGTTTTCTTTCCCTGAAAGCTCAGGCTTGCACTAGGAACTCGTACTCCATATACGTTGCTTCCGTACACGTTACCAAATGAGCCATCATTGCTTCACTACTAGTCATATATTGATACAATTTGACGTAGTGATAACTGTTGCTATGGATTAACCCATAGGATACGTATATCTTAAACAATTTATTGTGATTTAATGAACGAAATTTAAATATTTTTTGTTAAGTTTAAAATATATATATATATATATAAATGAATCGCTAAAATGTATGTGCGCGCATATCTTCCGAACGACTGTACCAAATTGAATAATTAAATGTTTGTTGTGTTCGTTATTTTCTGTACAAAGCTTGTATAAAAAACGAGCAGTATTTTATTTTAACTTGTAAAATGAAAAGTAATGAAACGGTGATATCTCAGTTTGAAGCAATGACAGTTCAGTTGGTAGCGTGTACGGACTCCGCGTCAAGGGGTGTGGGTTCGAATCCATCTATATTTAAATGTCATATAATCAAAATACATTTAATTCATTAGAGTTATAAACAGGTTTCATTCAATAACAAAAAAAAAATGAAAAACCGAAACGATATTAGATATAGCCAGTTCTATTGATCTGAACGAATTAAAGTTGGAAGATTGATCGGGATTGATTACAGCTAATTAGGTGATACGTAGTTCACTGGGTCAGCTAGTTTGTAATAAATGTAGTTTGAAGGAGTGTCTGGAATTCTCTACGTCCACTAACGAATAACATAATAAAAATATAATCTGCTTTACGATATTCCAAGGACAATTTAAATCCTACCCCAGTGATTTTCTTTTTTGCTTTTAAATATTCGTTAGTTTGTACTTATTTGTATATCAATTTTGGTCATATTTTTTTAAGGATATATTTATATTTATGTTGTTATAAACACATTTTCCGAGTTCATTAACTTTAAAAGTGTCAAAATATTTGATCTGCGTGTTTGCCTTTATATGATTCATTTATTTCCTCGGATCAAAACAACATTCGCTTGTTCGTTAATTATTCAACGAACTATTCAATTGAATCAATTGAATCGCTGAACGCTTTTTTATTCTTTATAAATATAGCTTTCGGTCAAACTGTCACGTGATGTTAAGTTATGATAGGCAAGATGGTGGGCACGATAAGCTTACGAAGGAGCTGATTTTCAGGTACTCAAGTGATTTTCAATTTGAGACTGGTAGCTACACAGATGGAGATTAGCAAATTGTAACTACTGTATAAAAGTATAACAATTAATATTAAAAAAAAAAGTTGCAGACAGAGTATTACTTTCCTAACCGGTAGTAGTTTTGATGTTCATAACCGCCTTCTTAGGGCCTAAATTGAATAAAGATTTTTGATTTGATTAGATTTTATTTGATTTTGATTGTATATCACAATTCAATGGTTCGTCACGATGTTCTCTTTACTAAAGCTCCAGCCGATTGCAAGGGTTTCGTACTCATGTCTATAACAGACACTGTGTTCGTTTGTTTTACAACTACGATATTATTGCTCTACAATGTTGTTTTGTCGGAGGTTTCACAATAATTGTGTTAAACCTTCACTTAACTAGAGTGACGACTTTTATTCATCTGCGGCATGATAATGAATTCGTTCTACAACCTTCTCGGTCGCTGGACATATGTATGTTGACTGATTCCGAAACGAGAAAAACAAAACCCATTCACAATACCAGTTTCTGGTAATGCGTAGTGAGTGCAATTTAGTAAGATAAATATCTCTATTAGTCTTAACTATTGGACTTACTCCGGTTAATCTTGGAACGCAGTCTATCTAAACATACATTGCAGAGTGGTGAGGTTTTTTTTAATTCCCTTCCGGTTAGCTACCATCCTCAAAGTAAAAATCTGCCAACTAATATGCAAACGTGTGTTTCAGCAGTTGCACTTATGAAGGAAACCGTTTAGTGGTCTAAGATAAAGGTATCCGAGCAATAGTTGTCAGCATGTGCCTGACTAGTAGTGAAGCAATGATGGTCCAGCGTGTACGGATGTCGCGTCAAAGGACATGAGTTCGAGTCGCGACCATAAGCTTGAACTTTCGGTGAAGGTTTGTCTTGTTTGTTTGATAAAACCTTAGTATGGTGACAGGTTTTATTTGTAACGCACACTTGGCTAGCTACCACTCTTAAGTTGAAAATCTGCCGCCAGATACCTACAGGTGTGTTCCGGCAGGTATACTGGATAACCAGACCCACCACTAGGCTTAGTCCACCATCCTAGATTATATCGGCATAACATCAGATGAGATATCGAAATAAAACTAATTTAAACGGATTATTTATTAAGGTAATTTTGGTCCTGACGTTTCGAAAGCTTTTCAGCCTTCGTGGTCACGGGGCGGACTGAGGTGTTGGTTGTCCAGAGAAGTTCATATTACTGTGTCTACCTTCAATTTAATTTTTGATATTGATAGTGTTCCGATCTACGCAGAAAGAGCTCACAGTGTCTTGAGGTCTGGCTATTGGTCTTTTGGGTTCCGATTTAATTAAATGTATAATCGGATCCTAGGCTTGTGTTAGTTTCCAACTATCTTCTCTATTGAAATTTGGATATTTATTAATTTCAATAGCCTCACGAATCATCCTAAGTAGGAATCGGTGTTCTTTGGCAAGGATTTGTGGCTTGTTGAATCTAAGATAATGTTTGGAGCCTTCTTCTGAATGTTCAGCAACTGCAGACTTCGTAGAGCGTCGGTGTTTAACGTCAACTATATGTTCTTTTACGCGGGTCCCTATATTTGTTTTAATTTAGCCGATAAAATAAATAGCCGCAATAAAAACCGAATTAGTTTTATTTCGATGAATAATATTCGCGTAAAGATAAGAAATCATTATCAGATAAGATACATGCTATAACGTTAAATTTATGAATTATAAAAAAGAAAACACTATTAAGGGTTGATTTTTTACTTGGTATATGGTGGTAGCTACTACTTCGCAATTATCAACTAGAGTATTAAATGAATATCAACGTATGATGGTTTTCGTTTCTGTACCGTTTTGAATTATGTGATGATGATAAACAAACAGAAAAAATGATATTCCGAGTGTTTGTTCTTTTTAAGTAATTCTTAAGTATGGTATGTTATGCACTTATTCAATCGCTAACCAGAATGCCATCCATCTTCCTCACCAGACGTGCTGCATTATCCAGACAATTCTGCACGACACCATTATAAATATAGTCTTCTCGCTCACACGTAATAAACACAATCGAAACTTATGTACGCTTGTCTTTGTCTACCAGCAGAATGATTCAGCGCTTTGTGGTGTACGAAAGAATGTAAGGTGTTTATATGTAGGGGAGTTTTCGGTTTTATTTCACGACGTTAAGATCGACTTTTGATTGTTCTGCAGGTTCTGAATAAAATTTCCCGAGCAAGTGTTAATTCTGAACGCAACAATCTTTTTCTTGGGCATTCTCTCTTAAGTCAAATTTACACTAACAATTTTTAACCAAGTATTCAAGAAAATGGATTATTCAATATAGTAAAATTGGAAATGTCTTCAAATGGCTATTAACTACAGTCTCTAATGCTATAGAGTAGCGAAAATATCGTTGTAATATTGACATACGTACATTTACGTAGTGATTTACCTAGAAATAGTACATTTACCTAGAAATTGCACCATATAATTATGAATATCTTGTAAAGGTGGAATAGAACTTTTTTTTTATCTATTAATGATATCATTAAAACTTAATAACTACTGAAAAAAAAAAACACAAAAAAGAGGAGAAATGGTATTGCACCATTTTGTGTTTTTTGTTATACCATAAACATTTATTTTAATTTAGGGTATTATTAAGTTATTGGCTATTTAGCAATCAAATTATCTAAATAGTGTCTATTCAGATTGAGTTGCTTTTGAAGATCAATCTTTAATTGATTACTTCAGTAATCTACCGTAAGAGAACGTTTGGATGATACTAACGTGGACTACTGACAAGAGTCGCTTAAGGAGAATCTACGTAGGACTATATTATTTATTCTAATAGGTACTAGATACAGTTATTCACGGCTAGATATAGTTTTAATAGAGACTAGAACTCCACAGTGGCTCTGATCCATCCTACGTGCTAGGGCCTGGGAATTGTTTACTTATTTCTTCTAATCACCTAACAGGTAGCGGGTGTTACCGCTATTTTTATTTGGGTAAATTCTATTCAGCTATTTTCCCCACGCGTTTTTTGGTGTGAATCATCAGAAGCATCTAACATCTTTTAAACTTTGGCGTATTGTATACATTATAATATGAAAATTAAACGCGGGTCTAAAACGCGACTAATTTTTTAATACGTACAGCAATTATAAAAAATTCAGTCGCGTCTTAGACCCGCATTTAATTTCTATATCATAAGTATCTATTAAAAAACCCATGAGGACCCCACATACCCACCTTTCTTGCTAGATACAATATTTGCATTGTTTTCAATCAACTGATATTATACCTAATCTATATTAACATTACTAAATGTGCCTGTGATTTTGCTTGCGTGGAATTAAAAATTGTTAATAAGTATGTCTAGTTACGGAAACTACCAATCAGATTAAAAATAAATAATAGTTTAGAAAAAACTAAAAAACACGCTTTTTATAGAATACTGAACTAAAAAAATATAAAATAAGTTTTAATAAATTAGAATTAAGGATAGTGTTAAAATTTCAATAAACATAAATTAAGAATAGTGTTAAAAATTTCAATAAATATAAATTCATAATAGTGTAACTAAAAACCAAATGTATTTTATTTAAAAAAATACGCGGAGTGATTTTTAGATTATCAGATGATAATCACTCTACTCATATTTGTCGGTAAAACATTTATAAATATTGACACCACGCACCCCACGTTTTTTTTAAATAAAATTAATTTTTTTTATTTACACTATTATTAATTTATATTTATTGAAATTTTTAACACTATTCTTAATTTAAATTTATTAAAACTTATTATTTTTTTTTAGTTCATTTTTCTATATAAAGCGTGTTTTTTAGTTTTTTAAAACTATTATTTATCTTCTACTTTTTAGTTTGCTTTATTTATAATAGCTTGTTTTTTTTAATTATAAAAAAATAAAATTAAGGTTCTTGCCTTATCGACTATAGATGAAAATTATATAAATTAACAGAAATCTTATTTTGCCAAATGAAAAATGGAATAATTTTATCAAATTAGTGTATTGTCATCGGTCCTCGATAAATCTACAAAGTTTGAACGAAATCTGGCCGTTTAAAGTGGGTCAAAATCGCGCACAAAGGAGTCAGTTACAAACGTACAGGTGAAGTTAATAAAAAGCGTCTAATAAAAAAAGCATTTGATAGAGCAATCACTGAGGAAAGCTTAGACTTTACATGGCATTACCACTAATAGGGGTAGAACTGTAGTGAAAAATGTAAAAAATGGTCAAAAACTATTATATAATTTTTAATTGTATGCGAACAAGGCAGTTGCAGGCACAGCTCTATACGATAACCGTAACCAAGTCGTGCATAATTGTCATATCGTATGTCGACGATAATATCTCTCAATCAGTCCGAACTGTCCGTGTAAAGGCGCCAAGTAATGCGGAGTAGCAATTCCTAAAATTGGACGGTGTTATTCATTATGTGACGTGCTCTGATAGACATATTAAATGAATACATCGTGTTTTAAACTTTTTGTTTGAATTGCTCGCACCGCGCCGCATCTGTATTGTTGTTTCTTTTTGCTGATTCTCTTCACGTGAGAGTAGTTTATTAACTTTCCTTTTTATTGTTTGTTTAATTACGTGTTTTGCGTTGTTGATTCAAATAATTAGAACATGTTTAGTTTAACATTGTTAAACATGATCTGATGGCGATCCTTGTTCCAAGCGATCTCTTTGGTATCATATATTTTCTTGTACGTATTGTCGGATACAACCAACGTGTAAAAATACTTTATATATATTTATGAATATATAGTTCTTTTCGCACATGCAGCTATTTTAACAAATTTCACAGAAGATGCAAATGAAGAAAACATACACTCCGTATACGAGTATGTACGCTTGTATGGCCTGACGTAATTCAAAAACAGCTTCACTGGCTTTACTGAAATTTTATAAAGAACAAATATCAATATACCTACAAAAACACGGTATAAGAATGCTAATTAATATTTTAGACTACCTAAAAAATAAGAAAAATAAGTTTCTTAGTAGGCCCCTATTTTATTTTGACAAATATCTATTAAGGAGCAGTTTGTATCTATCATAATCTTTAGTAATTGTAAATAAAAATTAAAATATTTTTATTTATTCTTAAGCAGTTTAAACACATGGTCAGAGTGGAACTATATGTCACTCTTCAAATCATAGGCGATAAGGATATATTAGGTTATAAAATTGTAAATAAATAGACAGGCTCGTAATGGAGAAAGAATTGATTAGAATAAAATTCAAAAATAGAGAAAACAAATGTATGATTCGATTTACAAACGCTGTATTTAAACCGTGGAATTTTAAAGATTATTTTGATATGATAAGTAGTAATACGCGCGTCGTAAAGAATTTCTATACATTTTTCAATGTGAACCAAGCAGTAGTATCGCTCGATGGGTTCGTGAGTTACAGTAAAGGGTATAACAAACGCTCGCCAGTGTAATCCATCTACTTCACGACTCGATGGTTGAGACGTAAGGCTGCGGTACAAGTTATAAACTGAAGCGATAGCGAAGTTTATAGGCAGAACTTAGAGGACAGTATTTTCTTTATCAGAGACGGTAAAACAACGGGCATGTTACTCAAGTCTTTTATAATTATTTTAACGAGTTATAAGACATTTTTGAAATGGGACTACTATTATAATTTGAAACATCAGTTGAATGATTCACTAAGCGCCATGAAGTATGTACAAAGTTATAATTCTTTTGGTACATTATTAGAGGTTCAACTATTTACTTTATAACATAGACGTTGTAAATATATAAATTTAACTATCATTATTTTGCTATAGGTTTTACAAGTTAAGCTTGATGTTATTCGTTTATTCTGATATTTTAGGTCAAGATATTAGAATAAAGTAATTATATTATGTTATTGTATTGTCTTTGACATTTAACATATAGTTAAATGACCAGTTAATCAGATCACTCTAAGTCAGTGAAAATTATTTAGAAAGATTCAGTCGCATTGCGATGCAAAAAATGCAAGATGCAAGCAAAGTTAATTAAAGTGCGTTATAAATTAAATGGGTTACTATTGATACTCTTTACTATGATATAGCGGGAAGGCTTATAATTATGTAAATTAAAACTATTCTATTAAACGCCCTTCTGCTGTGACATAGACCGCGGTCGTCTCTGCATGATGCATTAATCCCTGTTCTTTGAGACGGATCCTTAATATATGATCGCGGGATCAGATCGGTCACGCTGTGCATCTTCGCAGCTTGAAGTATTAATATTAAATTAATTTTTTAAATCTTTAATTAACATTGTATTTACTTACTTTTTGTAAGTATTTGAACGTATCAAGTTTATAGATGAGACATAGGTATTTCAGTGCAGAATACATACACACCTTTAAAACAGCTCTATTATATTTGACCAAAGTAGTGAAAATGACTGGACTGAATTGACCAAACGAAACTTTTTACACTTGGTATATCTTCTACCTTTCACCTCTTGTACTGGTAGCAGAGTGATGTGTTTAATTCTTAATACTTTTTTTGTTTTTGTGCTTGATTTATTAGTGAAATGGCTGCCAAGATATATAAAAGAACAACACGAAAAAGATTTTTTTGTGTAATTTAATATATTTATTTTAAAAGACATATCAAGTGTCACTACATCTATTCAGTTGGTAACGACATCTACGGGAATTCCGCTGTTCACTGACAACAGAGTTTAATGGAAGATATACGTCTTTTGGGAGACGAAATCAAAATTAATAAAAATAAAAGTAAAAAATATATACTACAATTTATTTTTAAAACTTTTTTGTTAGACTCTACTTTTGGTAATCACTCATACAAATGCAAAGCTCAGCTTAGCCCTCGTGGACTTTAATATGCTTTAGAGTAAACAATTCCGTCGTTATTTATCCACTGACCCAACTAACTTGTAAACTTGTAACAAAAGAAAATTGCTTAAAAATATCAGCTATCAAGAAAATGAAAATTTATTTAAAACTGTAAATTAATTTAGACTACTTAACTTTTTTTACTATAACATGCTATGCACATTGTTATATTCTACTGCACACGTCACACATCTGATCACCTTTACACAAGCATTCAAATACAAAATTAGCATATAGACAAATATTTATACAGTATAGTTTAATTTGAAATGTAGTGTATGTTATGTTGCAATGAATCTAAAGTTTCGCAAGGAAAAGACTACCAAAACTCAGCTCACCCTAGTCTGGTAATTAGGGTAATAAATATTATCGTAATTTTCCTTTTATATGGCTAATCAATATATCATTTTTATTATAAAAAACCCTATATTTACTAATACTAGGTATTAAACAAAGATAATATTTTTTGTGTATATATAAAATTTAAAGTTATGCTTTCCCAATTTTATTAATTAAATAATACATACATATGACTATGAATAAAATATACTTTTGCGTATTACAATTTGGAGTTACTTAATTAAATACACTTGTGTAAATAAAACACCGGAACGCGATCACTAGAGACATAATTAAAACTCTGTCACAGTAAAAATCAAAGCATCGCGTACAGGATTTTTTTATTTACAATTCTTGTAAAGAGATTTTACATGGTAGTGTATGCCAACCCTATCGAAGCATACATCTATATACTCAGTACAGGTATTTTATAAAATATGTAGATAAAACATAATAAAAAAGGTTGCATATCTCCTTACTACTAGAAACAATAAAATCACGTTGATTCCGCTGCCTTTGGGATATGTCAATGAACGAATAATTTATTACCCTTTTCATATTTAAAATATAAAAGATATTTTGTAATCTGCATAATTATAAAAAACTTTATAAAATCCAAGTGCACACCTCATACCGTTCACTGAATTATTGAGACAAAAAACCAGCTGGTACAGCTTTGTTTTTATATTTACTTATTTTATCCATTATTTATTTATTAATTATTCTATATGTTTAAGCAAGTTTGATTTAATGCTTGCAACAAAAAGTCCGTATATAGTTTTACCTTCGAAACCTTTGTCATGTTTAAGCGCTAACGTCTTTAACTTTTTTTTATGAAATAACGTTCAACTCGGCTGTATGTTTCGGAACCTTTGCCAAACCTCATCTATGCCTTGTCCATAGAAAAAATGTCAATACCTATAACTTGTAAATGCAAAATGTGATAAATCCAAAATTCGGCATGCAATAAAACATTTTATTATTAAACTACGGGTACTAGGTTATTAATATGAAATAAGTAACTGTACGATGTTATTCTACAGATAATAAACAAAACCCGGTCTCGATAATTATTTCGGGAGTTATTGTGAACGCCTCGTATAAAAAAATCCACACGTCCACGTAAAGTTTTTTAAACAGTTTTGTTTTTCAATTTTGCTAACTAAAATTGTTTTTTTTTTTTTACTAGATATGGGATAAATTATTTGAAGTCTTTTCTTGATATACATCTACTCATACTATTATATAAATGCATTTGTGATAGAGGCAGTTTAAGAACAAAAAACTGCTCGATCTTGAAGTGTCCATAGTAGAGCACTATCTCACCCGATTCGCGTTATGAGGCGTCCAATATATTCAATGTACCTACTTAAGATTTACTAATTATAATGTTTATAAAAAATATTTAAAATTTATACAATCACAGTTTTTTTAATTGTATTAATAAGAAACCACAATTTGAATATTTAAACATACATGTCATTAAGATAGTATGTGTTTTATGTTATTCGTTTAAAATCTGTTTAAATTATTGAGAATTTTTTTTTTACCTGTTCGACGACAATGGCAGTGTTTTGCATATTCCATATTATCGTAGATAAGCTGGAAAAAATTAGAAGTATTAAATAATTATGCCATAGCACTTCTAAATAAATGTTAATGCTAACGTCATATAATTATCGACTTATTTATTTTATTATAAAAGGTCTTGTCAAGTAAAATATTTATTTTTAACATATACACAATTCTGTTGAATGCACGACCCGAGGTCTTTTACTGTCCTTTTCCAAACGATTCTAATTAACATAAAAATCATCTATCTGATCTAGATTGTCTGTATAATACGGTTGGAAGACATATCGAACGTGTCTACTTATTACTTATTTTTCTATATTATAATATTATACGTCGGATAACTCTGTTTGATTGTTCGAATGTACTTAGGAACTATAAATCGGATTTAAAAAATGCTATTTGTTGTTGAAAGAGTCATCATTGAGGGAGCTTATAGGTTATTTAACATAATACTACCAGTTATAGTAGAAAAACTATATTCGATAAAAGTTACAAAAACGGGTACAACTTACGAAATATTTTTAAGCATCGTGCAAAGGAAGTCACGGGTTCAGCTAGTAAATGAATATTTGGGCAAGCAAGTTTCACTAGATGCCTTACATAAGTAGTATATAACGTGTTTAAGTTTTTTTAGATAACTTAAAAATCTTGAATATTACCTTTATTTTATTTAACGCGGGAAAGCGACTCCTTGAATCCATTAGGGGTTACCAATATCATGCCGTTCTCAAATCCTCTCTACAGATGATTGTCTCGACTGATCCTGAAACGTGACAAACAAAATTATAAGTACCATACAAAATACTAGCTGTGCCCGCGAATTCGTTTTCTTGGAAGTAATATTTTATATAATCACTTTTGCCTAATTTTGTAAAAAAAATAATATAGCTTCGCCCTCATTGATGGTAGCGTGATGTTAAATACCTTAAAGCTTTTTTCTATAAAACACAAATATAATTTTTGAAATCTGACTGGCAGATCCTGAGATTAGCGCGTTCAAGCAGACATACGATGACTAAAAATTTTATAAAAAAGTATATGATACCTCAGTATATGGTAATTACTGAAAATCTATGAAGGGTATGTGTGTCGAGCTAGTCAATGTTTCCACTTTTTTTTTATAGTTAAACCTCTGGCTGGCTCTCAAGTGCAGCTGCCGGAACACACCTATTGGTATTTAGCGGCATTTATTCACCTTGATGGTAGTTGCTAGCCAGGCGGGCTTTAGATAAAGGCCTACCACTATGCTATACTATGGTGCCACGTCTGAAAAACATAGCTATGTATATATTAAAAGTGAACAAACACTCCAGTAACTGTAGAGGCCGTTTGAAGGAAGGTGTATGGACTTCATACAATATTTTTAGTATCAAGGATCAATATCGGTTATCGGTGTATATTTTTACATTCTTAAAGTTGTTTATATCTGAAGTTACACTCCATAACAACAAAAAAAACAACGGTGTTGTTTACTTAAGTTAATAGAAACGAGTTATTTTCTGGTTATGCCAAAGAAGGTTTCGAATAGTGACGAAATCTTTGCAAGCAATTAACTGAGGTTTACTTTCTTCTAATGACACACTGAATCTGAGATTTCGGTGAAGAAAAACATCTCGATGAAATGGCCTCTTGATAGGACAAATCTAATACGCACTTGGATTGGCAGCTGGTTGCCATTTTGTCTTGGTGAATAAATATCGTAACTCAACATCAAGTGAGACTGGACGCAAAAAACTTAAATTTACCATCGTTAAATGTGTGTTTAGCAAATTTTTATTGAAAGCATCAACAAACAGTGCAATATTTGAAGACGACATAGAAAGTACGTGCAGTTTTCATTGTGATTTCACATAAAGTTGAGAAAGATATAGCATTAGTGATTGGGTAAGCAAAACTGTTAAGAAATGCAGTAAAAATTGTAATAAAAGTTGACTATAGAAAGACGTTTAACAGTTTTCCAATATAGATTTAGAATTCTCGATAAAACAAACCGGTTTCTTCTATAAATATGTAATTTTCAAATTTAAAATTCATCTCGCACTCGCTGTTATTCAGTGATGACATTAAATTAGAATATGATACAGAACCTTCAAATAATAAACACGGATACGTTAACCCCAGATTCACAATTTCAGATGACATGTTAATAAAAATATCGAATGCATACAGTTATTTCTTTATTTATTTAGTCACTAGCTTTTACCTGCGGCTTCACTCACGTTAGTATTGCTTTGTCAAAAAAGTCGGTTGACTCAATAAAAAGTTTCATACAAAGTTTTTTCCTCCGTGCCAATAGGGTTTTCGCGGAAAAATGTAGCTCGTTACCGTTACCAGGTTCCCATCTATCTCTACACTAAAATTGATTATAATCGATTACAAGCGTGAAAGCGTAACAGACATTCATGTTGGTTGAGCTTTTTTTAATGCCTGGTTAGCTATCACCCTCAAGTTGGAAATCTGCCGTCAAATACCAATAGGTGTGTTCCGGCAACTGTACTTGATAGCCAATTCCTCCACAGGTTTAGCGCGTCTGCTGACATGGGCCGTATCTTCACTTAAGATCAGGTGAGATTATGGCCATATTATAGATTAATATATGTGTATTAGTATTGTGGTTTTAAAATAACAAGAATAGAATTCAAGTTACGGTTCGATTAGAAGGCCTGACTAAGCCGATGTAGGGACTTTCCAGCTTTCCTCTGATTACAATTGCCCTCTGTAACATTGGGTATGGAGAGGTTAGGCATAAGAGTGTACACGTGTTTGCACATACACTGACCTAATTTTACAGTTTTGTGCCCTTTAGTATCGCCTACACAAATGACTTGAGCATCACCAAAGCCTACAATAGTTAGATCCCAGTCGCTGTAGCCAAACGTGGTCTGGATATTATTTGATATTATTAAGAATCAAAAACTCATTTATCTTCAACTCTGGACACTTTGATTTCGGATTGACTACATTGAGATTTTGCGTCGATACTATTGGCTGATAATATCACCTGATTTTTATATATTCCGAGTCAACAAAGGTAAGAATGTTGACGCACGTATTATATACACCTTTTTAATGTAGTACTCAAAGTATTTAAAAGTGATTATGGCTCAGTTTGTAGTGTGTACAGACGCCGCGTCAATGGACGTGAGTTCGAATCCCTGCAATGAACCTGAGGTTTCGGTGAAGTTTTACGTCATGATCAAACTATAAGTGATAGGGTTTTCTCTAATGCCCACCTGGTTAGTTACCATCCTCAGGTTAAAATCTGCCGCCATGTATCTATATGTGTGTTCCGGCATTTACTCTTGAGAGTCAGTCGCTCCACTAGGGTAAAACCTATACCTAAGTAAAGTGTGTACACGTCCCTGGTAATATGGGTGACTGAGAGTCTCCGTGGTCCCTTTGTCACTAAAAATACGCTCTGGTATATGAAAGTGCTTCTCACCCTATAAGTCCTATATACCTACACTGGTAAGCTGCCTGGCATATGTACATAAAATATTATTTGTCTCCAAATGGACTTACACAAAATACGTTCGCATTTATCGGGGTAGTGGGGAGAGGGGGGGGGAAGGTCTGTGTCGCTGACTGTGACAGAATGTGAGAATATACATACTATACATACATACATATGTAATATACATTCATAAAAAATATAAATAACATATTTAGATGTACTTTTACATGGCGATCATAAATTTCAAAAGGTATTTATGTGTTTTCTATTTTTAGCTCTGTTAGAGTTTTAGTTAATGTACATCTTAGTTTATGTAGTGAAAAAATACTAATAAATAGTAATTATATTATTTTTATGCAGCAGTTAATTATTACTATTATAAGGTTATTTATTTTTTACTTTTTTATGTAACAGCGGGCAAACGATCAAGCGTGTCACCTGATGGCAAATGGTCACTGTCGCCCGTGGACATCCACAACACCAGGGGAATCGTAGGTGTGCTGCTGGACTTTATAGGAGGGACTGGCTCTCAAGTGCAACTGCCGGAACACACCTATCGGTATTTGGCGGTAGATTCTCAACTTGAGGGTGGTAGCTAGCCAGGCGGGCATTACAAAAAGTCCTACCACCATGCTATGATATCCTCACGATGTTTTCTTTCACCGAAATTATTGTAGGTGGTTGGATTCGGAGTCACGGCCCATGACGCTGCATTCCTACACACTACCACTGAGCTATCATCGCTATGTGTTCTTACGGCAAGTTTGTTGCTACCTGCTACTTGTAATTTTAACAATTTTTTCCTAGTTGGTTAAAATTTGAGCTCGATCATTATTGAAAATTTTAGAAAATCCTTATAAAGTTGAGAACGTAAAGTTTAGTCCGTCAATAGTGAGTATCCAAAAAAAAAGAAAGTAATTTGCTAAAGAAAGGAGAAAGAGCTGCAGAATTGTTTTATCATTTATAGTTATATAAAATAATTATAAAATAATATGAATGTACCACATAAAAATAAAGAAGCAGATGCATTAGGTGCTTCTGTCAAATATTCTGTGAATATTTCATAGTTTTGTATAAATTGAGGGTGGCGCCGGTTTGGCTAACTGGTGCAATAGGTGATATAGATTTTTCACAAAAATCTCGTTATAATAACAAACTGCTTTTATAATTTAAAATGTGTTATAAATTATAAGCAGATTGTAACAAAAACATATAAAATAAAAGAGATTAGATACTGTTTGTATCTTGACGTCACGTCTGTGTGACTTTTCGGGGTCATGGCATCGTAAACTCATTAATCCATTCTGCTTACCTGGCGAAGGATGAGCCGTGATACTCATGACCTACAAGCATCGTTTGTTGTCATCACAAACTGCATAATCAATGCTGCATCGATTATACCTAATATGACCTACGCAGGATGCATTGATGCATTCTGTAACCTTCACGCGTCCTTCCAGCCTCCGTGATCTTTAGCATCGAATGAAAAATATCTAAAGTTGTTTACTCTTATATAATTAGTAAAGCTTCGGACTTCTACGCAGAAGCGATACATTTTCATAACGTTTTTTTTTCCAAACAAGATGATAAATGCCAGGGCGCCATTTTGTTACGCATTCCATTCGTAATTTCAAAGCAGTGTATGGAATGCGAAGTAAAATGGCGCCTTGTCAGTTGACTATTTATTTGAAACGCTTGGTATAGAAAGTGTTTTAGTAGCGTTCATTTAACTACAAGTACTAGTCACATTATTGTTATTCGATTACTTCCTCTTCAGTACTTGCTATATAGTATATATAGGTTTGATTTTACATGATTTTACTTGATTTTACTTGACTTTACTTGATTTTACATAGTTTTGGTTTTACCTTGATTGTTTCTAATGAAGTTCTGATTGTCTTACGATAGCTTTTGTGTAGCTTAGCATTTTGAATAAACCGTAAGAAATTACAACGTTTGCATTACATAGCAAAGCATACCTTTAAATCGGTGTTGCGAACCGTGGAAGTGTGAAGATAGTTTATCAATATGTTAATAATAATTTAAATGTTTTGGCTATTGGCCTTTGTTCTCTTTTGTTTTATTTATGTGTTTAATACCTTTATATTAAAATATATTATGTATTTGTAAGCTTAGAAAATATTTTATGAATAATAATAATTATTATACTTGATATGATACGTCTAATATTTCGCTTTTTTTTCAAGCGTACCTTGTCTTAACTGAAAAATCAGTTCTGGGACTAGACAACTTATGTTGACTAATGCATTGATAAGAGAAGTATTGCGCGGACGTTATTTTATACATTTTTTTACTTCTTTTTTATTCTTGGCAACTTAGTCTGGCTGTTCCTGCCATTTTCAAATACCAAGATTTGGTCATTTCGGGCCGACGATACTATCTTCGACAAAATGATGACTCCTTTGTTGAAGCCCCCTTGAGAGTTTTTGTGGCAACTAATATGTTAAGTTGCGAATGATTATTTACAATTTACTTCACCTATGCTCTTCAGCTACACTACATTACTTAAAACTTCAACTTAATTTACACAATATAGGGCTAAGCAACGAAGTATAAGAATTAAAATATAAATCACAACATGACAGATCAAGGTCCCGCCAAAGACAACCATTTTATACAATATTATACTATATTTCTTAATTTCCTTTTTTATTTATCAATATTAATGTTATGTGTATTTGAGTTGACTATATTGTAATTTAACTGAGTGCCAGTGTGTTATCTGTAGTAGCCATATTTTCTATCTTGCTGGATTATTTTTCATATTATTTCTTTACTCTTCTAAGATCGTTTCTATCGACGAAATCTCAAGTTCACTGCGTTTTCCACTTTGGATTATTGTCAAGTCACTTCATTGCCCCGTTTATTCTAAGTTAAGAGAATAATTTTAAATATTATACTGTTAATTTTATAAAGGACAAATATAAGTACAATTCCATAGTTACAGTGGTCACTATCATTATTAAAAGGTGACGCAATAGACATTATAATTCTCGAACGTCTCAAATTTAAAAGTGGTTTGATATTTATACGTTTTGAACACAAAATAATATGGTTGGATACAATGTTATTTAAGTGTTTTTTATACATTTCTCATTTATTACCATTTATTGCGCAATTTCCCCAAATACTTCAATGTTAACATCATAATTTAAAAGGTAGATTACTCACAGGAGCCAAAGTATACCTACAGATATAACACAGTTTCAATGCATATAGATAAGTACAGAGATATCAAAATATCGGCTTCAAAAAGGCCAATTCATTCTGAAATTGAAATTCACCAAAAAAAAAAAAGATTCGTTGGCTCTTAGGTATATGTATTTTGATGACTATTCGGTTAGTTTAAATGGTCGCGTTTGTTATTGGGAACAGTTTCTATAGTGAACTTTTAGGGTCAAATTTCCTACTAAATACCGACAACGTTTCAGTTGAAGAAAGATGTAATGCGTCCAGCGTAGACTTGTTTAAAACGATCATAGAATGAAAGCTTCAAGTGATTGATTGTGTTCGTAAGTCGGTATGTCGAAAGATTTAAGGAAGTCGACCTTATCTAACTTTAAAATCATGTTAATTTATCTAACTTCGATATTTTTTTATGAAATAAGATGAAACGAGCAAGCGTGTCACCTGTTGGCAAGTGATCACCGCCGCCCCTGGACACCCACGCACCAGAATGATCGCATGTATGTTGCCGGCCTTTAAAGGAGGGACTGACTCAAAATGCAACTGCCGAAACACACCTAATGGTATTTAGCGGCAGATTTTCAACTTTAGAAAAAGCCTTACCACCATGCTATGGTTTCCTCGAGATGTTTGCCTTCACGTAAAGCTCAAGCTCATTGTAGGTGGTTAGATTCCAACTCACGTACTATGATGCGTGTTCCTACACGCTACCACTGATCTATCATCGCTAATGCCTAAATTATGAATTCCTAAAAATATGATCGACTATCGCGCATAGTAACTAAGTCCGGCCTAGAAAATAGTGTCATCGCGCTGCTTTCTGATTACAATCTAGAGATGATTCCAAATAACTGACTTAGCAAATCATGAAACAATATTAATAAGTATAGAAATGCTTAAAAATTTAAATGCAGTATAAACATTTTACAATTACTTTCAACACAATTATACATACAACTCTTACAAAGTTCAATTTAATGTTTTGTACAGTTACGAATAGGCTAAGGTAATTTTTTAAATAAAAAATATATACAAGCGCCTGTAATAATATTTATCTACGTTAAAACGGTGTGTTGATATTTCAGATGAAGCCTAAGGGATCGTGGATCGTTCAGGGTGGTTTAAGTCTTGTCATTCTGTTTAGCCTAAATATTAGTCACGTTCGAACTAAAATTATAGAAATGCATATCTATATGGCATGAAAGCGGTTGTGTAGTCATAACTTATTTACTGAGTTATGTATACCGTGTCACAAATGTGCGATAGCTAACTTCGTATTTATATTTTATACAGTTACAGCACAGTACAAATAACATAGCGGAAGTTCTTCTGTATTCATATTTTCAGGTTACGCTTTAAAAGCTCGATCTCATATACATACATATAGAATACAATGCAACCCAAACTGCGTTCAATTCGGATATCCGCGCGCCTGTTGTATTGCGCGGTGTCTTACATATAATTAATTAGATAATCTCGCAGAACAAAATAAGTAAATAGAAAAATTCAACCAGATCTTAACATAGTATACACTAGAATTGGTCAAGTAATAATATATTTTATTAAAGATTAGGTGTGTACGCGACTCTGTTCGCGTGTAACTAAAAGTTTATTTAATTATTTTCCTAAACAATTTTTACATAGCCTATGTTACTCAGGGATAATGTAGCATTATAATGGTGAAAGAACGTTTGAAATCAGTCCAGAGTTCATGAGTGTATTCGTTAGAATCAAAAATATAAATCTATCCGTTTTATGACATTAATAATACAGATTCTTATATTATATAGTATAGAAAACACTTATTAATCGTGTGTCGCTGGGTATTTTATAAACATATAACATATTTTATTATTATTAACAGGGTGTTTAGAATTCTATTCTCTACGAACTTGCTCATCGCAACGTGTAAACACATTACCCGGGCTCTATCCAACGTATAGGGGTATGTAGCAAGACTCATCGGGTGATAAGTCCCACGGTGACAGTTCAAACTCCCGCGTAGCCAGAGACCAGAGACAGTGTCAATACTTTATATAATACAAACATTTGAAGCTATGATAGCTTAGGGGTAGTGTGTACGGACTCCCCGTCAAGGGAGGTGAGTTCGAATTCAGCTACAATGAGCTTGAGCTTTTAGTGTAGGAATACATCGTGAGAAAACCATAGCATGGTGGTAGGGCTTTTTAAAATGCCCGCCTGGTTAGTTACCAGCCTCAAGTTGAAAATCTGCTCGCAAATACCAAAAAGAGTGTCCAGGCAGTTGCACTTTGGGAGCCAGTCCCTCACAGATTTAGCGTGTCTACCAACTTGGGCTGTATCGTCATTTAAGATCAGGTGAGATTACGGACATGGCTAAACCTAAACTATAGAAAAAAACAAACAACTGTTATCTGTTCTATTTATGAACACTCTTAAATACAGGCTCTTTGTGTTAGCTGTGTTTACTTTTTAACGCGCACACTACATAGTCTTTACTTCTAAAGGCTGTTGATTTCGGTTGCGAACTCAAAGTTAAATAAAGAGCGTGAATAATTGTTAGTGAGTCACACGATTCTACTGTGCGTGCTTATACTTAGGAACGTGGTAATGGTGAGGCGGCCGCTTAAAGCGCTAGGCTGTGTATTTCAAAAGTCATTGCAAAATCATTTCAGAACTCGCTTGTTAGGTCTGCATAGAAATGTAACACTACTAATCGGGCCTGACTTTCGGTGACAAAATAAAAAAGGACTTAAAAAAAAAGAGTGGTGTCATGTGACATCAGATAGGAACGAAGTTTCTTATTATAAAACTATTAATTTCAAGTTCTATTCGAGGTATAAAGAAAATAATTATTCGGTTATACATTTTTTTATATGATTTTTTTATCGATAAAAAAAAACTAATTTACAGAATTATCTTAACACCTTTATTTTGTTTACGATGATTTATAAAGATATATAATAATAACAGTCATTATGTAGACTATACATTAGACACTGTATAGCCATCATAAATAAACTATACATAAAAAACCTAACGCTAACGTTACGGATCTTTTTTGTCGGCTACGGCACTCCTCCGCGACGCCCCATAAGGAGCTTCTTTCCAAAAACCTTTATTTACAGGCAGCAGTTGGTTTTCTTTAGATTTATTCAGTGCATATTACGAAAAAAGATAATTGTTGTACTATAATCACGTTAAGGGGCCTGCGATGGTATAAGTTTACCTACTGGAGGAATTTTGCAGGGTAATTCGGATTCTTTTAATGTTCGCTTTGCTAGCTACCACGCTATGAAGTTGAAAATCTGCCACCCAATACCTATAGGTGTATTATAGAGCCAGTGCCTCCACTATGCTGAGCGTGTCCACTATCGTGGGCCACATCGGCACTTATTATCAGGTGAGACTATGGCCATCACGCTAAATAACTATACTATAAAAAAAAAACTTCAAGGCAAATATAATAAAATATATGTAATAGTCTTATTCTAATAGTATTCGGGTAATGGTTCAGCTGAAAGCGAGCGCTGAGGCGACATATGACGAGATGTTGTACTTTTTGATATTTATTTAATATGCAAATTTATTTTATTATTTGATAAATACAAGCTATACACGAATACTTGTTACCGATATAAATAATGTGTATTTATGTATGTAAAATTGTTTGTATCTTCAACAGTCAAATAAATGATATTTCTCTATTGATTTCTATTAATAATCAGACGATTTACAGTTTAGTACTTATATGTATAAGTTATATTAAATGTTACAGTCATTTTAATATATACATTCGACTTTAAATGTAATATTACTTAATTTTTTTTGCAATATGACATATGTTAATAAAGTCATAAACTTGAGACAACGAGCTTTAACGGAATATAATTTAGGTGCTATATAGCTGTCACTGTAAAATTGGGTTCCATGCAAATGACATCGGGGTTCCGTGAATCAGTTAAATTTCAATTTGTCTGTGGTATAATTTTACAAATATTAATATATTTGTGCTGAAATATATTGAAGGTGGCCAATGAAATTAGGTAATCATATTAATACTACTATTCCTTCTATTTTTTATTAATATTATATCTATGGATGGATGAAATATGTTTTAGGGTTGTTAAAATTCAGCACTACCGAGGGGAATTCAAATTAGACGCGCAATTTAAAAGAGATCTGAACTTAGGTAATGAAATCGGTTCCGTAATGATTTGCAGGGTGGTACTTGTCGCAAAGTTTCATTATAGTCATCACTTAGTAGAGGATTCTGTAGCAAAAGATATTTATGCAGAGGTTGAATAACTCATATACATTCGTACCTGGCGTCAATGGACTAAGGCTAAAATGTTTTAATGAGCTAACAATATGACCAGCTGGTACATTAAGTTCACGTTGTTTTATCGTGAATTTATTTAGACGCTTTGTGCATTTATTCCTTCGTAATAAACGAATGAGAAACACGTGTCAGTGACGCTGAATCGGGTTTACTTGGTTCCACTCGTTATCAGTTACGTTCATAAATTTGTACAGTGATGGATTTACACTAGGGGCATTCGACACAGGGCGATGAAAATGTCCAGAGCGCCAAAATTTGGAGCGTCAGTAAGAAAGAAACTAACTTTCTGCTAAAAATCAACGATTCTCAACAATTGGGAAGTTATTAGTTTCATGCCAAATTATAAAAATCGATTTTTCATTGGGTATTTAAGTTTTGGAATCTTGTTTTTCAACATTTAATGAAATTATTCAATAGTTTTAAATAGTCTTTAATCCAGTCCTTTACTCAAATATTACAGGATGTAGATAATAGGGCGGGATTAAGATACCTATATATATATACCCTAAGACTACCTAAGATAAGTCCAGCCCTGCGATTGTAAATGTATTTCAATAATAACATAACTAGATCGAATTTATTGCCTGTTCTTCTCGATGACTGGGTTTTGTTCCGAACTGGTGGTAGTTTTGATTTGATTTGCTTGATTCGATTTCTCTCCATCTCAGCATTTGCCTTGATCGTCATTTAATAATATCATGCAAAATTGAGGTAAATTCTTACCATATGAATAACTAAAGAAATCCTCCCAGACATAAAGTGACATAAAATAAACAAAATTATTAATATTAATTTATTATTAATTCAGACGTTAGCCTCGATCACGGAACTGATAAGGTCGACTTGGTCAATTGTTAGTCTTAGATCGGAAAAAAAGTCTTATTACCTTAGGTAACGATAGCAATTTTCAAATAGATTGAAACTTTTTTTTAAAGCGCAGTTAATAAAAATGTAACGCATAATGAAACAACGTCAATGATATTCAATTCATTACACATCAAGTCAAAACAAAATGTCATTTAGCATGCGCGACCATGAACTTCGATTTGTTTTACCAGCATTTTAAAAGTAGCATCCAAGGAGCAGTCATAAGAATCAAACATATTCCATAATTTCTTAAGTCGCTTAAAATCCCTTCAGTAGTGTTCAATATTAACAACCCTAAACACATTGTATCCATCGATAGATATTAAAAGTTTATTAAAATTAGCAGAAGTATGACTACCTAATTACGAAAAAATATGTAATGTGTTAATAATTACAAACAATGGAAGACTCTAACATGTCACCAATGGAATTGCTTCTTACCTATAAAAGGTATTAAAAGGTAGGTAATGAGCTGCAATGAGACATTCAACGCAGAGACGTATACAAATACACGAGCTAGTAGGCCAAGTATTAGCCAGTCAAAAGTTTGATTTGCTCGTTGAATAACGATGAACTCATTCTTTTGCATTTATATTAATATTAAGAATGTAAAAAGTTAAAGTAGAACAAGATTCTTCAAACAAAAACCTGCAGTACTGGTTACTTACGGTGAGGTAATTGTTTGAAACATTATTATTATTGTATATGTTGGCTTTAGACTCCAGCGCGATGAAGATTATTTACTTGCGCGTATTTATAATTAAGATCTATTTCTCTAGAAGCTCAGCAGGCATTCAACGATAATATAAAACCCAAATAAGTACTTTTTGTAATGGTGAGATAATATAATATAATATAATATAATATAATATAATATAATATAATATAATATAATATAATATAATATAATATAATATAATATAATATAATATAATATAATATAATATAATATAATATAATATAATATAATATAATATAATATAATATAATATAATATAATATAATATAATATAATATAATATAATATAATATAATATAATATAATATAATATAATATAATATAATATAATATAATATAATATAATATAATATAATATAATATAATATAATATAATATAATATAATATAATATAATATATATTTAATACAATATGATATAATATAATAATTCATTATCCCCAAAAATTAGATTGTAAAATACCTACCTACACAATTATTTGATTTTTGTAGAAAACCTAAATGTAATTTCGGCTAATTTACGTTATTCTTAGAATAGATTTTAAGCGAAAGTCGTGACCTATACTTAAATAAATATTACATACTTTTTAATATATTTTGTAGCTCAAAATATTATTAATATACTGGTATATGTAAGATTATATTTATCTATGTGGGGAAAAACATTCTACTTTTTGTTACTAGAATGTAAATTATTTCTAAACAAGGTATCACCAAAACGGTGTTAGTAGTAAGTAAATATCATACATCCATGAAAAAATAGAAATAATAAAGGCACTCACTTTTTCGTTTATAACATCCACGACAACAGATCACCTTGTCCACGACCTACACTAACGCACAACAAGCAAAACAGAAAACTTATGACATATAATATATTTAAAATCATTAATATATATAGATTAGTAATCAGTCGGTTACCTTCGCGTCTAATTTTATTCTCTGCCACACGGCCAAATTTCATTACGTAAAACTCGTAAACTAAATACATAATTGTTATGTCTGCGATATATGAAGGACTCTGAAATATGTGAAATTCTTTTAATGTTTTGTTATTTTTCCTTAAAAAAGTAATTACATTTTCACCTATTTTGTTTTGAAATCCAAAAGCTGATTTAACTTCCAAAACGAGCTCTTTTCTGATAAATTATACGTTTACTGTTTTGCCTTAAATCTCACCTCCTGTTAAGTGACCCAAGATTGTGGATATGCTAAACCTTTGGAGGAATTGCCTCTCAAGTTTAACTACCGGAACACACCTATTTGTATTTGGCGGCAAATTTTTAACTTGAGGGTGGTAGCTAGCCAGGCGGGCATCAGCAAAATCCCTACCATCACGCATTTTGTATTACAATAGATATTTAAAAAACACCGTACATATCCTTAACTATTACAATAAAATATTAAAAATAGAATATACAGTAGAACCTCCATAAGTCGAACAGTTTACGACTTATAGAGATTAGAGGTTTTGGCTTTTGAAGCGAAGGGAACAAAACTTTTTCGAGATTTGGTGGTTTTTAACTTATCAAGGTTCGACTTAACGAGGTTCTACTGTATATGTATCTATTATAAATATGAAAGTTTATATTTTTGTCAGTTAATTTGCTTATAACTGGTAAACTGCTACACCGACACACAAAATTATGGATGTATTTTCTTGGACATATTTTAATATACATTTTGTTGAATTAGCTAATACATGCAAAGGTGTTTAGGCGTTCTAGTAAACTAGCTATGCCCGCAACTTCGTTCATATATTTGAATGAAAGTGTTAAATGTATTTTGTTGTACCCAGGGACATTTTTCATTTTGCTTTACTTATAACATTCGCAGCGTGATGTTAATTAGTCTATAAATTTCCTTAATAATTGGGCTGTCAAATGCGAGTAAAATAATGTTTAATTTGTCGGGTAATTTTTCAATTAAACGCGTTAAGGAAACGTTAAAAAAAAAAAAACGTACGTGCGGCTTCGCTCGCGTTAATTTTGATATTGTCAAAGAAATCAGATGACTCGATAAAAAGTTTCATACAAAGTTTGTCTCTCTCTTTACCCCCACTCCTAATAAGTTTTTCGCGATAAAAAGTAGCCTATCTCCACCTCGGTGATCCTATCTATCTCTGTTCCAAAATTCACCATAATCGATTCAGCGGTTTAGGCGTGAAATAGTAAAAAACAAACAAACAAACTCACTTTCATATTTATTATATTAGTAAGGATAGACTGAGATACTGCCAATATGTCATCGAGTGCTCAAACTGGAAAACTAATAAACCTGATAACGTATTTCATTTTCTAAAACATAGATGTACCTTTGGTCACGTTTTAAAATATGCTTTTTTGTGTTAGGTAACATATAAAACAAGTTATAGGTGTAACTGATTAACATATTTCATTTATTTAAGCTTATACATATTATCCGTGTAGGTATAACTACAGGTTTAGTTACATTACATATTGTAAGGAAAAGTATATATAAGGAAAACAGTAAATATAAACGATTAAAAATTAATACCAATATATTTGTCTTACAAAAAATCACGAAGGTCATCTGATGTTATAACTCAGTGGGCTACAGTTTAAGCCAAAAATAGGTAAAAACATAACTTGCCAGTAACATAAGTAATATGTAGATCATTAATAATAATTTATATGACATTTTAAGTGACAAAGCGAATGAAATAACAAACTACATGCAAAGCATAAATTGGGTCTGACGCGTGTTGTGAGTTCGAATCCCACACAGGACCATTTTATGTGCGATCCACAAAAAGTTCTTAATCTGGGTGTTACTTCTTGTTTATTGCTTGGATATTTGTTATTCTTGACATTGGCAAAATTGCCTACTGAGATGCCATAATATATAAAAAAAAACATTCGTTTTTTTTTAATGAAATATAGTATCTTTTTGTGGCATTCATTCAATTAAGTCTCTTTAAAATCCGAGATTTGAGTGAAAAGTTAAGCATTTAATATTAAATAAGATTTTTTTTCCAAGTGTCAAGTAAACCCTGTGTGTACTTAATTAATATTTGAAACCTTGTACTGTAGAAGGATGGTCGAGTTTTATTAGAACTAAAAATATATTTTAAGAGCTTAGTATCATTCTGTGGTATATATTTGTAATCTAACAATAGATTGTATATGTAGTTTGCATGTATTGTGTGTATATTGTTTCTTTTTTTGTGAATAGCCTGGTTTGGACATAGTTTATAGTAAAAAAAAATATTGATACAATCTCCAACGTTTCTACCTACGTGACATTGGCAATGATGTGTGCGCACCATGTGGCCATTTTAAAAAAAAAAGAAGTAGAAGGAGCCGGCATTTACGTCAAACAAACGTCAAACTCTATATTTTATAAATTGTAACCGCGATACTCAAAGAGCATATATTAAAGGTTCGATTACCTCCATTTCCTCAATCGTCAGCATATAGAACAGTATATGTGTCTATATGTTCTTACCTATTATAACTTTATATACCCTATTTATTCTACATGAACAAGAAAGATATACATGCTAAGCTACAAAAGTACATTACTTAAAGTGATTCTCTGACAAATAGAAAGGGGATATTTTTATTGTATAGGTTTAGCGTTATGGCCACTATCACACCTGATTTTAAGTGACGATGTAGCCCAAAATGGTGAACACGCTAATCCTTGTAAAGGGGCTGGTTCAAGTGTAAGTTTTTAAGCGATGATAGTGTGTACGACTTTGCGTCAAGGGATATGAGTTCGAATCCACCTACAATGAGCTTAAGTTTCTGGCGAAGGAAAACATCGTGAGGAAATCATAGCATGGCGGTAGGGCTTTTTCTAATGTCCGCCTGGCTAGCTTCCACCCTCAAGTTGAAAATCTGCCCTCAAATACCTATAGGTGTGTTCTGGTAGTTACACTTGAGAGCCAGTCCCTACACAGGTTTAGCGTGTTATTACCAAATTGGGCCGTATCATCATTTAAGATCAGGTGAGATTATTGCCATAACGCTAAAACCTTACCAATAAAAAAAAACTGCCCTATCACACCTATACGTATCGTTCCACTTGAAGGTGGCAGCTATCCAGGCAGGCATTTGTAAAAGCATCATGCATGGTTTCATCACAATGTTTTCCTACACGGAAACTTCAGGCTCGTTGCGTGCATTCGAAATCACGCCCATTCATACGGTGTCCGTACAAATTACCAGCTAAGTCCTCATCGGTTCGACAATAACAATGTTTATTTTTATGACGTCATACTTCGATGATATAGTAAGGTTGTAGGTACCACGAGGAGTTCGGTCAATTATAATCGATATGTCACAAACATCGGCCTACGTAGGTACGTCGTACAGAAACTAGTTAAAGAAGAAAAACAAATAACATATAGATATTTATGTATAAATTTACTCATACGCTATATACCTACACATTATATTTTGAATTCTGTCATACGAGCAAATATGTGTGGTGGATATTTTTAACTAGCGTCACTTGTGTTCCTTCTATTTATTTACCTAATAGCTGACCCGGTGATATTCGTATCACCTATAATCGTTGTTCTTTAGCCTCGTTTTTTTTTCTTTTATACAAACCTTGTCCTGACAAAAATAATTATTCAGTTTGGTACAGCCGTTCGGAAGTTATGCGCGTTAATACATTTTAGCTATTCATTTATATATATATATATATATTCCCACTCAAATTCTTTAATTTTTTCTTTCATAACCTTCATTCACCTTCTCCTGACAATAATTAACACAACAAAAAAATAATAAGCGAAATTGTTCCATACGTTCGCGCGTGATGCCATAACCAAGGGAAATAGAGATTATTTTTTATATATATATATATAGATTAACGTGTGTTCTTGGCAACTTTTTATACAATTAGCTACATATGTCCGCGACTTCGTCCGCGTGGAAGTAAAAATTATTTATGAATTAAAAAAAAATTTAAGATTCGCGTTAAAACTCCGCTTTATAATATTAACAAGCGGTTCTTGCGACTGCGTTCGTGTGAAACTAAAATTTTATTATTTAAGAATTTTTTCCCGTTTTCATATGATTTCTAACACAGCTTTATAGCTCCTATAAATGATAGCGTGATGTTAAATAACCTAAACCTTCCTCGATGATTACTCTATCAAATAAAAGAAGAATTTTCGAAAACCGACTGGTGGTTCCTAAGTTTAGCACATTTGAAGTAAGCTTTTCCGCTTTCTTATATTAATATAGATTATTTCTATTTAGAAAACTTTTCACGAAATTTTCACTAACATAGAATAGTGTGATTGACTTGAACATTCGAAAACGTGTAAGAGGCTAACAATGCATTGATATCATGTCTTTGTTCTCATATTTTCACTAGGATCATCACGATATACGAAAATAAACAAACTTTGTAAATTTTACACTTTTGTTAAATTTATATCGGCTAGATTTTAAAGCTTATTTAAAATACTACGTGACAACTTGAATTACTAAGCTTGGCTTCATCTCTCTGTGGCACGATATGACATACTGAAAATATCGTCTTAAATGCAACGGGTTTTCACGTAGCATCAAGAACTTTGTAATGGCACCCAGTGTAAATACAGTGATTTTATTAGTTGTTTTTAAATATTTGTTAATTTTTTTCCAACCCTCATTTGTGATAAATAACCTATAACAGGTAAACGAAGTCGAGGGCACACCTAGTACTAACTGGTATAACAAAAGGAATATACAAACTTTCTAAAAAACTTTATATATTTGGGAAACTTCATTAACAGTCATATATATGGTGTTTCCTTACCGTTTATTAAGGAAACTTAACCTACATTTTTTTATATCTAGTCACTTTCAGCAGCCAAGTCTTTGTCTTAACATGTTTGCTAAGCTTTATGACGTGACTTTAGAAAATATTCCTCTCAAGTATATAAATGTTTTCTACTGGCATTTTATCTTCGATTCGACCTTTTTTCTTTTCGTTTCTAGCGTTTTCGGAATCAGCCAATGTCAGTTATCAAGAGGTTTACAAGTCAATAAAACAACGTTGACTATTAATAAATCAATAAATTTTTGATAGTCTCCATGAGAAATAGTTCCGCCATTTTGAACTGGTACGAAATAACCGACTGCTTTACATCTTTACTAAAATTTATCGAACTTGCATTATTGATGCCACGTTCCGTGCTTGCTCATAGCTGAGCCATTGTTAAAAAATGTAAACACAAGGTATTAAAACAAAATGTTCGTTTACAAGTTTTAACCTTCACCTCTGTCATATATTATTGCGTAGTAACGTTATTACGCAAAGTCTGTTGATATCTTTGTCTCTTCATAAGAATGTCTTCATTAATACGATTTGCTAAGATTCGATGATATACATAATTTCTTCGCTATGTACATACATACATTTGGAACGACCCAAATCTACCGGTAAAGCCACTCACCTTGTCCACGACCTACAGCGACAACGAACGCGCCTGACGCGGGCTCGTTGTCATTCTACAATGATATCTCTATTTTTTTTGCATACGTATTGTATAAATAATAATATGGCCCACGATAATGGGCTATACATACCTACATATATTATGTTTAATATTTATAAAGGTTACGAATATAATATATCTAAGTCGTGCTCGATTGCTAGAGGTTTTGTCCTTGCATACATTTGCAGTCGGCTCTGGAATGCCGGCAGAGCAGAATCATATCTCCTTTAGTACCAGGTTTCGTAAGTGGTGACTGAGGTACTCGATCAAAGAAGGAATACTTGAAACAAACCCGGAATGTTACCTCCGTGAGGCATGAGCCAGACCCTGAAACTATCTCGGGACCACACGTAGTGACTCATCACTCCTATGGATCCTCTCGATTAGGTTGAGAGGGTGGTTTAAGTGCTGGGCATGTCTAAGTCACCTAAATTACGTCGCAGGCGATGTAGTGGCCGTGGAGAGGTCACTTCACCCACTACAGCCTTGCTGAGTGGATAGCACGAGGAGTGACAGCGCCAAGGGTCACTCCCGGCAGTAAGTAGGTCCTTCGTAGGTCCACTGCCATTTTACCGTCCGCTTCAATACGGGCAGCCTTCGGGTAAGATACGCGTCCGCCTCGGTTCCATCGTGGCTCTTTGGTTGAAAGGATCACTGGCTAAGAGCCCGGGGTCCGATGGTTTTATTTCCGCAATAGTTAAACTTCGATGTTTGGATCCCACTCTGTTCAACTTCTTCTGAAAACTCTGGGCCGTCGCTAGTGTACCGCAGGATATGAGTGATACCAATATTATCAACCTCTACAAGGGAAAAGGTGACTGTAACAAATACCACGGTATTTTCCTTCTTAGCATAATCGGAAAATTACTTGGTAGAGTAATCCTGACGAAACTATTAAAATTCGCAGATCGTGTATACCCGGAAGCGCAATGCGGCTTCCGAGCCTATCGATCTGCAATGATTGACATGATTTTTATCATCCGCCAGCTCTAGGAAATGAGTAAAGAAGAACAATCGCTCCTGTATATTGTTTTTGTAGACCTTAACAAAGCCTTTGATAGGGTTAGCAGAGAGAGTCTCTACTCGGTTCTAAAAAAAATAGGATGTCCACCGATCCTTCTATCCCTTAAAAAATTCTTCCATTACGGCATACAAGGCTCAGTTGTCTGCAACGGAGAGAACTCGGACTCTTTTGGTGTAGAGAAAGGAGTGTGTCAGGGCTGCATCATGGCACCAACCCTATTCAGCGTACGTTTTTCCGTCATTCTGAGAGCAGCTTTCGGAGAGAGCGTTCAAGGTGTACACACACACTAGAGAAGACGGTAAACTACAATATATATCTGTTTAAATTCAAACGACACCACGAAGACAATTGATTGACAACCCTTTATTTGCTGATGACGCAGCTATTGTTTTTTCTGCAGAACTACAAAACATCGTGAACAAATTTACGGCAGTATATGCAATGTTTAGTATGCCTATTAACGTGAAAAAGACCGTAAAGTTGCACGGAAAATCCATCAATCTTATTGGATGGCGCACCATTAGAGATCGTTGAAAACTTCTACCTGGGATCGACATGAAGGGATCAGTACTCGGCAAGGCGGCAACGATGTTCGGGAAGCTTAGTACAAGAGTATGGAACAAGGAACATCTAAGTATTAAAACCAAGATGACCGTGTGCCAATCTTGCATCTTGAGCATACTCTTGTATGGAGCTGAGATTTGAATATCGTATGTCAGACAGGAGAGGTGATTGAATGCTTTTTATATGCGCTGTCGTCGCAGTATTCTTGGTATCTCGTGGAGGGATCGAGTGAGAAACGAGACCGTGTTGATCACTGCACAGCTAGCTAGTGTAATGGGTCGTCTCAAACAGAGAAGATTACGTTGATTGGGGCATGTGCATATAATGAACCATTCTCGTTTACCGAAGTAGATTCTCCTCGGTGAAATTGCACACGCTAAGCGACCAGTCGGTCGTCCTATGTTAAGATTTATTGACAGCGTTAAGCGCTATATGTCAAGCTTCTACATAGAATTAAACATTATATACACGAAAGATTAATGTACACGTGTTAGTTACTTAGTGACCCGCCCACCTGGAACTAACTATGGTTAAAAATATTTGTAGTTTTAGGGTGTTAAAATTTACAACAAATTACCATCAGAAATAAAAGAAGAAAAAAGTAATGTCCGATTCAAAAAGCTATTCAAAATTAATACAATTAATAGATATGAATAAATAAATAATTAATAATAAAAAAACACTAAATATATATAATGATATTATATTGATATAATGACACAAATCCAATACACAAAGTACAATAGAATTTACCAATAAATTCAAAGTATACATATTAATTGTTCAATTTAAACGTAAACCAATAAATCTAACCTAAAATCTAATCTAAAATAAATAACCAAAATTGAATAAAAAAAGAAAAAGATGTTGATACGTAATTATACCATCAATGCCTCATCTAGTTAAAATCAATTCATGCATCCATGTTTTTCCTTGGCAAGGATCGAAATTCTTACGATGAAAGCATTTTATTTGTTTACCCACATCATTGTTATTATTATTTTTTTTGTTTTGAATTTTAGTTACGTATCATTGTGCGCTCTAAATAATTATTTTAGTTTTAAACATTTGTCTCTCAGTAAGTGAATTATGTAATCCTTCATGAGAAATAAAATTATTCTTAAACCTCAAATATCCGTCTGAGAGCAGATTTCAGAAGACCGCGTGCATTGGGGAAAAGTAAAAACAGACGGTGTGGTACTTCACGACCATTCCTAGCTAGAAGTGTTAGTACGTATACGCGAGACTAGGCACCAGCACTAGACTAGTCAGATTCCAATCCCATCGGATTCAATATCTATCTGCAGGAAATGCTTTCGTGTCTCTGGCTTCCATATCGGCTTATTTAGCCACGAGCGCAGATCTATCAGAACGGACGTTACACAAAAAATCATCTCTTCTAGACGCAGAAGGCCAATGATGATGACATTTGCAACAGCTATTCGTCTTTTATGAAAGTTTAATTATAATTAATATCTACTTAAGATGCAGATTGGAAGGTAACAGCGCGCTTATAAATATATGGATGTGTTTATTACCGCTATAAATGTTTTAGGACCTGTTGTAATGTGTCCATTTGAGAGCTAAACAACTAATGATATAGATTTAAGAATATGTCACACGGCGGAGATGATAATGCAGGATTAAAAGTGAGTATATCCACGGAAGTATGAAAGTTCCAGTGAGAGAGAAATTAAAAAGTATATTGGCGTACTGTGGTCATATGGGCATAATAAGAGATGTAAACTGAAAAAAAAAGACTCGATTAGTAAAGTATTTTGGTCGTTATCATGATAACATATTAAATAATTAAATAACAAAAATGGCATCAAAAATATTATGTGTGTTAGAAATAGTGTTTTTTCTTGATATGTGTGTGTATATATTATTTAAAAAGTGCAATATATGATAAATAGATACATTTAACATTTGAACAATCAGTTGTTTTGCGTGAAGTGACAGTAGTACCCACCTCAACACTTCGCTTATAAGGCGTGCAACTAAATAACCTGTACAGGATTGGCTACGTAGTTAATTTATACGTGGTCGAAACGGGAGCGAGAGGTGTACGGAACACGAGTAGTGATGTCTCGTGTTGACGCGCGTCAGAAATGGGACCTCCTAAAGCTACATCCATGTCACAAGTCTCGGGAACTGTCTGGAATTTCCTTCTCTGTCACATGACGGACCCGATACCTGAGGTTTAATCAATACATAGCTAAGAATAAAAAATAATTGCAAGAGGAAGGTTTATGAAAGTTTCATTTAAAAATTCAATCATATGATAACTTGTTTTATTTCCAATTTATTTTTACTCAAGCCAAGCCCAACAACTCACCTGTAAAAGTGGAACCCACTCTCGATTCCAATATCCGGCAGCAGCCCAAGCCGAGGTTCGGCTATTCTGGCACCATTGCGCTCGCTGCCTCAGAGCTGAGTGCCCTCAGCACTCGCCTCAAAAACTTCGGTGCAGCTGTCAAAGCCCTTAAGGGGAGAGGCCGATGGCAGTTCGGGTAAACAAACTCGATTCCGCTGGGGTTAATGATTGTAACGCTCGCAAGCAAATGGAACGGGTAAACCCGCGGTTGTGAATGCTAAATGAAACGCAGCCTTAAAATAGTGGTATCATTTAATTGCTATAAAAATGCTAATAACAGAATACCATTAGAAGTACTAAAGTGCAAGGAAATTTATTAATTTGTAAATCAATTAGCATATATATTTATATATCTCTATAGAAAAAAACGTCTTGTCTACGTCTGTTAATGATCGTGTAATTCATTAACGAGTTGACCGGTTGAGGTCATATTTAGATAATTTATTATATTTAATATAGACGATGATGCATAATTATTGTAAGATCTGATGAATGATAATGTCCTCGAATTTTTATCTACCGAAAGGTGTAGTAAAGTCAAAAACTACCATACGGATTTTCATACCGATTTCAGTAATAGATAGAATATTTAACGTGGACCCTTTGAATATACATTTTATTGTGGTTTTATTTGAATTGGCTAAGATATGATGATGATCATGGAAAGAGTCGGGAACAATTATAACGACTGGGAGCTGTATTGGATTGCGTTACGTAAACCAATAGGGTTATAATTAAACAAAGTAATACGGAATTATTCAATTTAAAAGGACATTTTACAATTTTTGAAGCTATGATAACTTAGTGGTTGCTTGTACGGACGCCGCGTCATATCATATATGAGCTTGATCTTTCTTCGGTGAAGTAAAACATCGTAATGAAACCATAGCATGGTGGTAGGGCTTTTTCCAATACCCGCCTGGCTAGTTACTACCCTCAAATTGAAAATCTACCACAAAATACTTGTAGGTGTGTTTTGGCAGTTGCGCTTGAGGGCCAGTCCCTCCACAAGTTTAGATTGTTTAGAAGTGTACATTGTAGCCGTAGCACTATTCCTGTAAACTATAAAAAAGCAACAGTTTACGTCTACCAAAATAGTTCGTTTTTCAACAAATAAAAGAATACCCTCGAAATTTCAATTACTATTTTCATTCGTTTTCAATGATTCAAATTCGACCATTGGCCGAACACTAGTTCCTTCAAATAACATGCATTTATTCACCGAGGTCTAAATAAGAATTTATTACTATAAATAACTACTCACTGTATCACTAAAGTTACTCAACCTATTAATTTTAAATTTGGTGTAGGTTCCAACAACCAATAAGGAATGCAAACGAGTATTCTGAATTTATTTTGCGATCACGCAAATTTGATGGTAAAAGTCAAACAAAGTCGACGACAATAACTAGCACACTCAGAGGAAGCAGTCAATGGCAACAAATAAAAGGAAACATCAAAATTATTATATTTAAATAGATCGAGTTGATCTTAATATCGTCCTTATGACATTCAGTCAGAAGATGGCGGTCATCTTTACTAGTATTATAAATGCGAAAGTGAGTTTGTATGTTTGTCACCCTTTCGAGGCAACTCCTCAAACAATTATCATGAAATTTTGCATACACGTTGTGAGAGATATAAAAAAGGGTAACTTTAATACGGAGAAAAAGCACTATTCTAGAAAAATAATTTTCAAAATAGACAAAACCTTTATTAACGTAAACAAAGCCACGGGTACAATATAACTCCCATCGAATCCCGAACTAAAGAGTTCGTCGTGTCGTAGAACTGTGGAACCTTCTTCCCCTCAGTGTGTTCCCTCTCTCCTATAACATTCAAAAGAGGTCCTTCAAAGGAGGCGTGAAGAGGTATCTAACCAGGCCAGCACGACAGCAGTAACTGGCAGTGAATTTTAGATCATTATCAGTTGCCGCTGATTAGGATTTTCTTGCACTTAACATCAGGTGCAGTGCAGTCATTATGCTGTGCAATAAAAAAAAGAAAAAAGCTTTGTATATTGTATAAAATAGGATTATAAAGAAGTCGAGAAGTTTCAGAATGATATATGTAGATATAAAGATTTATGGAAGCGAAATTAATGATAATAAAACTGTATTGATATAAATGGAAGAAATTAAAAAGTAGTTGCCAAGTTTCTAAACATTTTGTACCACTGAATAGTTTGAGTGTTCCTATCAACAAAACGAGTCTGAAATATCTTTCCTAACTGCCCAAGTTTTAGGATATTCACAGGAGGAATTACCCACGATAAATAAAATGTTTATAAATACTTCTCTTGGTATGGCAATGAAGACGCTTTGGGTATTTTATAGTCGATAAGCTTAGCGTTGTGGTCACCATATCACGTGATTTCAGTGACGATGTGGCACAAGATAGTGGTTACAATAAGTTTAGTGGAAGGACTGGCTTTGAAATGCAACTGCCGGAAGACTCCTATAGGTATTTGGAGGCAGATATTCTGCCAGACGGTGGTGGCTAACAAGAAAGGCATTAGAAAAAGCCTTACCATATGTTTTTCTCCAAGGAAACCTCACGGTCGTTATAGGGTTTCAAGTCGTCTATTAACGCGGCGCTTGTACATGCTACCACTGAGTTATCAAAGCTACAAAATTGTGTTGATATTAGGAACAGAGTTTTAACAATTTAATATAACTTGGGCTAGATTTTACAAATGGCGCCCACAGTTTTTATATTTGTGATTAACACAAATTAGTCAAAACGTGTTGACTTTGCAAGATTACTGTAACTTTTTTAGGAAATAGTGTTAGGTTTTGTATTATGATTACTAAGAATATTAGCAATTTACCGGTCTATGCTACTTAAACTTGGAAATCGATGCGAAAGAGATAATGGCTCAGTTGGCAGTGTGTACAGACGCCGTGAAATCGGATGTGAATTCGAATTCACCTACAGTGAACCTGACCCTCTGGTAACGGAAAACATCGTGAGCAAACCATAGCATGATGGTAGTAGGGCTTTTTCTAATCTTCATATGGCTCGTTACCAGCCTCAAGTTGAAAATCTGCGACTAAACACCTATAGATATGTTCCGGCAGTGCCATTTGAGAACCAGTCCCTCCAATTAGCTTACCGTGTTCACCATATTGAGCCACATTGTCATCGAACATCAGGTGAAATTGTGGCCATAGAGCTAAGCCTTAACGATAAAAAAACCTATAATTTATGTTTATTTATATAGCAAACTTTGTTTATAGTATATGTACATATTAATTTTCTTTATGATGCAATAGAAACAGATGAAGTTATAAACAAAAAAAATGAAAATCACGTGCTATAACTGCAATTGTTTCTACATTCTAAAGAGCAAATCAAGGTGAAGCTCGTTCCACTTGATAATATTAAAACTGCAAATAGTATGTTGACTTGCGTATTAAGAAATAAAACGACTGCGTCAGACTTGTATTTTATCTGTTTTGTTTTTTAATAGTACCGGGGCCAATTACTTGCGTTTTACCTGATTGACAGTACAGTCCACTCCAAACAGATATGCGAACCTCTCGGCAATTATGCATAAGCTGGTTGATCTCAAAAAGCGATGGTCAAAGGAAACATTACTGTAGGAGACACTATGCCATTTTTTTTGTTTAGTCGTGCTATTTCCGCAGAATCTTGGCCCACACCTTTTTTCGTTAAGATTTTATTTATTCACTAACTTTTACGTGCGGCTTCGCTCGCAGTTGTATTCATTTTGTCCAACAAATCTGATGACGAGATAAAATATTTCATACAAAGTTTATCCCTCCGTTTACCCCACTTCGAATAAGGTTTCCCCGAGAAAAAGTACATATAAACATCTCTAGGGTCCCATCTATTTCTATACCAATATACGTCATTATCGATTCAGCGGTTTAGTCGTGAAAGCGTAACATACAAACTCACTTTCTCATTTATAATATTAGTATGATAGTATAGTATGAATTACAACAAAAAAAAATTAGAGGCATTTTTGTGCAGTTTAAACTAAGCGTGAGCATTTTAAATATATGAGCTTAAGTATACTTTTAAATATGGTTCTTAAGAACTATAATATTTTTTAATTTTATAATACATATTAAATCTAACACATTTTATCATTGTTATTAAGAGGAATGGGTATTTGAGGTTCCTTCTAGATGTGAATATGTGAATATTGATCACTGTCTAGACGGTTAGACTCTTAATTCCTTGGTTTGTTTTTTGGTTTTACATGACACTATATATAGTTTAGAACAGGAACTTTTGAGATCTAGAACCCCCTTTTTTATTGACGTGGTGACACAATCCATTAACAAACTTTCTCCTGGACTCAGGCTCCGTAGAGAGAGACGTGTAATGACGAATACCGTCAAATACCTACTAAAACGACAGCAATTTTCGACATCACAATAGCGACTTGGGGATGGATTGTGATTCTGTCGATGGTCACTGTTATTATTTTTTATAGTTAAGACTTAGCGTTATGGCCATAATCTCACCTGATCTTAAGTGACGATACGGCCCAAGTTGGTAGACACGCTAAACCTGTAGAGGAACTGGCTCTCAAGCGCAACTGTCAGAACACACCTATTGGTATTTGGAGGCAGATTTTCAAAAAGAAAATTCATTATCATCAGAAAAAGCCCTACCACCATGCTATAGTTTCCTCACGATGTTTTCCTTCACCGAAAGTTCAAGCTCATTGTAGGTGGTTGGATTCGAACTCACGTCCCTTGACGCAAAGTCGCACACACTATCACTGAGCTGTCATCGCTTCAGTGCACTGTATTGTACTTAACATCACGTACAGTGTAGTTAGTTCGCCGAGCTAACTTAAAACAAAACCACGATTCATACCCCCGTATTTCAAACGACCAGCGACAGTTATCATAGTTTTCTAGTCTCTGACGGGGAGCTCTAGAGCTGTAAAATAAATAACAATGTTTTTTTTCAAATATATGTATGTGAATTTCTCAATTTTTTAACAGACTCACGAGATTTTGTTTTGAGGTATGTCGTGAATTTTGTGTCTAGAATGTCATTCTGTACATTTTTTTATTACTCTTTATGCAATCGAATGTAGAAAAAGACAAACTGGCGTATGGCAATAAAATGTATGAACATTTACAAGCAACGACTTATATTAACTCTAATTAAAGTTAAAGCCACTATAGCCTTGAAGAATTAATAAAATAAGATTTTTTAAGTCAAGATAGAAAAACGATTATTGTGACATTTAATATTTTTACACATATTTTGACTTATCCGTGAAAATAAAAGATTCTTGAATTATGTTAAATATCAAAACACAATTATTATTTAAAAATTATTTAACATACTTATGACTGCACAATCCAGTACCGTATTTGCATGCCTACATGGGACTCAATTACCCCTACGTGAAGGCATACTGGAGATTTGAAATCTTCTGTAGTCATTTTGTAATATCTGGTTGGTAAGGATCAGTAAATACGGTCAGTTGAGAAAACTGTTAAAGGTTTAGAATTTAAAAAAATCTATTGTTAACTCATACACGGAGAAATTAAATGGTCTAGACGATCTATTTATAGTAACATGATATACACTTTTAGTTTGTGTCGAAAAAATTAAGAGGTAAATCGGTAGAAACATGACAGTTATCACTGTCCGTTGATTTCCTATCAGAGTTTTTGAAGTGAAAATTTATATACCGACGTTGTGGTTTAAAAGTCGATGAAACTAAAAAAAAGAACTTTCTAGACAATAAAACAGAAGGCCTAATAAAGTGTCTCGTGCAGGATCCGAGGATTTACGTGTATAGTATGTGTATGCGTTCCTATACATTAAGCGAAGCGAATTTTTGAAGGTTTCTCTTCTATCGCATGTGAGCTGCACACACATTATTTTTATTTATTCAGTATTTACTTTATCGAGGGATTTTACAGGTATTCAAGCTGTTTGCAATCTCAAAAGGTTTTAAAGAGATAGACAATATATTATATAGATTCCTAGACTGACTCCATCTTTGAAGTTCCACTAAAATATTGTAATTACTATCTGGACACACTACTTACATAGTTGAAAAATGATAAGCCTTATTGGTTTTCGCTGGCTTTTCTTAATAACGGGGATGTTTTGCGAACCCCTGGTAGTGTTTTGTGGTTCATAAATGTCTTCTTAGGGCTTAACTTGAATAAAGTTATTTTTGTTTCGAGTTTACTAAAAGAATCGATTTTCATATGTTACCTGCGGTATGGAAATTTTATGGGAAGCGAAATTGATACAAGCGTTATGATTTTCTGCGTGAAATAAAATTTCAAAGACAATGGTATTTCAATTTTTCCCTCGGAGCGGACACCCTTTTTATATAATTAAATCTCATACTATACATAGATTTGCAAAGATTGTAATCGAATTGACGATTTTTATTAAATAGTTATTGAATCACTGCATCCTGCCCTGGATGGGTCGGTTGCGGAAAACGTTCAAAACCTACTTGACAAACATTCACATTACGCCAGTGTCGGGACTCGTAACGTCACACCTTGGTAATGAACTAGCGAAGGCCAGCGGCGTTTCGAACTGACTTCACAGTGACGTAAGTTGCAGAGAACATAAAGATTTTTTTTTGTAATTTTATTTTATAAAAACGTTGGTATCTGTAGCACCTACATTAATCTTTAAATGGTTGCGAATACTATAACTACAAGTGTGTAATATGGAGTGGACATTCCTTATATGATATAGACAGGATATATCAAAAAACTGTCGAGTAACTGACCACCATATCTTGAGTGTAATAATTTTTTATGTAACATGGGTGAAATGTATTTTCATATTTTTTTCTCGCACATAAAACAGGCCATAAAAGGAACACCAAGTCATACTAGGAGGGTACCAGAGGGCCAGGTACAATTAACTAGAAATACCCAATAAAGTCACCCCGGAAGTCCTACATTCCCCCATTACTCACCATAGCCCGGAGACCTTATGACTCATTTCGCAAATAGATAGCAAAAAACGCTAAATATAACTTACCCTGCGCGTGTTCCCTTCTTCATATGATATTGTGCCCTTTAAAACAGGCTTGAACCGGCAAGCCAGCATGATACCGGTGACTGGCTGTGAATTCTGTTTCATTCTCAGTCGCCGCTGATTTGGATTGTACTGCACTTAACATAAGGAGCAGTGCGCGATATAAATAAAAAAATGCTTCGAAATAGCAATCTCGGATTGCATATCAGCTTTAGTAAACTAAATTTCTTTTTCTATGGTATAAGTGGCTATCGAGCAAGCTTAACATGATGGTAAGTGATCACCGCTGCCCATAGACACCCACAACTCCAGGGGAATCGCAGGTGCGTTGCCAGCCTTTATTAGAGGGACTGGTTCTGAAGCGCAACTGTCGGAACACACCTATTGGTATTTGGCAGCAGATTTTCTTAATTTATTGTCGATTATTTGCTTTTATTGCTATCGCTTTGCTTTTCAGAAATACGTAATACGGTGACGGGCTTCGCTTCAAACTAGTTCCTATCCGGGGTGTTACATACCTATGTCTTAGTAACACGCTTAGATATATCTCAATCTAGGACCAGTTGATTTAATACTAGAAACTAAGCGGGATTATAGACAAACCATCACATTGGGTGTATTTTTGGTTTCAAATACCGTGAGGTCTTTTTTATTATTAAAGTGGTGTTTAAAATCCTATTCTTCACGAACTTCCTGATGCTAATGCTCATTCCGTTTTGTAAGAAGCTGTGTGAATCACACCGGTGCCAAACCATCAAGCAGTCACTTATCTCGGGGGGAAAGATTTCGTTTAGGACATTGTTTAGGTACTGCACCAGGATCTAACCAACTTGCTGAGTACTTGCGATTATCAGAATCCGTCTTTCGTCGCAGGTAACAATGCGGTCCAAAATTTCTACGTTTGTGTGCCTGTTGAGCAGTGCAAGGCACGTCTCGATACAACTTCGCGCTGACGATCACTGAGTTCGTCGGGCACCCATTTGTCAATCTTTTTTACCTAACCAATTTGACGCAAGTGGCCCAATATTGTCTTGCCGCTAACATCGAAAATTGCTGCTAATTCAGCTGTAGATTGAGTATAATTAGCTTCCACAATCGCATTTGATTCGGCATTGGCGACCAAAGTTTTCGGCGACCACGAGGTTCTTTTTTCAGGACGTAACTTCCAGAATAGAAGCGGGCAAACCAATAACAGGCAGTGCGTTGGTTTGTATTGTTAGATTCGTAAACGTAGTTGATGTTACGTGCCGTTTGTGCCGCTTTGCTGCCTCGACGGTACTCATATTCCGATTACTCGATTACTCAAATTTTTAACGTGTCCATGATGACGAAAAAGATTCAAGTGCGATGAAAACATAACTCTAATCGATAAACAAATGACTTCGATTAGAAAAGAATTTCATGTTTTTAAAATAAAAGTAATTTGAAATTAGAATTCTTAGACAAACAAAGGACACTTTTATTTCAAATGGCCAGTACTGCTGTTTCTTAGGTAAAGACCTATTACTATAAAGGTGAAAAGTTTTTTTGTTTGTTTGAACGCACTAATCTTAGAAGCAAGCAGTCGGATTTCAAATAAATGTGTTTGGATTTGATAGAGCGATCATTAAGGAAGGGTTTAGGCTATTTAATATCACGCTACCAACAAAAGGAACAAAGCTGTATTGAAAAAAGATACGTAAACAGGCAAAAATTATGAAATTATTTTTAGTCGCACGCCAACGCAGCCACGTTCACAGCTAGTATACGACTATGATTCCCAATTTTTGAGATAAATGTTCGTTCATAAATGTTAATATATAGAATATTAGATGATGATTGCTGCTTATGATTAACTATTTTAGAATCAAGATAGCATCATCCTTGATATCCAAATGTAGTAACATAATAACATTATATACGGAAAATTGAAAAATAGGTCGTAAATTATACAAAACATAATTCAAATGCACATCTATTAATAAGCCAGTGACTATTCTAATACATTTGAAATAAGTAAGAAGTACGAAATATCACCTCAAAAATTAATTTAACACTGTCGAAACCTCCAAATAATTTAATATAAATGTAAAAATAAAATCCTATAATATGCTTATTTATAGTCATCGCATTTAAAATACAGCGAAAAATATAATATAGTATACTTGATATGCGAAATTTTATTATTGTTTTGAAAGTCAAGGAAAACTTCCTGGAAAACAAAATAGCCGCGGCACTACGCCGATGAATCAGTTATTCGAGTGCGCAAAAAAAAGAACTTGACAGAAATACAACTTATCTGGTACTGAATCACTAAACGTTTATGTTAAGAATTTTCGAGTGTGTTATAATCGATCAGTGGTTAGGCTCATGGTCCACGCAAATAGTTCGAGATTGATTATTCATTCGTTATAATTTATTTTTGTGTGAAATCATACTCATACATAATATTAGTATGCGAAATTAAATGCGAAAGTCAGTTTGTTTGTTACGCTTTCACGCCTAAACCGATTATCGATTACGATGAATTTTGGTACACAGATAGATGGGACCCTAGAGGCGAAGATAGGCTACTTTTTCTGGCGAACTTATAAGAAGTGAGGTAAAGAAAGGGATAAACGTTGTATGTAACTTTTTATTGCGTCATCCGATCTGTTTGACAAAACCAATATAAGCGCGAGCGAAGCTGCACGTGAAATCTAGTTCTAAATATGCATGCAGTGTACCTATATTAGGTGACCATAATAGAAAATAGTTTCGAGGTCAGTTATAAAAAGATATTATTGGTGAGCGAGCACTTGTTTGGATCAGATTTACATAACTTTTATGTGTAAGATGTATAAGTAATGTTGAATTGACATTGCATGGAGGTGAATTCAAATCCTTATAATACCCTTGAGATCTTGCTGAACTAAAACACAGCGATGAAATCATAGCATGATGCTAATAAAATTCATCGTCAAATAGTTATAGATACTTTCCGGTAGTTGCACTTTACCTACCAAAGGCCGGAAGCTACATCTGGTGTCTTTTTATAGTGAAAATTTAGCGTTGTGGCTACAATCTCACCTGACCTTAAGCGACGTTACGGCCTAAGTTGGTGAACACGCTAAACCTGTTTAGGATCTGGCTTTCAAGTGCCACTGCTGAAACAGGCCTATTAGTATTTGGTTTTCTCATGATTTTTTCTTTCACCGAAAGCTGAAGCTCATTGTAGGTGGATTCGAACTCACGTCACTTGACGCTGCGTCGGTACACACTACCTCTGAGTTATTATCGCTTCAAAATCTCTGTGTCTTGCAGTAGTGGTGATTAACAGTGGCCATTCTGTATTTATAGTAGGTTTCAATGGTTCCTCTTGTCTGATAAGTTCCACTCATCTCTCTCGTGCTCTGTGTTAGCACTATAATGACCCATTACGAAAGAAAGGCCGCGAATTGATTTTTTGATCACGACAAAAAAAAAGGGCAAACCACGTTCACTATTTTGGGCCACTATGTCACTAATACCAGGTGAGATTGTGGTCAAATATAAGATATATAGGAAAAGAAACTGTGCTTGATGGAAATCACTATAGAATCCACAAGCAACGGTGACTGCTAAGAGATAATTTAACCTTCAGAGGTTTGTGAAACTTAGCGTGATAATAAGCATTATATAATCCAAAAACAACGGCAACTGCCGTCAGATAATCTGTCCTTGAAAGTTAGTCACTGTCTCACCATCCCGCCAGTCACAAAGCAGCTGAATATATATTTTTTTATAGTTAAGGTATACCGTTATGGCCATAATCTCACCTAATCTAAGTGACGATACGTCCGAAGTTGGTAGACACAATAAACCTGTGGAGGGACTGGCTCTCAAATGCAACAGCCGGAACACACCTATTCGTATTGGGCGACAGATTTTCAACTTGAGGATAGTTACTAGCCAGGCGGGCATCAGAAAAAGCCCTACCACCATGCGAAATACCTGATACCTGATTCTGGATCTTGAAATTAAAAAAATGTTACGATTACTGGCCTACCAGCAGGCATCTATTCATCGGAACCCAGTTAAGTACAGATCCGTACCAACGTGTTTGATTGTTGAATATACCCTGAGTATTCCCGAAACCTGACATTGGTACTATAGCGACACAAGTTGTACCCTCTTTTTAGTTATCCAAATAAAATAAAATAAACCTTTTAAGGAACTTCCTATCCTGCTACGGAGTTCAATGCCTGATGCATGCTAAAAGAGGAACATGTAGCACGACTCATCGGTCGACAAGCACCATCAAATACACCATTCTTAATACCACATACCAGGGATACTTTTTACACTTCTTCTGCTTGATGGTCGTAGTGTAGTCGAATACGAATGTCCTGTCATAAAATATTCCAAACACGTAATAAGTATATAAAGGAAATAAAAAAATATATAATGAATATAATTGAACGTTGATACGCTAAACCGAATGACTTTCCGAAACGGTCCCTGCGAACCGACCGGTAACCGGTCCAACCGGCTTTTTGTCGGAATCTACCCTCATCCGTCGACCTGGCTTCTTCGAGTTGTATATTTTCTTCCAGCGGATAATACACTTTAAATTCACCTACATATAGATGAAACTTGATTAATGTTAAAGTGCGCCCGACAGTCACGACCTAAGCAAGGATAAATCTAAGGATTCAGACCGCTATAAGCTTGTTTTGATTTTTATTATAAATATAATATAGTCGATTTTCCTATGTGCTATGTTGTGATGAATAAGTTTTTGATTTTTATCGAACACTTGACCCGTCATGTCGAATGTCCTGGGAATGTTCGGAAGGCGATTAAATAGAAGCTGTGATTATTAGATACAATATTCAAATCTTTATGTTTTTTTTTTACACAGGAACTGGTTTTCATATACCTATATATATCTTGAAAAATATACATACTCATATCGTAACCATTCAAAATTCAACCAGCAAGCATAATGATGTTCCCCTGACATCACTTCTTATTATTGCTTCCGCTATTTAATCACTCGCCATTAAATTAGATTTAGCTTGAATATTTTTTTTATAAAACCACACCCGCATTAAGCTTCAAGCATTTAATAAACATACAAATCAAAAACACTAAGTAACGTCTAGGCTCAAAACAATAATTTGTTGATCACACAAATAATTGCCCTCTGAGGGATTCGAACCCGCAACACTGTTTGGCAGCGGTGTTGATATCACCACTTAAATCGCTGTACCAAACATGCGATTATGTGCAAACTATTTGTAACCGCGACTTCGTTCGGGTGGTACGTTAAGTTTTTTTTTTGTAACTTTTTTCTGGATGGAAGGTAATTAGCCTATGTCGTTTTTGTGTTCCTAAAATGTGTGTCTCATAATTTCTCGACAAGATGCTGGGTAATTAAGCCGTGAACATGTAATATACAAACTAATATTTCCATTTATAATAATACTAACTGAGCCCGCGACATCGTTCGTGTGTGACAAAAAAAAATTCATATGCTTTGTCGATTTTTGTATTTTTTTTCAATATAACTTTGCTCCTATTAGTGATAGCGTGATGTTACATAGCCTAAAGGATTCCTCAAAGATTGCACTATCAAACACTAGAATATATATTGAAACCTGACAAGCAGTTCCTAAGATTAGCGCGTACAAACAAACATACTTTTTTTCTTTATAGTTTTAATATTAGAGAATTTACACAGGATTTTTTTTTCCCGTACTAAGTAAACATAAGTTTAGCGTAAAACCCATGTTAGTCACATCAAAACGAATTTATTATCGATCAATACAAATTCCTTGCATGGAATTACTCCTACTGAATCTCTATTTTTCCCAATCTACGACATTTGATAATGATTAATGTCCAAATAATTGCCATAAAAACTAACACCATGAGAAGTGTAAATGGAAAGTTAACGATGGAGTTTTATGACAGCTTCGGAACAATCAAAAATTCTAATACAGTCCAACGAATTTATTCTAATAGTGCCGATACTTTAATATTATATATGTGACTGTGAGTTTGTTTTGTTACGCTTTCACGGCTTGACTACCTAACTGATCATCATAACATTGTCATTGTCACATTGACATGCACGTTGTCAGTGACACATAAATGGATATAGGAGGTATCTGTCATGACTTCAAGAAATGTGGGCGCTGTTCCTTGTCTCTGGCAACACAGGTGTTGAACTGACGCCGTGGTGTAGTGTAGTGCTGGGTGATTAGCATTCGATGAGTTACTATATGCCCCTCTCGCCTTGGCCTAAACCCTGGTAATGTGTTTGCGCGTTGCCATTAGGAAGTCCGTAAACAATGGAATTTTAAACACCACGTTAATCAAAAAGGGAAGTATCTATCATTCAGGCAAAAGTACTATTTCCTAGAGATAGAGAAATATTTCTTAGTTCGAAGTGAACGAAGTCGCGAACACAGATTTTTGAATACCATATTTTCTTAAATAATGAAAAATTCGTAATATAAAAAGATCTTACAAATTTAATACGTGTCAAAAACGTGTTGCGTTTTTTTTTAAATAAAACGAACGTGTGATATTGTTTGTCATCTATCTGTTCGTACATTATTAACCTGATTACAATGATACTTTTGTGGACAACTGGGACCACACTCATGTAGGCTCTATATCCTGTAAATCCGCTCAAAATGAGTACCGAACGAGTTACGAGAAAAAAGAAAAAATAGTTTCGAATTTCAAATTCGATTGGATTAGTAAAAAATATGAAATTGCTTGATGAATTTACTTTTTCATTCTTTATAGGTTTAGCGTTAAGACCACAATTTCACCGGATGTTAAGTACCGATGAGACTCAAGATGGTGGAAGCGGTAAGCGTACTGGAAGGTCTGTCTCTCTTGTTCAATTGTCTGAATACCATATAGACATTAGTCAGTAGATTTTCAATTTGAGGGTGGTAGCTAACCAGTTGGACAACTGAAAAAGTCACATCATGATAGCGAATTTTCATCACGATGTTTCCTTTCACTTTCAAATATACTTGTTTTTTACATTACTTTTTTAACTATCAATTTTATTTCGGTTATCTAACTCTAAAATACTCATGTAGCTAATTTTACAAAGAGGCCCCCACTATTGATAGAACACTGGTTTGACTGTAATACTTACAAACTTTCAAATGTAAAAAAAGCTACCGTTGACAGAAAGTGGCGGTCTCAAGGGGTTGCGCAATTAATGGGCGCATCTTTGACGTCAAATTAGGTCTGAATTACCCTGACATGTGTCACGTTGTGCACATGTGGGTAACGCGCCGTAATGTTTTTAAACCGTTTCATATGCAATATGTTTTAATCCCTAAAGGGTTCATTGGTAAAGGTTATGAGACTTTTGAAAATCGAAGAATTTAGTATTCTTCGAAAGATAATTTAAATGTAAGTAACTGTATACCGATCAATATTGATTATCATATACACTACTAACTAAATTATTTAATAAATTTTGACCCGTTTTTGTGACTTTTTTCAGTACAGTTTTGCTGCTATTGCTGGGAGTTTGATGTTAACAGCCTCCAGTTTTCCTCAATGATTATTTTATTAAATATAGAAATAATGTTTGAAATCTGACTGGTAGTTCCTAAGATTAACACGTTCAAACAAACAAATATTTACGATTTGTAAAAAAAATACGATAAAATTTTGCTTAAGAGTGGTAAAACGCAACTATTGAGAAAGGCTTTCGGGTGTTTAATATAACGAGTCCACTAATAAGGGCAAGGCTGTATTGATAATAGTAACAAAAACGGTCGAAAAATATTAAATAATTTTTACTTCCGCACGAATGAACTCGCGGGCACCCATGTAATACATAATAAATAGATACTTTGCTCATGTACCTAACTTTAAATATATGTTTATTATATATTTTCCTAATGTATTAAATCTATTTAACAGGTGACGTTTATGGAATACACTGCCGGACAGTCTATAGAATCAAACAATTGTGTCGGACCATAGCTAAGAAAAGTTAGAAACGTCAATTAAATGTTGTTTACGAGTTGACGTTGGGAAAAGTGGCTTTAAAATATGACGTCATTAATTAAACTCAGTCGTTCCATGTTTTAAATACGAACGTTGTCCCGATATATCCATATTCTTCGGTATAATGGCGGCGGGTCATCCATCACCGGTTCCACCTCCCGCGCCCTCACCACCCCCTTCCCTCCAATCGCATCAATCTTATGCAATGCAGCCTGCACGTTCCTGCTCTATTGGTACTCCTGCGGTAATTTGTCGAAAGCTTTAAAATTTCCCTTTGTTCAATTTAACTTCTCATTTTATTTATAATATCATTTTTGAACTATCTTTTAATTATGCTTCGTATAATTTTTACCAAGTTTTAAGATGTTCTGGCCTCGAATATTAATTCATTATATTAGTTTTACCATATCAACTTTTAATAAAATCTCTCCATTACATTCAGAGTCATAAGCGGATAGACAGACAAAAATATCATATAAAATATTTTGTTTTGAAATGTATTATAGGTTCAACGTCTGGGACATAATCTTAACTGAACTGAAGTGACGATGTGGCCCAAGATGGTGAGAATTGGCGGTAGTTTTTCAACTGGAAGGTGGTAGCAAGCCAAGTAGACATCAGAAAAAGCCCTATCACTATGCTATGGTTTACTAACGATGTTTTTTATCACCGAAAGCTCAGGCTCATTGTAGTTGAATCCGAACTCACGTCCATTAACGTGGTGTCCCTACACACTACCAACTGAGCCATCATTACTTCTGACCTCTGGCTTTCGGTGAAGGAAAACATAGTGAGGAAACCATAGCATGGTGGTACGGTTCCAATGCCCGCCAGGCTAGCAACCACTCTCAAGTTAAAAACCTGCTGCCAAATACCAATAGGTTTGTTCCGGCAGCTGCACTTGAGAGCCAGTTTCTCCACAGGTTTAGCGTGTCTACCAACTTGGGCCGTATCGTCACTCAAGATCAGGTGAGATTATGACCATAACCTTAACTATAACAAATACATTAAAATAAAGTACACTTTAATTGCAATATTTTAAGTATAATTAATGTGCCTACAAATTTGATTCCGACACAGTTTTATTATATTCATCTATAGTTTCGTATAAAATATTTCTTATATATAATATATCTAAACAAGCTGAACCCCTGACATAGTTCGCGTGAAATAAAAATTAATTGATAAATTTTCCCGATTTTGTAACTTTTTTCGATACAGATTTGCTCCTATTGGTGGCAGCGTGACGTTAAATAGTCTAAAACCACCCTCAATTATTGCTCTATTAAATATAAAAAGGATTTTTGAAATACGAACGTTAGTTACTAAGATTAACGCGTTCAAACAAACAAACTTTTATAATATAAATATACATAAGCTATAGCGAATGAAAATTATATTCTTTTACATTAATAACGCGACAATTATTGACACCGTATGTAAAAACTATATATATCCTTAATTAATTAAGAGTCGCAGATACATGTCTAGTCAAACGTCAATCTGACACCCACACTCCCAGTTGTGGGAGTCGAAATAATCACAGAAGAATATGTTAATCTTCCCTGGTACCGTTACTTGCTGGTCAAAATTTTTAACCATTTTAACTGTAAAATTTTAAATTTATTTAATCAAAAATTTGTAGATTTTTCCCGACGACGGTAATGACCGAAAATAAGACAATGTGACAAAGCGAGAGATAAACAATGCTGGAAGGTTCCATTATTTAGCTTGGGACTTATTGCAGTGACTTTCTTCAATATTAGTAAGACTGAAAACCGACTGAAGAAATGGATATAATGGGCTCTCATTAAAATTAGGTGTGGTTTTCGCTTTGGCTGTATTTAAATTTAATTGTGACGTGAAGTTAAGTATGGTCAGATATTACAAGAATACTAAAAATAAATAAAATAATACATGAGCCAGCATTACATATTTTCTTTATATGTTAAGAATATAAATGTGTTAGAATATGGTTAGTTATATCAGGACTATTGAAATAAATCTGCAATACAATTTTGAAAATAATGAGGGTAGAATTCAAAGTTGTAGACTGAGAAAAGAGGTATATTAGCAGACATTCAGTTATTATCCACTGTTATCAGCGACGAAGCGGACGTTCCGTATGTTCCTGATATGTAAATTGATTGTTTTTAATATCAATTCTACTGTGAGGGTAAAATTTAGTAAATTATAGAACAATTATTCGTTAAACAAACAGTTTTATAGCCTTAGTAAGACATATATGAACACAATAGTTGTTTAAAAGATAATACAGTTTGATTTCAAGACATTCATGAATCAAGCTTCTTCACAATAAAAAATTATAGTATCGAATTACAGTTGCGCCCATTATTTTATAGCCACGGAATACTTTGCTAATCTTTTTTAGAGTATGAAACTCATGATACTACATCATAACAATTCACGAGAATTCATTTTCAAACTCGAATAAAATGTATAATGTTAAATGTTATCAAAAAGGATAAAGAAATTAAAACACGTTATAAATACGGTAATAAATTTAATTAATTATTACTTAACAGTTTTGCGTCAGTAAAATAATGTCACTGGTAAATGTTATCGCGATACTGAATATACAAAAAGAATACGAACTCTAAGGCATTGTGATCTGTGCCAAGATTACACCTATAGTCGGTTTTTAGAAAGGAATTTTATAAAATCTTTTCCTTTGACGCACGCGATTATTTAATAATAATGTCAAGAACGTATGCATAGAAACATTAAAAAGAAGATGTTATATAGATATATGGGTAATACTTTTCTATGTAAATCTTGTACACTAAGCCCTTACGATTAGATTCAACTTCGCTTGGCAAATATTCACGATACCAAGACTGAAGTTAAAGTATTCAGTAGCGAAGCATTCCGGATATTGTCGGAGGAGATTGTTTTAGATGGAACTTGTACTCTTTATCTATACCACAGTGTAAACACTTAATAGTGGTAACAATAATTTTTTTTAATTCCAAATATTCTAAAAAGCACGAAACGAACTCTCTCGATGTACGATATTTGATTACGTTCAGCGCATTCTGGTCAGTCAGTTTTTATTTTACCTTCACTTACTGACCCAACCTTTCAAAATGAGATGACTTATTTTTATTTTAAATAAAAATCTGTGGTCATACGAGAGAACAGTTTAATAAGACAACCGACCCATCCGTAGACAACGTTCAGAGTGAGGTCCCCTCAAAAATTATGTCTATATGATAAGCAATCTTTTCTCAATTTTTTTCTAGAAGCATGTTAAAATGAAGTTGATGTCACAGTCCAACCGTAATGGAAATCACCAGTTAGAAGTTCATTGGAGGTTCTCGCTCTCATGTTTTATCTTAATAGTTGTAGGTGTTACAGTTATGTCCACAATGAAGCCCCAATATGAAGGACATAATAAACCTGTGGAAGGACTGGCTCGCAAGTGCAACTGCCAGAACACATCGTCCATACACGCATTCTTAAGTGCCTTCCCAGGGCCTAAATTGATTCAAGTTTTTTATTTTATTTTGACTTAACTCGAAGATTAATTAGCACTCCTTAGTACTGATCAGCAAATTGCAAAGTTGGTGGTCTCCTCTCATTACAATATTTATCTTTATACAAATCCTTGATGTATTACGCACCACTAACGGTGTTTAAGTATCAACATAATTCAGTTGAACCACTAGTAATTTATTACACTACATTCATTGCCTACTTTTTTACCCACATTCATCAACTTTATTATTCGAATTTGATTTTCTACCTAACTTTTGCGCAGTCTGTTAATTGCAGTATAATTGAGACGCTTTATTTTTCATGAAGTTTCTGCCTTTCGTGGGCTAATAGGACAAGACTATTCTGTCCGACTAAATTTTGACTTTTGAATTTTGATATACTATGATATGCTGACGCGTGTCACGTCCTCCAACCAGCTGGAATACATCTATCAATTGAGCCAGTTGGTAAGGATCTCTAATTACGCATGATAACATAAGGTGAGAATGAGGCCCAGTGCTAAACCTATAATTTAAAGGAAGGTTCTCGAGTAAGTAAGTAGCCAATTGGTAGAGGTAGCCATCTGCCCTACCATGAGTTAGGTCTGGATTTTTCTATGTTGATTTATATGTGCATTGTACAGTCATACCCAGAACTTATTATACCGTTAGTTTGCAAAACATCAAATGTTGGTAAATACGAAAGAAAAGAAAAAATGAAGAAAATATGTAATTATTATTAAAAAGAAACATACAAGAAATAATGCGCATAATAAGCTGGTATATACTTACATACAAAGGTATACAAACATAAATAACAATAATAATATGTGTACGTAACCAAACTGCACGTCTCTTTGTTATGGAAAGGCCGTCAGCTTAGTATATGTTAAACGACAAGACATCCATAGCTGATTTTTAACTGGAACCCAGGTCAAACCACACACATATACACATCGATATCAAAACAGAACAACGAAAATCAACGTCGAATAAACAAAACAAAAAACTTTATCCTGTCAAAAAATAGTAACAGGAATAATTATCGTGAACATTGCATTAATCAAATTCCGCGCACAGTACTATCGGGGGGTGGATCCCCGGGGTGTCGGGGCCAATGGGGGCACGAGAAAAACGAACGCTGCGGGCTGGATGCGAAAAAAGCTGAAAATGACCGGTACACACGTGATAGCGGTTCACTGACGGTTCATAGTTTTGTCTTAACATTTTAATATATAAAGCAAAAGTAATGATTAGGTTGGTCGTAGGTACGGACATCGCGTCAAGGGACGTCACTTCGAATCCACCTGTAATGAGCCTGTAAAACGTGTACAGCCATGAAGTGTAAACTGTTTGAATATACGTGTATTTGGAAGAAGCAGTGTTGAGGATCATAAAAAAGCAGGCCTGTCTGTAATTCCTTGCATAACAACAAAATTTACGCTGTTATGTGTTCTTTATGGCTGAATATGATTGCAGTAGAGACGCAACATTCTACATGTTATTACCATTTTTCAATATTTTTAAATATAATTTACATACAAATATAATACTCTAAGATCAATATAACTTTGTATTGTAAACGAACCTTTTTTGCAATGTGATAATTTGATTGAGCTTAAAAAGATATATAAAACTTTGTGATAATAACGTTTATACTTGATATACCAATACTATATACACAAAGTTGAATAATAAATCCTTAAATTAAATGTCAAAACTAATAATACCTACTTTTGGATAATTTTCAAATTAAAATGTCTCCAGATATATCGTTTAGAACTTACAGTCGTGTATAGCATGCCGATATCGCGCAGGCTACCTATATAGTAGCAAAAAACGCTAGCCCTCCCCGTCACCCGGGGGAGCACTGCCGGCCCTACTGCATTCATTAATTGCTAATTTGCAGATCGCGGGTCAGATGTATGGACGAGAGAATTTGAGAGAATGCTTCGGGTGATGGAACTGTAATTCGATCATTTGTTTTTACGTTATAGTTTTACCTCCTAATTACTCTAACATCGTAAAGGTTAAACTCATTATTTTTTGTTAATTTTAAGGAAGTACAGATTATCTACATTATTAATATTACAAAACGAAAAAAAAAGACGCGTTAGTCTTAGGAATCTAATAGTTGGATCTCAAAAATTATTTTTGTATTTGATATAGAAATCATTTATTACATAACATTTTATTGTGCATTTATTATAGCATAAATTATGTAAATAATTCCGGACATTAAGTAAGAGTTTAACACGAGGGACGTTAAGTATTTGAGGTTTTTGGGCATCTCAAAAGTATTTAATCCGTTTCAGTATCGGTTGCAGATATTAAATTATTTCAGACGTCCGGTTGTTCCAGATAATTTCATCTGCGGTTAATTACAGTTTTCATAGAATTGTATTTAGGATGATTTTAATAAATGTAGTCATGTGAAATATTCCCTTATGTAATTTAGACTAGCTGATTCCAAGACTTTCCGTGGAGTTGAATCCTTCGGGTAATTTAAAAACTTCGTTTTTAATTATATGAGCAGGTAACTATGTTAAGTAAAAATTAGTATAAAATATATATAGCTCTATTGAAACTTGATTACATTAATATAATGTACAATGATGTTACTAAAATATTTTAACTAATATCCTTTGCCTTTTTTATAGTTTATAGGTTTAACGTTATGGCCATAATCTCACCTGATCGTAAGTGACGATATGGCCCGAGTAGGTGAACACGCTAAGCTTATAGAAGGACTGGCTCCCAAGTGCAGGTGCCACAGCACACCTATTATGGCAGATTTTCAATCTGAGGGTGGTAGCAAGCCAGGCGGGCATTAGAGAGAGAAAAAAGCTATGATTTCATCTTGTTGTTTTCCTGCTATAAAACCTCAGGCAGGCTCATTGTAAAGATTCAAACTTACGTCCACTGACACCGTGTCAGTCTCATATGGCATGGAAAGTACCATATATTTTAATCCGTAATAGTAGTAGTACCTATTATGTGCTAAATTTTCTCAAAATCTGTTTGGTAGTTTCGTAACCAAGCGGATGCAAGGTCTACAAAAACCAGACGAAAATTTAAAATAATACATTGTTAACGTTTGTATGAATAAAAAAGGGTATCTTACAATAAAGTTGTTAGTCAATTATTTTGACCTCTTTTTAATATTCAGAAAGTTTTTCAGTTAATTTAGCACCATTTTGTTCTTTGTTAACAGTATTTTTAATAAAGTACCTATTGATAAGATTTAGTGTTATCAAAAGAAAATGAAAAAATAGTTTTATTATTAGTAGGCATTTTTTTTTTTATTGGTAAACTGGTTCACTACACTATCCTTTATTGTTTCTCGACCAATTTTCCTTCTTCTTTTACATTTACTGTAATCTAGGTAATATCGAACATTACTGTCATTAATAAAAAAATGAATACATTATTTTTCTGTAACATAGAGAAAAATAAAAAAGTGCAGTTAGCAATTTTCCTGTTCTGCTATTTAACAACCGATTGTCATTTTATTTCCTTTTTTCACATATATATTGAAGAGCTTCAGTTTTTATCAATAAGCAAAGTTATTATTTTAATGTATAGACAGATAAAGACAAAATAGTTCAGAACCATTTTCTTCCTTTTGTCAATCGATTACCTCTATTTTTCGTCTATACCCATAGCCCTATACAAAGGTACCTTGGTGTCATCTACAAACAAAAAAAGTTTCTCATTTTGACACACCGTTATAAGATTTTCAATAATGATTGTAATCGAACTTCGTTTGTTGATACAGCAAATTAGTCTGTGATGTTATTATCTCGGCTCTTCAAGCCGCTTAACGTATTTATAATTAGTGTTTACTTTATATCAACTCTATACTTAGCCATGGATCAGCCAGGTGACCTGTAAAATCAGGGTACTCAATATGTCATGCTACAATATCTCACCATAGTACATTTTTTTTTCTATTGTATTAATTTTTTTATAGTTTGGGGTTTTAGCGATATGGCCACAATCTTACCTGATGTTAAGTGACGATCTGGCCCAAACTGGTGAACACGTGCTACAACTGAATACACCTATAGGTATTTGCAGCAGATTTTTAACTTGAGGGTAGTAGCTAGCCAGGCGGGTATTAGAAAAAACCCTACCACAATACTATGGTTTCATAACGATGTTTTCCTTCATCGAAAGCTCGTTCTCATTGTAAAGATTCGAACTTCATTCACTCGGCGTCTGGACACTACCAACTGAGCTATCATGGCTTCAAACTATATAATAATTCTTCCGAATATTATATAAGCGAAAGTAAGTTTGTTTGTTATGCTTTCACTCCTACACCGCTGAATCTTTTTTGAAGAATTTTGGTATAGAGATAGATGGGAACCTGGAGAAGGTGATAAGCCACTTTTTCACATGACAATCGTATTGAAAGTGGGGTAAACAGCGGGTTAAACTTTGTATGAAACCGGTTATTGCGTCATCCGATATGTTTGACAAAATCAATATTAACGCGAACGAAGCCGCAGGTAACAGCTAATATAATACAATACTATACTTTGGTTTTTAATGGTAGTTCTAGTCGCAGAATTAGCTTTTATTGTGAAATATAATTGAAAAGTGAGACAATGATATTTACTAAGTGACAGTTAATTGACACATAAACATGTAAAATGATAATAGTGTATGAGAAAACCGAGGGAGTGACGGACGGACCTCAGGCCGGACACGGATCGATCGAGCTCGCGTCTGATCGGGCGCATGTGTGCAACGAAATAAACGGAAACACGCTGCGGGTGGGAAAAAAATCGCCACGTCAAAATGGACGCGGATATTGTTAGTTCAAAGTGAACTGACCGTGTTGCTTAGCGATTTAACGCCGACGTCAGTTCAAAACCGTTACCATTTTCTGGGTAACATAGCTCGTGCAAATTTCATTTTGGAGTCGTATTTCAAAGACTGTCGTGCTTAACTACTAAACGCTAGTCGTGTGTCTTAGTGGACACACGCGCTCACAAACACGCTTTTTAATTGTAGCGAATTACTATATCTCTCTAAAATCCTTGAATGGTTATACATTTTTATCTTGAAATTGATAAATCACAGAATATATAACATTGTCTTCAATATGTTGATTACATAATATGAATTCGAGGTATCTAGTATATTTTTGGGTTCCGTACTAAAACAGTTGGCTTCATTTTCCGTAAATTTAAAATACTGTTCTCCACTACCTCTCTGCTTTCTTCATGACCAGATCAAGTTTCTTGCCATTTCTTCTTGATGACTGGGTTATTTTCCGAACCGGTTGTAGTTTTGACGTTCATAAGCCCACCCCCAGGACCTAAATTGAATAAAGGTTTTTCATATCATCTGAAATTAAATTTAAGTAAATACAGGCGTATGTTATTTATTCTTATATATGTTCAATTTTGGCTAAATTAGAAAAAAAAAACAATAAAGAAAGATAATGAGGTATTATGAAAAGTTGACAAAAATAAATTATGTATTACAGAAAAATAAAAAAGGAGGGGCTGTGCTTGTTATTTGGATGTTATGTCATCTATCTCCCTTTAAAGTATACGAGATTTAAATCTTTAGATTTATTTAAGTGAAATATGTATTATTTTTAAGTAACTTAAATATGATTTTTCGAATATTGAAACATTCAAAAATTTTTAATATACTTTACTAACTAAAAAACGGGTGTGTTTGGCAAAAATATAAGGAGAAATTAAATTTTATGAATGGCCAATTCACAACGAGGCTACTGTTAAGGTGCAAGCGTCACCAAACAGTCTGGCATCGGGTGGTGCCCCCTTAAAAAAATTGCACCGCTGGGCAGTCAGAGGGCGGTGGGGGGCGGCCTCAACTTTGACACCACGTTTCGGACGCCCATCCTGTTTACCCTTAATTGGTGTTGCGCTCCGATCCCATTACAATTTGATTTCCTGAAATTATTTTAACTGATTTTAAATGACAAGTGAACGCGGGATCACATAGCTTTACTAGTACTGTTAAGAGAAGTATATCGAAATCATTTTGATCATTGAGATTACTGTTTTTTTTTTTTAATTAGATTTTCTGTAAATACGAATACTTTTATCAAAAACCTTTTAATTTACGATTTTTTTATCAATTCAGAATATAGATAGAAAGTGTCTAAATGATGATCTAAACCTCTATTTAACGCATTATTTCAACTGATAACCTTTACATAATGAATCCTATCAATTATTCCCACTTATACCACAATAATTCATCTCTTGACGGGTTCAGGCACGTTAAGTTCTGCATAAGAAACTATGCATAGTATTTTGTATTTATATGAATTTCAATTAACTTAAATTCCAGTATAATTTTCTTCGTGCCAAGCATGTCGGTGTTAAAGTTTATCCATTTACAAAAATTCCATCGGAGGCATCTGAATCATTGTTCACTTCACAAAAAAATTGCAAACATTAATGAAATGCTTCAAAGGTGCACTAGTTAGATATCTACAAAAAATATATCCAATTGCATTAATGTAATAGATTTTTTATTATGATATAGGGGACAAACGAGCAAACGGGTCATCTGATGGTAAATGTTCACCGCTATCTATGTACACCCACAACACCAGAGGAATCGTAGGTGCGTTGCCGGCCTTTAATAATAATTGAATTTCGCGTCAATTTCAGTTGTGGACAATTTGCTATCAAATGGATATTGGAGTATCAAGTAATTGTTTGTTGGTTCTTAACCGAACAGCGATTTATATATTTTATAAATCAATATCCGTATTGATTTATATTTCCATGGTAGTAAAACTTTTTCTAATGTCCGCCTGGCTAGCAACCACTCTCAAGTTGAAAATCTGCCACCAAATACCGATAAGTGTGTTCCGGCAGCTGCACTTGTGTGCCAGTCCCTCCACAGGTTTAGCGTGTCTACCAACTTGTGCCGTATCGTCACTTTAGATCTGATGAGATTATAGCCATAGCGCTAAACCTTAACTATAAAAAAAAATCTTGCATTTAAGAATTCAATTATTTAATTCCCTCGTCAACACCTTTTCGCATCACAAAGTCGCATTTTTATCGTAATTTAGATACTAATCCTCCTTGTTGAAGATAATCACTACCATTACGGTTTAAGTGGGTATAGTGTCTTGTATAGGTTTCTGTATGATTACTACAGTAATGTACAGTACAGTACAGTAAATGTACAGTAAGTAGTGCAACTGTCGGAACATACGTATCACTTCACTAGTCCCTCTACTAGGATTAGCGTGTCCACTGTCGGGGGTCAAGTCGTCACTTAACATCAGTTGATATTGTGGGTATAAGGTTAAACCTATAAAAATTATAGTTTCCGTGTAAGCTTTTTACTTTTATACAGTCATTTTTAACCCACATCGCTTGTTGGCTATAATTAAACCGTATATAGTATGCAAAATACCACCTATGATAAACAAAATAGGGTCGCTGAGTATATTAAAAATATATATATATAAAAATGAATACAATTGAAATGTCCCTTCAGAATGGCTAAATAACAGCTATTTATTGAATTCATATGTATAGAAGGAATTTATATAAAAAAAAAAAAACATAATTTAAATTTCCGAAACGGCTAAGCATATTATGACGGCATTTTCACCGGCAGAAAGCTGATATTTAAAGAGAAACTTACGCTTTTTTTATTTCAAATACACTCGAACGAAAATATTGGCGCGCGATAAGTAAAAATAATAATCACTGGATGGAAACTAAAATCACATAATTGTTATAGAAATCCATGAAAACCGTGTAACAAACTGCAGTGAAGTGGTATCAAGGAAACAAAATCGACCGATAGAAAGCGCTATTGTTTGTCTGATAATTCACTTTACGACCTGAATCATAGAGGAACGAAATGTAGGAGTCACTTCGACACTCGATTTATACAGCGTACATAGATTGTATTTAACTAAGACATTTTTATTGGCACTTTGTTGGTCTGTGGCTGATAGTAGACACAATACAAGCCAAAGATAAAAAAAAACACTGAAAAAAAAATTCACCAAAATTCATCATGCCGGCTCCCTTATTACGTGATTCGTAGAAACAAAACCATAGCAAAGGTAATAAATAATCCTTACTAATATTATAAATGTGAAATTGGGTTTGTTTTTTGTTTGTTACGCATTCACGCCTGAGCCGCTGAATAGATTATGATGAATTTTGATAAATTCGCGAATACCTTATTGGATATAGGGTAAACAGAGAGCTAAACTTTCTATGAAACTTTTTATTGCGTCATCTAATTTGTTTATCAAAATCAATATGAACGCGAGCGAAACCGCAAGTAAAACCTATTCAATAATAAATACACACTAAAGGTATTATGATTTTTTCATTTAGAAGCAAATATTCAGCGATTTTTCCAATCGCTTTCCTTTAGCAAAATACGTAATAGTAAAGAAAATAAAAGATACTCTTTTAGGTAATGCAAATAAAATAATTCGTGAAATAAGCAGATAATAATAAATTACAGTAACAAAATATAACTCATCGAGACAGTCATAGAGAATTATCATATTAAATAACCTAAATGCAATGAAAGAACATAAGTAAGTAAATAGTAAATATACATAATACACACGTACATATATACAAACTTTATATAACCGAATTGTGTTAATCAGTATCGCTTTGACTAATGTATAAATAAACTCGTGTCCTAGCACCTATTATTTGTAAATGTCATTTTCTAATCCAAATTTAGTCACAGAGTCAAGTTTCTATGAGTGTTTTGGTCACAATCTCTCCTGACGTTCAGTATTGATATGCCCAAAGATAACCGAAACACAAATGAATACGCTGGAAATTAAGTATGCGTGCCTGGAAATAAGTTTTAACTTGAGGATGGTACATAACCATGTGGATATCAGAAAGTACTCTACCGCCATATTCGGATATTTATTTCCCGTACTAATTAATAATATAAACAATAAAAATTTTGAAAATAACTTATGGCTGCATTACCAGTACATAAATTCATCATTGGCCCATTGCCAATAACCGCTGGAGTTAACACGTAGAGACCAACATAAGATATAATATATTACAAGCGACATATTGACGTATGGACAATGTGCGAAATTGAAAGAACATATATAATTCATCAAATACATATGTTCGATAGAAGATTTTAAAATAGAATAAGTTGAACAAAGCATAACTTCTATCTTTGGATAACTTTTCCAGTGCAACACTTCTATCATTCATAAGTCACTATTGATATTATAAAGCGGATAAGCTTGTTTGTTTTTCTGTCTGCCTGTTTGTTTCTTTGTTTGAACACGCTAATCTTAGGAACTACCGGTCGGATTTCAAATGTAATTTTTGCATTTGATAGAGCAAGCATTAACGAAGGCTTTAGGTTGTTTATAATAATAATATTTTTATTGCCAGTAACAAAAGTTTTAGAAATACATGTATTTAATGTTATACTACGTGACCAAGGGACAAACTCAGCAAATGCTGTGTGGCACAGCTGCAGGAACAGCGCTGGTTTTCAGTCTGCCCCTATTTTTCCCCCCTATTTATCGTCACTCTACCCCACCACCAATAGCAGCATTGTTTTATTGAATAAAGTTACAAAAATTATTAATTCATTTTTAGTTTACGCGAATGAAGTCGCGGACACAGCTAGTCATAAAAGCGCAAAGGCAAGGCAGTCACGTATCTTTTCTTAATGTATTTAATACATTTCATTTGAACACCCATTGAGAACGAATATCATAGCAACTAAATCCATAAAGAGTAAAGTTCTTTAAGGAAAAAAGACATTTAAAAAGTCTTAAGCTTGATATATATCTGTTATTCTGCGATCTTTTTAGATTAATAGGTTAAACGATTATAGCCACAATCTCACCTGATGCTAATTGACGATGTGGCACAAAATGGTAGACGCTAAGCCTTGTGGGCCTCTACGAGGTCCCTACTAGCTCTCAAGTACAACTACCGGAACACACCAATAGGTATTTAGCGGCAGATTCTCAACTCGAGGGTTGTAGCTAACCAGGTTGGCATTACTACTACTACCCCACTACCATGTTATGGTTTCACCGCGATATTTTCTTTGACCGAAAACTCAAACTCATCGTAGGTGAATTTGAACATACATCCCTTAATGCTTTGCCCGCACGCACCATCAACTGAGCTAGCATCAAATTCATGTACAGTTTGTGTTATTTGACTATATATATTTTATAAAATTGGATCCAATTTCCGTAAAATAGTTTAGTTATTGTGGCCGAATGAAATAAATTATAAATAATAACTCACGTGATGATTTTTATTTGCTACGTGAACTTGATTAGTTTAGACATTAATGTTTCGCCTATAATTTTACCTATAACTAAAAAGGCGTAAGTGCCGAACAAATTTACTACTAAGTTATAAAACAACAGTGAAAAAAATATACAATTTATTATTTATTTTACCACAACAATAATAAAATAATTTCGGACACAATTCATAGAGAACACAACCAGTGTGCAAATTAAAAGCCTGTGGTCACAGAGTAGAAGAAGTGGGGAATTGTTTCTGATTTTTGGCAGTATAAGAAATAAGAGTATCTATAATGTATTTTAGTAGGTATTTAACGGATGTACCGTGTTGGGGACCGAACAAGAGATATCATCATGTGAAAAACCCTAAAGTGTTGCAAAATATTCTGCTATTGATTATTCTCTACGCCATTGGTATGATTGTGTGTTAACGGCCTACCAGTAAATATAAGGAAGAACAAGACCTTTACGATCCTGCCTACCTCCGAATGTGAGTCGTGAATATACTCAGTAAGTCATGCAGGACATAAATCCGTCAGCGCAGCTGGCAGGACGCCAATACGCGCTACACTTAGCGCCTCGCACCGCATTTATACATACGAGAACTTAAATATAAATCTATACGAAGTTTAATAACGAAATCAAAGGATCTATATCTATATACATAAAATACGATTTGTGTATGTGTATTAATTATAGACTCCAAAACGGCTAGACATTTTCAAGCAATCGTCGCCCAGCGGGTGGTTTATGAAATTTCGTAGCGATCGACTGCTTGTACCCGAAGGATAGAGAAATAAATTTTAGTTCCGTGCGAGTGAAGTCCCGGGCAAATGCCAGTGCATAATTATAACTAGTCAATCTGTAATATTTTTTTCATAGATATACAATACAATTTATACAATTGGCTTACACAAAAAATAAAATACACAAATATCACAATTATATTGTATGTACTTTGTCATCAATAAACAGGCCAAAAATTTTTTTTTTTTTTGCCTACCTCTACAGACGCACACCACTCAGAAACAACAGGCAATTTTTTACGAAATATGCTTACTACCAAGTAAGCAATAGTATAGCAATTAACATATTATGGGACAGTTTGCGATAAGGGATAAAAGTTTATTTTTTTATGGAATAAAGGGCAAGCCGAGCACGCGTGTCACCTGATGATAAGTTTTCGTAGAGTATTACGTGAAAAAGGTTGCGAGGAACATGCACTTGCTTATATTAAATAATATTAAAATAATAATATTTATTATTGTAACCAGTAATAAATTAATAAAATTTCGATTAGCCAATCAACAAGTTAAGTTTCCGCCAAAGACTTTCATTGGCTCATACATATATGTATATAACTAGCTATGTCCGCGACTTCGTTTGCATGGGACTAAAAATTACTTAATTATTTTTGTCCGTTGTAACTTTTTTCAATACGGCTTTGCTTCTACTCGTGGTAGCGTGATGATAATTAGCCTAAAGCATTCTTCAAGGATTGGTTTATCAAATACAATAAGGTTTTTTTATATCTAGCGGGGAGTTCCTAAGATTAGCGTGTTTAAACAAACAAACAGACTTTTCCTCCTTATAACATTACCTAAATTGTAATAACATGATAAAAGGGTAGTAAGTCTTAAATTTAAGTAACCAGTGTCAATTTCGCAACAGGATAGTTTTCTATATTAAAATAATATAAACGATTCAAACGATATTCCACTACTCATCATTTTTACACACAAATTTAATTATGATAAAGAATATAATAAAAAAATATATATATATGTTATCTTCAATATTTAAGTTCGATATTGCAGAAGTCACAATTTAATTGAGATCTGCGTGCTAAGCAATATTTATGTCTACTAATAAATTAATAATCTTGTCTGCCCATAGAATTATATATACATATTTCTTTATACCTATTTTAAATAGTGCTTTGAGCAGTTTTAGAGTGAACAAAAATCATGGACTCGCGCCATCATCACCGAACGCTTTCCATTTATGTAGAGAGTGTATACAGGTTATTAATTACGAGTTCGTGACATATGAACGCTTTGTCGATCGGTTTGACGTGCGACTTAATAATTACGCGTAAGCAAGGTCGTAGGTTTCAAACCTCAACAAATGCATACGAGTGTCTCTCATATTTTTTTACGTTATTTGTAAAATATAGTTTTCACTTCTGTCGGCAGTTCTCATGACTGCTTTGATTTTTTATTTTATCTATCTGTCTCAAAACCGCTTGACTGATATTGATGATTTTTTTATAAGCATGGCTATTTAGTAGTTGTACGAGTGATGTAGTTCTTTAAATGCTCACCACAATAAGTGATGAAGGTTTTAAGGTTAAAAGAACTGTGAATGTTGTTCCTGGTCTCTGGCAACACAGGAATTTCATGGGTCGCCGTGGTGCTTGTAGAGGGTGGTAGTGAGTGATTAGCACGCGATGAGTCACCACATGCTCCTTTCGCTTTGCCCTTAGCCAGGATAATGCGCTGCGATGAGGTCTGTAAAGAATACGATCTTAAACACCACGTTAATAATAAAAAAGGTTCTAATCCCCTACAAGGCAATTATTTGCCTGTGATCTACTAATGAGTTCTCTGTTTCTTTGTGTTACTTTATGCCCGTTTATTGTGGATTCATAGAATATCGCAGAACACAAGACTGGATGTAAATACAGTGGGGATGTTATGTTTTAAAAGTTTTTTTTTTTTAATTTTTATGTTGTATGTGATTCGACGATTCGATGTCGACATGCAAAACTAAAAGACATTTACAGTTTTGCTTTAATTACTATGTGTTTGAGTCCTAACCTACGCCGATACATATACCCACCAAGTACATTGGGAAAAACAGAAGAAGTTTCTGTAATGAATATTATATTAATTTTCAACAGATGTTTTAACATACGAGAGGACCGGTTAAAAGCAGCTAGTTAAAATTATCGCTATAGACACTTCGTGTAATACCGTATTAAAAATAAATAACACAAAACTTAACCGCGGATTTGCAGCGAGCAAGCGCAAATAAATTCGTCAAGCGAATCCTGGCGGCGAGCCAATAGTCAACGCGCACTTAACTTGCCAGCGGAACATCTCCTCTTTTTATGTGATCGCAGTTTTGAAATGAATATAGCTTAGATATTAAACTGGCAAATGTGTTTCTTAAGAAAGTTTACAGCAGTTGTAGATAAGACATGTCGTGGTGCTGATTAAGGGTCATACAAATAATACATAAGCACCAAAAGGGGTATGGGGTTTTTGCTTAGCTTATTTTTGATGGCACGGGAACCAAGGGGTCTAGATGATGAGTACGTCAGCAACTTTTATTTATGTATATACAAAAATATAAACATATTCAGTATGTCTAAGGATACGCTAAAATAATAATGAATGCTGTGTTTAATGGTAAATTTAAAAATATATATTATATGTAACAGAGTCAGGTATTTGTCCAGCACTCTTAGATATCTTGTAGATGTACTGCGGGTAATTATGCAAAATGAGGAAATGTTTGTTTGTATTATAAATGTAATGTATGTTGAAATATATAATAAATCTGAATGTTATTAATTACAATTATTAGGATTACAAATTTGTGTTAATAATCATACCCATATTTTGAAAATATAGTTTATAATGCTCCGGATTGGAACCTGTGTACGTAGAATCGATCTCTCACGAGCTTAAACCATTCGACCACCAAGACTTAATAGGCTATAATTGAACTCGCGTGGAACTAAAAATTTGTGTTGTGTTTCTCGGAAATAATAATATTTTCTAGACAATAAGTAGTTTCCTATATTCTTCTTTTTCTATAACCCTGACAATGAATATACAAGAATGCATGATAATTGGTTAAGTATGGAAGACGTAAAAAAGTGAGAAACAAACTAACATTCACTTTTATAAAATTAGTTAAAATAAACTGTATAATATTAAAAATAATTATAATAAAACTCAAAGTAAAGTCTATGTGAAAAATATCTCAACACATTTCACACCTTATAAATCAGTCTGTCGTATGTAAAAAAATATACAAAGGTGAAGGTCAATCAAACTCTCAAATTAACACGTTCAACATTCGAAAAAAGAAAAGAACACATGCGATTCTATCTGTCAAAATTTAAAATAAGAACACATTTAAAAGAAAGCGATCGAGGATTTTTTTCTCTAAACAGCAACAGCTAACTACCTAGATAGCGCGGCAGAACGAATCATCAAATAAGGAACACCCGAAGTAGTTTGAAAAGTAACGGTCATTCTTGATGGCCAGTAGTTCGCAGTTTACCTTTTTTTGTTTTTTTATTCTATTTATTATTATTTATTATTTAACGAGCGTCTTATTTATGTCCCGCGGATGATTTATTTGATAGATGATTGAGTGTAACGAAATCATTAGTGAGGTTTGTACGCTTTAATATATTTAGTGTAAATTTGAGGATATTTATCTTGTGAAGAAAGTGTCTATGGAATGGAATGGTTTTGGCAATTTTTAATGTGGTTAATTGTGTTGTTTTTCTAAACTGTATATCTGTACATATTCCTTCAAACATCCGTTATTCTCTGTAATTGTAATGTAAAACATCTGTAACTGTAACGAGAGAACGCCACAGAAAATCTGACGAGTGTATGTGACTTTTTTAAATAGCGTAATAAATTGTAACTTGACAAGTTACACTTCAAAAATCTGTAAATAAAAAGATTATCACATATCCATGTGTTTGTTTTTAGAAGTATCAACAACTGAAACTATTATTTTCATGATATATTAATAAAAGTTTGTACAAGCAACGCCTACTAGGTCAACAAGTCTACACAAGTAAATAAGATCTAAGGATCTGTGTGAAATATCAAAATAACAGCCTTCTATTAAATGTATATTAAAATATATACAATACTTAAAGCAAAAAACCTAATATTATCAACTTTATTGAACTGTCAGTCTGTTCCAGCTAATCTCCAAAACGGTTGGACAGATTTTGACGGGATTTTCTCTCGCAGCTAGCTGATGTTGTAAGGAATAAGCTAGACTACTTTTATTTTGCACGTAGACTGTAATACCTTTAAGTAGGAGACGATGATTGATTTTAAACCTTACGTATAAAAAGAAAACAATTTTAAAAGTTAAGTTATAATAGACACGAGATAATAGATTGTGTTGGTAGCAGTCTTGGATTTGTACTTCGATTGAATAAAACTACATACGATGGATAAACCATTCAATTAAACAACCATAGAATTTGTAATTACAGTGAGATTTCAATGTATGGGCTACTGTTCGCCGCGCCGCCAACCATTTTCTATGGTACAATAATGAATACACATCGAAGAATTATTGCACTGTTTAATAGTTGATTCCAGAATCGTTTATCGACATATATTTTATATGTTATTATCTTATGTGTTATGAGTTCAAATATTTTTCACGTAGACTGTACGTTGAGTTTTATAATAGTTATTTTTAATTATACAGTTTATTTTAACTAATTTTATAAAAGTGAATCTGAGTTTGCTTGTTACTTTTTCACGTCTTGCATACTCAACAGATTATCATGCACTTTAGTATAATCATTGTCAGGGTTATAGAAAAGAATATAGGGTACTTATCGTCCAGAAAATATGATTCCAGAATCGTTTATCGATCGTATATCTATAAAATTATAATTTAGAAATCGATACGTTCAATGTTTTTTTTTTAATTGTAAGCAAAGTATTATTCTTTGTACTCGATATAAAACAAAAAATATTCTATTATATTATCCTTCATCTTTCTTCTCAACCATTCCCTGGACCACAAGTAGCTCAATAACCACCTACCCTCGGCGGCATACGTGACTACGAAAGGTGAGGATACGGGACTGTACCAAAGATGATAAAAGCTGCTTGATGCCGAGTTCTCGAAGTATAGACTCGTTAGCACGGAATTCAGTCCACGATACTCTGAGCATTCTTCTCCAGTACAACATCTCTAAGGCGTCTATCTTCTTCTCTACTATCTTCTTCTTCTCTACTACCCGCAGGGTCCACGTTTCTGCGGCGTACAAGAATATGAGGAATACAAGCGCCCGAACTAGCCGGATTTTCCATATTTTCCTCAACTTGTCCATTGCAGACCTGGAAATTGCCATACGCTTCTTCACTTGATCCATACATTCATCGTTGATCATAATTAAAGCTCCCAGAAAAATGTATGTTTGCACCACCTCACAATTAGCAATTTGTATAATTTCTGGAGAATTGTTATTCATGTGTTCGACAGTCATCATTTTTGTTTTATTTCGGTTTATCTTATTCCCGAACTCGAGGCTAACGCGTTCCATCTTGCCGAGAAGTTCTTTTATACGCTGGGTACTGGTGGCGAACAAAGTGGTACCGTCTGCATATCACAGGTTGGAGATCTTCAAGCCACCGATCGAGATGCCGTTTGTCCAATCTGCAAGAATAATCCTCATTATGATTTCGCATTTATAATATTAGTATGGTATTATTGCAAAACGAATGCGTATAGAGTTGGGAATATAACTAGTATAAAAAAAACTCAGTTAATTTATAACGACTGAAAGCGCTCTTACCTAATTCGTATATTTTTATCATTGAATTGTATGCTACAATAAATATATTTCAGCGGAACAGTCTCGATCGAATTGACAAGATAATATGTAGGTGCGTCAAATTATTATAGACACTAATACATTTCACATTTTTTATTAACCAAACATATTTTTATAGTTAATATGTTTTAGCGTTATGGCTACAATCTTACCTGATGTTAATTGACGATGTAGATTTAGATGGTGAAAACGCTATACCTGTAGAAGGACTTGCTTATAGTTTCATCACGATGTTTTGCTTCACTGAAAGCTCAGGCTCATTGCAGGAATTCGAATTCACGTCCTGTGATGAGGCGTCCATACGCTACCAATGAGCTATTATCGCTTGAAATACTATATAATATTCGTAAATACATTTTATACGATAATCGAGTTATGCCAATGCATAAAGCGTCGCTCTGAGGCCTCATATCGGCTCGTGAAATATTGTACTGAATTTCTCGTGCAATCGACATCTCATGAGCCTCCAGCGCTCTCAACCAATCAGATGCAAACGCGGGATTTACTGTCCAATCAGATTAGCACGCTAATCAACGCTCCAGGAAGTGCCCGATAAATCCGTTCAGTGTACCGGATGCAGATGTTGGAAGAATTATTTTTTAATTAATTTAAACGTCTATATTATATTAAATTGAAATCATTGTCTACTTTATGTTTTAGTACAAATATCCTTACGTTAAAAATCCGAATGTCAGTTTGTTTGTTACTCTGTTAAACTTTCATTTGCAGTCGATCATCATGAAATTCTAAATACACCTTTTCAGGGATACTAATAAGGGTCAAAATCACGAAGGTGGAAAATAATAAATACACACATTATAAATACAATCATTAGATCGGAGCACTAAAACAAATCATACAATAAAATTAATTAAACGGTTTTTTTTGTAATTACTGTCCTTTTATAGTGTCTAATATCAAGTAATTATATGCATTTTTTTTTAAAGTAAAGAAATCAAATAAAATCAATTCACAATATTATGCCCGACACTCTGAGCGTCAGTTAAGTGAACGCAGTTTTAATTGCTCGAAAAAAATGTACGCACGTAAAATTGTGAACGCAACTTTTAAACGGCGAACTGTACTGTGGAAGACGTAAAGTTTTTTTTGTAGTTAAGGTTTAGCGTTATGGCCATAATCTCACTTGATCTTAATAACGATACGGCCCAAGTTGGTAGACACGCTAAACCTGTGGAGGAACTCGCTCTCAAGTGCTGCTGCCGGAACACACCTATTGGTATTTGGCGGCAGGTTTACAACTTGAGGGTGGTAAAAAGCCCTACCACTATGCTATGGTTTCCTCACGATGTTTTCCTTCACCGAAATCTCAAGCTCATTGTAGGTGCTTGGGTTCGAACCCACGTCCCTTGACGCGAAGTCGTGCACACTACCACTGAGCTATCATCGCTTTAACCTTCTTCGACACTCATCATTACTACTCGTATTTATCTCCCTACGCAGACAAATTTGATAGGATCCTACCAGCGTAGCTTTAAAAGCACGTTCTATTATAGAACTTGGTCAGTCCTAGACGGAGTAAGATATTTCAGAAGTTTAAAGAGAGAGTTTGTTGATATTCTTCTCGCTCTCACTTCGACTGCGTATAAATTAACAACTTAGCCCTTCCTATTCAGGATTATTAATAGCTCTTAGTATTTGTTTGTTGTATTACGTGGTCCTTAGGTATGTTTCTTTCCCATGGTAGAATAAGCTTAACTATGTGTTTAATTGTTATAGAATAAATAAATATATTCTGTCTGAAAGTCGTAGTGCCAACATCCTCTGGGATTTGATAGTGTTTTCATATATGTATCAAGAAATCAGATACGATATATAAATTTATGTTGGTACAATTGTTTTATAAATAAGCAGCAACGGAAGCTCTACTTGATTCACTTTATACATTCACCGTTAACAGTTATTTATATCAAAAGCAATTCACAAACAATTATCCAATGTTTTTATACAACACTCGAGTGTTGCTATTGAATATACTGTGAGTAATTCAGCACAGTTTTGTTGAGGCGACATAACGTAAATTGTAGAGTAGATTAGGAACAAATTAATAGTCATTATAGTAGAGATACCGTTATTTGGCGTCGAATGTGCGGTGTTTGATTCGGGCTGGAGCATTCTCAGCATTTGCACGAATGCAACATTTTGTTTTTAATTTAAAATAAAATGCTAAACATACTCTGATTTATAAAAAAAAAGGCGGTCTGTGCTTGAGACCACACGGAAAAAGTGAAAACCTTATCGCTATATATTCCACTATCTCTATACACATCACTATGGATCCCTTCGTCGACTCGATCCGACTTTACCCGAACGAGCGCTACATTGTCGAGCGTAACGGCTTTGTGTCATTCAATACCCATAATATAAAGGAACGGTGTGTGCTTAAAATTACACGAGGGAAGTGAAACATTACTATATCTCTCTCGCTCCCTTAGTCGCGTCGAACGACTTTTCCCGAACGAGTGTCTCACAAGAAAGTTGCGGATTAGAATTTCAAAAATTTAGAAATTTCACTTCAAAAGATTTCACTTCCAAAATACGATATTAAAAATCAGTAACACAGTTATCATATAACGAATTATTTTTATATCATATATAAAAATGTATATGTATTATTAAATGCATTTACTCCTCGACGATTTGGTACATACATTTTGTCGGACGGTGGAATACGCAAAAACTCTGTGCAATAAGCATTGTTATACTTTGGGCGTGTTTAAAAGCGTGTAACACGACACAGCTAACAGTACCTAAACATAAGCTGGCGTAATCGCGAATTAATGACTGAATCTGTTAGGTGAAACGATTTTTATAAGCCAACAACACATATAAACAAACATAAATAGACACGTCCATATAAACATATAACAATTATAAAGATAATATAATAAACGCGATATACCGGCAACGCACCTGCAAGTGCCCTGGTGTTGTGGATATACATGGGCGGTGATGATCACTTACAATCAGGTGACACGCTCGCTTGTTTACCCCCTATTACACAAAAAAGGGGATACGTAATAAAACACAATTTTAATAAAAATAAAATTAAACTAAAAACGCAAACAGTCTTTTTTTATAGTTTATATAGGTTTTGGCGTTAGCCACAATCTCACCTGATGTTAAGTGATGATGTGGTATGAGATGGTGGACATGTTAAGCCTAATAAAGGGACTGACTCAAATGCAACTGGCAGAACACACCTAAAGTCCTTTTCGGGAGAGTGTCCAACTCGAGGCTACGCTCAAGCTATCTCTATCTAACCAGGCGGGCATTAGAGAAAGCTCTACCACCATGCAAAGACTTTTTCCTGTTTTTTAAAAAAAATATCAGTGTAAGTGGATTTAGAAGTTATTCATTAATTGATGTACTAAAAATAATTCCTATAATTATAATAAACTAGCTGACCCGACAGACGTTGTCCTGTCTTGATTTAAATATTTAATTTGCATTGGTATAATTAATTTAAAAAGAATATTCAAAAATATATAGTGTTTATTATTGTAATGCTCTATGATAACTGACAGTCAGTTATGTAAAATTTATATTGTCGTTAAGTTTTTTTTATTTTTTTTAAATTTGCTGATATTCCGGTCAACTTCCTTAATTTTTTTCTTGTATAAGAATCTTCTCCTGACAATAATTAACACAACAAAAAAAGAATTAGCGAAATTAATTCATCCGTTCACGCGCAATGTTAAAACATGATAGCAAAATGATAATCTACATTAAAATCTTTCTACAACATTATTGTAACCTACAAGGCGTATATTAAAGCAATTAAGAATTTTACATGTTAAAAAATCACGTCGTGGAAATTATTTACAGATAATAATTAAAAGAAAAAACCAGTGTAAATGTGTTTTTTAATCGCGACATAACTGATGAAGATTAATCTAATGTCTATATTTATACGAACACCTACAAAAATATGGAAATTTTGAAACATTACAGCAAACTTTGGTGGTTATTATATGTGAAATTATAATTGGAAGTAAGTGTAACATGACCAGGGAAGTCCAATTTGTAAAACGAATTGACGTCATACACCCAAAAGGAACCATGAACGATATTAAGTTTAGATATTTTTTTTTTTTAGATTATGTATTACATGTTTCGACCACACGTTTAGCGATTGTTAAGTGACAGTGTGAGCGAAGGTGGTACACGCGCTAAGCCTAGTGGAAGAATTGGTTGGTTGGTGTGTAAGTTGAACCGATAGCTAACGGAACACACCTAGAGATATTTGGGAACATGTTACCACGTTGCAATAGTGTTCGTGGTCGTGCGGATTTGCTACTCTAACAACTATTTCTACTTTATATATTTTCGCCTGTTTCTTCCTTTTCTTATGTGGTTGAGAAAGAATTATGCCAATGTCACGTATATATAGAATTATTCACAAACCTATTCGAACATTACACATAACATAACATTATTTTCACAATGTATACATGTATATGTATACCTGGTATATCTACCAGATCTCTAAAACTACCAGACCTGTTGAGTTTGGGATGCGGATTACTTTCATAACACAAACAGTCACTAGAAACTAGGAAGGGATTCTATGTTCATCCACGATTATTGGCAAGACCGAGAACGAAGTCGAAGGCATCATCTGGTTATTTATTGGACTAAAACTTTTTGTGGGAGCGCTTTGAAATTCTGATCAGCAACTTTTTTGTGCGACGCTCATTCGGGTAACGTCGGCTCGAGGTACCTAAGAGAGCGTGAGAGTGATATAGTCACGTTTCCCTTGTGTCGTGGTGGTCTTGAGCAAAAGCTTTTTTTTTATTCCCTTTCGCACTATACCAAGATTACATCACGTAAAATAATATAGGACTAAATAACGTTGAATTAAAATGAAAAACGTAGTACTAATTAAGTGCATATCGCATAAACCGGTTCGTACGGTGTGTACCTTCACTAACGCGAGTTAGTCATTATAACTTTTTGCTTCTCGGTTTGTGGAAATGTTTATAAATAGTAAAGAGGGCAGTAACACGTCTTCGTCTAGGCCGTCAAGGTTAAATGAGATAGGCATGCGTGTACTGCTGTTACAGCAAAAGGGTTCTGTAACATTTGGTTTAGTTTTAGAAGAAATATTATTCTATTTTTGCACGGTGGTAGGACTTTTGTAATGCCCGTCAGGCTAGCAACTGCCCTCAATTTGAAAATCTTCTACCAAATACCTATAGATGTATCCGGCGGTTGCACTTAAAGCCCAGACCCTCTACTAGGCTTAGCATATCCGCCATCTTGGCCCGCATTGTCACTTAACATCGGGTAAGGTTATGGCCGTAACTCTAAACCTATTGTTACGTCATGTTATGCACAGTACAATACAAATAAGTAGTAATCCATCATTAAACATTTTTATTTTTTATGTTTCACTTGAAGAATCAGATATTATATGAAGAAGGTAATACATGGACTAGGAGACTGTTTCACAACTTCACTGTACGGCAATAATACGGTATGTAAACTTGCAAAGCTGTGACTCTGAAGTTAAATCGTTAAAATGTCGGTTATGAAAAATAGTTATTAATCGAATTGGTAACGATAAATACAATCAAATGGGGAGAAATGTATTTGAAGGATTCTCTTTTTTAGATACTACAGATATCACTGATCATAAAGAATTTTAAAAGGTCACATAGAAATTACAGTTGATGGAACCCAAGTCGTGTAGAATTCCGCAATGAGAGATTCCATACTGGGCTGTAGCATGCGTACATGATATAGAGAATTGTCATTGTTCATGTACAATATAGTGTCTGATGAGACATATTTTATCGGTCGGTCTAATTGATTGCAAAGTCGGCGTGTCATTGTTTCATGTAGCGACATTATATACGTAGCTAAAATGGTACTTTAAAACTATAGATACAATTGTAGTCATCCATTTTAAGAGCTATTGTAATACCAACTTATTATTAGATTATTTGATTTTAACAATAACTTTGATATTTACGGTATAAATAAGCAATTAAAATAAGCAACAAAGGAGGGTAGTTTATTAACACCGATTGTATAAGCGTGACGCGAATGCGCTTTGAGTTTAGTCACAGCGAAGCACTCGAGGCCAGATATTCACGTAAGATTTATATTTATGTTGTAAATCATTATCGGGAATGATTTATACTGGACAGAGAGAGAAATATGAGCAGTAAAAGTGAGTGTTGACAATTGTCACAAAGGGGCCCCTAAAACTAATTCCGTGTCGCAAGTCTCGGACACTTCTCGGTGTCATCCTCTTTGTCACAGCTACTAGGTTTATGACTATTAGTATAAGTATAAGTGAATACATCTAGAGTGAAATACTTTTCAACACTTAAAATATTTATACAAACTTTATAATATTTCGGCAAAACAAGTGACACATTAAAGCCTGCTACACACGTAACGATATTTCGTAGCCATTATCCTGTGCAACCGATTTGCGTAGATTTATCGATCGTGTGTATGAAATATCGTTGCAGATTCATATATATATAATATTCATCATACATACCACTCATCGGCGGCGGCAGTTAGAATTTCTATCAAATAAATCGTTGCCAGAACAACTGGAAGAGTTTAAAGAAGGCTACTACAGCGAAATTTGGAAGATAAAATCAAAGGAGTACCCATGATCGCAATAAAAAAACATGTCAACTACAAGATTTTTGTCGAAAAATACAAAGCCAAATACCAACAGGGATATAGTGATTAGGAAGATAAATAATCTTACAAATGCATATTAAAAAACTTAATAAAATGACATGTTTGCATGTGGTGGCGCGTGGTAGCACGAGTGGCCTATGGGATATTAGAGGCGTTCGATTTAACTGTATAGTCTGAAATCACCACGAAATATCGTTACGTGTGTAGCAGGCGTAATACGTACACAGTAATATTTCAATGAACGGGGAAGTATGTATTTTATACCGGGAGCAAAACAAAGACATGTTGTAAACATTGCTATGCATCATCTAAAGTGCAATAACAGAAAATTGTACGGTTACCGATATTTTATATTATAAAAATATTAAATTACTAACTTTTATCTCCGGCTCCGCTTGCGTTAATATCGAATAACGGAATAAAAAGTTTCATTCTTTACCCCACTTTCTGTAAGTTTTTCGCAAAAAAGTGGCCTATCACCTTCTCAACTGTCCTATCAATCTCTACACCAAAATTCATCATATTCAATTCAACAGTTTAGGCCTGAAACTGTAACAGACAAACCAACTCAATTTCGCATCTATAATATTAATAAGGAATTAAGGATTGGTATTTAGGTAAACGTATAGATAGATATTTAATGCGACAATTTAAAAACTTATTTCCTAGAATACTAACTGCTAATGCATGAGTTTTCTAAAAGAAATCATCATAAATCTTGCGGTTGGCAGAGAACTTCGCTCGGTTCCGGTTCGAGACGTGCCAACAGAGCGCTTCCGGACTAACTGGCCGCCGATTCGATGCCCGTACACACTAGAGATTTATATTCGATTGTTTTCTAAAGTTAATAACGGTACTAATAATTTTTATAAAAAATACCAAAAAAGAATATTTAATCTGTTATCAATATGTATATTAATATTATAAAGTGGAAAAGTTTGTTTGTTTGAGCGCGTTTATCGTAGAAATTACCACTCGGATTAAAAAAAATATTTTTATGTTTGTTAGAACAATCATTGAGTAAGACCTTAGGCTATTTGACAATACGTTACCACGAATAGAAGTAAAGCTGTATTGAAAAAAGATACAAAAATGGGCAAAAGTCCTTATTAATAATATAGTGCATGGTGATAGGGCTTTTTCTAATGCCCGCCTGGCTAGCACCCACCCTTAAGTTGAATATCTGCCACCAAATACCAATAGGTGTGTTCCGGTAGTTGTACTTGAGAGCCAGTTCCTCCACAGGTTTAGCTTATAACTGAGGCCGTATCGTCGTTTAAGATCAGGTGAGAATATGGCCATAACGCCAAACCATAACTATAAAAAAAATAAAGAAAAAAATATTCGAAAGTGAGTTTGTTTGTTAGTTACGCTTTCACGCCTAAACCGCTGAATAGACTATGATAAAATATAGTATAAAAATAGACACGAATCTACAGACAGTGATGGTCTACTTTTACTTGCGAAATCCTTATTGGAAGGGGGGTTGAAGAAAAGGATAAACTTTGTATGAAACTGTTTATTGGGTCATCGGATTAGTTGGACAAAATCAATATTAACGCGAGCAAAGCCGCACGTAAAATCTAGTTAATAAATATTATTTAGTTCCACGCGAACGAAGTCGTGGCTACAGCTAGTAAATAATAAATGCACAAAGTTCTTGCAGAATAGTGTCTTAGCGACATTTATCGTATCACCTATACACTGGAATGGTAGATGGCGTTAAAGTAGCTAGATTTTGAGATTTTTGGACAAACAATTTTTTTATCTTTCGTAAATTTTTTTTTGACAATAAAATGTATCCTATGTTACTTCTAATACTTCCAAGAGGATGTGTACAAAGTTTCATAATGATCGGTTAAGTAGTTTGCGCGTGAAAGCGTAACAAACAGACTTACATTCACATTTATAATATTAGTAGTGATAATTGTACTATTTTCTACAAATAAAGCTTGATAATTCTTGTTTATCCCAATAATTCTGATCAGGGTATTAGGACAAACTTTCAATATTGTTTTATTGTTATCGACTGTTGAATCGTGTGCAAATTTGTTAGTATATCAGAAGACTACAAGTATTCGTAGATAGATACAAGTGAAGGTAATCCAATATATGTTAGAAATGGTAATAAAATCCCCTCTGGTTCAGTGCCGTCCGATCTCGCCTGTTTTGAGGTACAAATTCGTCGCTCGTTGTTAGATTCTATTGTTTCCACTTTTAGTTATTATGAATTTTGTTTCATTAATATTTTAACTAACTTCAATGCTTGGATCAGACGTACCTATACTGGTCTTAATTCTGCTAACCAAATAACAAGCTTAAACTTTACGGTACACACATAGATCTTCGCAAATTTGTGTCTTCCAGTACCGTACGTCGTAGAATGGTGTCCTAGGAATCGCCTTCCTCTCCTTTCTACATTATTAGGATCTTCAGAAGAGGCATTTGCGCAGACCGGCATGAGACAAGTGCCATTGAAAACTGTATCAGCGACAATCTCCGTTATTTGTAGAAAGTCATTTTCCACAGTCACAGAAAACTGTGATAGCTTTTCAAGCATTAGCGAACAATTATATATCAAAGCGCAGAAAGAAAGTAAAAAAGTACACAGAAAATTCATCAAAATGCAATAACGAGGCGTTTGTTTCACTTTTTTTTTTTTAAATGTTAACATAATAATTGACTTCCGAAGCTGTATTCGCGATTGCATGAAAACTACCTGTCCATCGCACTGAGGTTTTCATGACTGATATATATGTAACAATTGAAAATAAACTGTATTTCGAAAGGCGTAAACTCTACAACTCTTTGTATGAATATCAATAAAAAGTGTGCCCTAAGTGCGGAGTAATGAATAACTGAATTTTGTCTTTATTTTAAGGTAACTGAAGCTCAATTTAGCATAGTCAGAATTGTCGGTTATACAATCGGTGTTGGGTTAGTAAGGAGAATGCTTCCGTTAATAGAATTTTAATGAAGTAATGTCAGGCGTGATGCTGAGGTTGTGCATGTCATGCCCATCTCCTTACGTGGTATGACGCGCATGCGTACACCGGACCCGGTAGTACGGTATGCATATAAAATAGAGCACGCTTAAATTATAATTACTCACCTTTCATACTTCACGATGTAAGGAAACCTATATCGAGTTTTTTTTTAAAGTAAACTTCTTTGAGTACTTTGAGCGAGATTTGGATGGTTAAAAACTACTAAATCAAAGTAAAATTTTTATTCATGTCAATGATATGATGTTGAAGCGATGAAAGCTCAGTGTTACTATATACGGACTACACGTCAAGGGACGTGAGTTCGAGTACACCTACAATGAGCTTGAGCGTTGGTGAAGGAAAACATAGCATGGTGGTAGGGCTTTTTCTAATGCCCGTCAGGCTACCTACCAGCCTCAAGTTGAAAATCTGCCTTCATATGCCAATAGGTGTGTTTCGCCAGTTGCACTTGAGAGCCAGTTCTTCCACAGGTTTCGCAAGTCTATCAACTTGGGCCATATCGCCACATAAGATCAGATGAGATTATGGCTATAATGCTAAACCTTAAATATAAAAAAAATATTGCAAACATCACATGTAAAAAATATAAATTTATCATATTATTAATTTAATTTGTCCAGTCTTTGCTTTGATGAATAAAATGTAGATAATTTAATGATCCCCATGAAACTATATATAATAATTGTTGTTCAGTTTGCCGATGATGTGAAAACTTCATTGGCATCGTTGTGAGTTGAAACTCGATGAAACGACAGTAAAAAGATACCACTATATATATGTATAGGATATAACGTGCGAGAATGAAATAGTAGGCACTGTACAGTGTTTTTTACAGAATCGGACCATTGTACGTGTAATGTTATTATGTGTGTGTTACGAAGCGAATATTTCAAAGGTTTCACTGCTATGCTTATGAACTGCACACACATTTTTTTATTGTACTGGTAAATATTAATCTGGCTATCACTCGTATGTTCAAAATGTGTTGCTAAACACCTATAGATGTGTTCCGGCAGCTCCACTCGAAAGGCATTTTCTCTGATTAGCTTAGCGTGTAACCATTTTAGCCCAAATAAAATAAAGAAAATAGATCAATCAAGAAAGATTCAATAACTATACTGTGCAGTTTTTAAATGGAGACTACTTTTTAACATTAGAACACCTGTGCATCTAACCAACCTATCTTTTAAAATAGTGAAAGTAAAAAAAATGTATGAGATGGCATTCGATATACATCAAAGTCAATTCTGTTTTTTAGAGCACTATAGTTTCAAAGAAATATGTGCTAACGACACGATGACAGTTTTATGACTTGTTTCATAAACGAACCAAGTTACCTTTAGCATTAACTTAATTACAAAACTTGATTGCATTATTATACATAACCTGAGGAATGTAGAAGCACTTAAATATTTGTTTGAGACAGCAATTGTTTCTACTGACGCTCCTTATAGAAGCGGCCATCTCAATTTGCCGAATCTATTCCATCAAAGAGTAGATAATAATAATTACTATGGTACTGTTATAGATTGTCGTGATACGGGACAGGCAGACCTGATAAAAATAAATCATTCACCTCTGGAGCAAATCGATCCACCAAGTTAGGAACTATGATATGACAAAAAGACAGGCAACGCTCTTTTAAACATAGATAATGTACTTTATACACTTATTGGTATAGTTCCGTAGTTACATGATCTACTGACTCGAAATTTAACATTAACATTCCTTTTGGACACCCACTAAGAACTCTTTTTTTGTATAGTAACGGACAGCAAACAGGTAAGCAGCCCATCTGTTGGTAAATGGTTACTGTCGTCTATAGACAGCTGCAACACCAGCCATCTTACTGGTCCTTGCCGACCAATCGTGAACGTTTATTAAGCGATGATAGCTCAGTGTGTACGACTTTGCGTCAAGAGACGTGAGTTCGAATCCAACCACCTACAATGAGCTGGAGCTTTCGGTGAAGGAAACATCGTGAGGAAACCATAGCATGGTGGTAGGGCTTTATCTGATGACCGACTGGCTAGCTACCACCCTCGAGTTGTGAACCTGCCGCCAAATACCAATAGGTGTGTTCCGGCAGCAGCACTTGAGAGCCAGTTCCATCACAGGTTTAGCGTGTCTACCATCATGGGCCGTATTGTTACTTAAGATCAGGTGAGATTATAGCCATAACGCTAAACCTTAACTATTAAAAAAGCGGTTTAAACCCGAGGGTGATTACTCAAAGATTAAGTATTACATGGTTAACTGTCATAAACAAAACCAAAGGTGAGACTCTTGCTTTTTTCTCTTATTAGTGGTAGCGTGATGTTAAAAAACCTAAAAAACCTTTTTCAATGATTACTCTACGAAATATTTTTAAGATGCCTGGTTGTTTCTAACATTAGCGCGTTAAAAAACAAACACACAAAGTTTCTCAGGTTTATTAATACATAAAAATCTCGTATCGCGATGTTCGTCCGGGCTAATTTGCGAAACGACTAGATGGATTTTAATTAAATTTCGCACAAATATGTAACTTTGCCCGACTTAAAATATAGGATACATTTGATCTCGATAAGTGATCATAACGTTACAGATGGCACTGTAGTCGATATGATTGACTACTCGAAAAGGCAGAACAACGTCTGCCGGGTCAACTCGTATTAATATAGATTTATAATCGGTCTCTCAGAAAGTCAATTTGGATTTCACGATCAGTCCTGTATGATGAGAAAAACATGAACGGAGAAGCAGGCATCAGTTAGTATAGAAATATTTTAACACATCACCAGAATCGGTCGCCGAGTGAAAACCGCATGACCGTTGCACGATCCGTGTAACTGTTCGGGGGAAATGCTCATCACCAGCGAACACGTCTGGGCCAAAACAAACAGTTTGCGGTGAGACAGTTCGATTAGCCTGCCAGACGATGATTAACCCTTATACTCATGACCGTGGAATATAAACTATTCAATATACCTCTTATTTATTGTATGCAAAAGTGTGAAACGGTAAAGTGAGAAATCGGTAACTCTACAGAGGTATACGTACATAAAGAAATCAGTTTGAAGATTTCTGTCAACCCTTGTCCCTAGCGACTGGTGAAATGTGCTTCCAGAATTTCATGGAAAAGGAATTTTAAAGCGACGATAGCTCAGTCGGTAGTGTGTGCGGAAACCGTGTCAATAAACGTGAGTTCGAATCCACCTGTTTATAGTTAAAGTTATAGTTAATGGTCACAATCTTACCTGATGCTAAGTGACCTAAGATGGTGAATACGCTATTCACGGTGATATAAACGCTGAGTGTAGGGATTAGCTCTCAAGTGCAACTGCTGGGAAACACCTGTAGGTATTTGGCAGCAGATTTTCAACTTGAGGGTGCTGCAACAAGCTAGCTAGGCGGGTATTAGAAAAAGCCCTACAATCACGCTATGGTTATATCACTTGAGCTCATTTCGTATTCGAATCCACCTACTAGACAAGTGCTTCTACTACTACAATTTCCAAGCACTTGGGCTAGGTGTTGTAAACGAATGACACAGTTTTGATATCACAAAACAACGTAAATTATTTACGTAACGCCTTATTTAAGGTAAAATGGTAAAATCTGGTTTTAGGCACATAAAAGATTATAAAGCCATCACAGTGGATCTCTTATGATTTGTCACTAACAACTGCTGAAAGACTTGCAGACCAGCGTGATAATAAGAACCTATGATGGAGCAACACGCATTTTTTATTTATAGTTAAGGCTTAGCGTTACAGCCATAATCTCACCTGATCTTATGTGACGATACGGCCCAAGTTGGTAGACACACTAAACGTCAGGAGGAACTAGCTCTCAAGTGCAACTGCCGGAACACACCTATTGGTATTTGGCGCCAGAATTTCAACTTGAGGGTGGTAGCTAGCGAGGCCGGTATCAGAAAAAGCCCTACCACCATGCTATGGTTTCCTCACGATGTTTTCCGTCACCGAAAGCTCAAGCTCATTGTAGGTGGTTGGATTCGAACTCGCGTCCCTTGACGCCAAGTCGTACACACTACCACTGAGCTATCATCGCTTCAAATGTGAACATTTCTCTGAGTACATTATAAAGTATTCACCACGATGCATCTAATAAACCAGCCACAGTAACTGTGTTTGATTCGGCCAGTATATAACCAGCTGTAGAAGGTTTGCAAGCTGGTATGGAAGTGACAATAAGAACTATATTGACCAAGTACTGACAATTGACGAAAGGCATTGTTATTTAATTGTTCTGTTCTTATGGCAACAACCTCTATAAAGTAAATAGATATCTTAAAAAAGCATAAACTATGTATACTACACACATACATACATATATATACTATGTAAATAATTTTATGGCCCACTCTCGAAGTTTATATAGACACACATTTTTATATATTAGCTTTCACCTAATTAGACATTATCTCATCGTTATTTGAAAATTTAAGGAAACTTTTGCAAAGATGGTAAAAATATTTGTGCCTATTTTATTCTATGGATAACACTGAAGTACGTCACGGAGTTAATAACTAATTAAAGGAATGGAAATTGATTGACAGACAGAGGAGAGAAATGTTGAACTGTCTCATGTTTGCTTTATTATATATAAATATAGTTGGTGGTGGCAAACGAAGTCGTCGCTTATAATACAAGAAATATACCTCTGTTGATTCATATGGATTTAAAATTTTTTTTTTTTAAATATTTAAGTCTTTTATTTATATTTTGCATGGTGGTAGGGCTTTTTCTAATACCCACCTGGCTAGCTACCACCCTCAAGTTGATAATCTGCCGCCGTGGGTTCCGGCAGTTGCTCTTGAGAACCAGTCCCTCAACTAAAGGCCGGCAACGCATCTGCAATTGCGCTGGAGTTGTGGTTTTCCATGGGTGGCGGTGATCACTTACCATCAGATGACACGCTTGCTCGTTTGCCCACTATGAATAAGAAAGTGTTTGATGCTATATACCTCAAAATCGTTTATTTATAGACGCGAAACTTTTAATCAAAAGCACTAGCATTGCTTAGAATATAAGTAATAGGAAACTTAGTATACTTAAACATTTTCATGCAATCATAAGTTCACTATATATATTTGTGTGACTAAGCTTGACACAAAAGTAATCTATACTATTATTTATTATAAATAACAAAGGCTTGTATTTTTGTTTGTAACGAATAGACTCAAAAACTATTACACCGGTTTCAAAAATTCTTTCACCATCAGAATCCTATATTATCCCTTAGTGACAGAGGCTATATATTAGTTCAATAATTTTCAGTTCCATGCGAAAGAAGTCGCAGGCACAGCTAGTTCGAAATAAGATAAATGGATAATTGAATCCTAAATGAATTTGTAATGAATCCATTTATGTAATATTGGCTGTCGACCGTTATATGATAATTTCTGGTTGTTTCAGTCTCTCTTATCGTAACTGTAATACAGTACTGTATTATATTTCATTTTTATATTGTTTTTAAGGCATAGATATATTAATTTCACACTTTTCTTTAGTCTTACGTAATGGATCCCTGTTATCTGACTTATATTTATAACTAATAATAATAAATACCCAAGTACGATCTACGAGCAGCGTAACGAATGATCATGGTGTCATCTTAATAAATTCAATACTTTTGATGTGATTAAGCGCCAAAGGTACTATTTTTTCCTTACATAAAGTATACAAGCTGCGCCCGTGACTTCGCATCAACAATTATTTTGTCTAACCAATCGGTAACACAATAAAAAGTTTCATACAAAATTTAACTCCCTCTTTACCCCACATTCTATAGTTTTTTCGACACAAAAAAACTAGCCTATCTCCGACTCCAAGGTCCCATCTATCTCTATACCAAAATTCATTATAACGGATTCAGTGGTTTAGGCGTGAAAGCGTGACAAACAAACAAACTCACTTTCGCATTTATAATATTAGTGAGGATATAGAAAGAAAATAGAAGATTATCTTATAGATACTTATAATTACCTATTCTCGGAACCTGTCACAGTTTGACATAAAATCTGATATTGCGTTAACGGATTAAAATCTATTTATGCATTTATAATACACGTATTCTACATGGAACTTGAAACTGAAACCATCGATAGTGACATTCCGAGATGTACGAAATCGATTAGATATTGTGAATGTTAGGCGGCGATTATTCTACAGGCACGGATCGAATAACCATCCTACGAAATGCTCTTACGCTATTACCAGTAGCTTTTGGGTAAGGAGCATGATCCATCGATAGCATACAGCGATGAACGTGATAGGAAACCTAACAATATTACTCAACTCTGTTAACACTGACTTAACAATCGATTATAAATGAGGTCCACGCTGTGGAATTTTATAGAAATCGATTTAAATACAAGCGTGAAACCAAAAGAAGTTTTCCTGCGTAACGTATCTTGCGAACTTTTCGCTTTGTAATCATGTTTCAAACACAATCGTACTTAAGGAGTATACTTTAGTCGTGTGTCGGAACTGATTTGCACACACTTTTTTATTTTGTTAGAAACTGCTATTTAACCATAATGAGACATAACTATGAACTCTGACACACTAATTCTGAAATGGTTCTTGAATGAACCGGTGCAACTCTAGCGGCCGAATAACTTACATGTTGCCATTATAGTGACAATCTCGATGGACTATTAATCTATGGATTGTCTTCATTGGCTGCGTATTATACTGTGTTTACCATCAAATATAGTGCAATTACTATCTCATGTTGCTGTTATTTGAAGGTATTATAGAAAAAAGGTCAATATAAGTTAATTTTGGAATAAAAGTTTTCGTAACACCGCTGCAACGTATTTAACCAACCGAGCAATGAAAAAAACGTGTTATTCATTGTAATAGTAGCCGAAGTCAGAGTTAATTTTATTTTAATATTAGTAAAAAATCGTAATTAAGGTTATAAATTATAAAAAATAATTTAATTGTATTTTAATATGTTATGTAGCTATGACTGAGTAAGGTATTTATAAACATATAAATAATATGTATACTTAAATTTACAACAAACATTAGTGGGTGATACAAATTACTGTCATGTGTGGAATTCGTACTCAAAGCAGGCTGTGTTTTAACATAACCGAAGCGATTGATATTCCCACTACATCATGCGTGCAGTCGAAAAAAAAAAAAAATTAACGCGTCATTCTTTTATGGGAAGAATATATTTTTACATATTCTACTATAGTATATAGCTTTCAGTGTAGAACAAGTTTAATTTCGGTCACGCTCCGTCAGACGGAAGCTAAGTGTTCGTGCAGCGAAATGTCTGCCGGACGAGCGGATTCAAACGTTAAGTGCCTTCAATCATTGCGGCTGGTAGCGTAAGAGAGGTCGCGGGTTCAAATCAACATGTGTCAAACCGTACATTAATATGCGTTCACCGTTAAATTGCATTAATTAATATCTTTATAATTTCGTAGTAAACATAATAAATTGACACCTGACAGTACTTTATGTTTTAAGAAGCACAGTTCAATCTCAAAACAACGTTGACAATCGCGCAATCTTAAACAAAGGTTGACCCTATCTTGTAGCCTTGAGGCCTAGCTGATTTTGAAATGTGAATAAATTGAAAATTAAAAATGTCTTTATTTAAATAAATGAATATTACAAAGCATACAAGTAATCTGTTATAGCAATGACTCGTGTGTCGCGGGTAAACGACCTAGACCAAGTTATAAAATTTACATCTTGTTAACACACTGAGTTAATTAAAAAAAAAATTGTTAGGAACATCCAAAAGTGCATACCTTATAACGTAATTATTATAATTGAATGACATACATTCAAGAATTCATCTACCTATATATATATATATAAAAATGAATCTCTATTTCCCTTGGTCATCGCATCACGCGTGAACGTATGGAACAATTTCGCTAATTCTTTTTTGTTGTGTTAATTATTGTCAGGAGAAGGTTCTAATGAAAGAAAAAATTAAGAAAGTTGAGCGGAAAATTAAAAAATCTGTATATATTTATTAGCATGGTGGTAGGGCTTTTTCTGATGCCCGCCTGGCTAGCTAGCACCCTCAAGTTAAAAGTCTGCCGCCAAATACCAATAGATGTGTTTCGCCAGTTGCACTTGAGAACCAGTTCTTCCAAAGGTTTAGGTTTTAGGTTATGTACGCGCATAACTTCCGAACGACTACGCCAAAGCAGATAATTATTTTTTATTGTATTCGTTATTCTCAGGATAAGGTTTATATAAATAAACTAAGAGTTGTTTTTTAATATCATAATATAAAAAGTAATGAAGTGATAACAGCTTAATTTGAAACAATGATAGTTAAGCACGTAGTGTCTACGGACGCCGCGTTAAGAGACGTGTGTTCGAATCCACCTATATTTAAATTTCGAAAAATCAAAAGACATTTGGACCGTTTATTTTGAAAGTGGTGTAAGTCAATTTTTGAGAAAAATGAGCTATCATGTAATTCATGCTTAATTTAATGTATTTTTTTTTTATATATAACTAGTCCGTGTTTAATTTCTCAAAAAAATCCCATGTTTTGTACAACTTAAAATCGGTCGGTAAATAAAATTGCATTATCAACAAATATAGTAGTAACCTTTAATTTTCTCGAAACAAAAGAAAATGGACTTACACCACTTTCAAAATAAACGGTCCATTTAATTAATTGGAGTTGTAAAACTTTCAATCAATACCCAAAATAAATGAACAACGGAAACTATATTTAGATATAGATTTTTCCGACCTGACTTACGCTGTTAGCCCCAAGGGCTTTGACAGCTTCACCGGACTTTGAACATATTTTTCCCGTACCGGGGAATCGAACCCGAGCCTCCTGGGTGAAAGCCAGGTATCCTAGCCACTAGACCATACGGGAGACTTTAGATATAGACAGTTCTATTGAACTCATTGAATTCATATTGGAAGATTGATTATAGCAGATTAAAATGTAAATAATAATATAAAAATGGGTCAAACGGTTCCTGAGTATTTGCAACAATATGAACATCGATTATAGGTGAATCGAAGTTCACCGGTTCAGCTAGTATTAAACAAGAAGTGATCCGATGTCATTGCAGAGCTATTAAAAAAGAAATGCTTCCCATAAATCAAGTTTTTCTGGGTATAATCGTTACACATCTAAACACACATTCGGACGTCCACAAAATTATTATTTTTTTTTTGTATTTAAATGAATTTAAAAATGCATAAACGATTTAAAATAATGATCATTCAAGTCTCGAAAATTGCTCGACCTTGGAATGTTGAGAGTAAGGCACAGCCTCAAACGTTTCGCGTTATGAGTTGTGCAATAGATAACAATACATGACAGAATAAGTCACTGTAATGAGTTTACAACCACGTGTATAGTGGTCACGATGCAGTCGGGTACAGATCTCTCCACCCCGTTTGATTACTGGACATGCAACGTCTGATTCGACTTATATTTGCTTCCGAATTATATCTCACAGTGTTCTTATATTACTACTATCTAATACACTTGATTCCGTTACAGTTTTTTCTGTCGATTTAAAAAAATTACCTGTAAAATTTGTGTTTAATGAGTGTCTATATCGTGAAAGGAATCTTCAAGCCAAATGTAAAGATTACATGTCTGTACTTTTGGAACTATATACACATTATAAAAAAAAAAAAATGTTAGTTTATAGATTTAGCGTTATGACCACAATTTCACCTAATGTTAAAGGTAAAACTGCCTGAAGCCACCCATAGGTATTTAGCATAAGATTTTTAACTTGTGGATGTCAGCTATCCAGGCGGACATTAAAAAAACCCTACCACCATGCTATAATTTTATTTTTAATATAACAAATTTAATTCACAGGCTATCCCCCTAACGGTACCGAAGGTGTTAATAGAAAATAAGAACACACCAACTAAATCGTAATCACAAAGTAATTGAGTGCAACTTTAAAAGCATCCCAATCAATCTAACTTACTTAATGAATTAATGACAGCCTTTCTAAAAAAAAAACTCTTCACCGTCTGCAATTCGATGATTACACACGTACATAACTCCACGGCCATATTCTGATAACCGGCACGTAAATTTTACAGTTAATAGTGTAGTTAACAAATCAAATAATTATTTGTTATAACGCGTGCAATCGGAATACGATTTCAGCAATGTGTTACTTGAAATATTATAAACTCTTGACTTTGCCTGTAGGATTACCCAAACGTTTTATTGTAACTTAAGTTATATCAAGTAGAGCATACTTTCCAACTTGCTGCCAAAAGAAAAGTATCCAAAATAAGCTTGCTGTACCATTTCGTTGCAGTTGTACTTTTTTCAGTACACCTTTTTTATGGAATAAGAGACAAATGTCCAAGCCTGATGGTAAATGATCACCGCCACTCATAGACACCCACAACATAGGGGAAATCGCAGATGTGTTGCCGACCTTTATTGGAGCGACTGCCTCTCAAGTGCAACTGCCGGAACACACCTATTGTTATTTGGCGGCAGATTTTCAACTTGAGGGTGGCAGCTAGCCAGATGGGTATTAAAAAAAGCCCTACCACCATGCAAAATATAAATAAAAGACATACATTTTGTTATCATTTTTTTAATGCACATGAATGGTATGCATTTCTCCGAATTTGCAGGTGCGATGACGACCTTTATTGAAGCGACTGGCTCTAAAGTGCAACTGCCGGAACACACCTATTGCTATTTGGCAGCAGATTTTCAACTAGAGGGTGGTAGCTAGCCAGATGGCCATTAGAAAAGCCCTACCACCATGCAATTGCTATTGATGGTAGCGTGCTACTAAACAGCCTAAAGCATTCCTCAGTGATTGCTTTATCAAATACACAAAGAATTGCGGAAATCTGAATGGCAGTTCCTAATATTAGCGCATTGATACAAACACACAAATAAGTCGTTTATAATAAATTAAGTTTATTTTAGAATAAGGCCGCTGGTCTTCGTGGGCAGATCAGAGACGCAACAAGCGTCGAAAAACTTCACGATCTATGTTCCTAATTATGAGCTCTGTATTTGTGTTACAGTTAAACTAACAAAAAAATAAAAAAAACTACTAGCAGTAAACAGAGTTCAATGTATAAATTATATATTGCAGAATAAATTGGTGTTATTTCGTAAATCAGAACTCAACATATATCTAATACCGTATTGTATTTTATTAATCCCATTTAACTGTTCATGCATGATAATTATTGCATATTGGAAGAAATCTTAATAAAGGTGTTTTTCGTTTGCATTTTTTCCTTATAAGCATTGATTGCTCTGTGGTAGCGTGTAGGAACGTCGCGTCATGGGACATCAGTGCAAATCCAATCATCAACATCATGACGAAGCCATAGCATTGTGGGAGGGCTTTTTCTAAGCTTTAGCTACCACCCTCAAGTTGAAAGTCTGCTGCCAAACACCATTAGGTGTGTTCCGGTAGTGGTACTTAATAGCCAGGCTCTCCTATAAAGGCCGGCAACGCACCTGCGATTTCTCTAGTGTCGTGGGTGTACATGGGCGGTGGTGATTACTTACCATCAGGTGAAACGCTTGCTGGTTTGTCTCCTATTCCATAAAAAAAATAAATTATTGTGTCAATATTGTCTTCCAAATTTATATATTTATAGATTCTTGCTGTTTCTAATACCCACCTGGCTAGCTACCACCCTCAAGTTAAAAATCTGACGCCATATATCTATAAGTATGCTATGGGTGTTGCACTCGAGAGCTAGTACCTTCACGAGGCTTAGCGTGTCCACCGTCTTCGGCCACGTCGTCACTTAACAACAGATTAGATTGTAACCATAACGTATATAATTTTTTTATACATGATCTGTAATGTAATAGCGATGATAGCTCAGTGGTAATGTGTACGACTTCACGTCAGGGGACGGGAGTTTGAATCCACCTACAATGAGCATGAGCTTCCGGTGAAGGAAACATCGTGAGAAACCCATAGTATGGTGGTAGGATTTGTTCTAATGTCCGCCTAGCTAACAACGACCCTCAAGTTGAAAATCTGCCGTCAAACATCAATACGTGTTCCGGTAGTTGAGCTTGAGAGCCAGTTCCTCCACAGGTTTAGCGTGTCTACTGACTTGGGCCGTAACGTCATTTAAGATCTGATGAGATTATGACCATTACAAATTAAAAAAAAATGCATAATGTTAAATCTAATATTCATTTATAATTAGTTACCAGGCTACGTAGGCACTTCTTAAAATGTTAATCACCCACACAAGTGATAACAAGACAGTGCAATTATAATAATATGATTGAGTTTCTATAGGTATGTAAAAAGTCTTTAATAATACCAGTTATAATTAACGTAATAATACCCTGTCCACAGAGTTGAGATATAGATTCTAAAATTATATGAAACACCTAGTTGTGTTCCGACATCGGTCGCGTGGACTTAAAAAATATTTAATAATAATTTTTATCCGTTTCTATAACTTTTTTCAATACAACTTTGCCCCTGATGGTGGTAGCGTGATGTTAAACAGCCTAAAACTTCCTTATTGTACTATAAAATACATAATAATGCCTTACAAAAGTAATAAGTAGTTATCTAGATAGATAACTTGGAAAACTTGAATATTACGTAATGATTTCTTATGTTTACGCGAATATTATTCATCGAAATAAAAATAATTTAAACGGATTTTATCGCGGTTATTTATTAATTTTGATCCCGACGTTTCGAAAGCTTTTCGGTCTTTTTCAGAGTTCCGATAGATAGATAGATCGGAACTCTATGAATAACAAAATTTAAATTGAAGGTAACTTTTCTGGACAACCTACACCTCAGTCCGCCCCGTGACCACGAAGGCTGAAAGCTTTCGAAACGTCGGGATCAAATTTAATAAATAACCGCGATAAAATCCGTTTAAATTAGTTTTATTTCGTTGAATATTACGTGTTCTTTCTAAACGTGGGGAAGCGACTCCTCCTTGATTTTTAAATCAGTTAGGCGTTACCAGTATCATGCCGTTCTCAAATCCTCTCTACAGTTGATTATCTCGACTGGTCCTGAAACGTGACAAACAAAATGATAAGTATCATACAGAACACTAGCTGTGTCCGCGACTTCGTTGCGTGGAAGTAACATTTTAAGTGATTACTTTTGCCCGATTTTGTAAGTTTTTTTCAATACAGCTTCGCTCCCATCGACGGTTGCGTGATGTTAAATATCTTAAAGTCTTCCTCTATGAAATACAAATACAATATTTGAAATCCGCCTGTTAGATTTAAGATTAAGGTTCTTTATAATAGTACTAAAACTTTATGTTATAATTTTTTTTTTTTTTTTTTTCAATACAACTTTACTTCTTTTGGTAGCAGCGTGATGTAAAACAGCCTAAAACCGTCCTGAAAGATTGCGCTATGAAATACAAAAATATTTTTTTAAATTCGATTGTTATTTTCTGAGATTTGCACGTTCAAACAAACCAACACAGTTTTCGCTTTATGTAATTAATATACATCATTCAAGACCACGTGAAGGAAGTCGTGGGTGTAGCAAGTTTCAAAATTATTTTAATTATCTACAATAATGATGATTTATAATTATCCACTGATGTTTCCATATAAGATATGTTACACATTGTTTTAAATTTGTATTATAGTTAGGTTTGAATTATTGGTAGGTTTTTTTTATAGTTAAAGTTTAGCGTTATGGCCGTAACGATAGCCTCATAAGCGACCATATGGCTCAAATTGGTAGACACGCTAAACTTGTGAAGGAACTGGCTCTCAAGTGCAGCTGCCGGAACACACCTATTGGTATTTGGACGCAGATTTACAACCTGAGGATGGTTGCCCGCCATACAGCCAATAGAGAAAGTCTTACCACAATGCTATGGTTTCCTCAAGGTGTTTTCTTTCACCGAAAGCTCAAGCTCATTGTAGGTGGTTGAATTCGTACTCACCTCCCTTGGCGCGAAGTCGTACACACTACCACTGAGCTATCATCGCTTTAATTTGTATTCAGCTGAATCGTGGCCACCATACAAGAGCTATAGTGACATGTATCGCGTACTAAAGTATATTAGTGTACAATCTAGCGGGATGGTAGATCCCACTAAGACTTAATTGCAATCATTTATGACAATGTGTATCCAATTACCAGGAAGCTTACAGGCCAGCAGGATATAGATGACTGTCTTTTTTTATTTAATTTACTGAACACACTATTATGTATAGCGCTACTATTTTGCAGAGCTTTTATTAAAAAGTATTTTCCAATTGTGAATAAAAAAAAAACTTGAACAAATATCTATCCAATGATTGTCCAATGCCAACATGAACGACTATCTATCCGAAAGAAGAGAGTTCAAAGCATATAATAACGTTAATTAGCTTCCAAGTGCAAAATTTCAAATTACCAAATGTTTATTGTCTCGTTTCGCTTATTAAAATCGCTGTGATGATTCTTCATATCTCGACGTCCAAATACTTATAGTGGTAATAAAAAAAGGGTAAGCACAGATGCCTCAATAATGAGCAAGACAACAGTTAATTGCATAGTCTTGTAACTTCGCGTGCTGCTAATGGAACCGAAGTAAGACAGGCCAATGACAGGTGTACAGCCCTGCGGCGCGGCAAGGCTTTTCAAGAATTTCCTAAATGCAATCTCATTGAGTTTTAAATGGATAATTCTGAAAGTTTCTATCTATTTTTAACATAGTACGAAGTAATGGTAATTCCATTTAAGAATTTACTGGGCCCCTTGATGCCTAGGTTGCCTTAACTTAACTTAGGTTGTCTAAACAACAAATATTCTAAACTTTCAACCTCGTTTTAAACATAAACTGCAGGTGAATAATAAAAAAAAAACATTAATATAAATTAACTTCAATAAAAAGATCCTAACGGTTGTCGCCGGACGCTTAATCCAACCATTAAAAACCAACGGTATACCTAATCTTCAAAAACGAGTCGACCCGCTCTTTCTGCACTGCTCGACAATAGGAAGTTTCATAAAAAAAGGAAACCTCCGAAGAGATCGGCTGAGACAAGCGCGACTCGGGCCAAAAAACGCCGCTTCCAGAAAAAAGATTAAAAAGAATGCAAAATTGAATCGATAAAATTGTGAATCGATATCGAATCGGGCGGTCGATTTCCGAAATCCGATGGAACGTGCGTGACATCGCACGCGCATAGAATCGATCTGCGAGCGCGTGGGTTTATGCGAAAATCGATTCTGATTGGGCCAACTTAGATTTTACGTTAATTATCTTTTCTATTAATTGCTTTATTTCTTTTACGTAATTAATGAAACGTTCTCTGCCTTTTTGTTTTTATATAATTAAAGGTTGAGCGTGAAAACTTTAATCACAACTTGTACACTTTTTAGGCGATTGTGGTTTACATTTTTTTACGTTTTTCATATTTATCTGAAAGAAAGTCTAGTTTAGACCGTATTACGTCGGTTATTTATTTTTGTAGTTGTTAAAGTTAAATTTATTTTATAAATAATAATTAACTTCACTGTTTTCTAAATTGTTACGCTCGCAACATAACTTTTAGTGAAATTTTCCTAATTTGTGTTTAAACGTACAAAAAGTCGATTCCTTTTTTTTTCTTTTGTGTAGCAGTAGTTTACATATTTACAAAAAAGTTTATAAATTTTTTCAACACATTAAGAAGATAGTGATCCTATAAATTATTTGTATAATATTTATTTCACTTATAACCAAACTTTTCTTCATGTTTTTATTTTATTTTGGTCCACAAAACACATGCCAGTCCAATTATATCCTGAGCGTAAAATATAAAATACATAGAGTTCATGCAAAAGTTTCTTGACGTATTTTCTATGGTTTGACTTGTACTTTGAGACTACTTGTGCCAACTACTACCGACTACCAACGCGTGAATTTGCGAGTCTGCGCTTACACGGAAAATGAATTTAAAATAAAGTGGTATTCAGTGTGTGATCAGTGTTTTGTAGGAATAATAAACAACAAGCCATCTCATCTTATTAGCCATGAACATAAATCGACGGCGCTCATCCACCTTCACCCACTGCTAGTAGGCGACCCACTCTATAACAAACACTTGGTTTATACACCATTTAGACTTAATAGCAAAAAATCTTGTAAATTGTCACCGATATAACACAACAAATTTATGAATTAGGGTTTATGTGGTATCGAATACCATCTGAGTTACCCAAGCCAATTTCACCTACACGCAGTGCATCCTGACCAGTAAACGACGAGGTTCTGATGATTGTTGGACCTACAATTGGTTTTGATCATGACGGTCACAGCGTAATCGTAGGGTTATGGGCCGACTGGTTAGCGACCACCCTCGAGTTTAGACTGCCGCAATATATAGGTTCAGTACGAGTCTTTGTGTTCCGGCGTAGTGAACCAGATTTCATCGCCAAGGTCAGCAATATGGGTGTAATACCTCTGGTGTTGCGGCTGCCCATAAGCGACGATAACCATGTACCACCAAATGAGCCATCGGCATACCAGGAAGGAGGTATATCCAAAAGAAACATTACTAAAATTACAATAAACATTTTCATTATTTCCTCAGTTCTAAATATAGTTCGTTTGAATGTAATATTCAAAGTAAACGAAAGTATACAAAATGAATTCGATTCAATTTTTCCATAAGCAAAACCGTTTTCAGTGGAAACGATATCATAAAGATAATAGCTTCATCAAATGAAGCGACGAACGTCGCTGTATAAAAACAGCCGACGTGAAAAATCGACCGAGCCCGTGTTGTTTTAGGCCTTTGGAAAATATTGGGCTCGGTGAGCGAAGAATAACAAAAGCGTGTGCGCATGACCTCGCGACGACCCCCCCCCCTCCTCCCCCCCTTCACCCCCAAACCGACAGGTGAATGAAAACTCCAGTTTTTCCATCTTAAATGTTAATAAAAAGCGACGTTGACTCAGTCGGTAATGCATACGATTGTCAAGTGAATAGACGTAAGGGGGAGAAAAACATCGTGATGGAACCATAGCATGGTGGTAAAGCCTTTTCTAATGACCACCCTGCTAGCTAACATCATCGAGTTGAAAATCTGCACCGAAATTATTATAGGTGTGTTCCGGCAGTTGCACTTGAGAGCCAGTCCCTCCACAAGGCTTGGCGTGTCCACCGTCCAGGATCAAAAGGAAGACGTGTTTACTGTCAGTTGTGAAATAAACAGTGACGCTGTTTCAAATGTATGTGAATTTAAAAAAAAAAAGTTCTCATTGGGAGATTAATCGATTTAATGTTAATAATGTAATTTCATACACTTTTTGTTTTCTCTTTACGCTAACGAATATAGAAAACGACAAATTGGCTCGAGTGCCCGTGTAGCCCAAGAGAATGGTTACGTAAAGCCTAATAGAGGAAGTTTTTCTTGAGAGTGGTAGTTAGCCAGATGGGAGATAAAGCCCTACCACTATGCTATGGTTTCAACACGATGTTTACTTTCACCGAAAGCTCACGCTTATTGTAGGCATTCGAACTCACATCCATTGACGCAGTTGACGAATTTTACCATATCACACTATTCACTTTCAAAATGAGTATTTAGTAAAATGAAATGAAATATTAAAAATAATTATTGGCTAATAAAAGATATTTTTTTATAATTTAATCCTAAGGCTTAGCTGTTTGCTCACATTCGGCGACGGGTGTCGCGGCTGTCTCTACATAGAGTAGCGTGGAGACAAAGAACACGCTCAGTAACTAACAGGGTTGTCACATCTATAAAATCTATAATATAATATTTCTTACGTAAATCATTTTATGTTTGATTTTTTGAGACAGACGTTGATTTACAATTGAATAAGCATACAGCGTAAAATTTCAAAGATTTCAAAAGAAGAAATGTGCAATGTATTCTTTCGAGATTCTTTTTCTCTGTCACTTACAATAAATGTTCTTAATTTTTTTAAGAGTGTGACTTAATTACTTGATAGTAAAAAATTTACGAAATTTGGTGACAACTTCACTATTAATGTCCCAATTTGTAATTTTTTTTAATTTAAAATACATCTTTTTCACCTTATTTTGACTGAATATCGTTAAAGCACCCCAATTTTCAATCGCAAATCCTTACATCAAAATATCAGCTCATTTAAAAAAAGTCGTGGGTATTTTGTGCGTTGGAAAATACATTACTACAGTAAATGTTATTTTTATGTATTTTAGTAGGTATGAGAATAGGTCGTAAAGCATATTTCATAGCGCTAAGTGATAAAATTGGTAAGCTAGAAGTTAAAGTAAGTCGAATGAAGGTTGATTTGGATTGACTATACCTTATCATAATGTTACACAAATATATATTGAAATCGGTCAAACTATTTTTGAGTTTTAGCGAGACAGTCAGTGATAGTGATACGAAGTTCACCGGGTCAACTTTATAAACGCAAATTTAGCTACTTCATGAACATAAATAAATAGCACAAACTAACAAACAAACTCATAACAATTATTCGTGGATCACACAAATATACATGCGGGGTAGTCTCATTGGGACCTGCCGATGAAATTGAAATCTAAGTAACTAGTGAATTGTATCGTCGAGCTATTAGAATATTATTATATTTTTGGTTTAGAAAGAAGTGGTTATGATCAAGGATTAAAGTTTAAATTAATCATTAACACTTTTTTACAAACCAAAACTAATTTAAAAATAATAAACTAATAGTTTCACGTTATTAGGTTTCACTTTTATCGCTGTGACCGATGCCGATGTGGCGATTGACTCCCTGGTCGGTCACCTCCAGAATGCCATCAGGGAAACCTCAAAAGAGGTAAGGTCGGCAAACGATCGCCGCTTCATACTCCCTGATGACATTCGAAGACTGATCACGGAGAAAAACGCCGCGACTCGCGCTCACGATTCTTATCCGACGGAGGAAAATCGCGTACGTCTACGTAACCTACAAAGATCAGTTAAATCCCGTATCTCTGAACTACGCGGTCAAAGATGGCACAGCCTCTTAGAGGAAATCAAACCGTCTCATCTCGCCTTTTGGGACCTCGTTCGTAAACAGAAGAGCAGCTATTCGTCTGCGATGCCCCCGTTAGATAGAGGCCCTGGCAATCCACCCGCCTTCGAAAGTATAGACAAGGCAGAGTATCTCGCTGCTACTCTCGAACAACAGTGTTCTCCCAATCCCTATGAATACCATACCATTGATCCCGAACACGTCGGGAGGGTCGATCGAACAATTCAATCAATAAGAGAGACCCTCCCAATCGAAAACTTAGAGCCGGTTACAACTGACGAAGTCCTCGCTATCATAAAAGCCCTTAAGCCAAGGAAAGCCCCCGGTCCCGACGGAATCAGGAACGAAGCCCTCAAACTTCTTCCTGATAAACTCATAGCCCTTCTGGTCTGCATCTTCAATGCGGCCATAACTCACTGCCATTTTCCAGCCGCTTGGAAAAAGGCAACGGTAATAGGTATCCTTAAGCCCGGCAAAAGGGCAGCCCATCCAGAAAGCTACCGCCCAATAAGCCTCCTCAATACTATAGGTAAAATATACGAGCGGTTTCTGTTGAACCGACTACAAGCCTTTGTCTCAGACAAATGTCTCTTACCATACGAGCAATTCGGCTTCCGACTGAAGCACTCGTGTACCCACCAAGTGCTCCGCCTCACGGAGCATATTCTCTCCAATTTCACGGAGCTACGCCGTCCCAGGCGCACGCTTGCTGTATTTTTCGACATATCCAAAGCCTTCGATAAGGTCTGGCACGAAGGCCTCATTTATAAACTCAACCTCTTTCAAGTTCCGGACAGACTAGTCCGCATAATTCTTGCTTATTTATCGGACCGCTCCTTCTGCTACAAAGCGGACGGAGCCCTATCCTCGCCTCACCCTATACGCTCAGGAGTCCCGCAAGGCTCCATCCTAGCGCCTTGCCTGTTCAACTTATTCGTTAGCGATATCCCCGAATTCCCCGACGTCGCAGTAGGCTCCTACGCAGACGACACAGTCATCTTCAGCTCGGCCAGGAATAGGATTCACGTATACCACCGCGTCCAAAGAGCCGTCTCTATGTTTGGGTCCTGGTGCCTCAAATGGCGCATAGGAATAAACCCAGAAAAAAGTGCGGCTATCATGTTCGATCCTCACGCGAGGAGAGATATAAAAAAGACATTACACCTATTCGACGTCAATATCCCCTGGGCTAATGAAACTAAATATCTTGGTGTAGTTTTAGATAGGCGCCTAACCTTCAACAAACATATAGATTACGTTCAGAAAAAAACCTCCATGGTTATGGTTCTGCTACGCAATCTCACCTCCTCTAAGAGCAAAATGGCACTCAGACATAAGCTCACAATATACAAAGTATGCATCCGTCCCATACTTACTTACAGTTGCCCCGTATTCGCTCACGCTTCACGCACCACCCTTCGCAAACTACAAGTATTGCAAAACAGATTCATACGCATAGCCGTCCAAGCCCCGTTTTACGTCCGTAATGTAGATCTCCATAGAGACATGGACCTTCCGTCCATGTATGCATATATTAAAGACATTACAAAGTAATTTTTTGCAAATGCCGAACTTCATCCTAACCCCAAAATAGTACACGCAGTTAGCTACACTTCCAATCCGCATGCCAAAGGCTTTGCTCGCCGGCCACGTAACTGCTTCTCAGACGCCGTCGATAAAATAACGAGATTAAACGCGCTTCTCCCTGCCGTCTCCACCAATCGCACGTGTCCGCGTACACGTCCGCGTAAGCGCCGTCCTCGCCGCCGAGGCCGAGCGGCTAATTTCGCTCCCGCACACCCGCCGCGGCCTCCTTCCGCAGACGCCTGAGCCTAGGTTCGATCCTCCGGACAGGAGCCCTCGAGTGACTCTGATCGCGCAATACAGTGACACTCTACATCACTGAGATTACATCATCACACCGCATACCATTCGTGCACACTCACACGTTAAGTACACGGTTCTGTAAGGGACTACCCTCGCTTAGTATCACTAATTTAGTAATAAAGAACCTGTTGGTTAGTCAGGATCATGAATCTTTTTCATTTACCGGCAGGAGCCCTAGCCGAGGTTCGGCCGTCCTGGCACCCTTGTGCCTGCTGCCTCGGGACTGAGTGCCCTCAGCACTCGCCCCCAAAAGTCCGGTGAAGCTGTCAAAGCCCCTGGGGCTAACAGCGTAAGTCAGGTCGAAAAAAAAAAAAAAAAAAAAAAAAAAACTTTTATCGCCAGTCCCCAAAGACTGCATGTTTATTTTTTTGTATGTAATAGACAATCGTTCAGAAAGGCATTAGGTGTCGATGGCGAGAGTTTCGTGAATTTTTTTCACCCAAAAACTGCTCAACGCGCTTAAAGAAGTTTTCACTTCAATAATTGTCCCGGGCGGGACTCGAACCCATAGTATGGACCAGCGCGGGGCGGTAAAAATCAACATATACCAGCCGTTGACAGCCCTGAAGAGACGCGGAGTGAGCGACTGCTGTTTTTTCATTTAGGAATATTTTCGTTGGCGCGCGATATTTTTTCAGCGTGTTTTTCCAGTTGTAAGATAAACTACACTCCATCAAATGTATATTTTTTTCCATTCAGTCTTCTCTTATACGGCTGTAACGTTGAATTTTTTCCCCTCATTTATAAACATTCGTAACGAGGTTATAAGACTAGACATACTTGCCTACCTATCATCTCTGTGAATTCAATTCGTTTAATTTCTCTAAATGGAAAAGTATTAGTTTAACGTTGTACCAACATTTTTTTATTTCTTATATTATGATCAAAATGTAATAAATTGTCTTAAGAGCATAAACATCCAATAAATTTTAAATTTATGTATATATCATCAGAAGTTTATCAAAGTCTCCACTATATGTACATTGGCTGATGGTAAACTATCACTCGCCTTGATAAGTCACACGATGATAGCTTAGTTGGTAGTGTGCACGGATTACACATTAATAGACGTCAGTTCGAATCTCTCTGCTATGAGTTTGAACTTCCGGTGTAGCTAAGAAGGCGTTTTTAATGCCCACCCGGCCAGATACCACCTTCAAGTAGAAAATCTGCCGCCAAATACGTTTTTTTAATATATAGTTAAGGTTTAGCGTTATGCCCATAATCTCACCTGATCTTAAGTGACGATACGACCCAAGTTGGTAGACACTTTAAACCTGTAGAGGAACTGACTCTCAAGTGCTGCTAAAACACTTATTGGTATTTGGCGCCAGATTTTCATCTTGAGGGTGTTTGGTAGCCAGGCGGGCTTTAGAAAAAGCCTTACCACCATGCTATGATTTACTCACGATGTTTTACTTCACCGAAAGCTCAAGCTCATTGTAGGTGTTTAGATTCGAACTCACGTTTCTTGACGCGAAGTTTACACACTACCACTCAGCTATCAACTCTTCAAAAATTAAGTTAGGAGTTCGGTTTACACCTCTAACATTCTGCTTGAATACTGAATAATATACTGGCTGATCCTGTAACTTGTTTTTGAAAACTTACCAAGTACAGTTACACGATTAAAAGGCAAAGTAAAATGACACTCAGTTATAGAAATTCCACAACAGAACGCGCATCTTTGGTGTCACTGTCACAGCTACATGGTGACACCATAGAATCGCGAACTAAAAAGTTTGCTAATCCATATTTCTGTCGTACCATAGAACTATGGAACCGTCTTCCCGTTAGCGTGTTCCCTCCTTCCTATGCTATTGGGTCTTTCAAAAGAGGCATGCAGAGATTTCTAAGCGGACCAACATAACAGCGCAGACTGACAGTGGATTTAGACGCGGACCTCAGATTAGTGAACGGCGTTCACTGGGAGATAATTTTGGTTCATTGTCATTCGCGTCATTGTCAAACATAACGATAATAACTTTCTACCGAATGAGCGTCACAGAAAAAGGTTGCAGATCAGAATTTCATAACTCTTCTATAAAAAGTTTCATTTGACAAATTGACTTAATAATAAATAAGAATTTGTAATCAACAAGCTTGAAATTCTTTATCAACCTGTCTCCAATCTATCGGAGGCGAGCGTTACGAATGGGCAGGCGCAAGCGGTCGTCTGTGACGTTACGCCGCGCTACTGCGCTGTCATAGTGTGCTGGTGAACACTTAAAATTATGTCAAAACCAGTATAGTGCGCGATCACGTTCATCTGGCGTTGTCAAAATTTCAATTAATCTTTCGTCATTCTTAAACGTCTACTAGCGTTAGCGTTAAAAGACGTTAATAGAATACGTTTGTGCTTATGGCATGGGCGGGCGGCACTAGGGCTCATTTTCATTGGTGTGGTTTATTTCATTACTGTGGCAAAATTTGATATGGGGGGCCAGGATAGGTCTAAGAAAACGGTACGTCCGCAGCTCATAAAACAATTTTTCAGTGTTACATTTTAGTACAGATATTTTTTTAAAGTTTTATTTATGCGAGAAATAAATATTTAAAAATATGGAAATTTGTTTACTGCTATTGATTGCTATATATCACGTATACAGGGTCCATCATTTGTGTCGTAATATTGGTAGGGGGATCGTAAAAAATGTGATAGCTTAGTATGTATGGACTCAGCGTCAAGGGACGTGAGTTCGAATCTACCTACAATGGGGTTTAGCTTTCAGTGACGGAAAACATCGTAAAGAAACGATATCATGGTGGTATGTTTTTTCTAATGCCCACAGGCTAGCTACCAGGCTCAAGTTAAGAATCTACCGTAAAATACTTATAAGTGTGTTACGGCAGTTGGACTTGTGAACAAGTTTCACCACGGGTTTAGCGTGTCTACCAAATTGGGCCGTATCGTCACTTAAGATCAGGTGAGTTTATGACCATAAAGGTAAACCTTAACTATAATATATATATATATATATATTAACTATCAACAATTTAATTGTATTGTACTTATAAGACAATCATTGAGGAAGGAAGCTTTATAACATCACGCTATCACCAATAGCGGCTAAGCTGTATTGGAAAAAGTTACACAAACGGGCAAAATTTATTCAATAACTTTTAGTTACATGCGAACGAAGTCTTAGTCACAGTAAGTTAATTAAACGAAAACACAATCAGTATATAGAAAATGATGACAGTGTATACCTTAGAGTGAGTGTTGTAGGGACATGTACGTATAAAGCGATGCAGTTTTACAAAAAAAAATTTTTTATAGAGTAGCGGGCAAACGTTCAAGCATGTCACTTGATGGTAAGTGATCACCGCCACCCTTGGACCCAACTCCAGGGGAATCACAGGTAAAATGCAACTGCCCCAACACACTTATCGGTATTTAGCGGCAAATTTTCTACATGACTACATGTAGTAATTAGCGAATCGGGCATGAAAAGCCCTACCACCATGTCATGGTTTCCTCATGATGTTTTTCCCCATCGAAAGCTAAAACTCATCGTAGGTGGTCGGATGCGAATAGACGTCCAATGACGCGGCGTTCCCACATATTACCACTCAGCTCTCATCGCTTCAAGTATGACTATATAGGTAAATTGAAAAAGCAAGAATCTCTTTAAATACAATATTTGACCGATGACGCGTTATTCTAGTGTCAATACTATTTCAAAATTAACTGAGTAACCGACATTCATCTTCAACTTCGATATACGTGGGTTATGTAGCGCGATTTATACATTTTGAGATTTTTATTACTAAACTGTTTTAATAATTTTGATTAATTAATCGGATAACAAAATAATAGTGAAATATCAAGACTCATCCGTTTTATGCACGTTATAATACAAGAAAGAGAAGAAAAACATAAAGCAAGAGGATGAGGAGAAAGAGAATTATACATTATATATTTGATACACAATTTACACTATCCGCGTCTATCTATCACGTGTACGATGTCGTAGGTGTTTTTATTTATTTATCTTTTTTATTTTATTGTGTCAATATGATGGCATTTATACCTGTTTGTTTAATTCTAATAAGTAAGTTAAATAATATTTCAGTATATAATATTTTAGCCTATATATTGATAACAAAATATATCTCCTATTTCTAACTAGATTTTTACAAAAAATATCGAATCCTAACTGTAAATTTGTTTCAAATACTTTTTCAAGAAGATTGTAAGTCAGAAAAAACTTCGTTTCAGAAATCGGAAATAGATAAGGAACTAGATTATGAGTATCGGTTAGAAGACTCGGGTATAAACATCAGGGTCACATTCACAGAGGTGATAGAGTGCATAAATTAATTATTATATCGGAGACAGGGTAGTTTACAAAGCAAGACTAAACTTATAATTGAACTGTGCTTAGATTTGACCGTACTAATAGCGGTGGACAATATATGGAACTAACCAATTTTACCTTATATTATTAGACAATTTAATGGATACCAACAAACGTGTGATCTTCAGTTTAAATATTATCCAATGGAATACCCAAAGTTTTAAAAATAAGCTGTGAAGTTAATTGTAGCGTGCTATATGACTGAGGGTGGCACGTTTTATCGAAATAAACTCTGCATAAAAATGAAGATAAAAATATATAATTTAATAAAAATACTTACAATATAGATTTGTAATGATTTCTTAGGTTTACGCGAATATTATTCATTGAAATAAAACTAATTTAAACGGATTTTATCGCGGTTATTTATTAAATTTTTATCCCGACGTTTCGAAAGCTTTTCAGCCTTCGTGGTCACGGGGCGGACTGAAGGCGGACTGAAGCTGAAGCGGATTTCAATATAGATTTGGTCATAGTTTTATTATACCTACGCGCTACGTAAAGATTACTCCATCAAATAAAATATTGTAAAGCAGTATATACATAAACATTTCAGTAATTTCGTTTATTTTTATAATTTTTAAATTAAAAAGTATCAAATTTGGTCAGTCGTGTACTGGCCGGCCAGCGCAAGATGGATAGAGCACCTGTTCGCGCCGCAGGCGATCGGTTGAGCTCGGTAATTTTCGGCTACACTCGACTTAACCCTTAATAATTACCGTACATCCATTTAATACACTCTATATGTAAGCTAAACTTAAAGAACTAAGGTTTAAATTTCTTTATTTTATATAGGATCCGTCAGATTGAATCGGGGGTGAGAAAACGTGGGAAAAATTCTAGGAGCGTTTACTATCTTATTTATTAACATTCTTACCGCAGCCTTGTCGTTCATTGTATAATTACTTCATATAATTCAGGAAAGTCGTAAATTACGTCGAATGATAAAAATCTAAGTTTGTTAAGTAAATTCTTTAAATTTAAAGATATTTCTAAGAAACTAATGAATTCACTACACTTGCACTAGTTTCATATGAACACTTACCGTATGTAGTGCGCAATAGTTTGTAAGTCTTGTAATGTTTGGTTTAATTATAAATACCTGAGAGTATTAACTATTAATCATTAATATTTATAGTCTACCAAATGTTGAATGATATGTACTTTATATATAGAAAATTACAACAAAATCAATCAAGCCGTTTATGAATTACTAACTGAGTAAAATTATTTAATATTTTTCTCCAGTTTTGTAACTTTTCAATATAGCCCTGCTCCTAATGGTGGTAGGGTGATGATAAAACCTAATGCCTTCTTCAATGTATTACTAACACGCGTCTGTTAATAATAATACCTTCAAATTTAACATCAAAAGATATTACGCATTCATTTTTTAATTATGTTTATCCCTTTTCTGTAATATTATTATTATTGGTATTCTTGCATTCTGCTATTTGTGCGTTTCCGTAGGATTCAGTTATTATAAACTATTTCCTAACTAATATTTGACTAATACATATTTTATGTAATAATAAACATAGTCATTTATATATTTTTTTTGTAATATAATACTAACTCCTGCCAAGCATCTTTCTTCTTATATGCGCGTGATCGTACAATCTGTTCTTAGTCGATATCTATATTGTAAATATTCATGACAAATTTCAAATCGATAAGTCAAGATTTCATGTTGTTTTTTTTGTTTTACGCGAGTTCTGTGCGTGAATCTAAGCCTAACAACGCATTGTACTGGCCAAGTCTCAGGACGGGATGACTGGACTGTACTTGTCGTATGATAATAATGAAAAAGCCGAACCACGTTCAGGGCAAGGGCGGTCCCTCAAAGAACCTCATTACCAATTACTTAGAACCGCTTCAACTGCGTAGGGATATAGCCTCGCTTAGCGTGTTGTATCGACTGTATCATGGCGAATGCTCTGAAGAGTTATTTCACCTAATCCCCTCCTCTGCTTTCCACAACAGATCCACCCGTGCTGGACCACGGAGCCACAGCTTTATCATAACCTCCATCCCGACGCGAACCAAAAAGTTCGAAAAGTCGTTTCTTTGTCGCACAGTGCAGCTGTGGAACCGTCTTCCGATCTGGGTGCTCTCACCTTCTTATAATATTGGGTCTTTTAAACGAGGCGTGAAGAAACATTTAGTGGGCCGGCAAGACAGTTGCGACTAACGAAGGACATTTGCCCCTACGGCAGTCACTACTGTTACTGGACTATACTGAAACTTACCATCAGGTGAAGTACACTCACTTAGCTAGGATAAAAAAAAACTCAACTATTATTAGGGAAGTTTTTGGGCAGTTCACCGCATTATATGCCACCTATAAATAGCTTGAGCTTTCGGTTACGGAAAACTTCGTGGTGAAGCCATATCATGGTGGTAGGGCTTTTTCATATGCCCACCTGGTTAACAACCATCTTAAAGTTCAAAATCTGCTGCCAAATACCAATAAGTGGGTTTCGGCAATTGCACTTGAGAGCCAGTTCCGCCGCAGGTATAGCGTGTCTACCAACTTGAGCTGTATCGTCACTTAAGATCAGGGAGATTATGGCTATAACGTTAAAACTTAACCAAAAAATAGTGGTTAAAGCCTTTGCGAGCAGTAAGTATGAGTAGCACTCAGGGTAATTATCTGTGCTACCACCCTCAAGTTGAAAATCTGCCGTCAAATAATCATAGTTGTATTCCAGTCGTTGTATTTGAGAGCCAGTCCCTCCACTAGACTTACGTGTCTACCATCTTCGACCACATCGTCACTTAACATCAGTTGAGATTGTTGTCATAACGCTAAACCTTAACTATAAAAAAATGCCTTTATGCGTCGCGATGAGGTAATCCGTAATCGGATTTTAAACACCAGCTTAATAAAAAAAGGGTAGAGTATTATATAAATTTTATATAAAGGTTTCATTAGCTTGGTAATTTAGTTCCTTGAGTTCTTGAATTTCGGTGAAATATCTTGTCATTAGTTTGAATATAATGAACCTTGTTTCAGACTATTGTTTTTACTTAATACATCGATAAACTAATTGCTTATTTAAAGATAGAAGAAAATACTTAAACACTTTCTGCTTAGACCAGGCTATTCTATTGTCAGTCTAACGAGGCACCGCTTAATAAACGAAATGGGATGCGTGGAATTTTTGACCCTACAATACAGACTCTAAAGTATACAGTGTCAACCTTTTCCATATACAGGTTGAGTTTTATTAACTTATTTACTTTTTTTACCAGTTCTTTAATAATTATTATAATATAAGTCAATAATAAAGTATATGTATTTACATTTAAGACGTAACACTTTTTCAAAGGTTTAGCGTTATGGCCCAATCTCACTTTTTGGTAAATGACGCTGTGGCGTAAGATGATGTGTATACTAAGCCTTAGGGAGGGCCTGGTTTTCAAATGCAACTGCCGAAACACACCCATGAGTACTTTTTTATAGTAAAGGCTTAGCATTATGTCCATAATCTCACCTGATCTTAAGTGACGATACGGTCCAAGTTGGTAGATACGCTAAACCTGTGTAGGAACTGGCTCTCAAGTGCAACTGCAGAACCACACCTATAGTTATTTGGCGGCAGATTTTCAACCTGAGGAAGGGTACTAGCCAAGTCAGCGTTACAATAAGACCGACCATCATGCATTCTTGTCGTAAGATGCCTGGATGATTAAGTCCATGGCTTGTGAAGTATTCTTAGTACACTAGTGAGGTATTTACGGTGTAGTTTCGCTAATATCAATAAAAACGTTCCATTACAAGCAAATGATTCAATCTCAACGAATTCCCATGCCCTTGCTAAAAGAAGTAAGATCTAAAAACAAACTACACATACAATATGAAGGAGAAACGTCCCTGTAACAACTGTATCAGTGACGTATACGTGTTAAATACACAGGATACAATAAAAATCCAATCGCGTCACATGTTCGAAACTTGTGGCCACGGACGGCGGTCGGCAGTGCAGCGACAAAACGTTGAAATACCATACCGAGCGACGTCAACGGTACACTTGTTCACTATAAATAGTTCGTACAACTTTCGATCTCACGATTCACATTCCTGTTTCGAGAATAAAAAGATCACAATCGATTGTTTTTTTTATTTTATTTTTAATTTCACGATTATAAAATCGTATGGAATCATTCGTTAATGATACGTTTCCTGGGGAGGTTAACGAACTGAACGGGACTTGGCGAGGAGAGCTTTCATCTGTGGTATTTAAGTTTTTCCCGTGAATGGACGATTAAACCTACTTGTGTACTGATGTGTACGGATGCCACCTTAATAGACGTGGATTAAAGACATCTACAATGAGCTTGAGCTTTCGATGAAGGAAACCATATGCCCACCTGGTTAGTTACACCCGTTAAGCTGAAAAACTGCGGTCAAATTATCTATGTTTCGGCAGTTGCACTGGCGAGCCAATCTCTCGATTAGTTTTATTGTTAGCCTGCCTATCTTCTTGGACCACGTACACAATTAACATCAGCCGAGATAGTGACAATAACGCCACGCCTATAAATAAATAAAAAAACAACTTGTTTTCAACATTTTCAAATTAACACAGTTCTAAACCCAAGCGGGCATTAAAAAAAGCCCCATTAAAATACGGTATCACCACGAGGTTTGCTTTCACTGAAAGCTTAAGCCCATCGCAGGGATCTAAACTCGCATCCATTTACGTGGTGTCTGTATACGGGTATCATGTACGGGTTTCTATTTAAGTCCGTACACATATATTATTTCAAGCCACATAATATAATATTATTGGCATAATATATCGTCTACTTCAACTGTTTAGGTACATGTAAAATGCATAAAATACTATAGTCATGGATAAAATTCAGAAGGTTTCCATTTCTTTAAATATATAGATATATGATATTAAATTACGAATGAAACAACCTGTATATGTTTTACCCTTTCTTTAGAGTTTTTTTTTCTTCTATTTTTTGTTGATCATCCTTTTCTTCGTTTTTTTCTGGCCATTAACTTTTTTTGTTCGTGCGGCTATCTTAGTTTTTTGTGGGTATCCCAAATTAATACAGCGTTTTTTTTTTTTTTTGTGTTACGTAGTATGATGCTATCGGAACGGGTTTAGCGTTGAATCCTTTTGTGGGAAAGGTTTAATGAAAGTGTTTTTATTCGACTTTCGATTTCGTTTATAATAGATTTACTTTTGTTACTCGCGCTTATGTAAAACAAAAAGTTTCTATCACGCATTTTGGAAAACCTTGTGTTGAAATTGAAAACGTCGTGTCTGTAGATTCTACTATTTGTAGAACTTATAAGGCTCGATGTAAAAATGTTAATTGTTTGCATATATATATATATATATATATATATATATATATATATATATATATATATATATCTATATATACATTGTAAAATGGTGTAGGTATTTATTTATTTTTTATCGGAAACGTTATATCAGTTACAAGGTTAAATAAGTAGTAGGTACCTGGATGACAGCGCTTAGCTTGGTACTTTTTTATTATAAGGTTTATGACTTATAATATATTTAGACACGAATCACATTCTGATAAAACATTGACAAATTATTATTTTACACAAATATGAAAAGGTTTTTTTTTATATACTTAAGGTTTAGCGTTATGGCAATAATCTCACCTGATCTTAAGTGACGATACGGCCCAAGTTCGTAGACACGCTAAACCTGTGGAGGAACTGGCTCTCAAGTGCAGCTGCCGGTTACACACTTATAGGTATTTGACAGCAGGTTTGCAAATCAAGGGTGGTAGCTAGTCGGACAAGCACCAATGTTTTCCTTCATAGCAAACTCAAGCTCATTACAGGATTCGATCTCACGTCCTTTACCGCGGCGTCCGTACGCGCTTCCACTGAGCTATCACCGCTTCAAACATCTGCACTCCCTACAGACACAGTCCCCTCAAAAGAGGCCACCTTCTGCGGTTATTTATAGAGGTTTCCTTCCTTGCGGTCGGGCGGTGAAGCCAATCCACTGGGTCACATCGAAGCAGCGAGATGTGACCACGACACACCGATGGGATTACGATGGCAAGAAAGGCAATGTGCCCAACCTGACTGCTCGACGGCAGTGCAAGTAAACATCTGGCCCGCCAACTTCGAATTCGTGGAACTCTCTAGAATGTCCGAGGAATGCTGGAAAACGCCTTCATCCCTCTTGACGCCGCGTCATACGACGTAAGTTCAAATCCACCTACAGTCAATTTGAGCTTTCGGTGAAGGAAAACATTGTGATGAATCCATAGAATGGTGGTAGAGCTTTTTCTAATACCCGCCTGGATAGCTACCACACTCAAATTGAACCTTTTAACTTATAGTTGTGTTCCGGCAGTTGCACTTGAGAGCCAGTCCTTCCACTAAGGTTAACGTGGTCTATCATATTGGACCGCATAGTCACTTAACGTCAGTTGAGATTGTGGCTATAACGCTCAATCCTATTTAATTAAGAAAAAAGGATTTATATCATTTACGATAAAATTCAAGACAAGAATTATCTAAAGGTATTATTATATTGTGTATACATATTATAAAGTGGGTTTGTTTGTTTGTTACGCTTTCACGCCTAAACCGCTGAATCGGTTATGATGAGTTTTGGTATAGAGATAGATGGGAACTTAGAAACGGTGATAGGCTACTTTTCCTAGCGAAAAATCATTGGAAGTGGGGTAAATAGAAGGATAAACTTTATATGAAAACCACGTGTAAAAGCTAGTATTAAATACACCAGCATGCATTATCATATGAAAGAATACATATAAAGGTGTTCACAAACACCATCTGTTTAATGTTTAAGGTAATTAATAAACTGGAGGCTTCGGACAGGTTTGTTGGTATGTAGACGGTCGACTACGGGTCGTAGGTAGTATTGTGATGATGTAGACTTCGTTTAGAATAAACTGTCGGTATTTAACAATAAACTTCGTTTCTTGTTACAATAGATATTCTTTTTATAATCAAATGAATTTTTGTAATATAAGGAATGAATCTGATAAGATATTTTAACTAATATATCTGAACTAGATTTCACGTGCGTATTTGCTCAAGTTAATATTGATTTTTCAAGCAGTAAAAATTTTATACATAGTTTATCCCAGTCTTTACTTTATTTCCGATGAGGTTTTCGAGAGAAAAAGTAGCCTATCACCGTCTCCAGGTTCCCATCTATTCTTATGCCAGAATTCATCATAATCTATTCAGCGGTTTAGGCTTGAAAGCGTAACAAAGAAATAAATAAATAAACTCACTTTCGCATTTATAAGTATACTCCGTACGCGTGAAACTAAAATTTTATTTAATAATTTTCATATAAATAGGTTATATAGCCTATGTTACTTTTTAGAAAACGGTCTAGTAGTTCTTCAGTTTATTCATTACAAACAGAAATACAAATCTTTCCATGTTATATCATTTGTATATTACACTACACTACACTAAGGATACACTGCACAAGGACAAAGTACACTAAGGATGACTGGCTGCACTGTTCTACACAGATTTAGCATGTCTACCAACATGGGCCGTATCGTCACTTAAGATCACGTGAGATTATGACCATAACACCTAAACCTTGACTATAAAAAAACCCTATCGGAAGGAGAAAACGATTGTCTTACTCTTACTACGTATTTTTCAGAAGCAAAATGATAGTAAGTTCATCTTTTTTATGGAATAAGGGGCAAACGAGCAGGCGTGACACTTGATGGTAAGTGATCACCGCCGCCCATGGACACCTACAACACCAGAGGAATCGCAGGTACGTTGCCAGCCTTTTATATGAGGGACTGCCTCTCAAGTGCAACTGCCTGAACACACCTAATGTATTCGGCGGCAGATTTTCAACTTGAGGGTACAATCTTGTAGGCTGGTTAAGGCCTTCAGGGTGACTGTAAGATTTGTACTCATGTCATTCAATTCAGTCCCTCAAAATTCATTATTACTTTTTTTTTTAATAGTAATTGGTAGGGATCATCGCCTGACAGGATTGCAGCCACTATGTTGATAAACTCGTCACAGTGAATTCAACTTACTTGTTTTTAGGTTTATTTCTGGATTATCTAGTATACGTAATCTATACCTAAATTAATATTATCAACTGAAAAGTTTGTTTGTTTGAACGCGCTAATATTAGATACTACCAGTCGGAATAGAAAAGAGAGATCGGAAAAGAATGGATTTAGGCTATTAACATCACGCTATCACAAATAGGAGAAAAGCTGTATTGAAAAAATTAATAAAAATACGGGCAAAACTTATTAAATAATATCTAATGCCACGCGACTGAAATCGCGGGTACAGCTGGTACTATATAAAAACTAATGAAGCTATCTGTTAATATGTAATATGCAAATAACTGTTTTTGCTTGTGAATAAAGTTATTTGAACATATAACAGTATAGGTAAAGTTGTCCTTGTCCCCAGTTCGCGTAACTCAATGTTACTTTTTTTAATACAACTTTGCTCCAAGCAAAGCTGTAAATCTAATTAAAATCAAATCAAAAATCTTTATTTAATTTAGGCCCTAAGAAAGCGCTTATGAACGTCAAAACTACTTCCGGTTTGGATAGTAACGCAGTCATCGAGAAGAACCGGCAAGAAACTCGATCTGCATCTTTTTTAGGCCTTCTCTTTTCTTTATATATAATAGTTTAATGTGTTACAGTAGTTATTAGCGGAGTATAAAAAAGTTACAGAACTGGTAAAAATGTTTAAATAATTTTTAGTTCCACGTGAAAGTAGTTGCAAGCAGGCATTACTACCAAGTAGTAGTAGTACGTAATAGGGGTGGCGACTCTTTCTGAAAATGATCGATTAAAAAACGGAATCATGTAAATCGATTAACAAAAAAAGACAAAAATATCGATTCGTTTTTCGCACTTATATTTTCAATATAAAACCAATCATAGAAAACAAAACGGATACCACAATTATCGATTTTATCATTCCAAATTATCATTTCTATATATTTTTGGGTAAAACATTCAAATGACTGTAAATAACGTTTTATGTCAATAAAAAAGGATAGAACCACGATTTTTAAACGTGAAATATCGGTTCACTTGATCGATTAAGAGCTATGAATAGATTTAAAAATGATTCTTCAAATAATCAATCTCAGATCGCCATCCGTAGTGTATAACAAGTTTTACAGGCCTGGTGTAGTAAGCATAAAGTTGTAATGGCAATTTACGAATTGGTAAGTAGTCACCTTTGTTTCTTGATTGTACTGTAATAAATATCTCACGTATAATCGTCCCTTTCGTGTAATATTATCAAAAAAGACAGACAGACATTTTTAGATAAGCCTAACAGGTAAGTCGAAGCATTAGGTGACGTCACGTCTAGGAAAACTGTAAAACTGTACTTGGTCTTGTGCAATCTAGTGATTTCAGTATCGCTGTGGTGGTTTTAGTATATACCAGCTTTGCTTGCGACATCCTTCGCATCGTACTCAAAATTATTTCATATTTTTTTATAGTTTTAATAACTTTTTTAATTCAGCTCTGCTCCTATTGGTGATAGCGTAATGATATATACCATAAGCCTACCTCAATGATTGCTCTATAAAATTAAATATTTTGTTTTTTAATGCAAGTGGTAGTTCCTAAGATTAGCTCGTTCAAACAAACAAACAAACTTATCCGCTTAATATTATTAACACATGAAACCACATTTTAACAAAAATGTGTAATGTATATTAATTATTCAAAAGTAATTTGGTGCTAACGCCATATTTCCCTAATGTTTTTTTTATGTCTAAATTAATTATTAAATATAATATTAAAGGTTACGTTTTCCGCTATGAATGTTAATCTTTTGTGAAACATTAATGTTTTAGATGTGGGAAGCGCCCTCTACTATCTGTTTATTTAACTAATTAACATGATGAGTATTGGATTATTCTCATGTGATATGCAAATGTAATCTATTACCGAATGCAATTAAATAGATACTATTGCGCATTTGTATATATATTTTTTATAATGTTTAATTATTCTCTTTATTTTATATTTTATAGGGTTTTGCTGTTTGTCGGTACATTTTCAAGTTGAGGATGGTAGCTAACAAGTTAGATATTAAAAGCACCCTACTACCACCATGCAACGGTTTCCTCACGATGTTTCCCCTCGCCGTAAACTCAATTTCATTGCAGATGGATTCAAACTCACATCCACTCACGCAGCATCCGTACACACTACCAACTGTGCCTTCATGGCGTTGAATGAGCTGGGCTATAGTTAACAAAATTCGCGTAGCAAAAGCTAAATATTTGCTTGTTTTAAACCAGTAAAAGGTAAAATCCGTTTCCGATAACGCTATATGTCATCCAGGCTGTCTGTCGAGACCCATTGTGGTTCCCGAAACTGTTAATCTGAGCGCCGATCTCGGTTTTTCAATACTAAACGAATCTTTTATCCACGAATCTCGCCAAAAGACCAGACGCAGAGCATAAATCCTTCTTTAAATATACCTTTAACGAACTAAATGCATATTTGGACTTATGTCTTAGTGTGTTCACAAGGGATAAACCACTTTATTCACCACATCTTACAAGATACAACCGCTTAGATCCGATTTGTTGACGTCATACTGAAAGGGTTCTAATGTAGTATTTCTGTCAAGTTGAATTGTGTTTTACTGCTTTAGAAATTAAGTCGGAAGTCGTATGATTCGTTTATAAAGGGTTTTTATAGCAATAAATAAAGGAATATCGAAGTTGGCTGTGTCAACAACGCGTTGCATTCTTGTGCGGTGTGTAGGATACGCTCACACGGACGCATGGCCGCGAGATGTACGCATGTGTGTGCCTGGACACAAATACTTATTGGTAAACGTTGACTAAGGACAGAGGTTACGATGCGTTGTCGAGAGTTATTATTGTAGCTTCTATACATATAATAAAACTGTTACTGAGCGAGAACTATTAGAGTAATATATTTTTGAAGTGAAACTTCTTTAGGCGCATGAGGGTAAAATTTTTACAGATGAAACGTCACGCCGGTATGCAACGGAAGTGTCGGAAAAGAGAGAGAGAGTGATCGAGACCGATTGAGAGAGAGTAAGAAAGGGAAATTTAAATTAAAGTTAAAAATTAAATTATTAATTTAAAGTTAATTTAAAGTTTTAGATTTGTATAAATATAAACAAGATTTATAAATTAGTTCGCCAAAGAAGTTTCACTTCTGACATGTGTACTTTGTACGCACGCATGTTTTTTTTAATTATAATAAATACAGTAGGACATCGTTAAGTCGAACCTCGATAAGTTGAAAACCTCCAAAACACGCAAAAAAAAAAACCCTTCTTTTCAAACATCAAAATATTCTAAGTCGAAAACTCTATAACTCGAACTTTTTGGCGTCTCCCTTGATGTTCGACTTATAGAGTTTCTACTATACTTTGCTTAGAGTGAAGGGCGAAAGATATAAGTTCATTATAATACCTGTCATACTGAATGAATCGAAGTACTGGGAAAGTAAGAAGATGGATGAGTTCGATTGCGTGCAGTAGAAATGCGAATGTTGAGATGAATGTGTCGTGTTACAGGAATAGACACAGTTGGCAATGAGTGTTAGAGGGAGTTTGAAAATGGCGCCAGGGGTAGAGAAGTTGAAATGGAATTATTTGATTTGGTTTGGACATGTCATGAAAGGAGAGAAAACGTGTGTGTTGACAGAAGTAATGGATATAACTATTGAACCATGGAAAGGAAGAGAACGGCTTAAGTAAAGATATGAGGCATGTGAGGAATAAGATGATGATACATTTATGGAAGAAGAAAACGTATTACGCCGAAATAACACAACTTATTGCCATATAGATATAGAGTCGTCGATATACAGGCCAAAATACTTTATTTCGAATTGTTATCTGTCTTGTACGTTCATCACGTTAAAATTAATAGAAAGGATTTGATAAAATTTGGTGCAATTATAACTAGTATGGCATTAAGCTCGCCAGTATATTTAAAGTGCAATAAAGAATTCATTCATTCATTCATTCAATATTATGGGTAAAAGTATAAAGACAAAACCTGTGCCCCTAACGGTCCTTTTTATGTTTTTTTTTTTACTTGAGCACTGAGAATAATAACCACACGACCAGACGGAATCCATATAGCCAAATTGAAGTTCAATCTAAAAAAATATTGTCAAGTGGCGATTATAGATATCTTTTTTATCGCAATCGTCTCTAAGGTTTTGCTGTCCATATTCCACTGACCTTGAGCCGGGTTGACCCGTTCCCGCGAATCAGCCGCTATGTTAGCCCAGCCGCGGCCGGTGCTTTGGCCTGACGGGCCGGAGGGTGGCAGGGGAGCTCGCGAGGGGGGCGTAATTCCGAGTAAACTTTACATGTTGCCAGCACACGAAACTGTGGGTGGTAGATTAATCTAAAACTAAATAATTATAAATCTGTATAACTTAAAAAAAGTATCTAGATTTTTTTTCTTCATACGACACTTCGTACATTGAATGACAAGGGTGAGGATTTTTTTAAACAATTTAAATTATATCCATCAGGGAAATGGCAAGTATAATTGAGTGAACAAGTACTAGAACCGATACCGTTGTACATTGTTGTATTGGCAATACTTTTTATGGCCCGTGGACTAGAAGTTTAAGAAGAAAACCAGCGATTTTTTTAGGTTTAGGGACACCGAAGCTTTTACAGTAGCCAATAGGTTGTGCGAAACTTTATGGCCGGTCTAAGCACAGCCGCGTTAGGATAAGCACAACACAAATTTAAGACAAAACTTTGCTAAACACTTCTAAAAAACTTTTTTTTTTTTGACTTGACATACGCTGTTAGCCTTAAGGGCTTTGACAGCTTCACCGAACTTTTTGGGGCGAGTGCTGAGGGCATTCAGCTCCGAGGCAGCGAGCGCAAGGGTGCCAGGATGGCCGAACCTCGGCTTGGGCTGCTGTTGGAAAACGAACAAGGATTCGCGATCCTAACTAACCAACAGGTCCTAACTTACTAATTTAGTTAATTTACTAAGTTTCAGTGATGTAGAATGTCACTGTATCGCACGAGCAGAGTCACTTGAGGGCTTCTATCTGGAGGAAAGAACCCAGGCGCAAGCGTCTGCGGAGGGTTGTAAAAAACCTATTTAGGCACCTCGACTAGGAATGTAAAACATTTTCTGAAAGCAAAAGCTGTTCTAACTCAATGATGCCGTTCGTATATAACCAAATAACTTTTGCTCGCGGCTTCACTCGTATTGTAAATCCACAAGTTGTGTTTAATATCTTTTGAAAGGTACTTTTATACAAAAGGTATCCAAGATTCCTTTCTGTGCTGCTGACGACGTATAGGCGAAATTCCATCGCGATCGGTTGAGTAGTTAAAACGTAAGAACATGTAAGAAACTGAACAAACTCGTATTCGTAATTATATTAGTTAAGATCTCTTATATACAAGAACTAGCTGATTCTTCCGACTTCGTTCGCTTTGAAGAAATAAACCCTATAACCTGACCGATTAGTAGATATAGTTGGGTCTGTAATGAGTAGCAACGAGAGGAGACAATGGCGAAGATTTTATTTATGGAATATGGGACAAACGAGCAACCGTGTCACCTGATGGTAAGTGTCTGAGTTGGTTCGAACGCGGCCATTACCTGAGACACAGCGCGTCAAGTAGCACGCGATACTTCATTGTTATTAAAACGAATATCTATTCAATAAAGTACGTTTTGTTACGTACGTGACATAAACGTACAGCAGGTGATCATCGTCGCCCATAGACAACCACAACACCGGGAGAATCGAAGATACGTTGCCGTCCTTTATTGGCGGGACTGACTCTCAAGTGTAACCGCCGGAACACACGTAGTGGTATTTGGCGGCAGATTTTCAACTTGTAGGTGGTAGCTAGCCAGGCGGACATTATAAAAAGCCCTACTACCATACTATGGTTTCCTTACGATATTTTCCTTCACTGAACGCTCAAGCTCATTGTTGGATTCGAACTCACGTCCCACAACGCGACGTTCCTACACACTACCACTGAGCTAACTTTGAGACGGTAAGAACGGAATTAAGCAGATAATCTTCAATGAAAGCAGGCTTACGGCTGTCAACGCTTTCCTTTTAACATATAGTGAAAAGGCCTTTCCGTACGAAAATGTGTTCACTTTCTGTATCACTCAGAGATCTCTGTAATAAAGTAGCTATTAACATTGTTGAGCAGTCAGTTTTTTATGAATATAAGAGTAAGCAACTGAGGCCCGTTCTCCGATACTTAGCTATTGAAAAAGCTGCGCAAAATGGTTAGATTCAGCACCGTATATTGGGTGTTAACTTAAGGTAACAACTTCACTGTATTTCATAATTTATTTTACTACTCATCAGTCACAATGCACCTACTCGATTCGTTGTGATTATGAAAAAAAAACGCATAACTCAAATCCGTCTGGCTCGATGACACAATGATATTAGTATAATGGATTCACACCCGATGAAATTATGAACAGATGTGTCACAGAGGAAAAAGAAAAGAAATGATAATGAAGAAGTTAATTAAAGGATTATATTTCGTTGCACATTCTCATGGACAAATGGGAAGAGATAGGTCGATGACATTGGTAGTGGGAAAGACTTGGGTAAAAATGTAATCATATATAATCGAAGGAGATTAAAAACATTAAAGAATACCATTATTTTATTAGAAAAGTGACTGCACTTCACCTGATGTTATATAGATTATAATCCAAATCAGCGGTGACTGAGAATGAACCAAAATTATCTCCCAGTCAACGCTATCACGCTGGTCTGCTTAGGTACCTCTTAACCAGTAGCGTAAATATATCATGTGAGGTCCGCGACCAATTCATTGGATGAGAACACGTAAAAATCCTAACCATGTAATTTAATTAGTTAATTATCAAAAGCATATATATTACATACTTATAATAAATCTAGCTTTTACCTGCGGCTTCGCATGCGTTAATATTGATTTTGTCAAATCGGATTACACAATAAAAAAGTTCCATAAGTTTATCCCTCTCTTTACCCCCTTGCAAATAAGGTTTTTGCCTATCACCGTCTCCAGGTTTCCGTCTATCTCTATACTAAAATTCATTATAATCGATTCAGCGGTTTAGGAGTGAAAATGTTACAAACTTTCGCATTTACAATATTAGTAAGGATAATAATTTAATTTTAACAAGATATTTATGAATAAACTTCTCTCTCAAAAGTAAATTGATACTTCAAAACATCATCAAAGTGACAAAGAGTTTTCAATAAACAGAATAACTATTTACAGGATGCGTTTTAAAACCTTTTCTTAGGAATGTGTTGAAATCTTACTAATTTATTTGAATTTGTATTGGTGGCCTCTAGCAGCCGCTCAATCCTGAGGCCTGGGGCCTGGACCCCAGTCGAACAAGGAACTCGTATAATTTTGCCAACTGCGGCACCCTATAGTTACGACACTGTTCTTCACACCTCTTTTGAACGACCCAACATCGTAGGATCGTGGTTACACTCGGTAGCTAATAATTCGAGTATAATTATTACTGAATGTTGCAGTAATTCTTGTAAAAGGTAGGATAAACCCCTGTTTTCAGTATTTTTTTATCAATAACAAATCCTAATTTCATATTTTTTATTTATTATATTCATAACTACTAGACAAAACAAAAATGGTAGTTTAAAGATGGTACAAAAAGGTACTGAGGTAAAGTAACCTATTTACATATATAAAAATCGTCCTGGTCTCCTCAGGAGTCAATAAAGCGACAACAGTTCCATCTATTACGATATAAGATATGGTTACATATTATAATAAAAAGTATGCTATGACTCAAGTTGAGTAAAACAATATATGTTTCTAATTTTATCCGATCTGTTTCCGATATTACCGTGAAAGAATATACGCTAATAATGACGAATCTCTTTTTTATACGTTATAGCCACAACTTTTCCTCATGCTAAGTGACGATGTGGCCGAAACTGGTGAACACACTGAGCAGTGTGGCGGACTTGACTCTCAAATACAACTGCCGGAGCACACCTATAGAAATATGGCGGCAGATTCTTTACTTGAAGGTGGTAGCAAGCCAGTTGAGCATTAAAAAAGCCAGTGTTATGGTTCCATTATAACATTTTCCTTCACTGAAAGCTAGCCTGAGAGCTAGCCTCTCAGCCTTGCAGAGATTTAAGCTCACGTGCACTGACGCTGCATCCGTCCACGACGACCTACTACCAACTGAGCTCTCATCACGTCAAAACGCGTCGTTACTAGTATCAACAAATATTATCAATAAATATAACTTAGGATGAATAAATCGATACTTAATCATCCATTTAATTTACTCTCTATTAGATGCAGTGGTAATAAAAACCATAGCTATAATATGTGTCATATAAAAGAGGCTTAGTAAGTAATTAAACCTGTTTTTTGGGGTTGCTAGTATTTTGTTGAGTACTATCATGTGAGATCTGAAGATAGCTAAATCCAAAAGCAGCCAAAACGTACTAGATCCTTCACTGATGTACCAGTCTGCAGTCTCCTCGCCAGATGTATATCAGCTGACACCAAAAAGTTATAAAGAACAAAAGAGTAAGTGTAAAAGCTCTACTATCATTAAGAAATATCAACTTATTATCATGTTTTTTTTTATACTTAAGGTTTTGCGTTATGGCCATAATCTCACCTGATCTTAAGTGACGATACGGCCCAAGTTGGTAGACACGCTAAGCCTGTGGAGAAACTGGCTCTCAAGTGCTGCTGCCGGAACACACCTATTGGTATTTGGCGGCAGGTTTACAACTTGAGGGTGGTAGCTAGCCAGGCGGGCATTTGAAAAAGCCCTACCACCATGCTATGGTTTCCTCATGATGTTTTCCTTCACTAAAAGCTCAAGCTCATTGTAGGTGCTTGGATTCGAACTCACGTCCCTTGACGCGAAGTCGTACACACTACCACTGAGCTATCATCGCTTCAAATTGTTCCTAGCCTAAATTTTCAAAGCCTGTATTAAATTATCGTCTATATACAGCAAAAAATGTACAATTCTATATCTTTTCTAAGAACATAACAAGGATAAGAAATTGTCTCTCCCATAAGCCAGTAGTTCTAACTAATAAGATTGAAATTAGCATATGTCTATTGATTCCCATAAATTCGCTTATGCTGATTTTTGATCCAGCGAAAACCAAATTGATAATCATAAAAAGGAGTATATTATTTACAAAGCGGACATTTATAGAAAATGTGATACGATTAAAAAATGAAATAAATAAAAGATCTTCAATCGATACTAACGATCATAAACAAAAACATCTATCCACGGCTACGCAGCCTCGCTGTGGACCGTTTGCGAGCCCTTCAAAATTAACCGGTTCCTATCTACCTACTCATTCTTACTAAGGCAGTTCGTGTATACCCATCTCTGTCTGCCCTTCGGACATTTTTTCATCTCACTCTCACCAGTGCTATAACTACCACTTTCCCTTTTCAAAGGACGAAGACACCAACGTCGTCCTTCTAGCTCGCACGTGAGACGATATATATCTGCGTCCTTGTCATCGGTTTCCAGGATTTGACCTTGAGACGGAGATGCAGTCTTTGGTCAGAGTTATTTTTACTTTTTACTGGGAACGATGACTAAATACGAAAAGCAAGTTCTGGCCGGATCAGCTTCTTTTATGTACAAGCTTAGATGAGCTTTTTTTATCTAATTAAACTTTGTTCCGCTACTCTTCCTTTACATAATACTTTAACTAATTTCTACCATTACACTTTTTTCAAGCTTTACGTAATTACTGGAGTAATTTTTTAATCGTTTATTTTTAATTTATCGTACATGTTTTTTGATAAATTAAAAATCAAACACAAAATAATGCCTGACACTGAGATATCTCTAGAATTAAATATATAATGGTTGCAACAAAGCAGAAGAAAGTTATCGTAACGAATTTACCATGCTTAGGGTGGTCACAACCGATAAAGTACAAGATTCCTACAAACCTATGAATTTTAATTAACTACGACAGCCTTGTTTTAGTACTAAAGTAATCTAATTAGAGAAATAAAGTTCGAATGTAGCATCTTAAGAATTGGTGTGACAGCCTGTAGTATTCTTTTAGATAGAAAGTATCAGGATCAGATGATAGAACTATGAAAAACCTTAACTAGTTTTACTAATTTAAGTAAAAGAAAATATAGCCAAATACGTATTATTTTCTGGGAACCTGAATGCATTTGTAGACTTGGCATGCTAAATTACATCTTCGTAAAACACTAGAAGAAACAGTAGTTGAACGTGAATTTATGACGCAGTAGAAAGTAATGAGACTTGTGAAGTAAAACTAACATCATTAATTATTAAAAATATAATTCAAAATTTGAAATTACATGGTACATGTTAAGGGGCATCATTAGTGACCACAATTTTATCGTGTTTTTATCCAACATTCTGTGTTACCTTAGATTATGTCTAGATTACAAAAATCATTACATGCCATATGTCATAAAGAAAGCTTGGCCAAATCGTGCATGGTGGTAGGGCATTTTCTAATGCCCACTTGGCTTAGCACCCTAATGTTGTAAATCTGTCGCCAAACACCTATGGTTGTGTTGCGTCAGTTGCACTTGGAAGCCAGTCCCTTCACTAGGCTTAATGTGTCCACCATCTTGGGACAGATCGTCACTTAATACCAGGTGAGGTTGTGGTCATAATGCTAAATCTATAGAGAATTAAAAAAAAATCGTAATTTGTAACACTGTCTGATACAAGACTTCTTCTACTTAGAAAAATATCAATCATAATTCGCACAGTAGAGATTTGAGAATGATGTTGGAGAAACTTTGGACATTTCCAGTATCAAAGAATAAATTCAGAAATTCAAAAGCAACACAATACTAGTATTAAATATGCTTGGTGAGTATTCAAATTTCAAAGAATAGGATCACGCAGATACTGATATTTTTCTAATTTACATTCTGTTTAGAATATCGCTAAAGTTAATAGTAAAGAGAATAAAGATTCTTATCGAATTAGTAGCAGTACCTTAGTATTTACAGATGATAAAAAGTATAATTTAACTTATCCTGCAAGAGTAGCCAACGTGCACCTTGAAGTTATTAACCTTTCTTTAATTATTTTACATAAAATACATTAACCATCGCATACTTGAACAGGTGTTGTGCAGATTTTATCAAATGAAAGAGAAATAAAACAAGCTTGAAGATATATTTCTGTAATATAATTAGAGAAAGCTCCAAGTAAATACTTGGTCATTGTAACGAAACATACCAATAAGAATCTAGTTCGACGTGTAATGGAATTTAATTAAATTCATTACACACAACATTATACATGCATTATTATTTGGATAATCAAAAAGGGAATGTTCAAAGTGATTTTATAAAGTTCAAATTACAATTAATAACTAATTTATATTGGAATAGAAAGGCGATCTTGTTAAGACTAAAAAATAGAGACTTCGTAATTATTAATCCAATTTCATAACACTCTAAATAAATATAATTTAAACCAATAACACGAAACTAAATACATATATTTTTTTCCATGTCACGAGAAAAACTATCTTACAGAATTCCGGATCGTTTCTTTCTTCTTTCTCACTAAAACAAATGTTATGTTATAACATTTATTGCAGTGATAAAATATGATAAAAATATTTTGTTTCATATCTCTTCTGATTCTGTTCTACTATAGTTAGACTTTCTAAAAAAATATTACTACCCTCAAATTAAATATATATCACTGGCACATATAGTTGTATTCAAAAATCATTCTTCCAAACGAATTAATGTATCTGGGTAAAACTTATATAGAAAATGCATGTAAATATATATTGTGGTATCACTATTTTTATATCAAATTAAATTAAAATAATAACTTTAAATTATAATAAAAATTATTACTTCTACAGACTTACATACATATATAGATTTAGTTGTCAAACAAAATATATCGGTACTAATTAAAATTTAGAAAGGAAACGAAGTATCAGTATAACTGAGTATATTATAATAATAAAATAAATCTTGATTAAAAACGTACTAAGTTCACAATATATCTTATTTGTCAGTTAAGTTAGTTAGGCCAGTGCAAAACAAATACATAAAGTGACTTAAAATACAATGTAAAACAATATTTAACAAGCAGTACATATCAAAACGGAGATTAAACGACAATATTACAATCTATTTTCAGTGTATCAAAATAGCATCGAGTCACAAGACACCGACCAGCACAGTTCAATGCGCGGTTCAACGCACTTCAACACTTGCGTCCGTATCGCCACAAAAGGAACAAACACATCCGACCTTCAACGAAAAACCAAAAAGATCTCCGCTCCTGACCTACATACGGCTCATGAGATAAAAACGAATAAATAAAATAATAATAAAAAAAAAGGTAACAGGCGCACGAAAATAAAAATAATAACGAGATTACGGTTACGCGGCCGTCGCGCGTTTTTCATTCACGCTCAACTGGAATAGTTTTCTTTTTAAAGGAGCGCCAGCCAGTAAGTACGTGCCGCGAACTCTTGCCTTCGGTCTTCTTTACCTTTTTATTTTTCCCTTTTATTTCCACGTCTTTCTTTTTTTAATCATTTCACGAATATGGAGCTCCTTTTTATCGTTTTCCCGGTGGTTTCGTTGCGTCCCATTCATGCGGGCGTGAGATATTCATAGGGTTGTCAAGTAATATTATTAATTTTTAATTAATTGACAAATAAACAAAAGGACTGTTATTAAATTAACAAACTGTTATAATTTTTAAGGGATATTATGATATTTTATAATATTTTGCGGAAATAAGTTTGTATAAAATAACTGGTCTAAAATAACCAAATGAAAATACTTTATTGAATTTTAGGTCCTAAGAAGGCGCTTATGAACGATAAAACCTCCAATAATTTTTCGGGTAGTCTTGGTCCGTTTGCTCCGTTTGGTAAGTTGTGATTTTTATTTAATTTTTTAAACTTTCGTTATGTGATATTGATAGCATTTGTGTTATATAACTTGATTGTTGTGCTGAAGTATATTTTAAATAATAATACGGAATTTAATCGGGAGAACTGCCGTCCCGTAAAACGTGCTATGAATTCTGAAGGTTTGCAAAGTTTTCTTCTGTGCTATGTGACATTGGTATAATTGTATTCAGACACTTAATAAGAATATATTAAAAAATCTAATTTTAACCTTACCTTACCTTGAACTTGCACTGTCGTTTTGTCACCCTTGCGGGCGCGTTTTGTTTCAGACAACCGAACGCATGGCATGACATTCTGCCATGATCAGATTTGAATACATGTACTTAGTTTCTTGACCCGATATTGTGTACTGTCAATACACGACATATTAGTTGCCACAAAAACTTCCTGAACAGCTTTAACAAGAGAGTCGCCATTTTGTTGCAGGTATTTTAAGTTCCATTAAAAAACTTACAACTTCAGAATTGGCAGTATAGATTAATTCCTTCGCCTGCCCTATTAGTCGAATATTTTTACTACTATCTATGATATGATAGTGTAATATAATTAGCAGGTATAGTTTTAATTCTATATGTGTGCCTTCTTTACTCAATTATAAATTTAGACAGCCCTGTATGAGTTGAGCCCAAGTTTTTGTTGTTTTGAAACAATTACGAGTTACAAGCGGTCAACGTATTTGTCCGCGAGCGGTATGCTGTTTATGTTTTATTTTTGTCATTGCATCATTGAAAAGGAGGCCACTTGTCTTCAGTTGTGACGATGCACGGATTATACAATTAGGTCTCAAAACAATTTCATTCAAAAATTTTACCGTTTAGTGTAAGCACTAAATGTAAGAATCTTGACGTACGGTTTACAATTAACATATCTTCTATATTATAAATCGGAAATGATTGTTTATCTATTTGTTTGACAGATCAATCATTGAGGAAACCTTTTGGCTATTTAAAATCACTCTACCAACGATAGGAGTAAAGCTGTACTGATAAGAGTTGCAAAAACGATCAAAAATTATTAAATGATATTTAGTTCCAAGCAAACTGATATAACGCGTAAATTAAATGCTTTTATGAAAAAATACGTTTCTTATTAAAAAAAATACAATAATAGGGATTTCTTTAAAGGGAGTCCTTTTGGATAGTGTGTGGACCCAAACTTAACTGTCTTATTGTGAATAATATGAAGAGTACAATGAATGCTAACAAATCAGTTGACGCTTCCGTATCACATACAACATGGGAATATAACAAAACGTAGTCGCGGATACACTTAGTAGTCAATAAAACAATGCTGTAAACTTTAAAAAGGCTCCCTGTTGGTTTATACGGATAATATATAGTCAACCGTAAGCTTAAAATTGTCGATTATAGGTATGTTACATATTTAGTCTTACAGACAGTCTAGGCTTAGCGTGGTAATATTTTGTTCCATGTCTTAACTTAGAATCAAATAATATTACGGTCAAAACTTTTACCCTAATTAAGCTTACCGCATAAAGTGTCGACGATCTAAACCCGAGTAATGGTATGAAGAAATTTATTTTGTGGTCAATCTTGAAACTAGTCTCTTGTTATCTACCTAACGCTGTGTAGGTAATTTATTAATATGTATACAACGTCCACGTTTTAAGGATTGCATTAAGCGTGACTTGATTGCTTGCAACATCGATTATGCGGGATGGGAGAAGCTTGCTGAGGTTAGAGACGAATGGAGGGAACTAGAGCATGATGGCATGGTAGCGCACGATAAGGCATGGTTTCTCAGCCTGGAGCATAAAAGAACAATGCAGCACGATCAGGCGGATAGTACTGGACGAAAGTCCACTTTTTTATGTTCTTTATGTGGTCGACAGTACCGCTCACAGATTGGCCTATAGAGCCACGAGAAAAAGTGCTCTCAAACACTGCTTTAACCGTCTGTCATAGACGTAGAGGCCATTGATACAACGTCGAAAATTTGACCATAATTGTTACTGAAAATTTGAAGAAATTCCTATGAAGGTAATGTTTTAAAAAAGTAATAGGTACCTCATTAACTGTACGCAAAACAAAAAAATGGAAATGTTTTAATAGACGTTTGATAAACTATTTTGCCTTTGTTTATAAGCGATGATAGCTTAGTGGTAGTGTGCACGACTTCGCGTCAAGGGACGTGGGTTCGAACCCAAGCACCTACAATGAGCTTTCGGTGAAGTAAAAAAAATCGTGAGGAAACCATAGCATGGTGGTAGGGCTTTTTCTAATGCCCGTCTGGGTAGCTACCACCCTCTAGTTGTGAACCTGCCGCCAAATACCAATAGGTGTGTTCCGGCAGCAGCACTTGAGAGCCAGTTCCTCCACAGGTTTAGTGTGTCTACCGACTTGGGCCGTATCGTCACTTAAGATCAGGTGAGATTATGGCCATAAAGCTAAACCTTAAGTATATAAATAAAAAACCAAATCGGTTTTATATTCCACTGGAATTTTTATGCTTACAGATTTAGCGTTATGGCCCCAATGTCAGCTTAAGTAGCGATGTGGCCCAAAATGGTGGACACGCTAAACCCAGTGGAGGGACTCACTGAAGTGCTGCCGAGACACATCTGTAGGTATTTTTAGAAAAAGCCCTATATCATTCTACCGCTTCCACGCCATGTTTTCCTTCATCGAAAGCTCTGGCTCATTGTCGGTAGATTTGAACTCGCATCCATTGACGCGGACTACCAACTAAGCCATCATCGTGTCGAATTATACTTAATTAAAATACACTTTTTATGGAAAAGGAATCCTAAATTTTAATGCATAGTATTCGTTATTACGATGTCAAATATTAGTATATTATGCTTATGGGTACCGGGGAAAGCCAAACAAAAATCACACGGTGGTAAGTTTTTCCAATACCCGCCTGGCAAGCTATCATCCTCTAATTGAAAATCCGCTGCACCAATACGTGTGTTCCAGTAGTTGCACTTGAGAGCCAGGCCCTTCACAGGTTTAGCGTATTCACCAGCTTGGGTCACGTAACATCAAGTGAGATTGTGCTCATAACGCTGTAGTATTCTCTATTACATGGCCCTAATACCCAATGTAGCTTCAGTCTTGAATAATAAGTCCGAATGTCCAAATAACTATTATATTAAGTCCAAACATATAAGGTCCAACAGACCAACTGACGTTGCACCTCCACAATCAGACATACATACATCAGTGCTAACGTCACAACATTAAATCTTAACTATAAAAAGAAAATAATCTATATGTAATTTATTTGACTTCTATATTAATAACGAAGTGCACTGGAAAATTGTTAGGTAAATTTCTGTTTTCTAAGAAACTGTCCGTCTTCTTTATTGTAGTAGTAAATTCTATCTAAATGAAACACCTTTAAAGAGAATACATTCTCAGACCCTGCATTTTCCTTTAGCGCTGGTCCAGCGACACCGACGCGGCTCGTCTCGCCGTTAGAAAGTGAACTCCACGGCAATAACATCGACACAACAACTTGTTGTTTTTTTGTTCACATCTTTTCTAGCGCAGCCAGTGCTTTTTAACTTATTTTTTATCACGTTCCAACTCCAATTTAACACTTGTCGCGATCGCGTGGCGCCTTAGTTAAAGTCGTTTCGCAGTGAACTGGCCTTTTTGCAGTGAAAACGATACTAATCGTTGAGATTTGAAACTTGATGAAACGAAAAATCGAGAATAAAAAGAGACAACCACATATATCTGTAAGATATAACATACGAGAGAATGAGATAGAAGTATGAATAGGGTTTAACGTGCGAGATAATGACATAGAAGGTGTTGTAAATATAACAGAAGGCATTAAATATACAGTTTTCTTACAGGGTCCGAGTATTGTACGTGTGTTACTATGTATGTGTGCGCCTTATCGTGAAGTTAACACTTTGGATGGTTATGTTTCTATCGAGTGTTTACTGCACATTTTATTTTTTGTTATCCTGGTGGAAAAATTGAATTTTTTATTTCTCCTTGCAATGCACCGGTGCGTAGTGACAAGACTCAATAGACGACAGATTCCATCAAATACTGATCAAAGAGACACTACCACAATTTTAATTCCTTATACTACCAGAGACTAAAGACAGCCTTCACCCTTCTTCAACATATACCATTTCACTATAGTTAGGTTATAAAACTGTCGGAAATACTGTCGAAAAGGATTCAATACTAGATTTAATGTGCGGCATCGCTCGCGTTAATATTGGTTTTGTCAAACAAATCGGATGATGCAATAAAAAGAGTTTCATATGAAGTTTATTCCTCTCTTCACCCACTTTTGATAAGTTTTTCGATAGAAAAAGTAGCCTATCACTGTCTTCAAGGTCCCATCTATCTCTATACCAAAATTCATCACAATCGATTGAGTGGTTTAGAAGTGAGAGCGTAAAAAACAGACTTACTTTCGCATTTATAATACTATTAGATTAGATTTAACGCGTGGATTCGCTCGTGTCAATATTAATTTTTGTCAAACAAATCGATTGACTCAATGACGTAAGTCACAAAGCTTATCCCTGCCTTTACCTATCTTTCCAATAATGTTTTTGGAAGAAAAAGTAGCTTGTCCCCGTCTACAGTTCCCGTCTATCTGTATATCAAAATTAACCATAATTGGTTCAGTGATTTATGCGTGAATACGTAACATACAAACAAACAAACACACTTTTACATTTATAATATTAGCAAGGAAGTAAGGACAATGCTAGTCTTGCTAAAATCGTCTTAGGAGTTTTTATTGCAATTTAAAACGTAATATTTTCTGTTTATTGACTATAATTTACTTATGCACGATAAATAAACGACATTATAAACAAGTTGCCCAAGTTAAAAACAATACATCAAATAACATATGTAAGTTTATGAATTAAAATGAAGACACTACAGATTCTACTAAAAACTCCCACACGAAGGTTGCCAGGCAACTTAACATATTATGTTTGATGTATGGCATGAAGAAAGGTGAGTCACCGTTTATTATTTCTGTGTATTTAAAACCTTTAAATTAATGGATTCTGGAGTCTTTTTGAGAGGATTTGGATCTGTCATGTAATTATTTTTATTTTACTTCATAAACTAATGTTATTTGGCGGCGTATTGTGCAATTTTGATGATATAGTATTACTTTTGTAACTTTTTTTTATGGAAAACCGGCGAACGAACAATTGTATCACCTGATCACTTACCATCAGCGCCACCCATGGACACCCGCAACACGATAGGAATCGCAGGCGCGTTGCAGGTCTTTAAGGTAAAAATAAGCTCTCTTCTTGAAGATTCCCAAGTCATACGTAAAAACTGCCGAAGCAAGTAGGTTCCGCAAGGTACTTGTACGAAAAAAAATCAAAGAAATTCAAATGAAGAGAATTATAAAATAAAAATACATTACAAAATCCACTGATCGTTTTAACTGAGGAGCCGGAGGTATATATGAAAATAAGAATAATTAAAAGTAATTGAAACAAACCATTGATATTGTCATAGCATTTATATGATTTATTGTAATATTAACTTTTGTGTAATAAATTGGATTTTATATAACGATGCACTACGTACGGTCTTACGTAAGAGTTTTTACAGATGCGTAACGAACGCAGATTCAACTAGTTCTATAATAATTCTGCTAAATTAAAATTAGAAGATAACTGAAGCTTCTGTTAAAATAAAGCATTAATACTGCTAAAATAATATAAAGAATTACGATAAGTAACCGGAAAGGCAATTAAGTCTTATTTCTACAAAGATAAATACAAACGGCCAATTCAAGTGATCGCTGCAGCAGAGCGGTTAAATCAAAACTTTTTGCGACCAAGAATGCCGGTAAAAAGGCGTTCGTGTAATGACAATCTGATTTTACCGGTAAACCGTTAGCGTTGCAAGCGCTCGCGATCTCGCACCCATTGTCAGATGCTCTAGTACCGATTAAGGTAAGAAGATCGCGTTTTAGATACGTGAGCAATTACACCATCTGTATTATTAATTCGCTGTTTCCGTGTATTATCAACTCGCTGTGTTCCTTTGGTTTTTTGTAGAGCAGCATGAAAAGACGTGGGCCTTTTGCGGCGGTTAATAGAAATCTCCGCGTGATGAATCGATTAAATTATTATTTTCAAATTGAATTCGGCTAACGTTTCTCCGGTAATGACGTGCGAGGGGTTTACCTTAACTGTAAAAAGTTGGCAAACGCGATAATAGTACTACGAATCGAGTATTCGGTGGCGGATTTATACTTTTGCCGCTCGTATGCTATTCAAAAATTTTGCCTTCCCTACCTATCTCTACAATTAGATACCACAAACGATTATGTAAATTGGAAAAAAAAAATTCGACATAACACTTAAATTGTAAGCGGTGAAAGATATTATATGGTAACATTTAAGTATATGTATATCTGTGAAACATTCAATATGTTGAAGCGATGATAGCTCAGTTGGCAGAGTCAAGGGACGTGAGCTCGAATCCACCTACAATGAGCTTGAGCTTTCGGTAAAGTAAATGAAACCATAGCATGGTGTTAGAGCTTTTTCTAATGCCCGCCTGGCTAGCTACCACCCTCAAGTTAAAAATCTATCTCCAAATACCTACAGGTCGCAATTAAGAACCAATCCATACACTAGGCTAAGCGTGTTCACCATCTTAGGCGACATCGTTAATTAACATCAAGTGAGATTGTGGACATAAAGTTCAGTAAAGAGTTATCAGACTCATTGCTGACATTCGAACTCACGTCCGTTAACGCTGCGCCTGTAGGTACTACCGCAGAACCATCATTGTCTGCAATTGCATAATCGGATGTGAAGCTTTCCGTTTGTAAACCACCATAGAGTAGTAACCGCTTACTTCTTTGCCATCGTGGTGCTATAAAAATAAACTGCTCAACGGTGACTGTCAAATGTAGAGTAAATCATAAATAAAAAAAAAGAAACAAATCTTTTCTCGCTCACAATCGATTAAAATAAAATCAATTGTATGCTTTCAAATTACACGTAATTTTAGACCGGTAGAGGTGATCATTATTTCTCCTTACGCAGCCACCTGAAGCTGAGCAAATGTGCTTATCGCGTGTCAAATGTATATAAGCGGGTGTACTGTGTGCTCTAAATGTGAGACAGTGGTTCCGAAACCTTTTTGAAACGGATATAATTTTTTTATACTTTATAGGTTTAGCGTTATGGCTACAAACTCAACTGGTGTTAACTGACGATTTGGGCCAACATGATGGCCACGTTAAGCCTAGTGGAGGGACTGGCTCTCAAATGCAACTGCTGGATCACACCTATAGTTATTAGGCGGCAGATTTTCAACTAGACGGGGGTAATTACCCTGTTGGGCATTAGAGAAACTTAGTAGGCCATTCTATAGTTTCCTCATGATGTTTTCCTTCACCGAAATCTCAGGCTCGTTGCAGGTGGATTCGAACTCACGTCTATTGTCGCGGCGGTCCGTACCTCCATACGCACTACCAACTGAGCCATATTCACTTTAAATCATTGTTATCTATATCATTAGCAGGGGTTACAAAGTTCTAGGAAAATAAACTTTATTGACATTAAAAAAATATATATTAAGGTGATGTTAATATTACGGAAATAAACTATAACGTATTAAATAAAACGCATAGACACGGCACATATCATGTTTATATTGATACTGAATGCGAATGATACGTCATGATATCTTGTGTTACGTTCGCAGAACAAAATAACAGTGATAAGTTGAAGTAGATAAACTTAGACTTAGATAAAGTACTCAGTGTGCCTAAAACAGTTTTCACTTTAAAAAAAACCATAAAGCATGTTTTATTCCTCACGAAAAGTTTGAGAAACAGTAACGCAAAGGCATGGCACGGCTACCGTATTCTTAGAAAGGTGAGAATAGCGGAGAGTATTTTTAAGTTTTAGATTTACACAATAGATTATATAGGCAAGCACCGTAGGTACTATGTTAGTACTTTATTCGGTACAAATCAATTTAGTGCCTGTCCAAGTGAGTAATACAGTTTCTTTGATGGTCATTCTCATCATTACTGATGAACTTATTAGCATGGGACTATGACCGTTGCATGCGTAAACGTTCGTAGATGATGATACTAGGTTACTTATTGTTTGTATTTCGTTGTCACCTGTAATTTGGGTAAGTAAGTCAGTTGTTAGTGTAAGTTGTTACATTTAAAAAAATATTGAACTGGGTAACTAGTTGATATTAATGTGTTGATATTAACTCTGTTGATGACTTGTATGAATAGATCGATACATTAAATGTGTGTATGTGTGTTCGAAAATGGATGGATCGATTTCGTTGAAATTTTCACTCAATCTTCGCATTAGGCTCGAGGATGGTCCTGTAAAGTTTGACGGAGATCAGCTGTCTATTCTAGAAAGATAGAGAAATAAATTTAACGGACGAAACCGCGGGTGAATACTTGTATTATGTATAGAAAATATCCACTCTCTCATTACTACTGAGGCTACATGATATTGTGATTTGGAATTTGGCATACATATTCTATTTAGAACATAGACGCCAAACTAAAGGTCGAATGAAACTTTGGAGTAGGACTGAACATTGCCACCTTTGGATGCACAGAATATAAATATAGGTATTAGTATAGGTTTAGGTGTTAATTTTCATTCATAACTTATATCTAATAATAAATATAAAAAATTTCCAATGCCTGCTATTTCGTTTTCGTGTAACTAAAGTTTGTTTAACCATTCTTGCCTGTATTTTGTAAAGTTTTTCAATACAGCTTTACTCCTATTGGTTGTAGCGTGAGGATAATTAGCTAAAATCCTTCCACAATGATTTTTATATTACATACAAAAGAAATTTTGATATCCAACCGATGTTCCTTTTTTTATCGTAGGGATATGCCTTTATGCATTCCCTCCCAGTCCGGTGGGACTTAGAGGGGCTCGTCCTAGAATTAGCGCATTCAATAAAACAAACTTTTCTACTTAATAATATTATTGTGTCCGCGTCTTCGTTCGAGTGGAACTAAAATTGTATTTAATCATTTTAGGATGATTTAGGCTCTTTTTTTATATCAAATACAAAGTTTTAAAAATCCGACTTGTAATTCCTAAGATTAGTGCGTTCAATAAACTTTACCATAGTATTAATGTGAATTCAGATAATGGTTTTGTAGAAAGTGAAAAATAACATTATTTAATCCACTATACCATGAGCAAGCGGGAAGTTATTGATGGTTTCAGAGCAGCCATAAAGATTGATACGACAAAACAGAGAACTTCATGACTACGATCGCTTAACGGGAGAAACTTTAACTAATTCGAAGGCACCAACTAGTATATTATAAGTATTTAGGATAGGTTTCTATATTACTGCTGAACTAAATAGACAATGGTCAAGTTATTTAGGAAAGGAACAAATCAATAGGTACTTGCATTGCACACAATGGCACAGACAGACAGAACTTAAAATACAAAATAAATTTATCTACATAAAGACAACAAAGTTTACCTGAACTATATATTTTTTCAATTATTTGATTTACAGATTTCAGCAAATTATAATTTAATTATATCATGTGCTAACTGGCTCTGTAAAACAGCGCCGTCTGTCGTGTTCAAATCCAGCTAAAAAACCTTGTGTACGAAAAAATACGAAGGCTTTTCTAACTTAGGCTTTTTTAACTAGAAAAATGCTTGAAGGTGGAAGAATGCAGGAGAAGAGAAAGACCGTAACAGATATGAATGAACTCTATGAGGAACGATATATGTATAAAAAGTGTGAATACTGACATGACTTCTAAAAGAGCAGAGTAGACGAAGAAAAAATTTTGTGCTACCTGGGTGAAATAAAGGTTCTTAAGAAGAAACATACAATAGCTGTCAAGTTTCTTGTAAAATAAACCAGTTGAATTAACTAATACGTAGAAGGATATTTTATTAATTCCAAATAAAATATAACGACTTCTAAATAATTTACTGCCTTCTTTGTGTTCGAAGTTCCAAACGTACGCATTGTCACAAATATCATAAACGTAGGTATATTTGTTTATTTAAAGTCGCGCGACTTGAAAACCTACCAGGCTTGTTCTCAGAACGTCTGTAGGTCGAATATTCGACATTATTTCTAGAAGCCCATAAAAAGCTAAAGGTCAAATCGACCCTAAAATCTAAGTTATTGCACCGAACGAGACAAAGGTGTGGATCTTTTAAGACTACTTAAATATTGTATTCGGAACCAGAATATATTTTCGTGTCGCAGAATCTTAATAATAACTTTACATGGTACAAATTTACAGTTGACTTCATACACGTATAGCGATGATAGCTCAGTGGTAGTATGTACGACTGCGCGTCAAGGGACGTGAGTTCGAATCCAACCACCTACAATGAGCTTGAGCTTTCGGGGAAGGAAAACATCCTAAGAAAACCATATCATGGTGGTAGGGCTTTTTCTAATGCCCCCCTGACTAGCAACCACCCTCAAGTGGAAAACCTGCCGCCAAATACCAATAGGTGTGTTCCGGCAGCTGCACTTGAGAGCCAGTTCCTTCACAGGTTTAGTGTGTCTACCAACTTGGGCCGTATCATCACTTAAGATCAGGTGAGATTATGGCCATAACGCTAAACCGTAACTATAAACTAACTTTGAAGAAATAATTTCGCAGTTGACAGTTTGTACGGACGCCGTGTTAATATAAGTTCGAATCCCTGCAATGAGCTTGTGCTTTCCGTGAAAGAAAACATCATAATGAAACCATAGCATGGTAGCAGGATTTTTTCAAATGCCCGCCTGGCTAGCTAGCACCATCAAGTTAAAAATCTACCGCCAAATACCTATAGGTGTGTACAGGCCGTTGCACTTGAGAGCCAGGCCCTCCACTAGGATTAGCGTGTCCACCATCTTGGGCCACATCGTGGTTTACCACCACATACTAATGTGATTATACCGCTAAGCCTATAAAAAAAAACTGTAGTGTATCAACATGAAGGATGATTTTTGGAAAGCGCAGAATAAATAGTCTTTATTTCTTATCAATAACATCCTAATTTGAGAAATTTTTGGTTCTCTATACCATAAACTTTCGCCTCTATTTAGATCCTTCAAGTTTAACTATCGTAACAATAGGAAGCCCGTGGCCTTTTTCATGGTCCGATCTATCGTTACATCAAAATTTATACAACAACACTAGCTAAACAAAATAAGATAAACGGTTGACAAAGAAAAGAACATAACTGACGGAATTGGAACACCACTATATCTCTCTCGCTCCCTTAGTCGCCTCAAGCAGTCTTTACCCGAACGAGCGTCACAGAAAACGGTTGCCGATCAGAATTTCAAAACACTCATATAAGAAGTTTCACTTCAAAACTATATCCAAATTTTTGAAGTCAAAATCTCCTTAAGCATACGGAGTATATTATTTTATGGTTATTGAATGAGACTACGCCATCACGCACGTACATGTAACGCACGTTCGGGAAAAGTCGGCTCGAGTCGACTAATCGAGCGAGAGAGATATACCTGATATACGCGTCACTGATTGTATCAAATTGAATAATTCTTTTTTATTGTGTTTGTAAGACAAGGTTTATATATATATAAACCTTGTCTTACAAACACAATAAAAAGAATTATTCAATTTGATACATATATATATATATATATATATATATATATATATAATATATATATTTAAAGCTCACAATGAATAGTTATGTAGCGATGATAGCTCAGTTGATAGTGTTTACGGATGTCGCGTCAAGTTCGAATCCACCTATATTTAAATATCATATAATTAAAAGGCATTTAATTCATTGAAGTTATAAACAAGTTTCATTCACCATTCACTTCATAACCACAAGAAATGAAAAACGGAACTATATTAAATATAGCGAGTTCTATTAATCTTAACGAATAGAATTGGAAGGTTGATTAGGATAGATGATAGCTAATCAAAACGAAAAAAAAAAAATACTAACCGGGACAGCTAGTTATGAATATAGAGTAAACAAAATAGTAGTATTTCGTAACCTCTGAAATTTTCACTTCTGTCTTATATTCTTAATCACACACAGTTTGTTTATATTGATGACAAACAATTAGATGAAAAGACGTCCTAAGCTATTCCAACGACGCCCTTTCATCTCGTGCGTTGAGTTTAACCAATACATTTTTATGTTTGTATATTAGTCATATGCATAGAACTTCTCCTTATTTGCAGTCCAGTGTTTTAGTGTTAATTGTTTTTAAAATAATATCAATTTAATTTAGCTAACAACTTCAAAGTAGTTCCCTCTTGATATTGAGGCCCTAGGCTAATGTCTAGTTAGCCTATATGAAAATTCGGCTCTCAAACACTAAAAGCTCGTCGTAATAAACAAAAAATAAAAGACAATCGGTTGACAGATATATCGAATGACGTTTGCCATCGAACTGGGCCCTCGAACTGTAGATACGTTCACATCAAACACACGACGTCAGTAATAAATTAGTCCAGTTAATTTCATATCGAAACGATCGGCGAACCTCTTACAGCGTCTATATGGCTTTCTAAAGTTCCAATTTCGTTTACATTGTACTCCAATGAGTCGATTTCGGTTCGCATTAAATTCCTTATCAATGGTGGCGTTGCCCCGTTATCTAATTTCTGAACGAAATAACCGCCGCCGCTGCTTGCATGACCAACGGATGTTTGGTGTCCGACATTATTGTAACAACAGTATGGGCGTTACGCGTTTTAATCCTTATCTTGCACATCAAATTATATGCGCCTATAACAGTGACTTAAACGGCATAACTACCAAATAATTTTACTATAGATTATAAATATATATAACAGTGAAAACAAAAAAAATTACAAGGAAAACAAATTTCGATAGAAACATACATATTTTTTAAAATAACTTATAGATTATGATTACAATGACACCTGATGTTAAGTGAAGATGTTGTCCAAGATGGTAAATACGCTAAGTATATTGAAAGGTCTAATTCTCAAGTTTCACTGCCAGAACACACTAATTGTTATTTAACGGTAGATTTTGAACTGGGTGGTAGCTAGCCAAGTGGAAATTAGACCACCAAACGACGTTTTCGGATTCGAATCCACATTCATTGACGCGGCGTCTTTATTATTGAGCTATCATTCACATGTCACAATGTCGCAATGTAAAAAATTGACTGACAGTGCAAAAAATATCGCAAGAAAAACCTAAATGAAGCTTGAGAAATGCTCACGTAATATCAGTATAGTACAACTTGCAACATATGCATCTGGTTATATCCAATGACAAAAGTTTGTTTTAAAGACATATTATATGTATATTTATGGTGGAAGTCGTTGGTGCAGGGACAGAGTGCGGCAGTTGCCATGGCAACGGATTCGTTGTTTTGCCGATGCTCGTCATTCTACTCGTTTTACTTTTGTTACGGGATTTTTTGTTTTGCAAAAAATATTCGGCAGAGGCGCGACGCGACGGCACGGCTGGGCCGCGGGGCAGACAGGCGTTCGTTGTTTTAACACTTACATCAATGTTTTTTATGTGTGTAGGTACGCGAAAAAGTACTGCTTATCCGTATGTATATACATAAGCATCTGTTATAATATCTAATCTTATATATATAATGAATTAATACTTTATTACACTTTAAATATGTATACTGGAGAGCTTGATGCCATAAGGCATTTTCTTCCAGCTAACCAGTAGTAATATAGTTAGAAATATACGTATGTATACATATATTAATATTCATAGACCTTGAAATCTGGAGAAGTCGGCCATGGATATTGAGAAACGTCTGTTATTTATAATAACAACGACGTCCCGATAATTTTGGATTTAAACATCTCTGTTACTAGAAATTTTCAAACCTTTGTAACTAAGACTTGATTTATTAGACTTTACCGATATTAAATACTATGTGTTGTTCAAGAAAAATAAAAAAACGCTCTGGAAGTCGAAGCCCTAACATCAGTTGGGATTATATAGTGCTTCTCATACGTGGCCACTAAAATAGTTCAGTCAGATGTAGCATTGAGAATAGATTATTTTTAGATCTTAGAATTTAGTTTTCTTTTATAAAGTTAACTTGTCTCTCGTTTGTAGGTAATCCTTTTTACCTACCAAAAGGACTACAGCTTCACATATTATATTAATTATTTAAAGTACCTTATCGTGGTGATAAGAGTAATCCCACTGTCAACGAGTACCCAGCTTCGTACTAAGTGACTCGCTTTACCTATTGCCTCACCAAAAGTATAACAATATTTTTCAGAGACTCCCGCGTTTTATTAAGTTACATTATAACGCCTAGTAAAATATAATAGCAAATATTTTATGTGGTTAGTGAATAATTGAAATGTTGCTATTATGCAATATTGTATTAACATACCTGATATATAATTAATGCTAGCACATAATTATATATACAATAATAAATAATACAGTAAAGGAACCAAATTCTGAGCAGGAAATATTTATTGAAAATATTATTCAGATGGAACTTGTCAGTTGTTATCAATAGATTTAACATATATATTTTAAATATAATGAGACCATCATGACCTTACCACTAGAGACCAGTAATAAAAAACTTACCACTATTAAAAAATTACCAGATATAGTAGGAGTGTACGCAGTGAATGTAGCATGTTAAATATTACTTTCTATTTCTGTACTCGGCATATTAATAAAATGTTTTTGTAACTATAATTTAATATTTTATAATTTACTTACAATATAATGCAAATAAAAAAATAATTTTGTTGACATTATACATGAATAAATCATATGAGCAGTGTAAAAGCAATTGCACTTCAGTAAAAAAAATGTATTTTTTAGTTAGCAAGTACACCGAATTGTAGTGCTCGAACAAATTTGCAGTAATAATTTTGGTGCATTTACTTAAAAATCGTAATTATTAGACTGAAGCGGGTTTATTTAGACCCCTAATATGATCATGCGTTCAATTAATACAATAATATGTCTGCCATATAATTATATGAATAACTAAAAAATAACATTATTTTTATAATATATATAGGTACATACAAGAATAACAGTTCACTAGTCGAAGGTAAAAGTTGTCAGTGTTTGATTTCTGAACGTATTTCAAAATACATGAGAGTGAAGTTGGTCACGATTCACGAATCGTTCGCGAACAGTGTTTTCGCAATATATTTTATAGAATCGTAGTTTAAAAAATATATATAAATAATGTTATCTAGCCTCAGAACTGGTGTTCAGGGCTTGGTGGGTCTATCTATATACAAATTTAATTAATAATTAATAGCCTTTGTTGGTATTATATAATGTGAATTTGACGTTTTCGCGTTTTTTGATAATAAGTGAAAATGTGTTATTTCAGTGGCGTATGTCCTCTAGAAGTTTGCAGACCACTTCATCTTTGCAGCATGATAGTCTTTTCGTCCACCGAGATACCCCTGAGGACAACCCTAGCATACCGTTCGAATTTACAGCGGCTAATCAGAAGGTATCAGCTTCATTTGTTTCTATCAAATTCTTCTTAGATACTCTTCGATTTTTGTATAAATGTCAATGATTTAGTAATTTTAGTTCTTAATGTAACGAAATAAAGTTATATTTAAATTATTAATGTTTGGTTTAAATTCAATATTTTACCGCAAATAAACACTTAACCAAAAAGCCAAAATAACATAATATTTGTGTTTAATTTATATATAATAAAGAAGTGTACGAATGTTTATAGTTTATTCCTTAAGCCTATTTAGTAAAATCAAATTTCGGATTTAAGCTCAACTGTGTTAAGTGTTAATGTGGTCCAAGATGATAACATATTGTGTATATTGGAATAAATAGTTATCAAGTATATCACTTGCAGCAGACCTGTGGGTTCTTGGTGATAGATTTTACCATAGGGTTTATTACCATCCAAGCTGGTATAAAAAATTCTTTTTTTTATACTGAACATAGTATTTAATATTAATCTTCTTTATAACAGAGAATTGAAGCCCTTTTAGCAATTTATCCTGAAGGTCACAAGCGTGGGGCAATGATCCCACTACTGGACTTAGCCCAACGTCAAAATGGTGGGTGGTTACCTATCTCGGCGATGCACAAAGTAGCTGAAATTTTAAACTTACCGAGAATGAGAGTGTATGAAGTGGCAACATTCTATACTATGTTCATCAGGTAAACCTATAATATACCACATAAATGACTCACATTATACTTATAACCCATACCATTGTTATATATTTATTGAATATAATTTCATTTAGAATGTTATGAAAAATTACTGTACTTAATAATAACAAAATTTACAGTCTGAAAGGAAATGTATAGAAAAGATCAGTATATAAAATAAAACTAGCATATTTAATTTAGAGAAGGTTGTATGTTATCCTCTACGGATAAATTATAGTTAAATTATTGATTACTGTAAATAGCAGAAGAGTGCCTGCAGGACCAGTTAGCTTAATAATAGAAATAGAAAAATGATCTTACATCATGGTTATTTTATGAAATTAATAGTACAGAAGACTCCTGGGATATCCCTTTAATTAGCCATGGGAATCAGTAAAGTTAAATAAAATATAACAAACAAAATGTAAGAACATAGTGGTAAAGTATCAGATGTGACTTACAGGAGTGACATTTTAAATGGAAGTGATTTTGAAGACCCTAACCCACTATTATTTACTATCATAAAACTTCCAGGATATCCCAATGAATATTATAATTGTTAATATTGGTTTGTTACAATTTCATACCTTGATTAGTGAGGGTTAAAAAAAAAACTTTTAAATTCATAAATCCAACATTCGTGTGAGCAAAATAAACTATTGGAAATTATTGGAGAAAATTATTGGACTACATTTTTATATAACAAGGTATTAATAACAAAATGATGATTACAAATCTCTTAATTTGCATGCAATGAAAACATTATATTCTATTTTAGGAGGCCGATAGGAAAGTATCATGTTCAAGTCTGCACAACGACACCATGCTGGCTTCGTGGATCTGACGCAGTTTTGAAAGCTATCAAGGAAGCTACAGGTTGTGAAGTTGGAGGGAACAGTCCTTGTGGGAAATTCTCTGTTTCTGAGGTAAATTTTTCATTGTGAAACCATTATTATCTTATTAATTCACAAATATTAATGTAAATTTTTTGATGTTATTGATATTTCATTGATAGTTATCTAATCAATTAACTAAAGCAATGTATGGACCAAAGTTTTTTTATTCATTATTTTTAAGTTAATTTTATATATAAGTTAATTAAAATTTATTCAGCTTTTGCTATATTATAAAAAGTATGTTTAGATAGTTTATAGGTTAAGCATTCAGTCTATAATTTCACCTGATGTTAAGTAACAATGTGGCTCAAGATTATGGACACACTAAACCTGTAGAAGAACTGGCTCTTGAATGCAACTGCATGAACAAACCTTTAAGTATTTGGCAGCAGGTTTTCAATTTGAAAGTGGTAGCAAGCCAGGTGGGTATTACAAAAATCCTAAAAACATGGCATGGTTTTATCGTGATGTTTACCTTCACTGGAAACTCAAGTACATTGCAGGGATTAAAACTCCTATAGTTGATGCAGTGTCCATACACAGAATTGAATGATAGATCATCACTTGAAAAAGTATAGTACTAATAGTGTTTTATTATATACAAATAACATGTGCAGTGATAAGGTTAGCCAGTCAGTAAAGTTGGAACAGAGACCGACTGTCCTAGAACGTACTCAGATATTAGAGCTGATGGTATTGAGCAATGATTCACTAAAATTGTATGATTCTATCTTGTTTCTGGCATGGAATTATTTATACTGTATATTATGGTATACTTTTTAATTAGTTAGCCATTAAATACTGCAATTTAATAAAACTAAGTTTTTTTTTCAAGTACATTCCTATTTATTTTTATTTCAGGTTGAATGCCTTGGAGCTTGTGTGAATGCACCAATGGTTCAAGTCAATGATGATTATTATGTAAGTTAATGTTTTAGTCAAAGAAATATTAGATTTAATTTAAACAATAAATGAAAATAGAATAAGTCAGGGGTTCTCAAACATTTTCTGTTTGCGGTGCACACACATGTTTTCTATTTTGTCGCGACGCCCTAACCTATTTAGCTGGTCGAAATAGATAGGTACAGTGATACTAGTTATGTAGATAGGCACAAATTTTAAAACATCAACATGGTAGATCCAAACTGTTTATTTATATGAACATAAAATTAACAGTGTCCAAGCACTTTTTGGATTCATGTTTCGGAGATTGAACTGAATGAAATTTCTTCAGTCGCTACGCAGCACCAGGGCGTCGCGCCGCACACTTTGGGAACCCCTGGAATAAGTAATTGAATATACAAAACTATAAGAGTTAATGTTGGTACTACAATATTTAAATTGATATATATGATCACTGTCTTTACTCTCTATAGTTAATATTTTTTGTTTTCACAAATATTTATTAGTTTTATTGACATCCCTTGTAAATAATATGGTTTCCTACATTAGTATAAAATACTTTGGGAGACACTTGCCTATAATTTAAGCTAAATAGTTATTGTAATATATTTGCATTACGAAATACATATGTCCGTGTCTATGTGTGGGTAATTTGCATGTTGATTAATAAAGAGTAAGTTCAGATTCACATATAATACTTTTATTCCTCTGGCTCGTTAGCTAGATGCATTGAAATAACACAAATATCCCTATTTTAGTAACCACAGATTGTTGTTAATTTGCTGTGGAACCTTTGTAAAAGCAAATATACTGTCAATTTGATGTAATATTTGATATTCAGTTTATAAAGTTTCAAGTTGTACTGTTACATCCATGTACATAGTAAGAACTATATAATAAATAATAATTTTTTAACGTGAAGAGTTTTTCTCCCAGCAACATGTTCATTGCGTTTGTTTATTTTATTGCAGGAGGATCTGACTGTGGAAGACACAAAAGAAATTATCGAGAAACTGAAAAAAGACGAAAAGCCCAAACCAGGACCCAGGTTAGCATTTAATTCGTTTTTTTTAGGGTTAAATCTGATGTTACACATAATACAATCCAAATCAATAAGAATCGTCAATGGTCTACAAGTTCTTTGGACTGCCACTGTCGTACCAGCCAGCAAGCCTCTCCACAACTGGTTATACAATGGCTGATCCTAAAGCATGAGCTACCGTAAGAAAGTCAATATGATGGGCTTATCACTAGATGCACGTTGATTGTGACCTAGTCAGGTACATATCTCTACCACCCTACTTGATGACTGTATATACTCTAGCTGATACTGAACGTGAAACTCTTAAAGTATGACTATAATGGATGCCACACATGGTGTATGGTGGTCGCCATCCAGTCAGACCACATTCATGTGTTACCACACCACCACTGTTGGCAGACGAACAATAATTGTTCTACCAGGACTATAAAATCATTGTACTTTCAATAAAATTATTTTATATTTATTAAATTATATTTATTTACTATCAAAAACAATATTTATTGAAAATGTAGTTAGTTAAAATACTATGTAAACATTGATGGGTGTAAAAATATAGTTGTTATTGGCTAATGTTGTTCACAAAAAGGTTGTACAGGTTATAGGATTGGGTATGGTACTTTCGTCATCATCTATTTAGGTAGGGAGGACGCACCGTACAATCTTGCCTCGCCTGCCATGGCACAGTATAAACCAAAGTGAGTTTTTCAGATCCCGAAGGGGATTAGTTAGTTTCGATTTTACCTTTTTAATACATCTTAATTTACAATGTTTCGCGTCCTTAAAATAACCTTTTCTATTTTTTATTAATAGTTAGTACCGCACTCGATTCTCTCGCGCTTCGGCAACAGCCCAAGCCCCCTCTAGTTTGGTGAAGCTGTAAAAGCCCCTCAGGCTAACAGTGTAGGTCTGTTCGAAAAAATAAATAAATAACAGTACAATAAAATAAATAAATACAGGTACAACTATTATTTGTATGTCTGCCAACACTGAACACTATAAACGTGGACAACATTACATGTTGTTTGGGATAAATTTTCATAATGCTCTTTGTTATTGGATACATGTCTTTTAAGCCTAACTTTGTACTATATTTATAATCTGTAAATATGTTCTCCACAATATTTACCTCTCTAATTTTTGTGTTATTCTATCACTTTACTTGAGGATATAACCTAAATTATATTGCAGAAAATGCCACCAATATAACATAATACCATAACTAATTTTATGTATTTTGCAAAACAATAAAATATATTTTAATATGGTTTGATGTTAAAATTAAGTCAAATTTACTTATATTAAAAAATGGCAAAAATAGGATCCATGAAATTTAAAAACTTTATATAAGCCATGTATTTTATTTCTTTGATCAGTAATAGTCAGCACCAGTAACAAGAATTATAATGTACATATTATTTTGAACATAGGTAGTATCTTTATTAGGCGCCATTCTAGTACCGGTAACCTTTTTTTCCATTTTTCAACTGATAAAAGCATCAGTATAAGAAATTTATATAGCAGTGAAAATCTGTACCTAATTAACAAGTTGAGCATCTTTATCAAAAACATATAAATATGTATATTTTCGTATGAATTGCTAAATTCCATGTCGTATAGATTAACTTAAGATTAATATTAAAGAGATTAGATGTTTAAGATTTTGTTGTTCCTCGACCACCAAATTCAGTAAATAAATGGTGCTCTAAGAGTTATTGACGGGATCGTAATGTATCCTGAAGTATTTTATTCTTATTCTTAAACTTACGTTAATGAATGAATATGCTATACAATATTGTGATTTCTTGTGTACAAATGGTTAACGATAACATAAAATCTACCTGATTTATTTATAATGAAGAAATAGACCTTGAACTCAAAGGACATGTATCCAATGTTTTTTCTTTACGTTAGCCTTTGTTGATAGCCATCTCGGTTTTGGGCCCTTATGTTGGATTTTAACTAAGCATTTATTTATTTATTTTAGGAGTGGTAGGTTTGCCGCTGAACCCCTAGGAGGACTCACATCCCTTACTGAAGAACCAACTGGACCCGGGTATGGCTTGCAAGAGGGATTGAAAGCTTAGACACATGTTTTTGTTAATATTATTGCATAGGAAATATTTAAATAAATCATGTTAGAAAATTTTATTTGTATATTTTTTTTATCGTAATATGATACTGTGGCTGATGCTAATCTCTATATAATCTAAAAACAGTAATTATCGAAGAATATACTTTAAAGTATGCGATGAGGAGATTCTACAGAACGTTAGTGTGGTCCTGATTTATTTAGGGCTAAGGGATGAGAAATCACCTAATGACAGAAGCTACGTAAATGGCTTCCAGAGGAGAGTTCGATTCCAACCGCGGTCGCGAACGGACGTGTCCGTGAGTTCTCGCTGATTGTTTTCGAAATTGATCGCTGCGTCTTGCCGCGCCGCCTATTGTTCTATGTGTTACCATTACGTCTCGTCGGCAATAATCCGTTTATTGTTGCCAGTTCATGCTACAGATAATCAGTTCTTGTTAATCTTAACCTATTTTTTGGTTATCGCGTTAAGTCTACATTGTGAGAATTCTCTTAGTTTTTATTGTGAATTCCAAGTATTGCTTTTCGTTACTGTGAAATAGTGCAGTGATTAAAGTGCCGCCACTGTAAGTACGCCGGTCACCGGCTGCCAACAGAGGTAAAACTTATTTTCCCTTAAGCCTTTTATATTACAGGCCAGGCCTCAGATATGGTTTTTTATTTCTATTCTACCTCTGGCCTAATAAAACTCTCTTACAGTCGAATCTGGATGCACTTTTCGCGCTCGGCGACTCGGTTATAGTGGCCGGTGATCTAAATAGCGGACACATTCAATATAACAACCCGCGTACCACCGCTAATGGTAGGATAATTTATTTGTTATAAAATGCTTTGACGTAATTGCTCCCTCAGAGCCAACTCATTATTAACAGTGTTCTCCCAAACCCTATGTATATCATACCATAGATCTCGAACACGTCGGGAGGGTCGGTCGAACAATTCAAGCAATAAGAAAGACCCCCCAATCGAAAACTTAGACCCGGTTACAACTAACGAAGTCATCGCGATCATAAAAGCCCACAGCCAAGGAAAACCCCCGGTCCCGACGGAAACAGGAACGAAGCCCTCAAACGTCGCCCTGATAAACTCATAGCCCTTCTGGTCTGCATCTTCAATGCGGCCATAATTCACTGCCATTTTCCAGCTGCTTGGAAAAAGGCAACGGTAATAGGTATCCGTAAACCCGAAAAAAAGGTATCCCTTCCAGAAAACTCGCCCAATACGACAGGTAAAATATACGAGCGGATTCTGTTAAACTGCCTACAAACCTTTGTCTCAGACAAATGCCTTTTACCACACGAGCGATTCGGCTTTAGATCGAAGCACTCGTGCACTCACCAAGTGCTCCGCCTCACGAAGCATATTCTCTCCAATTTCATTTCTCCCAGGCGCACGCTTGCTGTATTTTTCGACATAGATAAAGCTTTCGAAAAGGTCTGGTACGAAGGCCTTATTCTGTAAACTACTGTAATGATGTTTGTAAAATACCTATTTGTATTTAGATAACATTTTAAAGATAAATATTTTTCTAAAATTCCGATCTAAGTTCAAACTGTCTACATATCGCCGCTTCAATTCAGAAATAGCACAAATAAAATCAAAAAATGTTATTATAGCAAAATTACAATCGTATTGCTCCTTATTTTTACATTTATGCATAAAAAGTAAATGTACTTAACTACTATTACTGAACTGGACTCTAACAAGTCGACTTGTTTTCTATGGCACGACCCTTTCCCTGAAGGGCCTCGAGGGTTAAACAAAATTGGATCATTATTAAGAAGATTTGAATATCTGAGGAACTTCTGAATACTGAGGAACTTGATATTATATATTATAGCCATAATTGCCGCGGCCAGCAGATAACTAAGTTTACGATATCGATGTACCAATATGCTACAAACACTTAACTAAAACTATAAAATCTAATACAAAAAAAATTTGGGATTAGGCGATTACACACAAAACGAAGAAGCTTCCGTGCATTCCACTATGCAAAAAAATATTACTCAAGCTTAAAAATCATTGCCCATTTTCCCAATTCGCCCAACCTGATCAATACACCACAATACATAAAATTTCAAAAATCAAAGGCTAGGTTTATATAAAAAGGCCCACGATAATTTTATTGATTTGAAACTTTTGGGTTCCTGTAACTACTATGAAGATAGAGAGGTTAAATGATAGTATATAAAAGTAATAAAAAAAGGTAAATATGTGTAAAACAAGTTCTTACACAAGACTTCATATTGAGACAATCATCAGGTACCACACTAAATAAGAGCAGGCATCTTAAAACCAATAGATCAGAAAATATTAGTAAACCAAAGGAACTTTATACCCAAAAATTTAATGTTTCTTAATCTTAATAATAAAAACATTATTCCAAAATATTATGAATCATTCTTTGTAAATGTGTAAGGTTGATAATTACATTACGAGAAACGCACTGAGCATTGACTACCCACATATCTTAAATAACCGTAAAGCATTTACACATTTTAACAAAGTTTATATTTACTAATGGTTGTGTTTTTAGATCTCATAATTCATAATTCAATTGCATTGAATATAATAATATATTATGTAATATATAATACATTATATAATAATATATAATATAGTATATATGAATAATAATATGCCAATGAAGTTAATTTAAGAATAACCATTAAAATAATATTTTATTAGATTCAAACATATAGAGTAAGTATAATAAAAAAATTTGTTCGTTTTATTTTAAATTTTGAAAAACTTACATTGGTTATGCTAATTAGCTTGTTCCAATTTTATATTTTTATTTTAGGTTTTCATCTTATGAATATAACTAAAAAATATTTGATAATTATTTTACAGCAGTTTCGTAGATTTTTATTTGTTATTTTGAGGAAAACTTTTTAGTTTTTGGTAGCATTTTAGTTATATTATTGAATTGCATAGCGATTTTTATTGTGTTTCTTAAAAGTAAAAAAAATAAGATTAATAGAACTGTTTCCATTTATTTTATTAAAATTTCTTTGCGTTTTTGTGTAGAGCAATCATTGAGGAAGACTAGGATATTTAATATCACGGTATCACCAATACGAGTAAAGCTGTATTGAAAAAAGTTACAGAATTGGAGAAACAATGTTAAATAATGTTTAGTTACACGCTAACGAAGACGCGCACACAGCTAGTATTAAATAAAATAAAATTTTAAAATATTATCTTTCTACCAGATATTAATTTAAAAGATTTTAATCTTGGTTGTAAGACATAAAATATAAATTAATTTCAACAAAGTTCATTATAGTGTAGATAAACCACACAATATACCTACGTTTATCTCTTATCTTGCGCTTGTTGCGTACTATTGAGATAAGAAAAGTGACCGCACTATGAAGCCACATCCAGTATTGATTTTATATTTATTCCGTTAGTATTCCTATGATTATGACATAATCAACTAATTTACGTACGTATTATTACAATAATTATTAAGTGAAAGAAAACTCAGTGTTTAAAAAAATAATTATTGTACGTGACGGAAATCTTCGATATAAAAACCTATTTGTTAATTGAGTATTAAAAAAGTTTAATTGACAAAATGGTGTTTTTCAGATGTTCCGTCGAAATTTCGTGAATTATGATTCTAATAAAACATATACGAAACTTGACACGAAATTACAAATATGGGATAATGATACAAGTGGATATGAAATCGTAAGTAATAATTTTAATTAGGTATAGTATTCGGAGATATTTATTGATAGTAGACACCAACATTATTAGTCAGTCTACTGCTTATGTGGCCACATCATTTTAGAAACCAGCGTAAGAATATAACATAATATTATAAAGTTGTATAACCTAATAATTATGAATTTGTAGGTACAAATATTTATTTTAATATTTCTAGGTTTAATCAACTTTCAAAAAATCGATGCCAGCATATAGTTTTCAACAGATTTTCAGAATTTAATATCGTAATTTTCATATAGGTTAATTTTTCTGTTTCAAATATCACTTGGCATTGTTATTTATCACGTGTAGTTAGTTAAGTATCACTGATATAAAGTTTATTTTTGCTACGAGATAAGATTTATTAAAATAGCTACGGTGCTAATTACAAAAGCGTCACATACATATATTGGAATTTAGCTATTTTTGATTACTTTGTAATACATACCTATATACATATAGTATCATGAGTAGCAACACGTATGCTTTAGAACGTTACACGTGCGGATATTTTTTGTAATAAAATTGAGAATTTACGGTTTATTATGTTGTCCCAAAAACAATGTAGATATTGTTGTTTGGGAAATCAACTATTTTCCACATTTTAGCGACTTACGTTATTGTTAAACAAATTACAAAATTAATCTGTAGAATAACGAGTTACTGTAATTTCGAGATAAATTGGGTCATTATATGTCATTGTAGTTATTAAACGTTTGCAAAATCACAATTATTGTTGTGATTTTAACTTATCATTGATATAAGGTAAAAGAAACTTGTAAAGTATATTATATACAGTTTAAATAAAACAACTTTCGTGTTTTAGTGAATAGTGTGTTTTAATGTTTTAAATACAAAACGGAACCGAGTCAACGGGTAGTGATAGTCGAAAATAGTGTTGACCAGCAATTTCCCCGGGCGTATTTTTTGTTCAATTTAATCAACCATATTCGTATAACAATTTGAAATTAGAGACACCAGTAATTGCTAGAATGTGTACCACAGATGAGAAAGAAAAGAAAGTACATTAGCTGTCACAATTGTCATTATGTCAGTTGGCTAACGTCATTTGTTAGTAGTTTGCCTATTGTGGGTGATTTGTGTCGTGTTTTGCGAATAAAATGTCCATCGAGGCCTAGGCTTCTAGGCATCGTTTGTACAATGAAAAGTAGCCCGACACGTAAATATGATAATTTCTCTAACGACCTTTACGGGAAAGAAGCGGATAAATACTCGCTGAAGAGCCAAGACACCGCCAGCCTGGTAAGTCCATGTCGGAGTTATTGATTTTGTTTGTTGTAACTCATAGTCGTATAAAACGGTATTGATTTCTCCGTTATTAATGTACGGTGGTAGTCTTGGTGCTTATAGTACATTATTCGTGGCAGATAGTATTAGATATGTGTAATTATCTTCACTATATAATGCCGCTTTTGTCTTCAGTTATTTCGCCTGATAGATTCTCGTGAACGACCTAGATCTTTCTAAATAAAACGACACATTGATTAGAGATTGTTAGGATAAAAACATATGAATGGGACTTTATTGGGATAATTTTAGAGATAAGAATTTTCGAAATAACTACCCTATTCACTGTCGTCCTGTTGAATAGTGTTTGCGCACGTAGAGAAAGGGCTTATCTTGTAAGGTGAATTTTTGTATGGCCCATATCTTTTTATGATATCAATTAAACTTGTTTGCTTTCACTTAGAAATATGTAATGTGATGTACTAATGTTTCTTTGTTTAGACAAAGAATGTGCCTAAACATATGTGTGTGTGCCTGAAGCAAGATGGGTGGAATAAATAAACGCTATTTGATATCCATATTAACATTTTCCCAAAGATTTTTTATAAATAAATCAGTGCATACTAAAGTATTCATTACAGTTTAATCTTGTTTATATTTATATAGAGACCATATAATTAAAAATAAGGATTATAATTTATTAATAGTAGTATATCTGTCAATGACAAATCCTTGGTTATGATACCTAAAATTTTTTTGACATTGAACTGTGTAAATGATTTTCCTATAAAATTTCCCTCTATTCTATATTCATATGCTGGAAAAAGCTATAATACATTTTAGTTCCTTCATTTATGTGCTAAGAGTTAGGTTATTTTTTGACTTTTAAAAGCCATTTCAAAGTTTGACTATCTCCAAATCTAGACAAAATTCTTAGCAAATCAAGGATTCACCATGCGGGTGCCTGGTCCATCATGTAGCAGAGAGGGAAACTTTTAGCATTTTCTGATACTAGCAAAATTCCCCTTATCACCTTTAGTACTTGTGTTTCAGTCCCTGCCCAGCCAAATATGGTAGGAGGCTGATAGATCAGCTTTAGAGGTGTGTTCTAATATTGAACTTACTTTACTCCTACACAGGCCAAGATCTCTTATGTTTCTAATTATGTAATACAATTAACTGATTCACAAAGTTGTAGTTTTATCATGATACACATATTTTTTTTTATATGTAAAGTAATAAGATAAATGTTTCTATGTTTTACTATACAATTATTTTTTCTTACAAAGTAAAATTCTTTTAGAATATATACTTAAAGTGTATCTCATTAAATGAATATCTATAATTTTCTCTAATATTTGGTTTCTAGTTGGCCCCTCCCAATTATTTAGCCATCAACCAACATTCTTGGCCTACACCACCTTTGACATGGTTCCTATTTATAAATTTTTCCATGTACACCACTACAGCATCCCAATTCTCGAGAAAAAAATCTACATAACTGAAACAATATCATTGCAATACACCAAGCCACCATCTTGACAAAATAAACTTTTTACAACACTACCTTAATACTCGAAACACCCGTATTGAGAGAGGCCATAGATAGCTTTCACACTTATGGTTTCTAGGGGAAAAATCTACATAACTGAAACAATATCATTGCAATACACCAAGCCACCATCTTGACAAAATAAACTTTTTACAACACTACCTTAATACTCGAAACACCCGTATTGAGAGAGGCCATAGATAGCTTTCACACTTATGGTTTCTAGGGGACCCTAGCACATATGTCTGTGTTTTCGAGAACTGTAAACCCTGAATGAGATCTTTTAACTTTCAGTAGGTTATCAAAATTGGTTAAATTGGAAGTATATCACAATCTTTATTATCAATAGCACCAAATTAACTTAAAGTGGAATATTGTTGATTGCCAAATTTTTCAAATGAAACTGGTGTGTTTAAACTATCGGTATATCAGACTAGTATTATTTCTGAAACCAAAATAGGATACTTAAGTGTATATGTTGTCTTGGATTTATGCCTTTTGTTAGAGTGAGATAAAAATGGCAATATAATACATGATCTATAGGCTCTGTCTAAATCATAGGAATAGCGAAGGTCATATTTATGTGGAGGACAAGCTTTGTCTTCACAAGTCACAGAAACACTAAAATACTTGCGGTAACACACTGAAATCAATTTCCATCAAACTATGTAATAAAAAAGAATGGTTTAGTGATAGTATGTTTAGACGCCGCTTCAATACACGCGAGTTCGAATCCCGTCCTTCGTTGAAGGGAAGCATCGACAAACATCCATCTATAAGGGAGAACCTATAATCCATTACACTTAACTTTTTTTTTTATACTTAAGGTTTAGCGTTATGGCCATAATCTCACCTGATCTTAAGTGACGATACGGCACAAATTGGTAGACACGCTAAACCTGTGGAGGAACTGGCTCTCAAGTGCAGCTGCCGGAACACATCTATTGGTGTTTGGCGGCAGATTTACAACTTGAGGGTGGTAGCTAGCCAGGCGGGCATTAGAAAAAGCTATGGTTTCCTCACGATTTTTTCCTTCACCGGAAGCTAAAGCTCATTGTAGATGCCTGGATTCGAATTCACGCTCCAGCTCCCTTGACGCGAAGTCGTACACACTACCACTGAGCTATCATCGCTTCAAACTCTGGGAATGCAACGTTCGCCAGCGGAAAAATCGCAGTGAACGCTAATTGTATAGTCGCCTAGATGGGACAGGACAACGTATACAGACCATTTAGTATAATACGAAGTTAAAGTAATAAAACGCTGAGGGCATTCTTTATTTATTACGTACTAGCTGTGTCCGCGACATCGCGTGGTACTAATAATATTTTTTACTTGTTTTTATAACTTTTTTCAATGCAGCTTGTTCGTGTCGGTGGTATGTGATGTTTTAACCTAGAGGTTTTACCTCAATGACTGCTCGACCAAATACAAAAATATTTTTTGAAATCCGACCGGTAATTCCTAAGATTAGCGTGTTCAAACAAACCAACAAACTAATCCGACTTATTGTAATAATATAGATTGAGAAATAAACGTATACATTTGTATAGCAGATAAATATGCGACGTCATTTTATTGATTTTGCGACTGGAATAGATATTGATTGTTTGATTGACTTGGCTTATGTTTATATTTTCATGTATTATAATGGGACGCTTTCTTTGAAGTTTTCCAATATGCTTGTTCCGTTTAAAGTAATACGTCATACCGTACGTATGGGCACATTATTTTATTTCTTTACTTATCATAAAAAAATATTATTCTAATGTAAAATTATCTCATTCGCGATTTTATAGTATTTATTTATTGGAATAATCTATACTATATACTATATAATTAATAATCTATACATATGATAAGTCTGTAGAAGAGTCGTTTTTGTACATTAAAAATATTTCGAAAAAAAAAGGAAATAGCCAGGGTGTTAAAGGAAAACCAACAAAACCCATTTCTAGCATTTTTGGAATGTTTGTCTGTTTGTCTGTGCACCGCATCACATAAAATGTACGAAACTAATGTAGATAACTTTTATACGTAAACATTGGACGCAACTTGAAGTATTACTTAGTTTATGTTTCATCGCAATCTGTTCACTTTATCGAGAGATATTAAATAATATGTATTTAAAGTATTCTCACACAAGCAATTCAGTCTCTTGATACGGCAAAATAGATCTAATGTGTGACAGTTGAACTCCATATTCGATAGATGGCGTTGTGCATATGAGATCATTATGTGACACAGATGTTGACTGTACTCTTATCTAAGCGACGCGTCATAGTTTTCAACAACCACACGAACGAAGTCGTACGCACACCTAGTATTTAATATATTTCTTCCCGTTTTACAAGTCCCAATACACGGCGTTGTAGGAACCAATGAGGTGTCATCGTTACAATTTTAGCTTATTTGATAGAGTGATTATTGAGGAAGACTTAGGCTGTTTGACATCACGCTACCATCAGTAGAAGGTAGGTAGTATTGAAAAATGTTACTGAAACGGGCAGAAATTATGAAATATAATTTTAGTTCCACGCAAACGAAGTCGCGAACGGAGCTACATACCATGTTTTTGTTAAATGTTTGGCAATCGATTTATAGATTACAATTAACATCCAGTATTGCAGGCGGGCTACGGTCAGTATGGACTGAATATACCCGTATACATTCGGAAGTTCGTAGTTCGAATCAATAGTTAGATTTGTTTCACGGAATTATACGCACGCAGCTCAAACTGCGTTTCTGTTATTTACGCGTCATCGTGTCATTGGTCATTATATCTTGTTTGCGACCGCAGTGGTTTGTGCTTGCCACAAAGTCCGGTGTAGCAGTGTATATCGTTCCGTTCTACAACTTTAGTCAGTCCGGAAAAACAAGTGTTGGTCAGATGCATGACGCGCAATATGTGCTAACAAACACATGTTATAATTATTTTATTTAAAAGATGAAAATGATTTATCGAATACAAAAAATATTAAATACGCTATCGTATTTCTCCAAAGACGGCTCCTTATTCACTACATTCGCTACAGAATAACCTTACGGTAGATACTGCAGCACTAATTATCGATATATGTAAAAATGTGTGTATTTAAAAATGTATGTTTGTACATGCTGTTTAATCGAAATTGGCACGTATATATCTATTTTTTAATAGACAAGGTTAAGGGTATACTATCCCTTATAGCAGGGTTTTTCAAACTTTTGGCTCCACGAATCACTGTTAAAGTTTCCAGGTGACAGCGAACCGCCTTTAACTAAGTAGTTAAACCCAAAATAATAAAATTGAAAGTTGAAGAAAATAAGGTAATTATTTCAATGAAAGATAACAAATACAGTGCCGAAAGAAATATCTTTTTAATATTAATGTGATATATGGGTTTGATGATTAGAGACCTTACTATAAAACTTAACACTTAATAAATGGTTACTTGTCTTACTCAGTATAAAATAGGGGGTGGCCCTGTTTGTTACGATTTCTAGTATTCAAATTATGCCGGTCTATAACGAAATCTAGCTATTGTAAGTTTTGCGGACATTCATTAAATTATCAAGAATATATTGGGGGGCAAAGTAAAAATACCAAATTCCTAAAACTTATCCTGTAATGATTTGCGAGATCCCATATTGTAAAAGGAGCTTGAACTACTCGCTTTTGTAAAAGAAGTTTCGCTTTTGTACCTCAACTGCTGTCCCCCACAGCAAAATACAATAAGACATTAAGCTATGGAAGTAAGTGAAGTAGACTAACTTAACAGTGGCAATATCTGTTGGCTGACGAATCTTACGAACAGCGAATGCAGCAGAACTTAACCTTCCCGCAATTTTTTTATGTGAGGACCCCATTTTATTTTGTAATCAAGCGTGATACCCAAGAACACAGTACTATCATATAAGTCTACTAAATTCCTTGTGATCTTAACTCTAGAGGGAACCCGTGGAACATTAGGCAAGATAAATCTAATACATTTAGTTTTGTGTGCATTTACCAGTAAATAATTAAATGCAAAACAATCAGAATTTTTAAAGTCATATTTACATACCTAATCTCTGAATCTGTCTTTTTCACTTTAAATATAAGTGAAGTATCTTCGGCAATAAGAACCATGTCAGCGCAGTTGTGAACCAATAACGGTAGATCATTTATATATACAAGAATAATATCGGCCCTAAGGTGGAGCCCTACGGGACACCAATTTGTGCTAATGATCCCGCAGAAGTTACTCCATTTATGCGAACTTTGTGACATTGATTTTTTAAATACAAGACTGTGGTCTAGAGAAGGTGCGCAAACACCATAGTGTTTTAATTTAAGAATTAGTGTACTATGGTCAAGACAGTCAAAGGCCTTGCACAAATCACTGAACACACCGAGTGCATCCTGAGACTCCTCCCAAGTCTCCAAGTAAAACTGATATCCCAGAAACTGTGATCGGTTTGACCTACTAGTGACTCTTTGCAACCGATTAATCGGCTAGTCGGCTAAAGTCATAATCGGCACATCTCTAGTAATTTTGGATAACCCCTAATCAGACTGGGTATCAAGTCGATTTCTGTATTTCGGTTTAACATCACCAGGTGTGAAAACCCACTCCCACATAATTGGGTTGTAGCCATTTGCCTGCCAGTCATCAACCCACCATTACGTACATATTGTCTCGAACCCCCTACCGTCAAATGGCGAACCCCTAGGGGTTTGCGTACCCCACTTTGAGAAACCTTGTCTTAGAGTGATAGATGGCGCTGTGGTTAAGGTATTGATTATTGGAAAGGGGAGGTCAATGTCTGCCAGGTCAGCTAATATTTTATATTTATATAAATTGTATTTTCCTTATTAAGTATGTAGATTGCCAAAAATAGAGTGGTTCAGTAACTTCTTCTGATTTATTTTAAACAGATTTCTTATGTTTTTACTGCTATTAACAAGTTTAATATTATCTTTATATATAAAAATTTCTTGTCACGTTGTTTGTCCGCGATGAACTCCTAAACTACTGAACCAATTTTAATCAAATTTAGCAGACTGCAGTCGATGTGACTGGCTACCCGTCAAGGCACAACACGGTCTGCCAGATTAGCTAGTAGTTCCCAGAATAAGATATGGAAACAGTGATTACGGTTACCTATCGACCACTAGGCGTAGACTAGTTATTTTAAACTAGCGTTCATTACCGAGAACTTGCATTCGGATGTAAACAAATGAATGTATTCGGACGTTGGTTTTACCTCACGCCCGTCGGAACCCTAAAGGCGGGAATGATAATTACCACTTAATTTGTTACCCAAGAACCAAGAGCAGACATCAGTTGTAAAGCGAACTGGTGTAAGTGTAAACGTGTTATATCTACAAAAAGAATATACATATATCATTAATAATATATATATGTATATGATTGTAATTTGTTTTTACATATGAATAAATTTGCGATGAAGTTTAGCGACGTTTTGAAGTTTTTCGTAAGTGTTGTTGTCTATTTAATTCTTTTTTTTTTGTATTTATTGGCTTATCGCGCAAAATATGTAGATGTTACAGGTAGGTGACTTTGCTTCGGAAAATGTTTCGGTTTTCGCTAATATTAAATAATTAAATTTACTATTATAACTGGGAAAAGATTCGTATTTTCAAATTTATGTTTGTATTTGATACAGTAATCATTGAGGAAGGCTATTTAACATCACGCTACCACCAATAGGAGTAAAGCTGTATTGTAAAACGTTATAAACACTAACATACATTATTAAATAATATTTAGTTCCACGCGAACGAAGACACAGGCATACCTAGTTAAAGATAATGGTGTAATTAGAACTTGGAGAGAGGATTCTTTGATCTCTATAATGAATACAATAAATAAGTTATATCCACTAAATATTGGATTCACCTGATGTTGACTTTTGGTTTATTCTTAGGTCATTTATATTGGTTTCAACGTACTGGAATCTTTTGACGCAATTTTCATCAACTTATTAGTCTGATTGACTTGAATATTTGCTCACGTATGATGCGCCAATGACATTACAATAATATCATGACTTTGTGTAAATCTTAACTGAAATTATCAAGAAATAAACAAGATATATTCTACTTTTAGTCCGGTTTATCAAAGTTTTTTTGAATTATGTATATTTTCGTTTTTATTATTCTTTATTAGTTAGGTCTGCATTAGTCTTGGTATGCGTTCGTCTGTATTGGGATGGGATGGTGTTTTTTACGAAAATATGTTTATTTATCATCATGTGGATGAGTGCAATACGCAGTAAAAAAAAAACAACAAAAAAACGAGATCGGTCATAATTTCATAATAGTATTTTTTTTTTCTTGTTATTTAAGTTTTTTCTATTATTAAAATGATCGAGATCCTGAAATTTTCAAGTCGATATTTTAAAATTTAAAGTTTGCTCAAGATTTGTTTAAGTTTCCAAGTAGAGTACCTTAGACCTTTTCGAGCGACTACTGAACATATATATTAAGATATATATTTTTAAAGTAGATGTTCTAAAGAATAGAAATCAGGCTAGAGCGATATAAATTTAATATTTCGAGACGATTGTCATTATTAAAATGTAATTGACAATAATCAATGAATTGTTTAATCGATTATCGACATTTTCGTATTTTTTTTTAAATTTTGAGACACCTTTTTTTTTTGTGCTGCGCTTTTGAGGTGGCTTTTAAAACATGATTAACTTACATATTTTCTTAAGAGACTCGAAAAAAAATCTATTTCTTGGACGACCCTAATCTGCATATGTAACACAACTAATTTAAACCTATATTATACAACAATTAGTTTTTTGAAAATGATTATCAGTGTGCACTTTGTTATTAATATGTAGGTCAAATATATTTTATTTTGAATTTTTAACAACCTGCTTGTACATATCTTTGTACTCGTATCATTCTGTTATACAGGTATTGATGAAGTTTAACACGGTTATAACTTATATTTTTGATGAGTATATAGGATCCCATAAATCTAAACGGCTCTTCCGGAATTCGGGGACAAAACTATGGTATATTATCATCTATTTACCTGCGTTATGGCAATGTGATTAAATAATTACTACAAATATTTCTACTTAGAATAGTAATATAGTTAAAAATAAGCCGTAATCCGTGGTAGCACTGTTTGTTATATATATTATGGCTTTTACTCGCGGCTTCGCTCTCGTTAATATTGATTTAGTAAAAAAAATCGGGTGACGCAGTAAAAAGTTTCATACAAAAATTGTCCTTCTCTTTACTTCGCTTCCTAAAAGTTTTCGCGAGAAAAAGTAGCCTACCTCCGTCTCCAGGGTCTCATCTACCTCTGTACCATAATTCATCACAAACGATTCAGCGGTGCAGGCGTGAAAGCGTAACAAACAAACAAAGTCACTTTCGCTTTATTATAATATTAGTATAAATAGTAATGATCTTTTGTTGAAGCGAGACATTTTCGAGAGTACTGAATTAGGTACAGTGTAAAAATCATGGAATTCGTTGACGTAATTTGTGGATTGCCCTATATGGCGGACGGTCTACGGGAGGGGTTTGTGGGACTTACTAGGTGCGAAAGATATACCAGTTAGGACGACCCTATGATAATTATTCATTCCCTCGTGTTGCCAAGGCTAGGGAGTCGGGACCGCTTTCACAATACTGCTTAGTTAGAGTCATATTGTCTGAAGGTAACAACTTAGTTACTTAGGTAACAGCGGCCTTGGAATGTGGAACTGTTTTCGAACGAAATTAAAATAAAATTAGGAATCATAATAAATAGTCTAGCTATAAATATAAAAAACGGTGTTGTATGTAATACACTCGAGACTGGTCCGATAGATTAAACATGTTCAATATTGTTTATTTTTTTTTCGCTTCGGACGCTTTACGTAGTTGGAAACGGTTCGCTACTTGTTAAGAATGATTGAATTTAATAACACCGTCTTAGAATTTATTTTTGTAATTCGGCTTCCTGTTTTAGCCGTCCAGACCATTAGTTACTCTATAGCGGGTTCGATTTTGCGTACTATTTTCTAGTTCGTGTGAAACTAAAAACATATTTAATAATCTTTGCCCGTTTTCGTAACTTTTCTTAATACAGCTCTGCTCCTAATTAGCGGTAGCGTGATGTTTACTAGCCTAAAGGTTTCCTCAATGATTTTTCTATCAATTAGAAAAAGAAATCCGCCTGGTAGTTTCGTAGTAGCGTTTAGACAAACAAACAAACTATTCTGCTTTATAATATTATTAATATACATACATATATTACTCTTATAAAATCAATCGTATAGAAAATCGTTTCTACAACGAAGTCGCCGTTACTATGTTTGCGCTTTGGTTAGGTACAGACCGCCACCATCCGTCTTACACGCGATATTGTTACTAAAAAGTGTTTAATAAAATTCTAGCTTATTTAGATACATTAATTAAATACTGACGTGTATATCTTTTGTATGCTAATGTGTTCTTATCGTGTCTCGAGTCATTACGGTTGCAAATAAGCAAAAGCGGTAAAACCAATGTCGGACACCTCTGAGCTAAACAGGATTCGATTATATTTACTTATTGAACTTATTGAGTTCAATGGATATCGAATAATGAGATTGCAAACTTAGCTTCAATATTTATTTGAAATAACCACAAGGTATACATTACATATATCAGGTAGAAATGACTCTATACAAGTGTATACAAGTGCAATCTTAATTATGAGTATTTACAATTCATTGCGTGCTGCGAGCGAATAATACATTTAAAAAGGTTCCAAGAAAAAAAGTGAAATGATGTCTACTGGCAACATGTGCTGAGTTATTTTCTTTTTTTATTGGCATTTTTATTTATATTTATATATATATATATATATAACTCTTTTTGATGACGTGGTGAAATTAAATTTATTTTACGGACTTCCTCGTAAAGCGTGAACTCACTACCCGAGCGTAATGTAATGTGGAGAGGAGGGGAGTATGACAAGACACATCGGGTGACAAGTATCATTAGATACCCACTAAAAACACCTAGTCTACACTCAATTAACCCGGACCCCAAAGATAATTTGTACTCTTGTACAAGGATTCAATATGAACTTAGTTTAATTGAAATTCGAAATCGATAAGTCGACATAGGAGACTAACTGGCCTTGTAGACTTTATCTACCCTTTCAATAATCCATAACTCGAACACAGAGTCATAGCGTTAAGGGACCTATCGGGGATAAAAGCTATCCCTGTTTCTTGAGTAGGACTAAGCAATAAACATTCACAAAATTTCATTAGAATCGGTTGAGCTTTTCGAGGTTTTCGATATTTGTGTTGGCAAACATCGTGGGCACGGTATTTTTATATATAGAAATTCCACTAACTATTTCTTTATGGTTAAGGTTTAGCGTTATAGCCAGAATATCACCTGATGTTAGGTGACGATGTAGCTCATGATAAGTGACACCTATAAGTATTTAGCGGAAGGTTTTCAACCTGAGGGTGGTAGCTAGCCAGGTGGGCATTAAAATGAGCCATACCACCATGGTATGGTTTCATAATGATGCTTTCCTTACCCGATAGCTCGGGCTCATAATAGATGGATGGGAACTCACGTCCCTTGACGTGGCGTTCGTACACACTACCAACTGAGATATTATCGCTTCAAAACCTTTATCTGCATGAACAAACTTCCGAAAACTGCCTAAACTAATTTGGCATGCATATTTTTTGCACATGGTAAATACGTACTCGTTCCTCTCTCGCAGCGCTTACGTATAATTACGTTCTTGCAAATTTGTATATTAAATTTTGTTTCTAAATAAATTTCAATATTTCTTCGCCTGCCTGTTATTTTTACTTTCGTCATAATTATATAAGAACACGCATCCATAGAATTCATTCACGTAGACACATCATCCTCTACACATTCATTAGGAACACGAACAGATTTTACTAATACATGTGGTTAGTTTAAAAAAATGAAACATTGACAAAATCGCAGGCACCAGTTTTTTAAATAACTAACGTGAATTCTGAATTCGATACAAATTAAAATATTTGTGATTGGCCGGGACGACGCGATGATTGCTAGATTGAACCCGCGTCCCCCCAGCCAGGCGATGGCAATGCCTGTGGGGCTTAGTGGGTATTCCCGTTACTCCTCACCACGAGACCCATACTCTTTTTATAGTTGATGTTTAGCTTTATGACCATAATCTCACCTGATCTTAAGTGACGATACGGCACCAGTTGGTAAACACGCTAAACCTGTGAAGGAACTAGCTCTCAAGTGCAGCTGCCGGAACACACCTATTGGTATTTGGCGGCATGTTTACAACTTGAGGGTGGTAGCTACCCAGGCGGGCATTAAAAAATGCCCTACCACCATGCTATGGTTTCCTCACGATGTTTTCCTTCACCGAAAGCTCATGCTCTTTGTAGGTGGATTCGAACTCACGTTCCTTGACGCGAAGTCGTACACACTACTACTGAGCTAACCTTCTCAATCCCATCGGGCAGTGAGGGTATGCGTAAATGCATTTCCCTGCGCAAAAAAAAGCTGGAAAAGGTGACTAAGTTTTTCCTAAAATATCGTAGGGCGCAACAATAGTTGCGGGCTTAATATCTATCAGTCTATGTCGTATAGATGGTTACAAAAGCATAGAAATATCTACTTATTTTGTATCTTTCAGACAATACGGTTCAGTTAATTATATTATGGTCACATTTCTGGAACGTTCAACTTAATTACGAGGGTGATAAGAAAATACATTTTTAAAGAACAATATGTTTTAATGTTACTAGCTCAGCGGTCGAAATTAGAATATAATTAATTAAAAAAAAATTGGGCGGCAAAAACTGTTGCCAATTTTCTTGTTAGGTAACACTAAACCAATTTTATAGCTACTAATTAAAAAACTATTGACAATACAGGGGAATAAGGCTCTAGTGTCTTCTTATTGTCTATTTACTCGTATATACATTTATGAATAACGTAGATTATCGTTATATATGTCACAACACTAATGGACACATTCTGTTCCCTTATACTTAGCGAATCGATAAATTCGATCGATTCGAGATTGAGAAAGCGACATTTCAAAGAAATAATTAATAAATACCTTTGGAACGTGAATGCTAATAATAAATTATGTCGATATTATGTTTTACGATTACCTAATATGACTAAATATTACCTAATAATTTTTGACCGTTTTGCAATATTATTCGATACTGCTTTGCTCCTTTTGGTGATAGCGTATTGTTAAATATCCTGAATAATTGCTCTGTTAAACCCAAATGGAATATTTGAAATTCGACTGGTAGTTTCCGACTGGTTGTTAATATTTTAATATAGATGTCGCAACAAAGAGACATATAATAAAGAACATTTGCTTCGAAATATGGCAAATTCGTATTATGTATCAGCATTCATTGACAATTTATTTTCGATAATTTGCGAATGTTGGTATCGTTTTGTTTTTACGAAATACGTAGTAAGAAGGTCGTTGTTAACAATTATTATGAACCCTAAACGTACTTGAAAAAAAAGTATGACTTCAAAATAAGAGAGCAATGTTAAGGTTTTCGTGCAGTAACCTAATAATTTACTTTGTATCGATGCAAATGTATAACAAACATTACTTTTCGTTATCTCTACGCATATTGATTATTTTGTTTATATGTTATTGTGCTTAAAATAGTTTGATATTTAAACCGCTACTGGCTCTACTTCACGATCACTACGTTTTTTTATAGTTAAGTTAGCGTTATGGCTATAATATCACCTGATCTTAAGTAACGATACGGCCCAAATTGGCAGACACGCTAAACCTGTGGCGAGATTGGCTCTCAAGTGTCGGAACACACCTATTGACATTTGGCGGCAGATATTCAACTTGAGGGTAGTAGCTAGCCAGGCGGATATTAAAAAAGCTCTACCACTATGCTATGGTTTCTTCACGATGTTTTCCTTGACACAAAGCTCAAGCTCATTGTATGGTGGATTCGAACTCACGTCACTTCAGGCGTCAGAATTTTTTTTCTTGAAATAGTTGTATATAAAAAATTGTAACAAAATGGTTCCATTACGATGCTCCCGTTACTGAAAGCATAGTTTTATAGCAAAAGTTTGAACTTGCGTTAATCGACGCGTTTTTCGTTAATGTTATCATTTCATTATTCGAAATTATCAACGAATATATTATTAAAAAACCAAAAAAAAGTTATCGCGCCATCTAATTTATTTGTTTTTATAATTAAAATGATTACAGTGAGCTAAATTAAATTTGAACTAATTTACGTCCGAATAGGCGATAAAAAAATTGCTGTAGTGTTTTTTAAATTAGTATAATTTACACATTGGTCAAGGTAGCTGTGTCGGATCTGGTTATGTTACTGTGGGTGGTTTATGTTTTGTTGTTTCCTTTGATAACATCGACGCTTTTGGTACAGTATAAATATTTTAGGTACGCCATGTGAATGTTTCAAACATTTTTTACATTGCCACTGTGCTTCTCTTAGTAGTTACTCTCTTATACTATTGCCAGCTCTGGATCTACGAGTTTTTCGAACTGGGACAAATCTTGATAGTGGCGACCTTCTCCAGCGGGTGAAGTAAATTGTAAAAAAAAACTCACAAATATGTTATGTTGCGCATTATAGTGACTGTACTGCACCTGATTGTGGATACAGTACAATACAATAAAATAAAATACGGCGACTGACAGTGAATCAAAATTCAATTGTCATATGGGCATGCTTAGGCACCTCTTAAAATCTCTTTTAAACCAATATCACAGGAAGTAGGGCACACGCTGACAGGAAGACGGTTCCACAACCTAACGGTTAACAGAAATAAGAGTCTGCAAACTTTTTGGTTCTCGATGTTATAGGTGTCACCGTGAAATTGTGTCACGGAAACCTCATCCGCGTGGTGCTGTCATGGATGGAGAAGAAGGGATTAGTTGAAAGAGCCCTTGCCATGATACAGACGGGAGAATACGGTTATAGAGAAGATACATCTGCTCGAGCATTAAAAACTGTCGCACTCTGTTCAGGTGACCGAGTCTCTGAAATGTTATGGAGATGACATTTTCGATATGATCCCTGGGGCTCAGGTCGCTACGAATATCCATTCCTAAGTAGGATATTGAGGCTGTCACGCACTGCAAGCTAGATGTTCTGAAGAGTCTGATTAGATGAAAAGTTTTTTTTTTGTAGTAATCCTACAAAATTACCTGTGTTTTCTTGGCATCATACTCAACCAAGTTACTTGTTCCCTTGGAACCCTTCAAGACTTGGTTAAGTTCAATGACAATTTCCTTCCGTCTCTTTTCTGTGTCTGCCTGACTATAGGCGGGCTTACAGATGTAACCACCATGTACCGTGCTATTATCTGCAATGCAATAAATGCGTCCCACAGGTAGCATATCATTGATGTTAGAAGTAGCAACGTCAAAGATAGAAAAGAACCTTTTAGAACTCCAGCGTTTACACACATGAACTGCGAATTGTGTCCAGCGTCATATACATTATCTATCAATTTTTTTATTAGCTAACAAATTTTTGAGTTACAACTTCTTTAGGTTCGTTGAACACGTTTATTTTGTGGACATCGAATAATGTTCACCGTCACAGTAAGTAATATAACGCTCGTTTCAATAACTGCGGCTCGAGTTGACTCAGGGAGCGAGATACAGTCTATGCGCTATTGCTATACTCGACAAAGGCGAGTGTTCCATGAGAGAGCATGAGGCATCAGTCGTATTCAGTATCGACATAAACACGCTATATGCCAAACCAAAACGTTTTATTTAATACCTTATAGCTGTACATCGTGTTATTATCCTCGCCGTGATGTAGTTTTCACTATTGTCGTGTGTTATTAATTATGCACAAAAATTTCCTTTTCTTTGTGTTACACAAAACGAAATATAGGAAATGTATAACCGAGCCAAACGACACGGAATCAAAACATTTCATCGATTCGTGCAGATTATTTCCTTCTATGTTCTATTTGTTTTCTTTCATTACTTTCAAGATCTTAAACAAGTCCTTGCATGCGCCACAGAGCGCGAAATAACAATACCCTCGCTTCGATTAACTAATAGAATCTGTCGCATAATATTTTTCTAAATTTGTTAGAGGATAAATTTAAAATCCATCACCGCATGTAGAAAATGAGTAACTTCATACCGAAATTCTGCGGCTTTAGAGAACTTTGAACCAAAACCATGACAACCTTAGATGAATTATTTAATAGAGTAGTAATAGTTTCGTGTTTAGTCGATAATTTGAATTGACTTGATTTGATGATTTCGGCGCCCCCTGAACCTAACACCCGGGGCAGCGTTATTTACGACAGCTCATATGGAGCTGCAAATATTCGGGTAACTTTTCTTTTTCAATTAATATGGGAACAAATAATGCCTTGCCAGAGAAACATATGTAAAATTATAGAAAATCTTGTGAGAAAAATAAAGAACTTGTGTTATCGTAACATAGGACAGTCCCATATCATTCTTGTAACGTTACAGTAACAATAAAACAGAACGAGTTTATATTAATACTCACGTACGTTTATATAAACAAAGTGTTGTATGGAATGTTAGTTTTGCACTCTATAGGTCTAGCGTTATGGCTACAATCTCACCTGATGGAGGATACGTCTGATTCATCAGGCGCTAGCTGCTGAAGATACCCATTAAAACTCCACAGCCATCTGTCGGCCACGGTTCGAAATTTTTGAAAAAGCCGTACCGCCATGCAATAGTTTCCTCCACGATGTTTTCCTTCACCGAGAGCTCAGGCTCGTTGCGGGGAATCAAAGCCACGTCCATTAACGCAAAATCCGTACACACAACACAATGAACTATCATCGCTATAAAATGTATACTCTATACTTAATAATTATAAATGCAAAAGTAACTCGGTCCTTGTTACATTTTCACGCTTAAGCAGCTGCTGATATAATGAAAAAAAGAAATGCCGTCACTTTATTATTCCTTACACATGCCATTGGTTTTATTTATAGTAACAGGTTATTTAAATCTATTCAAAACGTACCATTTTTTTGTCTTTTTTTGCCTTCATACGATAAGTTGACTTGTCATGTGACAAGTTAAGATATCTTTTTGTAAAATACTTTTTGTCTGCACAGTAGAAGAAAAACGTTTGGCTAGTATGGCTACGTTTACGGTCGCGGTTTTTCCGTTCCACTTGCAAGCGTTGCAATAAGTAATTGTCGTGGAACAGAGCATGGGTCCACCCGCCCAGATGGGTCGATGTGAGCTTGGGGTGGGTGAAAATAATAATGTCATTAGTCGACGTCGTGAACGCTAAGTGGAACATAGCCTTGATTTAACTAATAGATGAGACGAACTTCTTTGCTAACCATGGATTCGCCGTGCGGTTCCATTGTGTGGCAGAGAGGGAAGCTCAAAGCAGTTTCCAAGAGTTGTGTTACGGATGTACGTTTAAGGGCCCCTTGACGACGCTCGTCGACATTCACCTTCACTAACCGTGTTTCGCTCCCGGCCTAGTCAAATTCGCTAGCAGCCTGCTAGCGCAGGTTTAGAGACACTTCCTAATATAAAACTTACTGCAGTCCTAAACGGGTCAAGATGTTTTTTATGTTAGAGAGAGATTTTGCTGGTATACCTCTCGCTTTCTCTTCCATCGTGTACAAATTGACTACGTAACCATTCCTGTTTAGGTTATTTAGTAACTATAAACAAAAAAATAAATTATGAGACGACGAATAATTAAAATAATAAAAAAAAATTATAGGCTGGCATATTGAATTTCTCTGCTCTTAAAATTCTAAGTCCTTACATTAATAAGCTTTGCACGGCTCGCGAAACCGGTGAGATAGCACTCTACTCTAGACACGTCAAGATCAAGCAACTTTTTGCTCTTAAACTGCCTGTGGCACAGCCGTTTTGCATTTATATGATAATATCAATAGATGTTATTAAGGAAAAGTCATCAAATAATTTATCACATAATTTGTACAAAAAAAAAATTGTTTAGCTACCTTGAAAAAAATGTTTAAAAGAAATGCACGTACGGAGTTTTGTTATATGAGGTATAGCCATAGCTCACTGATATATGTACCTCACTCAACTACCAACTATAGAATTAATAGTTATCTTTATTATGCTTTATTTTTATTTTTTATGTCTTCTTATTACTACTTCACTGCCAATTCTAATTAGCTACAAGTTGCTTATTGTATCTTGAATTGTGTGTTAACAGCTGTTGATATTCCTTGAAATAAATAAATACAAAGGTAAGAGATGAGATAATAAAGTTTTACTATCCATTGAAACGTATAACGAAAAAAAAAAAAACATGTGCTGTGACCACACAATAGAAGTGAAATGTTTAAGAAAAATATATTATTATTATAATTCTTAATAATAAAAATGTTATTAGAACGATGCGCTCCTTGACAGACAGTAAACATGGTTGATGACAAGCGGAACCGTATGTACACGATTCAGTGGATCAGGGATGCGAACGCGTTTCATGTCAGTCGAAATAAGTGAACCATATTTGGCGTCACTCATCTGAGCGTTACTGTACACTTTAGTTCACTGTTTATAGGGAATTTAAAGTATTTAAGAGTGAAATTCTAAACTATTTTTTAAATAAGAGTCTTGGTTATTACATGTGCAGCAATAATATATTTAAATTGCACAAGTATTTACTGTCTTCCGGTGTTTAAGCTGATCGCTCAACCAGTTTTATCATAACTATAATTCCATACTTGCACGTAAACATACGAGTTCCATATTCAGTTTAAATAAATGGGTATAATTATTGGGGGTATTCCCAGTAATATCTACATTGGAAATGTATTTAATTTTCTTTTCATTAATAGTACCTTTACGTTTCGACCACAATCTCAGTTAATAATAACTATGTGATTCAATTTGATAATACGCCTATAAGTATTTAATGGCAGATTTTCAACTCGATGGTATTTACTTAAGCAGGCATTAGGAAATTCCATACAATTAATAATATGATCTTAACACGATGATGTTTTAGTTCTATTAACGAAGTGTCCGGTCGTACTTTCACACAACTATTGTTACTACAAAATATCGCCACATTACTTTCCCTCTCGAAATTTGCTGCTCCAACTTTGGGAACCACTATTCGCGAATTTCTCTATAAAATACATTCAATTTTTATACACGAAATGGAGAAAGTTATTCTACGATTTATAAGACAGAGAAAAGTTTTTGAGCTGTAATGTTATATCGATCTGTTACCATAACACTTTCCCTTTTCTTGTTTTTAATAAGGTAATATGTGTAATTTGAGTGAGTATTGATTAGTGAAAAAAAAACTGCATTTGAACGAACTGGAAGCTTGGAATGTAAAATAAGGTATTGGGAGATACTTCCATCGTTGTGGTGGTTAGTTTACTACGAATGCATCTTAGTATTTAATATTTTATACCTTTGGTGCCTCTATGGTTATTTCATGGGGGAGGCGCATGTGCAATTTGCATAAATCAAATAAAAAAACAAATCCCTAAGTAGAAAAATAACTAACAAATCCCCAAAATATTAGAAAGGATATTGTACTTATTTTCCTCGTCGATAGCAATCATTTCAATGTGTCATTTTATAATCCACTAGTTTTTGCCCGTGGCCACACTCACGTTTATTAATGTTTTTTGTCAATCTAAAAGTAAATCTCTATGTGTTTTGCAGTAGGCTGACAACGTGTATGCAAAATGTCATTATCTTCGATTGAGTAATTGAGTCGTTAGTGCGTAATAAACACATTAACATTCGCAATTAGTATATTAGCTGCTATTCTAAAATTAATTGTATAACTATTAAACTTGATAGAAATTCATTGCTTGCTTTTGAAACGTTTTGCCTGGCATAAACAAATTCTTATATAAAAAAAAAGCTATTTACTCTATTTACGAATTTATTCCAAGTTTTATTGTTATGAATCGAAAATTATATCTACAAATGATCCTCGTTGTTCCATTGAAAGTCGACGATGTAACTCGTCCCTACACTAAAAATTAAGATTCAATAACACTGCAAAGTGACGGCATTTTATCTATTAATATGCACAGTATAATCCAAGAAGAACGATGTCTAACAAACGATTGTTAATCTTATGGCAGTCTTCGCTTTCACACTGAAAGACGTTAGCCCGAGGCAGAACCTAGAACAATAAGACATCTTCGCCCGATAGTCAGTTCTAGTAATATGTCAAGCGGGTTTTGATGTCAAAAGCCTATTGTAAAGTGGATCAATATGTGAACGATAGCGGTGGCTGGAATTAGAACCCTTTTCAGTGCCTTTGGGTATTGTATTTTTATAAATATACGAGCTGAACTGACAGACCTTGTTTTGCCTTTTCAAGAGGTCAGTCACATCGGCTACGGCGACATGTATCTTGTTATGATCACTTATCGCGATATACAGTATCCTATCTCTCAAGTTGGATCAAACTGTACACAGTGTGCAAAATTAGATTAAAAGCGGTTTAGTGTTTCGGAGTTCATCGCTGATAAACGTGACACGAAACTACTATAAATAAACATATACACAAAAAGACATGACCCTTATCAAGTTTCTTGCCAGTTCTTCTCGATGGCTTGGTTGTTTACCGAAGCGGTGGTAATTTTGACGTTCAAAAGCGCTTTTTCCGGGCCTCAATAGAATCAAGTGTTTTGATTTGTCTAAGCGTGGCACTATAATGAGTACCTAGTGCTATGGGGTCGGACAAATTATCGTGTCATTCTAATTTTTTTTTAAACTAAACGTACGAAACTTGGCTACAGACAGATCTGGTAGAAAATGAAGACACGGCCAAAAATGTGGGTCGTTCGTGCGGCACATTTAACTGCATATATCGTTAAACTTAACATTTAAATGATTATATATTCTGTGTGATTGTTACAGCATTCCGAAGGGGGCGCAGGTCGTCACGGCCTGGCTAACGTTAGCGCTGGCGCCGGGGACATGTGGATCAGTGCCGTCGAAAGCTCCATCCTGACATGGGAGGAGGTGAGTTTTGAGCATATTAATGGTCTCCTTACTTAGGCTTACCATACGTCCCGGTTTGACCGGAATAGTCCCGGTTTGAGATCCCTGTCCCGGCGTCCCGGTCAAAATTTTGATTGCATTTCAAATATGAAAAACACAAATTAAGCGAAAAGCAAAATGAAAATGAGCCTCTTTCTCTTCTGCGTCCCGGTTTGGCTCTTCGTAATTATGGTAAGCCTATCGCTACTGTCTACTTGATGGTTGCCAATAACAGGACTAAAGCACTTTATATACATAATTAACATCGGGTATCTAGCATATAAAATCGAAAGCACTGCTCTCTGGGGGGATAGAAAAATGATTTTTGGAATGGCAAAAAAAACTATATGAAAATCGTAGGCAAGAGCTAGTTTAGAATAAAAGCGATTTACATTGTTGGAATTGTTATAACCGAATTTAATGTTTTTATAATTGTAACTTTGAACATTTAAGTTAAAAATACTCACAATGACTCAGTCTATTGTAGCCAATAATAAGCCACTGTAACTTCGTCTATAGTTATTTTAATAACAATGTGTTTTTGAGACGATTAAAATTATAACTATGTCAGTAAATAAACGAGGAAATACCTTTTATCGAATTGATTAATGTAGAAGTGAGTACTGCAGTCGTAGTATTTGATAATTTTCAGTAAAAAAGGTAATATTTGTAATATCTGTATTTTTATCTATTTTACACAAAAATGTCAAAATTGAGATTACCATTTTTACTTACATATTGTTCAAATTTATATATCTATAGTTCGATAATTTGTACAGTATAATATATTGGTATTATAAAACAAATGGAGCTTCATATAAACGTTTATATCCATACTAATATTATAAAGAGGAAAGATTTGTATATCTGTTTCTAATGAATAAACTCAGGAACTCCTGGACCGATTTCAAAATATAATTAAACCATTACAATACTATATTACCCCTGAGTGACAAAGGCTACATAACATTTTTAATGAAAATGATTAATTAAAATTTCACTTCCGCGCGAACGGAGTCGCGGACACAGCTAGTATTTCATATAGTTACTTAGTTTTGAATTCGTGTGTTTGGAAACTATAACATGCATTTAAGTACAACTTTATTAACACTTAATGAAAGAGCGTCTGTTTATAGAATAATGACTAACAAATCTAGCGATTTTTTTTAATGATGTTTGGTAGTTTATTTCCATTCACCTTCTAACTTCTGTGTTAACACTGTGCTAGTCCGGAAGTCACTATAATAAACTTTGAACGTTTCTTTATAACTTATATACGTTAAGCGTAATGGCCACAATCTCACCTGATGTTAACTAACGATACGATCTAAGATGGTGGATACGATAACCTCAGTTGAGGGACTGGCTCTGAAGTGCAACTGCCGGAACACACCTATAGGTATTTGGCGACAGATTTCCCAATTAAGAATGGTAGCTAACCAGACGTGCATTGGGAAAAGCCCTACCTGCATGCTATGAATTTGTCACGATGTTTTTCCTTTACCGAAAGCTCCACTGAGTTATTGATATACAATATATATTATACAAGTTTAGCTAATGATTTCTTATGTTTACGTGAATATTATGCATCGAAATAAAACTATTTTAAACGAATTTTATCGCGGTTATTTATTGATTTTGATCCCGACGTTTCGAAAGATTTTCAGCCTTCGTAGTCACGGGGCGGACTGAGGTGTAGGTTGTCCAGAAAAGTTCGTGTTACTGTGTACGTGTACTGCGTGTTCGTGTTACCTTCAATTTAATTTTTGTTATTGATAGTTTTCCGATCTACGCAGAAACGTCGGGATCAAAATTAATAAATAACCGCGATAAAATCCGTTTAAATTAGTTTTATTTCGAAGTTTAGCTAAAACGTTTTAATCTTCGGACATGCAATACTGCAACTGACATTTTTCTTTAATTTTTCAATATATATGATGTGGCGAGTATTAGGGAAGTTGTTCCCTAAGGGTTATTTAATGAGAGAAAGTGGAATGTTTGAAACGTTACTGAGAACACTCGTATCGACGAAGTAATATGCTAATTGACTAACCTCCAATAAGTAAATATTTACCATGTAATATTATATTGGTCTGTCTCTACAATAATTGCTTGCATTGTTTTATATGCGTTTGTTTAACGTCGTGATTTGTTTGCTACTGAATATATTATTATCTGCATTCCTTATACAATTATTTGTGTAACGTGTGCAAATTTAGGTTATATTTATTAAGTGCATACATACTTGATAACGGTTAAGGTGATGAATCAACTTTCATGACGTCACGCAAGTACATATTTGAAAATAATGTTAGTGAACATAATTACAGTCTTTTGGTGAAATAAATAAAGTAAATCGACATACGAGAGAAATTAATTTTTGAGTAAGGTGTATTTTGCATCGTTGATACGCTGTAGAAAGTTCCAGAAAAATAATCGAAGTTGTTTCATGTTCATTGTATGATAATCTGGGTCACATTCACCGAATGATAGTTCAAACGCTAGTTCAAAAATAATAATTTGTATTATGTATATACACAGTTCGAAAATTCTGTTTTTCTTTTTTGGTTGATTTTAAGTATATTGAAAGATTTATTGTGCTCTTATCCTTTTGTTGTTATAGTTACAGTTTGTAATAATTGACTTTATATCCAATTTATTTTTATGCAGATAAAGTATTAATTATGATATTATTGTTTATAATTTCGTATTTATATTTGATAATATATATGATAAAGAAAACCGGAATAAGTTGAAATATGTCATTGACTGTACCGGATGAGCGTCATTCCGGGGAGAGGCCCTTACAGAAACTAATTTACACAGGTCTAGACTTAGTTTTAAATCTTCGGATTTTGTATTAGGTCTTCGGGAAAATATATTTTTATTTCATTTTAATTTTTATTTCATTAACTTCAAGTAGTTAGATAATTTTCGAAGCTAATATAAACAAGTTGGATATACATATATTGTCTTACTTTTGCATTCATTTGAAGTATGGTAGAGGGATTATTGATGGAGGGGTTAGTACTTGACGGGGTAGCAGCCACCATACATAAGGTGATATACCTATCTTATTGAATCTCTTTCGGTTTATCTATATAATTCAACCGGAGAATGGCTTTTTGGCCGTCATGATAGCAATGATTGTCGATTGGTTTTCGATCTCTCAGTGGTTGTTATTTGCCGTGTTCTATATAAATGATAAAAGAATTGATAAAATCTTAGACCCCATTTAATTGAGCATTAAGGTCTGGGATTTAAACTTCTAGAACAAACAATCTTACTTTTTAAAATTGCACAGGTTTTAACTCACCGCTTCCGTCTTATATATACTTCTTATAATTTAATGCCTGCTGTAAAAAAAATCATTGCCAATGTGACTAAATTTTGATCACGCACTCAAAGGTAGGTAATTAATGAGTTTCATTGAAAGTATAATTAGGTGTTGCCAAGTATTATACATTATAATCGCTCATGCCTGAATTTTGGGTCGCGCTCAGTTCAGTGAAACGAAATAAGATATTTCTATTATTAAAAACTGTTCTGTCCGTATGTAGAAAGCAAAATTATGTAGGCTTTTTGATGTCGTATATTAAACTTTCTACTGATTTTTTATAGTTACTCGGGACGTAAGATAAAAAAGAATCTTTGGAATGTGGTAATCGTTTTGAACCTTGTCAAAAATTTAAACTATTTAATTTAAAACTGCGAACGAACGTTTGCCGTGACAGTGAAAACAGTAGATCCAATGGTTGTTTTTTTAGGTATAAAAATTAAATATAAAATAAAATACATAAACTTGAGACTAACTTCACGGAGTATTACGTTCGCTACTTCCAATTCATCTCAAATAAATATATTTCTAAATATATTTTTTGATAACGCGTGTAGGTATTGCATCAGAGCGCATCGTTCGTTATTGTATAAAGTACCACGGAAGCTTCATAAATAACTAATTAGACATTCAATTATATTATTATGTAAGTATATGACCTTTTCGATCGAACTTTACAAGATAAAGTTTATTTGGGTCGTGATTTTTAGAACAGGTTACATCAGGACGGAGTGACATTTTCTTTTATGGCATCGGAGCTTATCATTCATGTATCTATATTAATATTATAAAGCGGAATATTTGTTTGTTTTGGCGTGTTAATAATAAGATCTACCAGTTGGATATCAAATTTTTATTATCTATTTGCTAGAGTAATCATTGAGGAAGGGTAAAGTTTATTAAACTTCACGCTACCAGCAATAGTTGAGCTGTATCGATAAAAGTTACACAAACGGGCAAAAAATTTTTGTCTGTTTTATGCGAACAAAGTTGCGCGCACAGCTAAGTTATAAAGGTAACACGATAAACATATGTATAATAATGTTTATTTAATTTTATTATTATGTAGGTATGTCGTATGACATTTTTAACGAGTTTTGAAAGGTGATATTTAAATTTAGGTCGGTGATTTTTACAACGGGTTAGGTCAGAACGTCATGACATTTTCTACTAGTTTTCTTTTTTCGCATATAAAGATTAATTATAGTAAACCATAATGTCATAGACGATTCTAGCATTTTTGTTTTGTTTTATAATACAGTCTGGCGTTTATTTTGTTTGACAACCTTGACCTTATTTCAGACAATTTATTACTATACTAACTTAGTATTTCTTCGTCTGCTTTTGATGTTGTTGTTAGAATAATTTTTTTTTCTAGAATCGACACTTTATTTGTATATTTTACGTCTTAAAAGGAGGCGAATTAATCTACTATATAAACGCATGGTGGTAGGGCATTTTCTGATGCCCGCTTAGTTAGCTCCCACCCTTATTTTGAAAATCTGCCACCAAATACCAATAGGTGTGTTCCGGCAATTGCACTTGAGAGCCAGTTCCTCAACAGGTTTAGCCTGTCTACCAACTTGGGCCGTATCGTTACTTAAGATAGATCAGGTAATATTATGGCCATAACGCTAAACCTTAAATATATAAAAAAAATCTATTAAAGTATTCCATACAGTCATCAACGGATCTCCAAAACTACTTGAACCAGTAATTTAAAATTTGGCTAGTGTATTTATTTCACTACGAAGACACTCCCAACTTTCTAATACTGGATTTTGTGATCACGCACGATTCATTCGGAAAAATGAGTGGAGTCGTGGCCACCAGTTAGTGTTAACTTGACAGTATATTTACTTAATATTCGCTTGTAGTCGAATTTAATCAGAATCATTTTTAAAATTGGAGGATATTAGTGTCAAGGTACAATTACCGTTGTTTACATTTTTTTAACAATAACGCTACAGCTCTTTTATAATAAATAACTAATAAACAAAACAAAAATGCCTGTCACGGGACGCCCAGCAGATGTGAAACACTTAGGTTAGTATTAGAATTTATAATTAATTAAAAATCATCTTATGTTACCAAGTTTTTTGGAGTCGGCGTAATACGTTTTCTTTTGTCTTTCTCTTACTTTCGCTCCTTGAACATTAATTTTCTCACCACATGTGTGAATAAAAAATAATTTAAAAAATGTGGAGAAAAATAATAATAGTATGTAGCTAACACAAAGAACTAACGAACTGTATTATAGTATACTAGCTGTGCCTGCGGGTTCGTTCGCATGTAACTAAAAATTATTTAAAATTTTGCACGTTTTTGTAACAATTTCGATAAAGTTTTACTCCTATTGGTGGTAGCGTGATGGCAATACCCTAAAGCCTTCCGCAATGATTCCTCTATCAAAAAAATATATTTTGAAATCCGACTTGTAGTTCCTAAGATTATCACGTTCAAACAAACAAACGTTTTTTCCAAATAATCCCTATTTTTTCAAATAATAAATTTTGCCTTATGTTACTCAGGAATAGTGCAGCATGTTAAGGGTGAAAGAATTTTTGAAATCGTTCTAGTAGTTCTTGAGTTTATCCGTTACAAATATATAGAAATACATAAATACAAATCTTTCCTCTTTATAAAATTAGTATAGACGTACACACCAGTTACATGAGGGAGATGGCGTAGAAGGGACATGACGGCATAAGCGAGCGTCATGCCGTTTGCCGTTTACAAGAAGTAGTTCGTTTTACTATTAAAGGGCGTCAGCAGATGTTTCTCACAAAACAGGGATTGAAGATGAAGAGAAAAACGTATTGAACTGCAGAATATATGGATTAGATTATAAGCCCAAGTAACTCTTCGCTCGCGTCTTTGCTTTTGTAAACTGTGTGATTTACTTGTTCTTCTATTTCTATAAAAATATTATATAATATAAAAATATAATAAGGGTGCTTTCCTTTGAAAATTAAATGTAACTTCAATGTTTAAATATGAAATTCTACACTGCATAATAATTCACGTTCCGTCGACCCAATTTATTATACCTGGGAACGTATTTTAGTTGTATGACTAGCCGTGTTCAGGGCTGCCAAATTTGTTTTTATGTTTTGACGCTTTTAATAAATAAAATTAGTTGACCAGTGCAAATATTCCGCGCATTATCGTGATCAAACATCGAAAAGTATTATACCATACTATGAAAATAATTACCTTAAAAAGTAACCACCAGATGATTTTTCTATGGAATAGCGGGAAAACGAGCAAGCGTGTCAACAGATGATAAGTGGTCAGTCCCGCTCATGAACATCCACAACACCAGGGGTATCCGAGATGCGTTGCCGGTTTTTATTTGAGGGTCTGGCCTTCAAGTGAACTGCCGGAAAACATGTATTTAGAATGATATTTGGCGGCAGATTTTCAACTTAAGGGTGGTAGCTAGTCAGGCGGGCATTAGAAAAGCCCTACCACCTTGTAATTGTGGTATACGATTTTCTGCATTTGTTTACATCATAACCTCTTCTGTTTCTTTATTTTTGTCTATGAAGAAAATATATTACTTTTTTTTATTTATTATTTCTAAAGTTATATAAATAAAATTAATTTGAATAAAGAATTAAGGTCGATTTGGCGTTAGAATACCTTTGAGTATTAATGTCTACGTTTGAAAAATAAAAGTTTCCGAGTAAATTTCGACATATGAAACTTATTTCAAATGGTGTTATTGTCGTTTTGAAATAAAGGTAGGGCAGACATTTCGGTTCTTATAATGTGGTCAGATTGGTGTAATACCTCTACCCTAAAAGTTTTGCAGCCAAATAACCTTGCGCTTCGATAAGTAGGGTTAGTTAGGGATGGAGCATTCAGAATTTATTCTAGTGATATATTTTTTACAAAGCTTCAAAAGATAGCAAATACTGTAGGATAAAGTTAGTTAGAAGGTAGCACATCTTAACCATTTACTGATAGTATTGTATAAAAAGTGCAAAGCAATAATCGCTTAGGAATATTTTCTATGAACACAGCACTGATGGAAGTGAGTCCAAATGTCTGCAAAAAGCCTGAGCTTTCGGTGATGGAAAACATCGTGATAAAACCGTAGCATGGAGGTTGTGTTTTCTATAACACGTACCTGGCTAGCTACTATCCTGAAGTTGAAAATGTGTTGCGAAATACTTACAGGTAGATGTTCCGGCAGCGGAACTTGAAAGCCGCTCTACTGTGCTTAGCGTGCCCATATTGGGCCACGTAGTCTCTTATCATCAGTTAAGATTGTGACCAAATGATAAACTTAACAAGAATAAAAAAGATCCAATATGTAGATACTTATATATCGATTTGATGTTTATTTTCCTCTACGCGCTTTCACCTGGTTATCATGCATTGTTTGATGCAAGCTGTTAACATCAAGTGACGTTGTTTTACAAGGACGCTATAAGTACATCAGGGTTGTCGCTACACTGATGATGATTAAAAATTGTATTTCATTGAATTATTTTCAGGTTAAGCGTATGTCAAAAGTTTCACCTGACATTTTATAATTTATATGTTTCGGCGTTATTTAGGTGACTTTACATCATAAATTCTGTATGGTTTTTTAGTGCACTTATTAAATATTCCTAAGTGTTTTCTATTTGCTCTCTTCTCAAAATATAAATTGGGTAATGTCGTGCCGGAAGCGAATGTGATAAATATCTAATCGAACTTGAAGTTTTTGAACGCTTAATTGATGATTTTCAGATTATTTTGTTTTGTTTTAAAATAATTGAACGAAATACGAAGTATGAATACTGGGAATATGTGACAACCCTGTGTAACCTATACAGCGGGCAGACCGACCGAGAAGCGACCCGGTTTCCATGACAATGTCATGTTGTCTTATAGTGTCAAATGTAATAATTTTATTGGATTATTATTTAAATTCTGCACATTTTATGAAAATACCAATAAAATGCGATATGGCAAACGTTGTCTGATGAGTTATGTCTTTATTTCCTTTTTTTGCTTTGCTATCGTCTTGAATTGATAATCTGTTGCTATATGCGTTTATCTACATCCCTATATACATGAGTGTCATTTTGTAATGCACTTGTAGATTAGTGGAACCCTTTTCTATTATTTAGGTTTACCGTATATGACTAAAAGAATAGTGAAAGCTGGCTCTGGTCTCTGGCAATACTGTAGTCTTTGGAAATACTCTGATCTCTGGCAATACTCTGATCTCTAGCAATACTCTGGTTTCTGGCAATACTTTGGTCTTTGGTTGTTTTAGTGGGTATTAAACGGTGCTAATCACCCGATGAGTCTTTCACCCGGCCCTCTGGGCTTAACCTAAGCCCGGGGAGGTAGTACGTTTATGCATTGCGTGAAGACGCCCTTAAAAGGATTTTTTCAACATATTTACAAAAAGGGTTTACTTGTATTAACATCTTTATCAGTCACTACCAGTAGAGGAGATTTTTTTTCTAATCTTTTACGTCCCACACACGTTATTACATAGTCGAATTTCCCAAAATGGTTAAAGATTTCCTCTATCTATGCAATGCTTCTAATTACTCAGGTGTCCGAGCGGTTGAAGGTGGACGTCCGCCGTGGCTTGTCATGGCGGGAGGCGAACGATCGCATGAACTTTGTCGGCGCCAACGAGTTCCAAGTGAAGGAAGAAGATCCTCTGTGGAAGAAATACATCGAACAGTTTCAGAATCCGCTTATACTGCTATTGCTCGGTGAGTAGTAAAGTAAACTAAACCCGGTTGTTAGAGCAAAAAAAAAAAATTTAAAGGGCGCTGTCGGTGTGACGGTTTATCGAGTGCTCCCTCTATTTTCTATATATTTTATAGCTTTAGCGTTATGGCCACAATCTCATCTAGTTTTAAATGACGATGTGGTATAATATGGTTAACGTGCTAAGCCTTGTGGAGCGACTGCCTCCAAGTGCAACTGCCGGAACACACCTACAGGTATTTGGCGGTAGATTTGCAACTTGAGGGTGGTAGCTAGCCAATCGGGCATTAGAATAAACCCTACGATCATGTTATTTCATCATCATGTTTACTTTTAACGAAAGCTCAGGCTCCTTGCAGGGATCGAACTCACGTCCATTGATGCGGCGTCCGTACACAACACAACTAAGCCATCATCGCCTCATATTCTTTTAGTGACTTTCATTATTTGCAAGTTTTAATAACTGCAATGAATAGTAAGAAGTATGCTTTAATGTTTTACTCCAATATCTGCGACTTCATTTCAGTGGTACAAGGTATTACCGTTCTATCCCTTTGAAAGGTTTTTTTTATTTATAGTAAGTAGTCAAACCGTGACAGGATAACAAATAAACAAACGCGCCTTCGCATTTATAATATAAACAGCAGTGCCTGCGATTTCGTGCGCATGTGTCTGAAAGTTACTGTACTATTTAACCCGTATTCGTATATTCTTTTTTCAATATGGTTTCTATTGGTGATTATATGATGTTACATAGCCGAAAGCCTTCCTCAATGATGGCTCTATGAAAAACAATTTTTTTTTTGTATTCCGACTGGTAGTTCCTAAGATTAGCGCGTTTAAACAAACAAACAAACTTTTACGATTTATGATATTCATATAGATAACTGTGTCTATTGATTACTCTTCGCGTGCTCGATATCGTTAAACACTATTTCTGATTCGCAACAAAAGCGGATAATTCTATGACAGAGCTAACGTTACGTCATTGTATCTTAGGAATCCAACTAGGCTCAAAAATAAAGTCCCCAATTTTAAGACCAAATAAAAAAAAAAGATTATTTATATTAAAGAAAAAGAGGATGAAAATGAACGAAAACCAATTAATTGTTACTTTAAAATTGATTCTACAAATAAAATTCATGGACAATCTTCACATGTTATTGTCACTTCACTTTTTCACTATCAAAGTGACGTATGCCACATCTGACATACAACATTTTGCGCAGTAATTAGTAATGGTTGAAACATACACTGTAGTTTATCTTTAGACGTATAGATAAATAGTTCATCACTTACCCATATGAGCGTTTCGTTTTACGCATTATATTAAAAAAAAACAACGCTGTGTATTAAGGACCATACGACAAAAGTTAAGCATCACTATATCTATCTCGCTCTCTTAGTCGCTTTGAGCTGACTTTACCCGAACAAGTGACACACAAAAAAGTCGCATGCGGATCAGAATTTCAAAGCCCTCCCATAAGAAATTTCACTTCAATAAGTGTAAAGTACCTACCTATATTCAGATATGTATATCTTAAAATGAGTTCCTATTTTCCTTGGACATCGCATCACGCGTGAACGGATAGAACGATTTCGCTAATTATTTTTTTGTTGCGTTAATTATTGTCAGGGGAAGATTCTTATGAAATAAAAATGAAGAAAATTGAGTGGAATATTAAAAAGTTAAGAAAATTAAAAAAAAAACTTAATAATAACTTTACATAACTGCCACTTATCATAAAACATTACCATAATAAACACTATGTTTTTGAAAAATAGTTTTTTTTTTGTTAATTATACCAATTCTAATTCAATATTAATAGACAGAACGTTTGTCGGGTCAGCTAGTCGAACATAAAATAGGATAGGTAGAAAGCATAGTTGTTAACCCTATTCAAAACCATTGCTAAAGCGCTATAAGCATATGTTAACATATGTACGTTCATTATAATTACATTCAGTGTAATGTACCCCACCAGTTACGCTTTCCAATGCACTAAGAGTACTTTGAACCGGCATCGCACCAGGCAGAAATTTTTACGGGTTGATTTACCGTCAGCGTTCGCAGAATTTATCTGAACTGGTTTGCACGCGCACCATTGAACGTCTAGTTGAGTATGGGTTAGTCCAAGTTATAAGCGTAATGCGGTATGTCTTGGTTTAGCTGTGCCAAGTGATACAATGCTAACAGTGTGTGCATTGTTAGCTCTAACTTAAGAGGTTAAGTAAACAGTAAGATCAGAAAGAGTCCAATAATATATTGCTCACTAATAATGACGCGCAGTACTCGATCTTTTTTTTTTAATAAATTTTACCCTGTAACCAGGCGTGGTTTTTTTATAATGAGGTAAGAAAGCGCGGTTATGACAATCACTTTAATGGTATTGTTAGTTATTACCCGTGGCTTCGCTCGCGTCGATGTAGATTTTGTTATTCTAAAAGTTACTTTTGTATTTTGCGAGAACGGTGTTTTTTTTTTTGGATTTAAAATACCCTTTTCTGTTCTGCTGAAAATGTGTATATATAATTTCATGGTAGTTAATTCAGTTGTGAAAATATAAAAGTGTAATAAATAAGCTTACATTTGCATTTTTAATAATAGTGGGGTGCTGAACAGCGTGACCACCTGTAAATAACTCATTTAAAAGTTTTGAGTTTATCGCAACGGGAGCACATGCTCACACTTGTATATTTATGAGCTGAGCTTAGCCCGGTATTTTTATGTGTTTATTTAGCAACATTTTGCGAGTATATACTCATCGTTAAAAACATGAGAATATAATTAGTCATGCCATTTAATATAGTTTACTTAAAAAATGCGTTTTATTACAAAAAATACAACTATTTAGGTGAATTAAAAAACCAAAAATCAATATACAAAATTTTAACTAAATTCTTTGAGTCGTTTCCGAGATGCGCAAAATTTATATAAACGCACAAGAAATGTTTTCTTTATAGTGTTAGATATATTTGATATCACAATCGCAGACCGTGGTGGCTTAACTTGAGAAGTTGCTATAACCAATTTTATGATCCATGACAGTTAATGTATATGCTTTCGTTTCGAGAGAGATATGTGTATCACTTTCCCTAATTTGCGTATCATTCGAAAAACTGCGGTATGCTATTATACATAAATAGTTGAATCTTGTCGAGGTGGAGGTTTTATGAATATTTTGTGAGTGGTTTCGATCTTATCCAATTGTCTCTTAACTAAGAGGCTTACTTAAGTGTAAATTATCAACGGTAGTTGAAGTTCTGGTTTTCTTTGCGCTGCAAATCCCACGTAATATTACTAGAATACTGATGATATCTTTTTTAATTCGCTTATATTAACTTCACTTGAGATGAAAGAGGCTACAGTATGAAGCCTCTTTTCACTTAAAGCTCTCTCCTCTCGCGTTGCTCTTAACAAATACATTTTTATATTTGTTTATTAGTCATATGCGTAGAATTTCTCCTTATGTTAGGTCCAGCGTTTTAGTGTTCACTGTGTTAGTATTCAGACTTTAGACTTCAATATATTGTCCTAAGTTGTAAGAAGACATTATATTTTAAGTTGGTATAAAATATTTTATGTTGTTATAAATGAATTTCAGAATTGACCATTGAACTTGGCACTCATTTAGATCTTACTTCTTTTGTTGTTGAAATTAACAAACTTGGCTCTCATATAATATTAATGTTTTTGATGAGATATCATTACTTTTTGTACAGAAATTATTAGTTGATACTTATTCATTATAAAATTAATATTTCAGTCATTTGGTTAAAAAATAGGGTTATCTGGAAAGTTTGTATAGTTTTGAAAATGAGTAATATCATAGATTTTGATGTGTTATTTTCGTATTTCAACTTTGTCACCTCGTATCTTTGCTGGCCGCCATATTGGAGAAATGGCGTCCAATAGCAGTTTTTTTACGATAGCTTCTTTCTGACTCAATCTGCGACAAAACGTATATGTACAAATTAAAGTAGAAAGAAATTTCTACAATTTATGCCCTTATAACTTTTTTCGTAAAATTAATAGTTTCTGTGTATGAGCGCTATAATAAACAAGTATTTCTAATAGAATCAATTAATTAAAAAATTGTGATAAAATGATAGATATTTACCACTTTCTGATTTTTTCCTTTGTTCCTAAGTACCAATATGGACTATTAAAATCGTGAACTGGATTACAGTTTCGATCTATAGGTCAGCGTTAAAGATGATGATTTTTGGACGTTAATATCTAAATAACGGTTTCACGTGTGTTGATGAAATTTGGAGCACATATGTATCTCGCAAATCTCAATATATATGAGCCAATTTTGACATGTTTATGTTCAATAATTTTCGAGTTATGAGGGTGTTAAAAGTGGCTCCGAATGGTTCGTGTAATATTACACACGGTGCTGCTCGCAGGTTCTGTTAGCTTAAATTTGGCTTGACACTCTACCGCGTGTTGAGATTCTTATTCATTCAAGCAAGTGTTCCATGGTATTTGTGTGAGTTGATCAGTATATTGATGTAAAAGTTTCACTTGCATCATGGTTTTTTAAAACCACACATTTCTTTAAATTATATCTTCTCTATTGTTTAAAAACAATTATAAAAACGCTAACCACTTGTTACTTAGATGAGTACAATAGCAAAACACGTTTTTATGTATATGTTTTTTTTAACTTCCGCAAATAATTAATTGATGTTTTATGCTAATTACTATTTGAACATCTGAAACGTGTGTTCGCTTGTCAATGAAAATTCTTTGTCTGAGAAACGTATTACTCCAGTCTAATGTATATCGGCATACACCGAAGAGTTCAATACCTTTTTCTCCTCGTGTTTCTCAACCGCTTTTATTCTATTTTATTTAGTAATTATTGACAAGCTTAAAATAATTTATTTTACCACCACGTTTCCAATATTTCCCTCTAGTCTTTAGTATTAATAATTAAAACGTAATGTTTAAAATACTGAATACTTCAAAACTATTAGGTCCAATGTTTCGGTATGTAATGAACTTGTTAACAATGAGATATAGCGAAATAAAGTATGATAGTTTCCTTTGAAACAGTTCATACAGAAGTCGTAAAAAAATATGTAAATGTCCGTTAATATTCTTAAATTATTTTTATCTGGTATTTAAAACTGTAATTTTTTGCATATGTTGCCATATATTACGTTTAGTGTTATGCATGAACATAATAAGCTGTTTGACCAGTTGGCCTCTAGAATGTCAAGGGACGACGTAAATAGCCGGTTGTTTTAGCAAATATGCTTCGTTACGCGCCATAGTACCTAGGACAGAGGCTCTCAAACCTTGACAAAGCCCCATCGAAAAATGTTGTATAACACAAGTACGACAGAGTCAACATTATAGGTAATTATATTAAGCGGTGATTGACGATTCATCAACAGCTGGTTTTTCACCATTCTATGTACATGATGACAATTATAAACTAATCATAGCCCACAGACTACTAATTCGCAGTTAGGGATTTTGCATGACTATTGGAATGTTGATAGAAGGTTCTTTTACCCGGAAAACTTTGTTCAACTTTAAATATTTTTCTGTGCGTGCTGATATAAACACGCAATTGTATTGAATGTTATTTACTTTGTGATACAGCATTTTATAATGCTCACCTGACTAACCAGCACAAGGACTTATAGGTATGTTTCTGCAGGTCCACTTAACAGTCAATTGCCGCACTAGTCTTAGCTTGTGCCAACTTGTGCCACATAGTCATTTACCATCAAGTGCGATGATGGCCAAAAGGTAAACGTATAAAAAATAAAATCATAGAAGCAATCAATGGTACAACCTAAAATTGTGTTTTTTAATCATAATGTGATGACACTATGCGCTGGTAAGCACAGTATGGTCCAGAAAAAATAATATGCTTTGATACAATCTATCAGCGACCAAGTCTCTCGGCAGCTGAATGTACACTGGCTGATCCCGAAACGTGAAAGTTCATAAGTTTTGTTTATAGTATCCATCTTTGTAATTTTACCAACGTCAAGTGAGTAGGATTTTGTAAACCCAATTAACGAATGGGTCACATAAATGATTGTCCCATGATCGACTTGAATCTATGGCATTTTGGTGCGGGGGTTGCACCGCCAAACCAGTTGTGCAGTCGGTTGTATTTAACGTCACTCGATTTAACAACCAATTGTCTAAAACTTCGAAACTACTTGATTTTGCTTGGTTCACCTTGTCCATCCAATGATATATTCTCTTCATTTTACGACAACCCGTATTTTTTGTTATATAGTTAAGGCTTAGCATTATGGTCATAATCTCACCTGATCTTAAGTGACGATACGGCCCAAGCTGGTAGACACGTTAAACCTGTGGAGGAACTGGCTAGCAAATGCAGCTACCGGAATACACCTATTGATATTTGGCGGCAGATTTCAACTTGAGGATGGTGGCTAGCCAAATGGGCATATAGAAAAAACCCTACCACCATGCTATCCTCATGATTTTTTCCTTCACCGAAAGCTCAAGCTCATGGTAAGTCGTTGGATTCGAACTCACATCCCTTGATACGAAGTCGTACACACTACCACTGAGCCATCATGCCATTAAATAAGCAGCCCCTTTAGTGTCGCTATATACATATATAATTAGCTGTGTCCCAGACTTCGTTCGCGTGGATTTTGATCCGTTTTTGTAACTTTTTTCAACTTGGCTTTGCTTCTGTTGGTGGTAGCGTAGTGTTAAATAGCTTAAAGCCTTCCTTAATAGTTGCTCTATCGAATGCAATCTTATTTTTTGATATCCTATTTGTATGTCCTAAGACTAGCATCAAACAAACACAAACTTTTTCGCTTTGTAATATGACATAGATGGGGAGGCGGGGGGCGATGTTCTAAAACTTTATGAACCGCCTCAATTATTCGGACACTCATTACGCTGTACGTCGCGTCGGGTCATTGTCATGGCCGACCGCGTTTACATGCACTTGCTATTAAAACCAGTTTTTTTGCATGCGAAAACACGGTCTCGGGTTCTTCTACTCGGTATAATTCAGTTGGGTAAATATAAATTCGCATAGAGATATTTGTTCAGCTGTTTCTGTTTATATAGCTAGCAAGATGTGAATTATAAAAAAAATATTCGCTTTAAAATTATGGCCTCTCTATGTGTAGGCAATTGCGCCAAAGTACGCCATTACGTATTACCCACTTCTACTTAAACCATTTATATTATTATAATTATTAAAAAAGTATACTTGAATCACAATAATTTTGAGGTTTAGTGGGTAGAATTTAACGCCGCGTCAATAGAAATGTATTCTAATCCACCTGCGATCAGCCTGTGCTGGTCGTGAAGGAAAACACCGTGAGGAAACCATAGACGAAGTGATAGAGCTTTTCCGACTGCCCGACTGGTTAGCTACCACCTTCAAGATAATAATCTACTGCCAAATACTTGTAGGTGTGTCCCAGCAGCTGCACTTGAGAACCGGTTCCTCCACTAGGATCAGCGTGTCTACCATTTTGGGCTGCATCGTCATTTAACATCAAGTGTCATTGCGGCCATAACGCTGAACCTATAAAGTCTAAAAAAATAATTAGTTTTAAAACGACCCTTGCCTCAGTCACAACACGGTCTTACATATATGACTACAATTTTCTCATAGCACATGTTTACATGCAATGTTTATTACATCAGTGTTTACATTATAATTAAAAAAAAAGAAATGTTAATTGAATATAATGGATTTCTCGAAACTGTAATTCATTTTAAAATAGACCTCTCCTCCTACATATGATGTTTCCATACAATATACTTTCTCTGGTATTCTTGGCCAATCATAATGATAAATAAGCAGAACTACATAATATGTACATTCTACAATTACATTAATTGCACGAATGATAAAGGGTCTATTGTGCTCAATGACCGTATGTGTCCAGTTTCGGAATCTACCAAAAACTTCTTTGAAAGTGACGTGCATTTATTTAATATATTTTATTTACCGTGATTAGTGCAAGAAGCAAGAAGAGACGTGTTTTTTTGTTTGAAATGTTGCTACACTTGTGCGTCAAACTCATAGTACGGATTTTTATTGTTAAGGTTTAGCGTGATGGTCACTATCTAACCTGGTATTAATGAGGATGTGGCCGACGATGGTGGCTTTGTAAAGCCTGGTGGAGGAACTGGCTCTAAACTGCAATTACCAGAACGTATCAATAGGTATTTGGTGGCTAATTTTCAACTTGAGGGTGGAAGCTGGCTACGTGGGCATTAAGAAATACCCTACCCCCATGTTATGGTTTCATTACGATGTTTTCCTTCACGGAAACCTCAAGGTCATTGCAGGGATTCGAAGTCCCGTCCATTGACGCGTCGTCCGTACACACTACCAACTGAGCTATCGTCGATTCCAATGGAATGTAGGACGATACAAAAATAATCTAGACAATGCTATTCTATTATCAAGCAACAGCCCTATATTCAGCTACTCGCTACAATATCGAGCCTCTACTGTAAAACATCGTAAGTGAGAAAGATATAAAAAAGTGTTTTATTGTGCCTCCTAAACATTATAATTGTAAATTAGAAGCAGTATGTTAACAGCCACAATTTTAATAAACCAGTGTTTAATTATGAACATCAAGTAATATTTTTTATAAAAATAGCGTAAATACTTTTTAATCAGGAATGAAAATCTCTCTCCTGTAAACAGTGAAAATTGTCCTTACGGTGTACTGCATCGTTGGTTTTCCGTGTGAGGTCTATTTCATCTATCAAATTTTATTTTGTGACAATTCGTAGGTACCCCATTTCCTCTAATCGAGGTTCAATGAATTGTCCCTATGTCCAATCTCATTCGGTTTCGTTTACTACGTCATTTAATAACAATATTTATTTCCGTGTATACGTTCTTTTGTGTATATTGACGTTGAAAATTCTAAATGTCGTAAATGCGAATATGAGCTATATAAAGCATTTGATTTTTTTTCTCTCATCTTTTTTATCCACTTGAGTTTTTTTGCGATTCAACAAAATTTTAGTTGCGACAACATAAAGAAAAACGATGCCTCCTCAAGATCACACGACAGAACCTCGAGCCAAATTTACCCGAACGAGCGTCACACAAAAAGGTTGTGGATCAAAATTTCAAAGGGCTAAATAAGAAGTTTCACTTTGAAATTCGGTTGATTTTTTTATAATGTGGTTTATAAAATCTTTGGCTCTCCTGTAAAGTTTAATTTTGTGAAATCAGACAAAACGGCTTTCAAGTTTCGATATCTATACATATAATAAGAATGTAAATGTAGTGTGTCTGTACTGTTAAGATTTACGAGAAAAAAAACTTATTGCAGGTGACTAGGAATAAGTAATAAAATACATTCACATCATTTTACATATGTTTGTCTATCTGTTTATTTAATGATAAACGCATGATCACGCATCACTGATAAAGTACAAGGTGTATGATAAAACCTCACCAAGAAAATCATAAAACGTATCCTCTCTACTGTTACTCACATTTAGTCTTTTCATCATTAAAATCGATTAACTTTATCAAAAGTTATTGTAATTTGAACGAGGGCGAGAGATTAAAAAAATGTAGCACCAGTATTTTATATTACTTCTTGGATATTGGCACTGCTTGTCGAAAATCTCATCTTTCCAGTACATTTCTTAGGCTACTACGTGCCGTTTGACCTTCACAGTCTCGGTTTTTCCGTTTCTATTTACTTACGAGAGTTACAGGCACGAACTTAGTGCTCAAGTGGAATGGGATATGGGGCCACTGTTAAACGTGGGTCGTTGTGAGCGCTTGGTGTGAGTGAAATAATGACGTCATAAGTGACGTTCTCGCTGCGACCAAAAAGACTACTCTTTATGTAGAACAGCTGAAGAGATTTCTCGAGTGTTGCGATCGCTAAATGGGACGTGGCCTAAGTAGTGTTAATTCTAAAGAGATCCATTGCTAAGTTTAAAAGACACGTTTCTTATCTTTACGTGCCAATGATTATTTGAACTAGACTGAATTGTAGTGCAAAACTAAATAGAGAATTTTACGTCAATGTTTTTACTGTAGTAATCAAAGTTATAAATAAAACCTCTATAGCTAATGTTATAAATTGAATGTGTTTCTAGGCTGTTTCAATTTAGATCTTTTGTTCTTACATTGATAATTATGAAAATTTGCATACATGTTGACCAGAGGTATATAAGTTAGATATAGGGTGGGTACCTTTCACTTAGAAAAAATACTGGTATTGAAGGAGGGAAGTATTAAGGTAAAAATTAATAAGGTTTCCTTTTTACTCATGTTTTGTAGCTCTATTAGAATTTTGCGACTGTCTTGTAAGACTGGACCGTAGTTACCATATGTCTGGTTTAAGAGCCACCATAAGGGCACGCATGTTTTTTCTAACACTGTATACGTGTACCATTTGCCCACAATCTCACCTGATGTTTAAGTGTGATGTGACTAAAATTAGTGGATACGCTGTGCTTAATGGCGAGACTGGCTCTCAAGTGTAACTGCCGGAGCACACCCATGAGTGCTTAGCGATAGCTTTTCTACTTGAACTTGGTAGCTAGTTAGATGGGCCTTAGAAATGCTTTACCATCATACTATGTTTTAATCAGGATGTTTACTTTACCAAAAGCTCTGGCTTATTGTACAGTATATACGCCACCACTGTGCCATTATTACTTCGCGTTCGTTCATTCCTTTTGCGATATCGAAAAATATATTGTAAACTGTATTTTCCTTAAGCGGAACTCAAGAATTTTTGAATGTTAATGTATAACCTTGACTCAATAATAAATGTTTATATATTCGCATTATTAAAAGTCGAAGGAAAAAAGTCATGTCAAGGTCACCAGTTTTGTGTTCCCTCGGTCGAGAACGATAGACCAGGTTGCTGTGTTAGGTATTGGAGGTAAAGCCTTTACCGGTAAGTATAAGGGAAATGTAGGGCCACCGTGAGAGCTTTATTGAGTACTACTTGGTCACTCCAGTGGAATCACAGATAACCTTCTCGCAACATGCCTAGGCCAAAGTGGTATAAATATCCAAGAACAGTCTTCCATTTAGCGCTCATACAGCTCAAAATTTACAGTTAATATTAGGAAGTGATCCAGCGTTATTTATTTTCTTACTTATTTTAGTTAAAGAGTCCAATACAAACTTTGCCACTTTTGATTACCATTTAGCGGTTGAGTTTAGTAAAATCGTTTTTTACTGAGCCTCTGCAATACAAAAGGCATCTTACTGTTTAAATTTCATGTTTCTTGCTTCAGTTCTTTCGGATTTGCGTTGATTAGTTAGTCAACCAACATACTTATCCTTATTTTTTACTAATTTTATAAATGTGGGAAGTGTGTTTATTTGTTTGTTACGCTTTCACGCCTAAACCGCTGAATCGATTTCTCACGAACAACTTATTGGATAAGGTAAAGAGAGGGATTAACTTTGTATGAAACTTTTTTTTTTACATTTTCCGAGTAGTTTGACAAAATCAATATTAAGGGAAGCGAATTCGTAGGTAAAAGCTAATATACATATAAAGATTAAAAACATGACGTTATAATACGTCAAAAGGAAGGCGCATGAAAACAATGAAATTGCTGTTTTTATCCGCACCATGAGATTTATGTGCGGATGAACACTTGTGGGTAATCAGTGATATGGTAATTTCCTACAATAGCACTACTAGATGGTTCTATTATAATACACGGTTTTCAAAGTTACATTCATATAATTAACTTTGATGCAATATTGTGTCTATTATGTAAGCTGTATGCACTTGTAATGATTTTGTTTGAAGATTTGTTAACGTTTGACCACATACTCTTGGGAATGTGTTCAAAAGTGGTAACCGGTTGATTGATATTTGTACACAGAAAAGTTCTGTTTTTTTTTTATACTTAAGGTAATGGCCTACGTATTACTATTATTATTATTACGTTATGGCCATAATCTCACCTGATCTTAAGTGTCGATACGGCCCAAGATGGTAGACACGCTAAACCTGTGGAGGAATTAGTTCTCAAGTGCAGCTGCCGGAACACACCTCATGGTATTTGGCGGCAGGTTTACAACTTGAGGGTGGTAGCTACCCAGGCGGGCATTAGAAAAAGCCCTACGACCATGCTATGGTTTCCTCACGATGTTTTCCTTCACCGAAAGCTCAAGCTCATTGCGATATCAATCCCCCGTATAACACGGGCATTCCCCCAAATGAAGCGGCGATTTCCCAAATTATATTTCTATACTGTTTTACTTATAATTTGTACAGTTCATAATTAGTTTAGCACGTGTATACGCGTGTGTCAATTTTTTCATATGCATGCGTTTTTTATTTAAAATGTTTTTGGTTTAGTGTGATTTAAAAAAAAACGAACATATGTATTTCGTTCATAACATATTTTTTTCTTAATATTCGACGTAAATCCCTTTTAGCGAGAAAAGTTTAACGTGAATAATTTATAAGTAACGTCTTATACGGGGTCGTAAAAACCCCTTGTACGAGAATACTCCTACAACGCGGAACTAATGTAACTTGTTATTAGGGGGATTACTGTACTTAGTTTTTGAATTTCTTTTTTTAATTTTTATACTCTAGGTTTTAGCGTTATGACCATATAACATCACCTGATCTTAAGTGACGATGCGGCCCAATTTGGTAGACACGCTAAACCTGTGGAGGGGACTGGCTCTCAAGTGCAACTGCCGGAGCACGCCTATTGGTATTTAGTGGAAGATTTTCACAACTTGTGGATAGTAGTTAGCCGGGCGGGCATTAGAAAAAGCCCTACCACCATTCTATGGTTTCCTCACGCTGTTTTCCTTCACCGAAAGCTCAAGCTCATTGTTGGTGGATTCGAACTCGAGCCCTTTAACACGAAATCCGTACCCACTACCACTGAGCTATCATCGCTATAAACTTACCCAATGACCCATTGACCCTTTGTCATTGTTTTTCGATTACTTTTGTATGTCCCAGCATAGCGGCGGTGACGGCTAATATCAATGAGTTATCATCGCTGTGACTATATCAAACCATATCTATTTTTCGTGATAGTTGATTTTGCATAACTGTTCGCCAACCATTAAGACCACGAAATTTTCCGAGTTTCTCGGTGAAAGAGGTTTTAAGAAAGTCGAGTTGCAAGTCTATAGTAGACTATAGTAGGCTATGCATAACTATGGTTGACCATGATAACGCTTATCATCGATTGGGCAGTAAACTCTTTTGACACCCTAGTTACCAAAAATAAACTCTATTCTTTGTTGAAGTCATGTTTTAGTACACGTAGAAGTTGAAAATTTTGAACCTTCTATATCACATCACTAGCTCTCTGAATTCAGTGGTCACATCTCTATATCCTTGTAGCCTGTGGTTAAATAAATGATAAATGAGTTGCAAGTTTTCGGTGTCTTATATTAATATAATTTCATCAGAACGAAAACCGTGTTCTTAATTGATCACTACGTTGTCACAGGAGAAACAATTATCAATTTTATACATTTTAATATCCCAGTTTTTATTTTACTAGTCATCAGGCGTATGTGCAGTAAATATATTCTTTCTCTGTATTCTATTTTCCCGTTATCACACAATAACAAGAATCACAAAGCACAGAAAGAGAATCCGAAATGTTAAAATTGGAGGATAATGATTGGGTAAATTTTATATTTCAGTAAAAACTATTGTCGATTCTAGTTACAGTTTACGAATAAGCTAAGCTAAATTTCATTGTCACATGTTGTTTTATTTTACTTTTTAAAAGCCCCCTTGTTCTCCGCTGTGACAATAAATCGATACTGTTACAAACCATTTGCAATATATGCAAAATCTTTAACATGTTATTCATTTCAACTTAACTGTTAAAATGTTAACATCAATGTATTGTGTAAAGGAATCTTTAACAATATTTTTTATTATAATTCATTGTTTTGTGTAAGAATGCCGCTTACAAAAATACAGCAGACAAAAGCAATTTTCATCGCGCGAAATACATTATCAAACATACACACAGCTGTGAAGGAGTCAGTGAATTTATGGCGGTGCCTCTCTTTATGTGCTTACTATATATACTACTTACTATACTATATGATTTAAGATTTTCAATTATGTCTTTCCTCATCTCGGTTTATTACAAAGTTCTCTGCCGCTTGTGTCTGTCTGTGTGTTTGTTCGCGATAAACTCACAAACAGCGGAACGGATTTTCACGCGACTTTCATTAATAGATAGAGCGATTAATAAGGATTAAGTGTATAATTTGTCAAATTTTTGTGTATATTGTCTGAAATATAATGATGATTTTTGAAGAAATCGGAAAAATTATACTGACTCTAAGCTTCACTGGTGTGCGTGGCATTAATCGATAAAGTTACATGAAAACAATGTATTACAAAATTATTTTTCGTAAAAAGACTTTTGACTCAATTTTATAGCGATGATAGCTCAATTGGTAACGCGTACGGACACCGTATCAATGGACGTGAGTATGAATTCCTGGAATGAGCTTGAGCTTTAGGTGAAGGAAGCGATGATAGCTCACTTGGTATCGCGTACGGACGTCATGTTAATGGACGTGAGTTCGAACCCCTTTTTTATATTGCGCAGCATAGTGACTGCACTGCACGTGATTTTAAGTTCAGTATGATCCAAATCAGCGGCGACTGATCCGCCGTGTGTTCCGGCAAAAGCACTTGATAGCCAGTCTCTTTACTAGGCTTAGCGTGGCCATTATCTTCGTTCGCGTCATCACTTTACATCAGTGTAGATTGTGGCCATAACGCTAAACATATAAAGTATAAAAAAAAACTCAATCTATTGCCATATTGGCTGTTCATATGCGTGCAAATTTTCATAGTAATGAAACGACTCCTAAGTTTCCTTTACAATTCATTCGCATTATGTCTATAATAATCTATTCTAATGAAATTGCGAGAACGTCTGTTTCATTATCGCTTTTCAAACAACCCCCATGAATCTATAAAAGTGACACAGCATTCGTCGATTCTATATAATTGAAAAACTTATCGGCTTTTCTGTCAGGCAAAACGGAGCTAAAAATATGCTTTGTTTTAGGCTCCGCGGTGGTCAGCGTGTGCATGCGACAGTTTGACGATGCTATATCGATCACTGTCGCCATCATCATCGTGGTGACCGTCGCTTTCGTTCAAGAGTACCGTTCCGAGAAGTCTCTCGAAGCGTTGAACAAGCTCGTACCGCCGTCGTGCAACTGGTGATTATTATTTTTTTATTACTTTTTTGGTGCGTAAAACAACAAGGATTGTATATAGATTTGGATAAATTAGAGGAGACCCACCTACTTGTAATGCGTTGATCAGGGTTAACGCTGATGACTGATGTCTATCGGTGATGAGCTGTATTGTTATATATACACTTTTTTTTGTAAATTGTCCTAACAATCACTGATCCGGCGCCGGGTTATTATATTATGGTTTCTTGTATTTTATTTGTAATGCCCTTGACAGCGCTGAACTGAGAAGCGATGATCGCTCAGTTGTAGTATGTAAGGACTCCGCGTCAAGGCAGGTGTGGTCGAATCCACCTACAAAGTGCTTCAGCTTTCGGTGAAAGAAAACATCGTTAGGAATCCTGAGCATGGTGTTAAGGCTTTTTCTAATGTCCGCCAAGTCAGCAACCACCCTCAAGTTGAAAATCTGTCGCCAAATACCAAAAGGCGTGTTCCGGCAGTTGCACTTGAGAGCCCGTTCCTCCACAGGCTTAGTGTGTCTATCAACTTGGGCCGTATCGTCACTTAAGATCAGTTGCGATTATGGCAGTAACGCTAAACCTTAACGGTAAAAAAAACTTTAAAACTCACGTTTTGTGACAGATTATCTGTCAAGTATAGGTTATGGGCGCTTTGCTCCCTATCCTTTGAGCCAAAGCCATGACATTTAAGCATATCAAAATGTTAATATGGAATATAAAAGTAAAAAGCAATTCATAAATTTGTTTAACTGGGAAAGTGTTCAACGAAATATGTATAATGTCTTAATAGATAACAATAAATTGCTCGTAATTAACGTTAGTATGTAAATTAAGTTAAGAATACCCAAGGATATTAGTGGAATATGAATGAAAGAACTCGTATTGAATAGAGTATTTAAAAATAGAAAGATATTTAAAGACATAATTAAAGTTATCGCATTTTAATTTAGAATTCATTAGAAATTCATTAGAACACGAATAGTGTTCTAATGAACACTAAACCTATTAAATTTTGGTGTCCTTTAAACTTGGAACCTATGTTAAAGTAACGCAGTCTTGGTGTATTTATGGGCACTTTCTATACATGGAAGTATTTTGTCTTACTTCTACACTACATAGGAGTATGTCTACTTTGAACCGAGACTTGCAGTAATATACCTAATTATCTAGTATAGTATAATAATGCATATTCGCCTATAAGTGTTAATTCTGTACTGTTATTGCGAAGCGTAAATTGTGCTGACGAAATAATTAGTAATTTTATTTGACGTTGATAAAATCCATTCACAGATCTCTCTCTCGCGTTTAACTAAACAGGATACGAGAACAGTATTTGTCAATAAAAGGTTCCACGAATTCACCCCTTACGTTGCAGTAACCGGGATTCACAGTTTCGTATTCGTTTCAGTCAAATAACCGTTATTTATAATATGCTGCTAACTGTTATTTATGATATTTATCACCCAGACGTTAGTTATTATGTTCGTTAAACAATGAAAACAAATACTTTCCCTTCGGAGCTTACTGTTTAAAATAGCTTGATTGGTGAAATACCTCCACTGTGAATAAGGTCTTAGCCATATTTGGTTATTACCTTTTTACTGTGTCCTACGGCTTCTAAAGGACCTTGGAGGAGGAGACCCAATGTTGACAACGCATTTATATTAACAATGTCTAAAGGCTATGATAGCTGCATACAGTGTATGGTTAGGTGAAATTTTTGCGTGTTTTGTTATTAGCTTTATAGTCAGATGTAACAAAATATATTTAAAAAGCTAAGTTTGTCCGCGAATTTGCTCGTGTGGAGCTAAAAATTATTTTTGTATCTCTTAAAAAAATACCCTATGTCTGCTTCTATAGTCCTGATAATGTATACGCATAATTTTGCAATAAACTATTGAGTAAAGGTCTAGCAGACAGACAAGTTCATATTGTGCGCATTTATAATATTTATTCGGGTTTATAGAAGCAAATTTATAATGTAGATTTTAATTGAATGTGCTTGATTCTATTTGAGACATGTTTACTATTGGAATTGTGTCTCAATTTTTAAACAGTTTACGGGAAGGCAGCTTGGAGCATTTCCTTGCTCGGAACCTCGTACCCGGCGACATTGTCCACCTGAATGTCGGTGACAGAGTGCCGGCCGATTTGCGCCTCTATGAGTCCACTGACCTGATGATAGACGAGTCCTCGTTCACCGGGGAGACGGAACCGGCGTCGAAGAATGTGATGCCGAACCAGGCGGCCGCCGGCCGGGTCAATAAGGACAATGTCGCGTTTATGGGCACTCTGGTCAGATGTGGAAACGCCAAGGTTAGTTGGTTAGGCAAGATTTTTTTTTAATCTTCGATAAGTCGTTGTCTTCATTAATTATCTATTTAATAAATTTTGTAAGAACTGCAGGTAAAATGCCGATCTATATTTGAAGAGTTGAAGCATACAACCAAGGTGTATTGTTATGTATTAGTGTCAAATATATGTATTACTACCTGTGGCTTCGCTCGCGTTAACTTTGGTTTTGTCAAATAAATCAGATGACGAAATAAAAAGTTTCATACAAGGTTTATCCTTCTTTTTATACCACTTCCAATAAGTTTTCCGCGAGAAAAAGTAGCTTATCACCGTCTCCAGGTTTCCATCTATCTGTATACCAAAATTTATCACAATCAATTTAGTAGTTTAGGCTTGAAATCGTAACAAACAAACTATCAATCTAACTCACTTTCGTATTTATAATATTGGTAAGTATAGGAATAGAAATCTGATGTGCGTGATATTTTGTCTCTGTTGATGTTTTTTATTTTCAGCAATTTTGTGATGATTTCTGAATAATTCTTAGCTGTAGTTAGTTATATCTATCTATTGAATTACATGTTAAACATTTTTATTATATAAAAATAATATGTATATATATATATACCTCCTTCGAAAGGAGGCCTCCTTAAACCTACATCTGAGTCGCAAGTCTCAGACACTCTCTTGTTGTCCTCTCTCTGCCACAATGATTAGGTTTCACGATGTACCCGGCACAGTGAAATAACGTTTACCCTACATATGTATAAAATATAAAAAAATATATTATATAAAAAAAACATATATAAAAAATCATTCTTTAGTATTAAACTCCCAGCAAGTCTAAATTATTTTTTGCAAGCTCTGTGGGAGGACAGCTATGTTTACTATAACATGGTAAATAAATATCACTATGCTTAATACTAAGATTAATGCCATATGAAGAAAAGGAATATATGTCAATCCGACCAGCGCAATAGTCTCGTCAAGTTATGTTTTAAGTAATCCATGCTTTATGTAGCACAAATATATATCGCACTTTGTTCTAATTACGAATATAATTGACAAATGAAGAAGAGTGACTTTGATTAGGAAGAATATTGTTCATGTAAGCATTAAAAGTCAATCAATCCTTATGTATGTCTTTATCAATGTTTTTGGCCACAATATCTTACATTATGTTAAGTGACGAGGTGATCTAAGATGAACAAGCTAAGCCTAATAATATTATAACTCTGGTACATATATTGAGCCCTCATTACTTGGAAAAGTTGTATTTTTATTTGTAGTTTATAAGTTTAGCCCAAGTTAGTGGACACACTAAACCAGTGGAGCGATTGGCTCTCATGTCCAATTACCGGAACACACCTATTGGTATTTGGCCATAGGTTTTCAACTTGATGGTGGTAGTTAGTCGGGCGGGCATCAGTATAAGCCCTACCACCATGGTATGGTTTCATCACTATGTTTTCCCTCACCGAAAGCTCAATCTCATTGTAGGTGTATCCGAACGAAAGGATAGGCCCTTGACGCGGTGTTCGTACACACTACCAACTGAGCTATCATCGCTTCCAAAATTAAATTAATTAAAATTAATTATTATTCTAATAAATTAAAATCTTTGGGCGCGGTGCGCACTTTTTGGGTGAACAAAAAGCATGGAAATTGCATCATCGTCACCGAACGTTGTCCATGAGCTATATGTATTCTGCTATATATATGTAGATAGATATATCTCCGTCTGTTATTAGTATACATTAATTATATACAAAGAGTATATCTCTCTTTCGTTTTTAGGTTCAAGTTTTCCCTTCTGTCGGCAATCCTCATGACTTACTTTTTGTTTATCGCTTAATCAGGGTATAGTTGTGAGCACTGGGGAACGTTCGGAATTCGGCGACATATTCCGCATGATGCAAGCCGAAGAGGCGCCGAAGACCCCCCTACAGAAGTCGATGGACGCGCTCGGGGGTCAGCTCTCGCTCTACTCGTTCTGCATCATCGGGGTCATCATGATGACGGGCTGGCTCCAGGGGAAAAACATCCAGGACATGTTCACTATAGGCGTGAGTCTTGCGGTCGCCGCTATACCCGAAGGTAATTTGTTTTACCATCACCAATTTCACTCAATTGATTTAAAATTCTAGATATTTTTAGGCAAATAATTAAAACTATGAAACATGTAAAATAAAGCAAAATTAATAATAATTATAGCCTTTCTTGGTGTAACGATTTTTCCTTTAACTAGTAAATATTTTACTGTATCATTAGAACATCGGCAACCGCTTCATCTCGTCTTTTGACGTAAGCCTCTTCCAGGGATTTCCGCAAATTTCTAGCCTTCACAACTCTCATCCACATTCCGCGAACTATTTTCTATATATCGTGTATCCATTCTACATTGTGGTCTACTACCTTTTTTCCTTTTTCCCCTTTTCTGCGATAACATTCCATAATTTCTTTCGTGCATTTTTGTATGTTTTGTCCTAGTATATGACATACAGATATTTGTTACGGTGCGTTATATGGGGAGAGGGAGAGTTAAAAATCGCCAAAAAATAGATGTGTGTGCAAGTCACATGGTAAAAGTGAAACTACTGAAAAGTCCCTGATTAAAAATACTTATTGAAAAGTATTACAGTAATACATATGGACAATGTTTAGTAGACGATAGTGGGCGCCTAGAACGTGTAATGTCTTCTATCTCATTCTCTCGCCGGCTGAATACGTGTTTGTGTCTATGGACTCGGTTTTTTGTTTCATCGAGTCTGAAATCACAACGATTCTAAAGAAGTTTCACTTCAAACATACGTAGTACTTGAACGATTCCTTGGTACCGATTTTTTATAATTTGTCTTTTCGGTTAATTTTTCTCTAAGTGATTTGTCATCGACCTCTCTAAAGGTTGTGTTGTTGTCGTTTATTTCAGGTCTGCCTATAGTTGTGACGGTGACATTGGCGCTCGGCGTTATGAGGATGGCGAAACGTAACGCTATCGTGAAGAAATTGCCCACGGTCGAGACGCTCGGCTGTGTCAACGTTATCTGCAGCGATAAGACCGGTTAGTTTCACGCTGTCACTGTTTTTCCATACATTATGCACGTTTTTACAGTATCATTGAAGAGTGTCATCACTTTGCAATGACAACGATTAACCCAAAAGTAACGATGATCATCGTAGGATTAGTAATAATTAGTAAAAATTTTAATTTTATATTGATTTGGAAATCTCTCATAATACATTATTTGCTTTCTCAATTATGACTTCACTTGTTTGTATATTTATGTTTGTTAAACTTTAAGACTTAAATTTGTTTCATATTTATCTGTGAAAGTTATGCATGTCTATAATTATTGTACCGGCATTGGAATCGTTTTTTTTTTTTTTTTTTTTTTTCTTTTTCGACCTGACATACGCTGTTAGCCGTAAGGGCTTTGACAGCTTCACCGAACTTTTTGGGGCGAATGCTAAGGGCACTCAGCCCCATGGCAGAGGGCGCAAGGGTGCCAGAATGGCCGAACCTCGGCTTGGATCCTAACTAACCAACAGGTCCTAACAATAACATAGGGCAAACCACGCGAGGGCCGCAGGAGTAGTCCCCTACAGAACCGTGTACTTTATGTGTGGGTGTGCACGGATGATATGCGGTGTGATGATGTACTCTCAGTGATGTAGAGTGTCACTGTATCGCGCGAGCAGAGTCACTTGAGGGCTCCTGTCCGGAGGATCGATCCTAGGCTCAAGAATCTGCAGAGGGAGGCCGCGGCGGGTGTGCGGGAGCGAAATTTACCGCTCGGCCTCGGCGGCGAGGACGGCGGTTACACGGGCGTGTGCGCGGACACGTGTAATTGGTGGAGACGGCAGGGAGCAGTGCGTTCAATCTTGTTATTTTGTCGACGGGATCGGTGAGGCAGTTACGTGGCCGGCGTGCGAAGCGTTTAGCATACGGATTAGGAGTGTAGCTAAGTACGTGTACTATTTTGGGGTTGGGATGAACTTCGGCCTTTTCGAAAAATTTCTTTGTGACATCTTTGATATATGCATATATGGACGGAAGGTCCATATCTTTATGTAAATCTACATTGCGGACATAGGGTGGAGCTTGGACGGCTATACGCATGAATCTATTTTGTAACACTTGTAGTTTGTAAAGGATGGTGCGCGAAGCGTGAGCGAATACGGGGCAGCTATAAGTAAGTATGGGACGGATGCATACTTTGTATATTGTGAGCTTATGTCTGAGTGACATTTTGCTCTTAGAAGAGGTAAGATTGCGTAGCAGAACCATAGCCGTGGAGGCTTTTTTCTAAAAAACTTCTAAAACTACACCAAGATATTTAGTATGATTAGCCCAGGGGATATTGACACCGAAAAGGTGTAATGTTTTTCTTATATTCCTCCTCGCGTGAGGATCGAACATGATAGCCGCACTTTTGTCTGGGTTTATTCCTATGCGCCATTTGAGGCACCAGGACCCAAACGTAGAGACGGCTCTTTGGACGCGGTAATATAAATGTATCCTATTCCTGCCCGAGCTGAAGATGACTGTGTCGTCTGCATAGGAGCCTACTGCGACGTTGGAGAATTCGGGAATGTCGCTAACGAACAAGTTGAATAGGCAGGGCGCTAGGATAGAGCCTTGGGGGACTCCTGAGCGTATTGGGTGAGGCGAGGATAAGGCTCCGTCTGCTTTGTAGCAGAAGGAGCGGTCCGATAGATAGGCAAGGATTATGCGGACTAGCATGTCCGGAACTTGTAAGAGATTGAGTTTAAATATGAGACCTTCGTGCCAGACCTTATCGAAAGCTTTGGCTATATCAAAAAATACGGCAAGTGTGCGCCTAGGGCGATGTAACTCCGTGAAATTGGAGAGAATATGCTCCGTGAGGCGGAGAACTTGGTGGGTGCACGAGTGCTTGGGTCGAAAGCCGAATTGCTCGTGTGGTAAAAGACATTTGTCTGAGACAGTTGATTGAAGTCGGTTTAGAAGGAGTCGCTCGTATATTTTACCAATCGTATTGAGGAGGCTTATCGGGCGGTAGCTTTCCGGAAGGGATGCCTTTTTTCCGGGTTTACGGATACCTATTATCGTTGCCATTTTCCAAGCGGCCGGAAAATGGCAATGAGTTATGGCCGCATTGAAGATGCAGACCAGAAGAACTATAAGTTTGTCAGGGAGAAGTTTGAGGGCTTCATTTCTGATTCCGTCGGGACCGGGGGCTTTCCTTGGTTTAAGGCCTTTTATAATCGCGAGTACTTCGTCAGTTGTAACCGGATCTAAGTTTTCGATTGGAGGGGTCTCTCGTATTGATTGAATTGTTCGATCGACCCTCCCGATATGCGTGGTATCTATGGTATGATATTCATACGGATTAGGGGAACACTGTTGTGCGAGAGTGACAGCGAGATACTCTGCCTTGTCAATACTTTCGAAGGCCGGCGGATTGCCGGGGCCTCTATCTAACGGGGGCATTGCGGACGAATAGCTGCTCTTCTGTTTACGAACGAGATCCCAGAAGGCGAGATGAGACGGTTTGATTTCCTCTAAGAGGCTGTCCCATCTTTGACTACGGAGTTCAGAGATACGAAATTTAACTAATCTTTGTAGGCTACGTAGCCGTACACGATTTTCCTCCGTCGGATAAGAATCGTGAGCGCGTGTCGCGGCGTTTTTCTCCGTTATCAGTTTTCGAATATCATCAGGAAGTATGAAGCGGCGATCATTTGCCGCCCTTACCTCTTTTGAGGTTTCCCTGATGGCATTCTGGAGGTGACCTACTAGGGAGTCAATCGCCACATCGGCATCGCTCACAGACTTTATCTCGTCCGGGATACTGTCTAAATGAGGAGAAGAGAGATTAATTGAGAGATAGTGTCTGAGTTTTGGATAGTCAGCCACTTTGACTGAAGCGGGTGTGTAGTCGCCCGGGTGGCCTAGTTGCAGAATTACTGGGCGGTGATCGGAATCTAGTTCATGTACGACTTCGATTTGCCGTACTTGAAGCGCGATCCCTTTTAAAATAGCTATATCTAAAACTGAAGGGCGGCAGTTAGCTTGATAATGAGTTGGCTCTGAAGGAGCAATTACATCGAAGATAAGCGCATTTTCTAGCCAGTATAGTGTCCTACCATTAGTGGTAGTACGCGGGTTGTTGTATTGAATGTGCCCGCTATTTAGATCGCCAGCCACTATAACAGAGTCACCGAGCGCGAAAAGCGTCTCCAGATCCGACTGGAGGAGAGTTTTATTAGGCGAAAGGTACGCGGAAACGATAAAGATAGTGGGATGACCAGTCATACCCACTCTACACACCGAGACTTCTAAATTTGTAAGTTCGGGAGGATCTATTGGCATGCTATAGTATATGAGCGTGCCGCCGCCTCTTACGCCGATACGATCATTTCTTACTATCTTGTAGTTCGCAATCGCGGGATTGCGAACGCTCGGTTTTAAAAGAGTTTCTTGTGCTAGAAACACATCTATTTGCCGCTCATTAAGGAAGCTAGCTACCAAGTCGCGTTGGGGTTTCAGGTTGCGCGCGTTAAAAAAGGACAAAGATAGGCCTCGGGGTCTAATCTTATCCTCCATTGCGAGTTTTTTTAGGAGAAGCGCGGATAAGGCGTTGCATAGTCCTTGCAATGCCTGGGAAGCACTTAATGGCTTTTAGACGGCCAAAATCTTGACTAGCGCTAATCATGTCGTCGAACGCAATGATATCATCTACGGAATGTTCTTCTAGTAGTTCGGCGAGCCAGTCGATGCCTTTGAAACCAGTAGAAGGGCCGGCCGCGGTGAGTTTCGCGGGTTTAGCCTTCGGAGGCTGCTGATTGGTGGTCCACGCGTTGGTCGGAGCTAGTGTGGGTCTTTGGGGAGGAGATGGGTTCGCGGAAGTGACCTGCGCTGGCTTGCCCAGGCTCGGGAAATCCTGAATAGACATGAGTGGCGGCGGTGCGGTACGTGCAGCCGCTAAGTGCGCTGAAGGCGCTTGTGTGGGAAAACGCGTGCGTCTCGTGCGTGGGGCACGTTCACACCCACGATAGTTCGCGGGGTGCCCGGCTTTGCCGCATAGGACGCAGCTTGGTGGTTCGGGGGACTCAGGGGTACGTGGGCATTCCTTAGTAGAGTGATCTTGTAGACACTTGACGCAACGCGGCTTAATGAAGCAGTTGCGGGAAGAATGGCCATACGACTGGCAATTGTGGCATTGAGTAGGGCTGTGTTTTTTGTGCGGTAATTCGACAGTGATGCCGGAGAGGCCGCACACGGATTTAAGTGAGAAGATTTCCTTGCCTTCCTTAGAGCGGTCTAGGATGACAAGAACAAGGTCGAACAATTTTTTAGTTATGTGGTGGTACATACGGTGTACCTGGTGGACCGGAAAGTTTTGTTCCTTAAGTGACGCAATGATTTCCTCCTCGGGGAGTTCTTTGGGGACGCGCCTAATAACCACGCGCAGTAAACGGTCTTCTTCCAAAGTGAAAGTGAAAAATTGGTGTTTTCCTTCTCTAAGGAAGGCGGTGAGATTTTTATAATCTAAAGGCGTAGGGACTTTAATTTGAATCCCGGCAGGGGTGCTACGGGCGCTAGTATAACGGATTTTTTTAATATTAAGCTGCGTGGAAATATTTAACCAAGCTGCTTTATCAGCGATAGTGACGGGTGGTGGTTGGCGGACTGCTTTTTCAGTCGAGGCCGCGGGGCCAGGAACAGGAGTCGCAGAGATTGAAGGGGTCGCTGGGACGCGGGTGCTTTCGGTGCGCCAAGCCTTGGCTACTTTCGGTTCGGTAGTTTCTGGTGAAAGTACCCTTTTATTTTTAGGTTTGACCCTACTGACTAGCGTGAAGTCGCTGTCGGTATTAATAGATTCGGGCTCCTCCATTTCTGCCTCGTTGGTTGGTGTCGGGTCCGAGCTAAGTGGCGAGAATGAATTCGCCGTAGGGATCGCAGGCGGAGCATATGAGATGAGTTGCTCGAATTGTCGCGGCGTTGGTACCTGGGATGTAGGTAGTATGGGAGAGACTGGTGCCTGTGAATGACTATTTAGATTCCTTGTTGGGGAACGCGATCGCGAGCGAGAGCGAGAGGTCCCGAGTGTGCGGGACGGAGAAGGAGGGCGGGTGCGCGCGGGCGCATTTACCGCCGCTGCCGGGATACGCACATTTTGCGGTGGTTGGGGTTGAGTAGCAAGAAACTCTTGAAAGAGCTCTGGGTGTGTTTTATCTACGAAGACTCGGAACCTATTTAGCAAAAGCTCTGAGCGGTTTGCCATTTCGGTAGCAGCCTTGGTGTAACGTAGGTTTAAAAGGAAACCTGTATAAAAAAACCTCCCTGCCTGAGGGGCAGGGGGGCGCGGCTAGAAATAGTTAAACAAACTATCTAAAGTTCGACGAGTTAACATTGAAATACAATCTAGTAGTGCACGTGCAGAAAGTAAAGAAAAAAGATAAAAATAATAATAAACAATATCTGAGACCTTGCCTGTAAAAGTAATAAAAGGCTTAATGGAAATTAAGTGTTACCTTTGTTGGCAGCCGGTGACCGGCGTACTTAGTGTCGGCACTTTAATCACTGCACTGTTTCACGATAACGACAAACAATACTTTGAATTCACAATAATAAACTACGAGAATTCTCACAATGTAATATTAACACGATAGCCAAACAATAGATTGAGTTTAAGAATAAACTAATTATCGGTAACACGAACTTTATTGTCGGCAATAATAGACGGATTATTGCCGATAAGACGTAAGAATAACACAAAGAAACAATAGGCGGCGCGGTAAAGCGCAGCGATCGGTTTCGAGAACAATCAACGAGGGCTCACGGGCACGTCCGTTCACGACCGCGGTTGAAATCGAACTCTCCATTGGAATCGTTATTCGTTATGTTTTGTATATTAACTTTATGTCTGTGCAATGTTGACTTGCTATATATAAATAAATAAAAAAACATGCGTGCGTACAAAGTACACATGTCAGAAGTGAAACTTCTTTGGCGAACTAATTTATAAATCTTGTTTATATACGACGTTCGCTCTGTCTCACTTTTTCTCTCAATCTTTCTCACTCGCTTGCTCCCTACTCTCACTCCACGGCTAGTTGCTCATGCTACGTTCGCCCTGTCTTACTCTCTCTCAATCGGTCTCGATCACTCTCTCTCTCTTTTCCGACACTTCCGTTGCATACCGGCGTGACGTTTCATCTGTAAAAATTTTACCCTCATGCGCCTAAAGAAGTTTCACTTCAATAAAAAAAAATCATCTATCAGCTATATCTTTGAAGCGATTATAGCTCAGTTGGTAGTGTCTACGGACGCCACGTGAAAGGATGTTATCGAAGTTTTAAAGTTTCGTCAGCTGACGTATAATGCCACAGCTAGGTTGGTTTACTGTTCTTAGTGTCATAGCTGTATTTCGGTGTCTGGGGCAGCAGCTGAGATAGACATTGTATTTCTTTTACAAAAACGAGCAGGCCGAGCAATTTAGTGTATGGAACCATCAAAAGGCCTAAGTTTCCTCAATTCGGTATATTAACTTTGTTCCTCCAGTAGTACATTTTTGACAATTTGATGTATGCCCATAAAAACTTGGTTAAGCTCTATTATATGAAATAGTGACAAATTGGTCATCCCATTTTTAAGACCCAGTAAGACCAGTTAAAGGTGTTTAGGTAATAGTGTTAGGTTTCGTAACAACGTTCTCAAGCAGTTTAGCGATTTGCCGGGTAGTAAGTTCAAGCACCATGTCAAGCTGGTTTTGATGTTAAAAGGCTATTACAGAGTGGATCGATATGTGTACAATGGTGATGTCTGTAATTGACACTCCTCTTTGTGCAACCGCAAAAAACTATTGTAAATATGCTATACTTTACCTAATTTAAGTATGTAGCTACCTAAGAGAGTAAATTGTTTGCGTAAATAGATCGCTCGGTCAACGCGAGGCAATGTATTGTCCGCTTGGTTGATATCAACTTTGTAATATCAACCGCGGTGCATGCCCATGTCCAGCCACAGATCGCTCGGTCAATGCGAGGCAATGTATTGTCCGCTTGGTTGATATCAACTTTGTAATATCAACCGCGGTGCATGCCCATGTCCAGCCACTGCGTGCCCATGTCCAGCCACATCATCTCTTAGAATCAGGTGACGTTGTGGCCGTAACGCCGAACTTTAATGACGAAATGTTTGAACGCAGGCACACTGACGAAGAACGAGATGACGGTGACGACGATATCGACGTCGGGCGGACACATCGCCGAGGTGACCGGCGCCGGGTACAGCAGCTGCGGGGACATACAGCTGCGCGCGTACAAGGGCAGGGACCTCGACGTCGCCAGGATGGCCGTCAACACCATGCTCGAGGTTCGATACCTTGTCTCTTTGTAAAAATCGGAAAATATTCCGTGGACAGTGAATGGGACTGACCCGTCACGCTTGGCCGCGTGACGCTCGGTCGGACTAAATCGGCAAGGGATAGCGAGAAAGATTACCAAGGGTAAGGACCTCGATATCGTCAGGATTTTTTTTTCTATTCTTGAGGTTTAGCGTTATGGCCATAATCTCACCTGATCTTAAGTGACGATACGACCTAAGTTGGTGGACACGCTATACCTGTGGAGGAACTGGCTCTCAAGCGCTGCTGCAGGAACACACCTATTGGTATTTGGCGGCAGGTTTACAACTAGAGGGTGGTAGCTACCGAGGCGGGCATTAGAAAAGCCCTACCACCATGCTATGGTTTCTTCACGGTGATTCTTCAGGATGACCGGCAACACGATGCTCGAGGTTTGATACTTTTTTATTTTAAAGTAAATCATGTCACTGGACCTTGAATGAGACTGAGCCGCCACGCTCGGCTATGTGACGCTCAATCGGACAAAGTTGGCTCGAGTCGACTAAGATAGAGAGAGAGAGAGATATAGAAATAAAATGTCCAGTTCTATTGTTCGGTCACACTTACATTAATTTGTTTATATAAATCACCTTCAAGCATTTACACATACACAAGAGTTACATTTTAATTACTTTGTCCCGTTTTAGAGTGAAAATTTGTTCAAGTACGTTTCAATTTGTACATTTTACATGTTGTATAATAGGAAACTACTCCTCGTTGTTGAAGCGCTATTATTAAGTATCTACCATGGTTTATGATCCATAATAATAATCATTTATATTATACAATAAACTCTATTTATATCTGTATATATATATATATATATATTTCTCTGTTTATCTCTGTATAGTTATATTTTATTTGTTGTATCGGCAGGTGGGCGCCGTGTGTAACAACGCGACGATCCGCGACGAGGTGCTGTACGGGCAGCCCACGGAGGGCGCGCTGCTCGCCTGCGCCTACAAGAACGGCATGCGCGACGTCCGCGACCGCTACACCAGGCTCCACGAGATACCCTTCAGGTGACCCTCTCAAGACCTCGGCTTTTTCATGACCTGAAAAAAAAATAGTATTACCCACCTGCTGGTGATACTCGCAAATTTTCTCACCCAATGGCTTATAATACTTTTCTGGCGCTTAGAGGTATCCTTGAGCACTTTTAACTTCCCCTTTCCCTTCCGCCCATTCACCCCATATCACTTTCGCCCCCCTTACAATTTCCGCCCATTCCCACTTTTGCCCCTTCTCGTTTCCGCCCCTTCACACTTCTGCTCCATGCCCATTTACGCCTCCCTTTCCCGCCACCGGCTCTTCGTATTTCTCTTGGTAGTGACCGAATGCCGTAATTTATGAACGCTTGTAACGCTAGAGGGTTACAGTTATTATTTCTTTGTCGACTTCGAATTTAATCCGACAATTAGTGATAACCTAAAAATTCCATACAAGTGCATCACTAGATGATTCCTCGTAAGCGTGCTTGAATCTCTCAGTTTTTTTCAGTTCCTCTCAAATATAAAACAAAATTGTTAAATGTTTACGTTAAAAGTGATAATCAAGCTGACCTATATTAACGTTGCTAAGAAAAATACTACACTCTGTACGTGCGTGTAGATTATGTACCGTGTATTTATTTAACAGGGTAGAATCAATTCCTCTTTTTTTCCATTCCAGTGTCATTAAAAATAGGAATTTTCTTTATTAGGTTTGCTGAATAAAACAAACGGTTTATATCGACAGGTAAACCAACTAAGACCGGTGCTGGATTTTAAATATGTCGATTTTAGTAGCATTTGCATGGCAAATATTTTTCCGAACAGTTCTGAGACTGCGATATTTTATAAAACCAAGTCAGGCTTAAAAGACTCGTATTCAGCGGCCTTAATAAATAAATAAAAACCACAGTTCCGAGACGAAGATGATGGTGGTGAAGTGCGCGACGAAGTACTCCGAGGGCAAGCTGAAGGAGGAGGTGTTCGTGAAGGGCGCCGTCGAGAAGGTGCTGCCGCTCTGCACTCACTACGTCGACAGCGCCGGGAACTACGCGCCCATGACCAAGGACAAGCAGAACGACTTCATCGCGGAGGCGTACAATATCGGACGGATGGGTTTGTTATTTTATAATAAAAATAAAACTCGGTAATGAATTAGACTGAACCGTCACGCTCGGATGTGTGACGCTCGTTCGGGTGATATCGGCTCGAGTCGGCTGACGGAGCGGGAAAGGTATAGTCGACACGTCACTGCTATCCCCGCTCGGTGAGCGTTACATGAGAGAGCATGAAGGATCAGCCGCATTCAGTATCGACATAAAGTCGAGTTCATTTAAACTAGAATTAATTTAATTGGGAAGGACGCATATACGGTATGTATATCATTGTTTACAGTTTAATTTAACTAGTGTCGGTTATATTTAATACTTGTAGAACTTTTTTTGGATTTTTAGGCATCGAGTTTTTTTAATGCTTTATAGGTTTTAGTGTTACTACATCCGAAATCTGACTTAATATTAAGTGATAATGTGGTGCAAGATAATGGCCACGCTAAACATAATGGAGGTACTCCCTTTCAAGTGCAATTGCCGGAACACACCGATGGGGTATTCGGCGGCAGATTTTCAACTTGAGTGTGGTATCCTGGTATTAGAAAAATCCTTACAATCATGTCATAGTTATATCACGATGTTTTCTGTCACCGAAAGTTCAGATTCGAAGATTCTGCAGGGAATCGAACTTGCGTCCGATGACGCAGCATCCATACGCACTACTGACTGAGCCATCGGCAGTTACAGCAAGGATGAAGCGATGATAGCTCAGTGGTAGTGTGTACGACTTCGCGTCAAGGGACGTGAGTTCGAATCCAAGCACCTACAATGAGCTTGAGCTTTCGGTGAAGGAAAACATCGTGAGGAAACCATAGCATGGTGGTAGGGCTTTTTCTAATGCCCGCCTGGGTAGCTACCACCCTCAAGTTGTAAACCTGCCGCCAAATACCAATAGGTGTGTTCCGGCAGCAGCACTTGAGAGCCAGTTCCTCGACAGGTTTAGCGTGTCTACTAACATGGGCCGTATCATCACTTAAGATCAGGTGAGATTATGGCCATAACGCTACACTCGATGTAACGTGAAGTCGGTGCGAGATATAACGAGGTTCGATGTAAACGGTTGCGTGTGTGCGCGCAGGACTGCGCACGATAGCGCTGTGCCGCGGCGACCGGCTCGAGGCGCTCGTGTACACGGGCGTGTGCGGCGTGTGCGACCCGCCGCGCGACCGCGTGCACGCCGCCGTCAGCACGCTGCGCCGCGCCGGGGTCGACGTCAAGATGGTCACCGGCGACTCGAGGTCCACCGCACTCGCCATAGGTACTCACAGTTACCACTTTTCCCCCTCGCCCAATTACTCCCCCTCGCCTAATTACTCCCCTCGCCCAATTACTCCCCCTCGCCTAATTACTCCCCCTCGCACAAGTACTCCCCCTCGTCCAATTACTCCCATATAACTCCCCCTCATCTACTTATCATATTTTATCCACGTCACGATCCCTACCTTTGTTATCGAATAAGGGGCGAACGAGTATGCATGTCATCTGATGATAAGTGATCGCCGCTGTCGGTGGACACCTACAATACCAGAGGATTCGCAGGTTCGTTACCGGCCTTTATAGGAAGGACAGGCTCTTAAGTGCCAGGAACACATCAATGGTATTTGAAAGCAGATTTTCAACTTGAGGATGTTAGCCAGCCAGGCGAACAATAGATAGAGCGCTACCATTATGCTGTGGTTTCCTTACAAAGTTTTCTTCACCGAAAGCTAATTGTGGATAGTTAGATTCGAACACATGTCCTTTCTACACGCTACCACTAGCTATCATCGCTTCAATTTATTTATCTCCTCTGCCTACACTACCTCCCCTATTTATACCCCTCGGCATACACTCCTCCTCCTTAGCTTACAACACGTCCCCTATCTGTTCCTCTCCTCGCTAACTACCCCTGCTCTATCTACGCCGTACCATTTACTTATTCCCTTCATAACTTAAAATTTCCACATACCTCATTTACTCCCCTTTCCTAGTTATTACTAGCTTTTCTATTTACTCCCCCGCCCCCAGTGAATATCGCCCTCTATTTCCTCCTCTCACCTAGTTACTCTCATCCACCACTAACTCTCCCTTTTTCGTGCTCTATTCCCCCAATACCTCTCGTCCGTAACCCCCACACGTGTGACACATAATTTATTATTACAGACCTTTTTTAAATTAAATATGTTTGTTTAAGCACCATGATAGCTAAATTTTAACGTCGAGGTACGTTGCAACATTTTTGTATAAAACGAAACAATCAAGTACTTGCTTGAATTAAGAGAAATAGAAACAACTATATGTTGGAAATCGTTTTGCGACGAGACGTTTCTGGGAGGTATATGTATAGGATAGAATGTTAGTTAAAATATTGATAATTAAATGGTAATAAGTAAGAATATAGATTATCGACTGATATAAGTATCGAACTGAAAATTATTCTGCAAAGACATTTCTACAGGTATGTTTATCATAACAGTAGTCGTATATCAAAACTAAGTCACTTAATAAAATTCATGGTCATAACGTCAAGTGATGATGTTTGTTAATCTGATAAAGACATGTAGAAGTGACTAACCCTTGTATGTTTCAATAAAGAGATGATAGCTCAGTTATTAATATATGCGGACACCGCGTCAAGGGACGTGGGTTCGAATACGCTTATTGTAAGCTTGAGCTTTCGGTGAAGGAAAACATCGTGATGAAACCATAGCATGGTGGTGGGGATTTTTGTAATGTCTATAGGCGTGTTCCGGCAGGTTCACTTGAGAGCCAATTACCCCACTAGGCTTAGCCAGTCTACCAACTTGGGCCAAATCCTCACTTAAAATCAGGTGAGATTGTTGTCATAACGCTAAACCTGAACTATAATTAAGTGAGGTTGTTAGCGAATCCCATTAAGGTAGGGCTTTTCTAATGCCCGCCTGGCTAGCTACCACCCTCAAGTTGTTAACCTGCCGCCAAATACCTATAGGTGTGTTCCGGCAGCTGCACTTGAGAGCCAGTTCCTACACAGGTTTAGCATGTCTACCATCTTGGGCCGTATCGTCACTTAAGATCAGGTGAAATTATGGCCATAATGCTAAAAACCTTAAGTATAAAAAAAAAACGTAGAAATGAATGACCCCTGTATGGATCAATGCACCTATGGTCATTTTATCGTTCGGATAATTTATTTTTCCATTTATGCTCATGTATAGAGGTCTAGCAGTAAATGTAATTATTTAAGAACGACATAGTACGTGTTTTTTAGTATTGAAAATAAGTCAGACACTTTGTCTCGAACAGCGCAAATGGTCGGGCTGGACGTGCTGCACTCGCAGTCGCTCTCCGGGGACCAGCTCGACTCCATGTCCGACGAAGAGCTCGACAGCGTCATCGACACTGTATGTCTGTTTGTCTATATTAATATTATTAACACTTTAGCCTATAGCCACGAGTCTGACTCGTGGTAAAGAATTTGTGTCATAAGCGAAAACCACGAGTCTGACTCGTGGTAAAGAATTTGTGTCATAAGCGAAAACCACGAGTCTGACTCGTGGTAAAGAATTTGTGTCATAAACAAAATGTTATTGATTCTTTATCTACTTTGAAATAATAAATTATTTTTGTCAACTGATCAATTGATTATGATTACTTCCTAGACGTCTTAAAATTACTATTTGTACCTAAACATTGTTTATTATTTCACAATTCCTTTCGTTGCATTGAAATATATATGTTACGAAAAGTATACACTTTGCGCCAGTTCGGGTACACGGCTGAACAGTTGAATGGCACGGCGCGCGAACGAATTTCTTGCGTATTATAGCTCGCGCAATTGGTAGATATCGTGTAGGCTAAGGGGTTAATATTATTAAAAGGAAACGTTTGTATATTTCTTATTGAAACGAATAAAGACAAGAACTACTGGCGCGATTTCAAAAATTTAGCGTATTTGGCGTATTTTGTTACGAATACTTTAGGTATTTCTTAAGTACCAAAAGGGGGAGGGGGGTAGGCCTTTGCTTAGATTATTTTTTATGTGATGGGGGACGAGTTGTCGAGATTACGATCACGTCTGCAATATTTATTTATGTGTTTCTGCAAGCTTTAATATAAGTTATAAGTTATGTTAGATCTACTTGTCTTTTCTTAATAGCAAAACGAATGTTAAAAGATTCCCTAATATAATTAAAAAATATATATATATTAAAGCTCACGTAAGCATTGGAGGAGAGATTTGCTTACATTTTCTGATGTGAATGAAGGGGGGAAGCAATTACTAAACTTTTCATTTCGTAATACAGTAGAACCTCTATAAGTCGAACATCAAGGGAGACGCCATTAATTCGAGTTATAGAGTTTTCGACTTATAGAGAATGGAGATTTTGGTGTTTAAAATGAAGGAACAGTTTTTTTTCTTTGAAGTTTGGTGTTTTTCAACTTATTGAGATTCGACTTAACGAGGTTCTACTGTATTTAAATGGTCTCTTATTGATATAGAAGCTGAAGATGTTTTATCTGTCCCTTTGGATGAGTGTAACTCTGAAACTAGTGGACAAATTTTGTCCAAATTTGACACGATAACTTGGACTATGAGTATACAGATTACTAGATACTGCCCTGCCTTTTGTCATAAAACCTAATATTGTAAATAGGAATGTGAGTATATATTCATGAAGCATTCACGCCTTAACTATTGAACCTGTTATAAACGTCTTCAGAGGTGACAAATAATTGTTACAAATAAAGATTTCTATAATAGTTTTCTATCGATCAAATTTAGTTTGACCTGAGCAAAGCCACGGACATAAGCTGGTAATATAAGGGCGAACAAACCCGCCGGTCTAGCTAGTCGAATAATAAACTCTTGTTTCAGGTTAGCGTTTTCTACAGAGTGACGCCAAAACACAAGCTCGCCATTGTGAAGTCGCTGCAGAGGCTCGGCAACATTGTCGGCATGACTGGTCAGTTATTATACATATTATTGTTATGCTGGCAACACTGTCTAAAAATGTAGGTCGTTACACGAATAGGGTTGCCATGGTTAATGAAAGAAATAAAGCGCAATATTCTTCTGGATATGTAGGTATATATCAGTTATTATACATATTATTGTTATACTGGCAACATTGTCTAAAAATGTAGGTCATTACACGAATAGGGTTGCCATGGTTAATGCAAAAAATTTAACGCAATATTCTTCTGGATACGTATATAATTAAGTTTTGTGTAATATCTATTTTCAGTGGAATCAGATCCCATCATTTATTTATATTAGTATTAATTAATATTTTAAAGTTTCTTTAAATGGATTAATTTCAGAAACTACTAGTCTGACTATAAAAAATATTTTTTATGTGTATCAGCAATAATTGAAGAACACTTTAGGCTATTTAACATCACGCCACCACCAATAGGAGCAAAGATATATATAAAAAATACAAAAAGGTACAAAAAAATTACTAAATCATTCTTAGTTGCACGCGAACGAAACCGCGGTCGCAGCTGGTATTTCATATATTCATATTCACGTATTTAAAACTTTAGGCTATTTAACATCACGCCACCACCAATAGGAGCTAAGATATATATAAAAAATACAAAAAGGTCCAAAAAACTACTAAATAATTCTTAGTTGCACGCGAACGAAACCGCGGTCGCAGCTGGTAATTCATATATTCATATTCACGTATTTAAAACTTTAGGCTATTTAACATCACGCCACCACCAATAGGAGCTAAGATATATATAAAAAATACAAAAAGGTCCAAAAAACTACTAAATAATTCTTAGTTGCACGCGAACGAAACCGCGGTCGCAGCTGGTAATTCATATATTCATATTCACGTATTTAAAACTTTAGGCTATTTAACATCACGCCACCACCAATAGGAGCTAAGATATATATAAAAAATACAAAAAGGTCCAAAAAACTACTAAATAATTCTTAGTTGCACGCGAACGAAACCGCGGTCGCAGCTGGTAATTCATATATTCATATTCACGTATTTAAAACTTTAGGCTATTTAACATCACGCCACCACCAATAGGAGCTAAGATATATATAAAAAATACAAAAAGGTCCAAAAAACTACTAAATAATTCTTAGTTGCACGCGAACGAAACCGCGGTCGCAGCTGGTAATTCATATATTCATATTCACGTATTTAAAACTTTAGGCTATTTAACATCACGCCACCACCAATAGGAGCTAAGATATATATAAAAAATACAAAAAGGTCCAAAAAACTACTAAATAATTCTTAGTTGCACGCGAACGAAACCGCGGTCGCAGCTGGTAATTCATATATTCATATTCACGTATTTAAAACTTTAGGCTATTTAACATCACGCCACCACCAATAGGAGCTAAGATATATATAAAAATACAAAAAGGTCCACAAAACTACTAAATAATTTTTAGTTGCACGCGAACGAAACCGCGGTCGCAGCTGGCTTTTCATATATTCATATTCACGTATTTAAAACTTCATTGAAGTTCGTACAACTGTCGCCGTGGTTTTTAAATACTGGTGCATTGTGGTAAGGCTTTTTCAAATGTCCGCCTGGCTATCTACCATCCTCAAGTTGAAAATCCACCACCTAATGCCAATAGGTGTGTTCCGGCAGTTGGATCTGAGAGTCAGTTCCTCCAGGATTAGTGTGTCTCCAACTTGGGCCGTATCGTCACTCGAGATCAGGTGAGATTATGGCCATAACGTTAAACCTGTGAATTATGTCCCTCTCTATATATATATATATATATATAGAGATGTAGTTATAGGGTGGGTGTTTTATAGCAGGATATAGTTATAAGAGGGTAGTGTATAACACCTATTAGTACGAGCCCAGGTTTGGGCACAATCTAAGAGAGGCGCTTGAGCAGTAATCATCGTACGTAGCTGGAACATTACCGAAGGGACGTAAGACTTATATTTCTCTATTATTGACACTGTTTTGATGTTTATGCTGTAAACCATTATCGATTTGTACTGGGCAGAGAGAAACACGAGCGGTGAATCCGTGATTTGCTATAAAGTTTGTATATGATTCTGACAGTAGATTTATCCGATAAACATTTTAAATGATTCTGCATATCTTCGTATGCATGTTTCTACGTATGTATATATAGGGCGTAAGATTTATATATATATATTAATTATATTATATAATTATATTATATAATTATATATTATACCGTTTATTTTGAAAGTGGTGTAAGTCCATTTTTGAGAAAAATGAGCTATCACGTAATTCATGTTTAATTTAATGTAATTTTTTTATATATATAACTAGTTCGTTTTTAATCTCTCAAAAAAATCCCATGTTTTGTACATATGTACATATATATATATATATATGTAAAGGATATGATATCTACGCTATTGTTATTATAGAATCTGTGGAACTATTAGCTGTCAGTGTCAAACGTCACAAAAAGAAAGGTTAAGTGCTTTTTACAAAAACGTGGAAAATATTCTCCTGATTTATTTTAAATAGAATTATACTATCATTTAAACTAGAAGTAAAGGCTTTAAATGTTGTTTTTGTTATTTCAGGTAAGTTATCCTGTTAAAAATGTGTTCATTGTAGTAAAACTTGTGTATAAGTGTGATGTGAATAAAAGAAAATTGTTATTTCAGAAAACGCAATTACGTCTTTATTTCACCTGAGCATTTACTATTATATATATATATATATATATATATATATATATATATATATATATATATATATATATATATATATATATATATATATATATATATATCGGTATATATCGGCGTGTGTGTCGCGCAGGTGACGGCGTAAACGACGGCGTCGCGTTGAAGCGCGCCGACATCGGCATCGCGATGGGCCGCAACGGCACCGACGTGTGCAAGGAGGCGGCCGACATGATCCTGCTCGACGACGACTTCTCCACCATCATGTAACTATCTACCCATTTACATTTACCTGTTACCACCTACATACGGACCGTTTATTCTGAAAGTGGTGTAAGTCCATTTTCTTTTGTTTCGAGAAAATGGTGGTAGGGCTTTTTCTAATGCCCGCCTGGCTAGCTACCACCCTCAAGTTGTAAACCTGCCGCCAAATACCATAGGTGTGTTCCGGCAGCTGCACTTGAGAGCCAGTTCCTCCACAGGTTTAGCGTGTCTACCAACTTGGGCCGTATCGTCACTTTAAGATAAGGTGAAATTATGGGCATAACGCTAAATACTTCGGTATATAAAAAAAAAAAAACTAAGGGTTACTTACTATATTTGTTGATAATGCAATTTCATTTACCGACCGATTTTAAGTTGTACAAAACGTGGGATTTTTTTGGGAAATTAAACACGGAGTATATAAAAAAATTACATTACATTAAGCATGAATTACGTGATAGCTCATTTTTCTCAAAAATGGACTTACACCACTTTCAAAATAAACGGTCCATATAGCTTTTTTTGTATGTGGGGCTCGCCCCGCGCTTGTCGTCGAGAATATCCACTAAAACCTATACCTACCGTCTCATCATCACCAACTATGTATATTTACTGATATTATAAACGCAAAATCGTATTTACGTATTAACGTCACTGCATTAGAATTTCGTCGGCTTAGGTCGGAGAGCGCCGTATATATATACGACAAACAAATAATTCATTTATTACTGACTAGCTAAAATATACACCAACGAATTTCTACTGCGACGGATGAATCTATGTATGTTTGTTACTCTTTCACGCAAAAACAACTCTATGGACTTTAATAAAACTTTACAATAATATAACTCATACATCAGAATAACGCATTTATAAAGATACTGAAATGCGGCTAGACTCCCGTTAATATCGATTTTGCCAAACAAATCGGTTGACGCAATAAAAAGTTTCAAAATTTATCGCACTCTTTACCTCACTTCACCAAATGTTAAGCGACAATCTGGCCCAAATTGGTAGGCACGCTAAGCCTAATGGAGGAACTAGTTCTCGTCACTTCAACGAATGATATAAACAAAAAAGTTGCAAATGAATGATGGTGTTTGTTTGTTTGTTTGTAAGTGCGGCGATAGAGGAGGGCAAGTGCATATTCTACAACATCCGCAACTTCGTGCGGTTCCAACTGTCGACGTCCATCGCGGCGCTGTCGCTGATCGCGCTCGCCACGCTCATGGGCATCCCGAACCCGCTCAACGCGATGCAGATACTCTGGATCAACATTATCATGGACGGTAACACCATTACTATATATTCATTTCCTTTTCTTCCCTCAATAAGTCTTTGAATATTCACACAATGTTTTCATAAGTCTTTGAATATTCAATTAATTTTTTCATAAGTCTTTGAATATTCAATTAATTTTTTCATAAGTCTTTTAATATGCATTTCTTTTCTTTTCTACATAAATCTTTGAACATTAACTTATCTTTCTCCATAATTCTGTGAATATTCTCAACTTTTTTTAATGTGTCTCTAAATATTCAATTCTTTTTTCCATAAGTTTTTATATTTTCAATCATTTTTTCCTTGTCTAGCGTGGTGTAATTTCCATGTAATATGCCTAGCGATTAAATACGTTCAGAATTTAATTACAACGACCATAATTGACAAGCATTGTAGCGATCATGTATATCATGAGCGAATATAGCAGTGTCGCGTTGACTATAGCTCTCTCGCTTCTTTAGCCAACTCGAGCGGACTTCACCCGAACTAGCGTCACTTAGCCGAGCGTTACGTCTCGGTACGATTCAACGACCGCAAAATGTGCAGTTTGTTTTTGTAAGTTACCGAGCGTTGCCTCGTATGCCAGGTCCGCCGGCGCAGTCGCTGGGCGTTGAACCCGTAGACCACGAGGTGGTGCGACGCAAACCCCGAGACACATCTAGGAAGATCATCTCGCGGAGTTTACTACTGAACGTGCTGCTGTCCGCCGCCATCATCATTGCCGGTACCCTGTGGGTATTTAACAAAGAGGTAAGGTTATGCAAATTACAAAATATATATTTTTTCTACGGAAAAATGTCAGCACGACGCTTAATAATAAATATACCAAACACAAACAGCGATTAATTAACAATTTGATGTATAGTTTCCGATCTTAAACCCGATAGAAGTACTTGGGCATGTGTCTAACTTAAGTGTTTTCCCGGTGGTTGAAATTTGGCTACACATAATCATTATATAAATTTCGAGGAAATTATACGAGATGGGAAAAACAAATTTGTTTCCAAATGTTGTTTTTATCGATGTCTATTTATATTATGTCCCAATAATTAAATACATTTTCTGTATAGAGGGTAACATTCTCAGGATGGTGGGGTTGTTTCTAATGCCCGTCTGGCTAGCTACCACCCTCAAGTTGAATATCTGCCGCCAAATACCAATAGCTGTGTTTCGGCAATTGCACTTGAGAGCCAGTCCTTCTACTAAACTTAAACTTAACAAGTTCGTCATCCTGGGCCATATCATCAATTTTAACATGATATTGTGGAGTTATGACGCTAAGGCATTTTTTGAAATATAGTAAAAAAAATATATATTTATTTTGTGTTTCTATGAAACCATGATGCAAGTGGAACTTTTTTCGGATCGTGGGCATTAAAAAAAAAATATCGGAACATTTTTCGATTTCGGATATTAAAAACGCGTTTTAACTTATGAATTTAACTCAATAATTGGAAAATGGGATTGATAATGAGAACTCAAGGCTACACGATCATCTAATGCAAGGCATGAGTGCCACCATGCTATGAAGAGAGCGCCGCCTACTTTAGCCCTACTCCGCCTCCGGCTGTAATGCGACATGCGATAGATGGCCGAAAAATATTTGAAACGACGTAAAAAACCAAAAAAAAAATAGTCTAACTTGAACAATATCTCCGTACCAGATGTCGGACAACACGGTCACGCCCCGCGACACGACGATGACGTTCACCTGCTTCGTGCTGTTCGACATGTTCAACGCGCTGTCGTGCCGCTCGCAGACCAAGTCCGTGTTCCAAGTGGGCCTGCTCTCCAACAGGATGTTCCTGGTGGCCGTCACCCTCAGCCTGGTCGGGCAGGCGCTCGTCATCTACTGCCCGCCGCTGCAGCACGTCTTCCAGACCGAGGCGCTCACCGCCAACGGTCACTATACTATTCAACTAGCTCTCTCTCTCTCTCTCTCTCTCTCTCTCTCTCTCTCTCTCTCTCTCTCTCTCTCTCTCCAATTAAGCCTAAATAGATACAAAGATACTTATAATTAATCACACTCCCGCTAACGGTTTGCCTACAGTCATGAAAGTTCATTTAAATTTTATATAGATATGGTCACTGAGTGCATTAGACTAAGATTAGGTGAATGTGTACACAGGGAACCAAACAAAAACTGATGAGGTGTTTTAGTACCTGTGTAAAATGTATTTGGAAAGCACCTAAAATTGACGACACTAGATACCTGATAAGTAGTGAATGCACAATCGAAAACAAGTAACGACCAATAGTAAATGAGAAGTTCATGAAGGGTCGTCGTTGTATGCGATATTGATTGAGATATATGCATCTAAATCCCAAAGGTCCCGCTTGATTGCCGGATATACACACTATCTGATCCCGGAATAGAATAACTATGGTGGGCATTACACCTGGCGCGTTTTACATTTCAGATATATTGTTCCTCGTGTGCCTTACATCGAGCGTCTTCATAGTGAGCGAGGTGAAGAAATTAATCGAGCGAACAATCAAGAAGCGATCGTTCAACAAGTTCTCGACGAAGGCCCACAACGACATGGACTTTGTATGACACAAGTCCGAGGGCAAAGCGCTGTAAGTACCCACCGAGAGGAGTCGGGGGGCCGCGCCGACACCGACACTTTCACCGTCGTCGGCGTCGACTGTAACACCGACGTCGGCAAACCGTGTCGGCAGACAAGTGTCGGCGTCGGTGAACCTTGTCGGCGGACAGGCGTCGACGTCGGTGAACCGTGTCGGCGGATCGGTGTCGGTGTCGGCGAACCTTGTCGGCGGACAGGTATCGACGTCGGCGAACCGTGTCGGCGGATCGGTGTCGGTGTCGGCGAACCGTGTCGGCAGACGGGTGTCGGTGAAGGCCGCGTGTGCAGTGAGTGTATCGACGAGGCCGTCTTACACGGACCGTACTCTATTTACGACGGAAAAATTGATATCTCTATATGTTTGTAATTTATTACCGTACCTAGTTCGATTGGTAAAAAATTTTTTCGTGAGTTGCCTGTTATTATTTATTTTGCGTTTTAAGTGAAACTGTGAATGTGCGTGCGTTTAGAATTAATCGTATATAGAATTAGTGCCCGTCGATATCGACTCGGTTATCGACAGCTCGGTTCTATCGATTTTTTAAATCGATTGTAACGTTGACGATTATAATTTAAATTCAATAGTATCGTGTATTATATATAAAGTATTATTGTGTTTATAATATTATATCGATAAGTATCGAGTCGTGCTGACCTCATCATCACATTCTTGTATTACAAGATTAGTATTAGTTTAGAGCAACTCCGCCGCCGTGGATGTGTTTAGTAATCTCCTGTGAAATCTATTTTGATATTTTAGCTGTCGCTTTTTTTGTAATAATTTTTTCGATGTACCTTCGGGGTAAAATAATGTATTTGTATAATATTACTTTCTATGTAATGTAGAACGTGAATAAAATGTATTTAAGTGTTTATAAGTAGTAGTTATTCTTAGTAATAAAAGTTTGAAAAACTTCGTTCAGCTCCCTTTGTGTCTTAACAATGACATCCACCAAGGGATGGGAAATTATGCATGGTTGTAGGGCTTTTTCTAATGCCCGCCTGGCTAGCTACCACCCTCAAGTTGATAATGTGCCGAAAAATACCTATAGGTGTGTTTCGGCAATTGCACTTGAGAGCGAGTCCCTCCACTAGGCTTTGCGTGTCCATCGTCATCCATTGCATTGCGTAACATCAGATGAGATTATGACCATACCGTTAAACCTATATATCTATAAAATAAAATTAAAATGTCCACCGAGGATGCTCATGAAGCCTTTTGGTAGCTAGTTGTACCGGCTGACTTATAACCATGTGTATGGTGATCGGGACTCCGCTGAATATAGATCCTCACCAGCTTTTATTTAATACGATGGCTGATTTTGTGATATTACACTGTGTGTATGGTGATTTTAATTCAGGCAGACACAAACTCCGACATATACACAAAATGGCCTGAAACTCGACGTGCTACTCTATCCTATGACGTGGGGAGAGAGCGAAAAGTGATTGTTTTTTTCTTTAAAATAACTATAATATGTAAGAAATTTTATTATAGGTGAAAAGATGTAGCTAAGTTATATGCGCTGTGTAAGTGATATATTGCAGTTATGCTAGTTAGCATACTTTAACCTCAGTATCGCGTCGGCGTTCAAGGAAGTGTGTTGTCTACCGATTAATAATGCAAGTGCATACGATACAAGCGGAATCTGTAAATATCGTTGAATTACATTTCATTCGAGATTTTTTATAATTTTTATTGATTATTTAATGTATATTTATGTAAATTTTGCATTGAAATATTAGCGCAGAACAACCGAAACCCGCTTGACTCTTGAATGGATATATAGGTACGAATTTCTACTTATAATATCATTGATTGTAATATTAAATAAATATTACAATTATTCGAGTAACTATTAACCAGTGTTAGGTTTGATAATGAATTTAATACGAAATATAGAAATTGTAAAAATAATCTTGATGTTAATAAAAATAGAGGTATAGTGCAAAAGGAATACCATAGATAATTAAATAAGTCTAAAGTATATCATATATCAATAAAATAATTTTCAATAAAAAATATCACTTTAGGTATGCATTTCTAAGTCATTTACAGTCTTAGTCTAGGTCTATATGACAATTACCTACGAAGCAGTATCGTTACGAGTAAAAATCTATTAGGAATTACCTAATATGTTGTTGTAAGTCTAGTCTAGTGATGTTACAATTATCGATATATTTAATAGGCAAATAATAAATATATATTCTCAAATACCATGAATTGTATTTAAAGTTTTTTTTTAAATATATATATTTTCGATATTGTCAAATTTGTTTTGCTGTCTGTACTAATCATATTATAAGAAGGAAGGAATAATCAGGAAAAGTATGGTTTAGTAATTTCTGTGTCTCTATCGAGTGTTTTTTTTTTTTTTTTTTTTATGGGAATTTCTTATTATCCTTTGGATTTTGTAAGTCGACACTTTTAAAGTTTTAACTTTGGAATCAATAGCTTAGTGATGTTTTTTGAATTCGATCATATCGATCGAATTACTTTGAGATTTACCAAGTCCCGTGTACCGAGATCCTTTTTTGTTAAATAAAATTTGCTTCTTATGTTTGAGGACAAAACTGTCTCGAATATAAAAGCTAAGCGTTTCTTCTTCAGCATCAAATAGCAATCGTAAAGACCTGGACCATTTATTTTCCTCTGACTCTCTCTCTCTCTCTCTTTCTCTTTCTTTTTCTCTTTCTCTTTGGGAAATGGATATATTATATTATATACAATGGTGTTTTTCAACCTGAGGGTCGCAGTTCTCAAGGGGGTCGCTGGCTGTAAACCAAAACGGGAAGGGATGAAGTTAGGGTAGTCAATAAAAATGCAACAATTTCAATGAAGAGGTTGTAACTGTTAATTTATTGTCGATTTGTTTTCAAAATAGACTTCATATTTATAAATATCAACTTAGACGCGACATGTTTTTCTTTTTGTTATTAGATTACGAATACAATAGGTCTGACAACACTACTGTATACCATTTTCGCTGGTCATGGTAAAATGTATTAAGCTGGAAAATATTTGTTATCTGTTACATGGCAATACTCTGATGTTAAATTCTCGTATGTTGATACTAAAAAAAAAATTACTTGGCTTTCTCTGTCTTAAGTAGTTTATGTATAATTGACCTTCTAAATATAGCTTTTGTCCTCGTAAGATATAATAATTCCAGTTTATACAATATTTTTCTAAACTATTTTTAAACACCTTTTCGTGTAATTACTCATATAATATTAATAAGGTATTAGGTAAACCTCGTATTAAATTTATTAAAACGATAAATTATTGACCAAAAATATTGCTTTCGTGCTATGTGAATAGCTCGCATTGCTTTGAAATAATTTATGGAGTTTATTTAATATTTACTTCAGTTATGTAATTTGTATAATGGCTTTGTGGTATTGTTTTAATAGTACACATAATAGTGTCGTTTCTGTCGTCGAATTCTGTACCTTCGATATCGATAAATATATAACGCTAGATGTAATATTAAAGTGTCGATATTTAGAGAACTTTTATGCTTGCTGTATTTTATTTCTTTTGAGTGAATGATGGCTGTGATATAAAATGAATAATAAATACACTTTTTGTCGTATTCATAAAGGGTATTTGGTTGCGGTATGTATCGTGTCACGTCGCCTAATAAAATTATCGATAAACAAAATGTATTTTTATCGACATTTATCACTGTAACTGTCAATTGGAAGAACGTAATTGTTAATTAAATCTTTCGGTGTCTCACTGGTATTTATCTGTCAAATTCGTAGAAAATCAGTAGTTGCAGTATTTATTTTGATATAACTAGATATTGGATATTTTTTAGAGTTGCCATTAAAAGAAACTTGACATGTCAAGCCTAGACAGTATTGGTATGTTTTAATAAGGTTTTTTCGTGTAACAGTCTAGGTTTTCTTTTATAATAATTACTTACTACCGAATCTTGGTTTGGAACCGTGTCTACTGATTACGTTGTTCTTGTATTTCGAACTGCATTTTTATCATTATCGCTTATTAGTAGTAGCGTTATATTTAAGCCAGATTAGTTGATCAAAAGCCTTGTACTCATGAATGTAAATTCCGTCAAAACCGGTTCAGAATTTGGCAGAGATTATGCCGAACAATCAGACAAGCGTAAATATCAATAAGTCGTGTCTGAGATTTGGTACTTTTTACAACTACCCGCAAATATCTCTTTGTGTATCTAGATTATACGATTAGTATAATAAATAAATTCTCTATTTCTTCATGAAACTTATAATATAGGTTCAGCACTTTTTTTTATTGCCTCGAGTATACTGATAAGCAGACATCTTGAAAAAGCGTGTCTGTGTTTGGTAACGTGTAACTAAATCCTATGTGTAAATTATTTGTTTTAAAATATAAAGTATACATATAAATATTTCACTCACCATGACTTAAAAACGTCGGGTCGTCACGATCTGAAAACTCTGGCAGTTGGCAATGATTGGTGCTTTACAGAAATTTGTAAAAGTGATAAAATTTAAAACGTAATTATGTCGATTTTATTTTGCATAGAATTTTATGACCGCTACTATACAATACATCTGCCTATATAATTCTCAAAACGCGTATTTAACGTTTTCAAAAGATATTTGAAAAGTATTTAATATAGTTGCGAACACACTGTTCATATTAAAATGAATGAAAGTGGAATATAAAAAAAAACTTTATGCTGTCGATATTCCAACATCGAGTGCAAATTTCATCCCTATATCAGTATGTAAAAGGTCTGAATTGTTTTACACCTATATACAGAACGTTTCCAATCGTAAGGATTTTCTTGATCATTGCATCAGATGTATCTATTCCTGTGACTTATAACTTAATATCGCTTCGGCAAAACTATCAAAATTGAAAATATTTATTATTGACGCTTTGTCATATACAATTCTTGCAGTTTAAAATGTTTACCGCCGCTATACCAAGAACTAACAGTGCATACGAATTCGCATGCAAATAATTTAATATGTTTTTTGCCCGATTTTGTAACTTTTCTCAATACAGCTTTGCCCCTATTTGTGATAGCGTGATGTTAAGTAAACTGAAGCCTTCCTCAATGATTACTCTATTAAATACAATGAGATATTTTTAAATCCGACTGATACTTACTAAGCTTCGCGAATTCAAACAAACAAACGTTTCCGCTTTATGATTTTAATATAGATTATTATAATGACCTTCGTAGTGAATGCAGAATGTCCGTGTTTTAGTTTTATTAGTCAAATTTACTGTTTACGTGTCTAATTTTTATTGAATTAAATGAATTTTTAATATTACATATAGTTTCCATTTCGTAGTGCTTTTAAAAGTGCTTCATTGTAATATGGTTTCTGAACAGTTTAACTATAGATTTTAAATTCTGTTAGTTTTTGTTTTTTTGGATTATTTACTTAATAAATGTTTTTGAATTATTTGAAATGGCGATTTATCAGATTAGAAACATTTAGTTATGTCTGCATTTTATCGCTGTGCGTTCGGAAACCGTATTATTTATGTATGAACGTGATAGCATATTATATCTCTATGTGATTATAAGTCATATCGAATGTATTTTGAATGTGCGAGTATTTGAACACATTGATGTAAAATTAGAAACGTTAATAAAACATTTCGTGTGTTTGGGAGACAGGAAATAGTAACGCTTTTTCAAAATTGACAAATGGATAAAAAAAAAAAAAACAGAAATTTTATCGGAAAAGTACGTAACGGAATTATTTCCATTAATTACGCTTTTAAAGTGTATGAAATCTTTTTTGTGAACAGGGTTTACTCTTACTCAATATATTGATGCTCCTGTAGTACTGGTAAAGAGCTGAACGGTCGCAGGTTCGATGCCCGTTCTCGTTGATGCGAATTTTTCTGTTTTCCAAACATAATCTATATTATGACATAATTTTGATGTTTGTATAACCCACTCTTAGAGGAAATGGTCTCTCTATAGATTATAAGGAACCGATAGGGCATTTTGAAACTATAGAAATTTCTATGTATATTACAAATATATATTTTTATTTGTATAAATACACTATTATATTACTAATATACTAAATGTTATTATGTATAAATTTCATCAAAGTATATGTAGTGTTTTATAGAATCGTTTCGGGATGCAATCGATACAATGTATCGATACATGTTAACTTTATTTTTAAGAGTAAAAAATTGTAAACATCGACCCTTTTCACATCCTAACAACCAAAAACCTTAAATAGCTTGGGTAATCGAAAAGTGCGTGCCTGATAACGTAACCATAATCGAATGGGGTAGATTTAAGCATTCATATTAAATAGGAAGTAATCCGATGTCATTTCAGAGCTATTAAAAAAAAATGCATTATTTGCACCTAAAATATCTCACAGGGTTTACTAAAATGTTGATATTTTTACCAACATTGCTGTTTCTGTTTCGATTGAGTATCGATGTCAAAATTATCGTTCGCACCGCTCATCCCTATTTAAAAACGAGGCATATAATATGACAGGTTTTTTTTTTTTTTTTTAGTTAAGGCTTAGTGTTGTGACCATAATCTCACTTGATCTTAACGTGAAGATATAGCCCAAGTTGGTAGACACGCTAAACCTGTATAGGAACTGGCTCTCAAGTGCAGCTGCCGGAACACACTTATTGGTGTTGGGCGACAATTCAATTTAAAATCGTTGACACCCAAAAGAGTTGTTAATACATTAATAATCATATTGCCATGTCATATTGTCACTTGTTTCTTTCTCGCGTCAATGGACATTAGTTCGAATCCGCCTGCGATGACCTTGAGCTTTCCGTGAAGGGAAACCACGTGATGAAACCATAGTATGGTGGTAGGGCTTTTTCTAATGCCCGCCTGTCTAGCTACCACTCTCAAGTTAAAAAACTCCCATCAAATATCTTTAGGTATCTTTCGGAAGTTGCACTTGAGAGCCAGTCATTCCATCAAACTTAGCGTGTCCCCCATCTAGGGCCACATAGTCACTTAACATCAGGTAAGATTGGAGGCATAACGATAAACCAAAAAACTATAGTAAAATTGTTTCTGTTGTTCATTTTATTATCGATTGCAATCTTTAGCGATGTCTTGCATTACAAATATATACATTTCACAACTGATTTCCACCGTTTTAAGATTTCAACTTCGAATCTTGAAAACTTCTACAAATTATACTTCTCGTAAACTACGTTATGCTCATTTGTACTTAAAATTATATATATTTTTTTTTGTAATTACGTTAATAGATTTATTTATTTGATTTTATATTTTTAATGTGTCGACAAATGTTGTGATCTTTTTTTTTTTTGTAAGTTTAAGTCGTGTATGTTAATTTTACTTTTATTTTTTCCGATAAAATAATTGTTTCGTAAATCACAAAATGTTTCACGTATTAATTATTATAATTGATCAATAGTGAATAAAGTACATAGTTGAAAATAAAATAATGTGACTTTGGTGATGTTGTTTTCTTTTACCTGTGCAATAAAAAAAAAGTAAAGTCCTTGACTGTACATGTTATTAGTGTGATCCAAATCATCGGAATCTATATTTTTTTTTATCTGTAGTTAAACAGTACCAAGGCTTTTTTAAATTATGGCTCTTGCTCGAACATGCAATTTAGCCAGTGTCAAATGTGGCAGTTGCTCGTTTAAAAAGTTTTAACATTGTGCTAACATAGAACAAAAAAATTTTTGAATTTCGTTGGCTTTTGTAACTTTTTTTGAATACAACTTTGCACCTATTGGTGGTAGCGTGATGTTATATAGACTTTATAACAATTGCTCTATACTTTCTTTTAATCCGACTGGTAGTTTATAAAATTATCGCGTTCAAACTTTCCGATTTATTTAAAACTAGCTTTTACCCGTGGCTTCGCTCACGTTATTATTAGTTTTGTAAAATCGGATGACGCAATAAAGAGTTTCAAACGAAGCTTTTACACTTCTAATTAAGTAAGAGAAAAAGTAACCTGTCACCGCCTCCAAATTACCGTGTATCTCTATTCCAATATAATAAAAGATGCATCGGTTTAGGCGTGAAAGCGTAACGAACAAATAAACTCACTTTCGCATTTATCAGTAATGAAATAAGGGTAGATAGGAATAATCTGATTTTTACTGTTTTAAACATTATAATAATATAACTAAATCACTGTCATAGTGCGAGTACTTTGACGTAGTCGACAAGTAGTTCAGGTTGGTTCCAGGTGGTGAGCCAGAAGTCCATGTCCTGCCAGAAGTAGAGCATGGCTTTGCGCGCCTGATTGCGCCACGGCTTGGGCCTCCCGCCCGCCGTGTACAGCCCGTCACGGAACTCCGATATGCTACCGGCTGCCACTCCCAGGGTTATGTAGAACTGGAACAGAAATACGTGCAGTTTTTGGAGATTACAATACTTTCACTATCGCCAGTAATCACTATTATAAATAGTTAAACGTACTATCAAAATTCTCATATTCAATCTTCCTACGAAACCTATAGGTGTCATTAGAATCTTAATTCTAAGTAGTAATACTAGTCGTATGGAATGATAATCAGATCAATAACAATGGCAAGATGAGAGCAATCGTGTGGCAGAAAGAGGAGGAGCAACGTCCGAGACTTGCGGCACGGATGTAGGTGTAATGAGGCCTCTTTTCGACAATTGTCAACATTCACCTTCACTACTCGTGTTTCTTTATCTATCCAGTAAAAATAATTCCCGTTAATGATTCATAACAGAAATACCAAAGTGTTGTCAATAATAGAGAAATATAAGTCTTACGTCCCTTCGGTGATGCTCTAGCTACGTACAACAAATACAACTCGATTGCCTCGTTTAGACTGCAAATGGCATCTACTGGTTTGACAATGACAGTATACTGATCTGAGTTTTATGAAAATAAAAAAATAAAAAACATTGATAAAACTGTAGCTCATTGGTAACAGTGTCCGTAGACGTATATTAATATAGGTACCATTATTTCATAATTTTCATGATCTATTCAATCTTCAATCTTAAACGGTTAATCTTTTTGTGGGCATCATCAGCCAATATTAACTATATAAATTAAATATGATCTTATACAGTATAATAATTTGAAAGACCTAGTTTAATAATAATTATCACGGGTCTGCCAACACTGGTTAGTAATGCATTCAATAACGTTTACCTAATTGACTACCACAATTATCTAAAACTAAGAGCTTATGTATTCTTAGGCAACAGCCTTGCAGTGCCAAGACCATTTATAGGATTAACACACGTCGTTATTTAGCGTCAATCGTATTATTTAAAGCTACTTTATGAGAATAGATTATAACCAAGATATAATATTTAAAATCCGGTACTGACGTGATCATCAAACGGCGCCATAGCTGAGCCCATGTTCAGCAATGTATGAGGTTTATTTAGCGTCAATCGTATTATTTAAAGCTACTTTATGAGAATAGATTATAACCAAGATATAATATTTAAAATCCGGTACTGACGTGATCATCAAACGGCGCCATAGCTGAGCCCATGTTCAGCAATGTATGAGGTTTATTTAGCGTCAATCGTATTATTTAAAGCTACTTTATGAGAATAGATTATAACCAAGATATAATATTTAAAATCCGGTACTGACGTGATCATCAAACGGCGCCATAGCTGAGCCCATGTTCAGCAATGTATGAGGTTTATTTAGCGTCAATCGTATTATTTAAAGCTACTTTATGAGAATAGATTATAACCAAGATATAATATTTAAAATCCGGTACTGACGTGATCATCAAACGGCGCCATAGCTGAGCCCATGTTCAGCAATGTATGAGGTAGGTTACAGGACTTGGCGAAGCGGTTGCGTAGTCCCCTCGCCGGTGGATCCACGCTAGCCCACTCTTCGCCGTCAACCGATAACGTTATGCGATCTAAAATCGATACAACATTATGTTGAAGTTTCAAAATTGTTACTATTATAAATACTATTTACAGACACGTAGGCAAGATATAGAAATGATAATTGCAATACAAATTTAAATTCACTGTAAGCTCGCGTACAAAAATTCATTGAATACAATTAATATTTTTAAAATTATTTATTCAGAACTAAATTAAAACGTTTTTTCTGCGCCCGCTCTAGGGAGGAGGAAGCCGAGCATTTGCCCGGGGCACCAGAATGAGGGAGCGCTGCGGTGACCGTTTGGTTGTAAAAATTAATATGGTAAATTTAACCAACAATGACAAAATTTTGGATTTCTAACCCTTCGTTTGCTAAAAAAAATATATATTGTTTAAGTAATATACATATTGAGAATGTATTCACATTTCTAAAGGGCGTCTAAGGGGCGGCAATTTGTCTTATGTTCGGGGTGACGTAATCACTAAAGTGAACGCTGGTTTCCTTGACGAATTTTAGATTTAATTTAAATTTTATATGTCGGCAATGAAATACCTGGAGTCCATCGGATTGAATACACATGGAAGTCATCTCCCCACTGTGACCCATCATTCCTAAACTTGCTGGTTAGTAAAGTATCACGGCATTGGTTATCCATTATTGGTCCTCCATATAACATCTGCGTATTTATAAAACAAGAAGTTGAAAACATTCTATCCAACAATTATTACATTATAAAGTACCTTTGCTCGTTACAAAGAATTGTGTATAAACGTACCTTATTACTGTAATCAGTGGGCCCAGTGAACAGTTGTCTGTTGCCTCGAGCTGACGCTATTTTGATGACACCAGACGCGAAGTTTTGTCCGCCGTATTTCTTTAAAAACGGTTCCAGTAGTATTTCTGAAAAGATTACGACCTCATAATATAAATAATTCATCATAAACATCCATAGGTTAGTCAGTTATGTTTTAAAGCGATGATACCTCAGTTTGTAGTGTGTACGGATGTCGCGTCGAAAGACGGACTTTGTATCCTTGCAATGAGCTGGAGCTTGCGGTGAGTGAAATAAATCATTGTGATTAAACCATAGCACGGCAGTAGTGCTTGTTCTAATGTCTACCTCGCTAGCTACCACTCTCAAGTTAAAATCTGCCGCCAAATATCTATAAGTATGTTGCGGAAGTTGCACTTGAAAGCCAGTCTCTCCACCAGGCCTAGTTTGTCTACGATCTTGGGCTATATAGTCACATATAAACAGGTGAGATTAGGGTCATAACGCAAACCCACACACTATTAAAAAATATAAATATTGACTCTGTCTCAGAAAATTACTTCTCTGTATAAGTAAACCTACCATTAATTTATAAAATGCTACAAAAGGTTTTAGCTTTCTTTTTATTAACGATGTGTTAAAAAATCCTATTCTCGATGGACTTCCACATCGCAACGCGTAACTGTATTACTCGGTCTCAAAACAAGGCGAGAGAGATATGTGGCTGATAACCACCGAACACTACTCATTAAAATGCACCACGGCGACACTTCAAACTCCCGTGTTGCCAGAAACCAAGGACAGCGCCCACACTTCTCCTTATCTCGGCCGGGATATTAGTAAAACCCAGATATGAAATATTCTCAGTTGTACCTGGATATAACCAGTCTCCCTGAGGTAGCTTGGCTCTCACTTCGACAGTTCCGTACGTGAAGGCGAACGCTTTTGTCGCGACCCTGCCACTTACTACCGGCGGCAGGATATCGGCTCCTGAGGCCTGTTTCACACACGAATCCGCAGTTGATGTACATCTAGAAATATGACACTTCGGTTATGTATTTATTCATCAAACATTCATATGAGACTGTCTCTCGGTCCAATTGCTAAAGCACATGCGTAAATTTGAGCAAGTCTTATGTTTTATCCATACAGTAAATATGAACCACATCTTTGGGAAAGACTCATGTCTTACGTCTTTCTATTGATTAGTTAAAAATAAAGGTATAAGAACCTTAAGAGAATACTTTGATAATGATAAGCTATGGTGCGAAGGACCACTTATAGAACCGCGCAGCAATACTAATACATATTTAACTTGCCAGTTTAGTTATAATGGTTTTTTACATATAAAAAAACTTAACTACGCATGTACTGTATTGATGGAACTTGACTAATTTTATAAAGTCATTTACCCACTAAACAAGTTTAGAGTTCCGGAGTATATGGACTCGTTGGTGAAGCCGGGCTGAGTTTGTTGCAGCGTCGGCTTGATGTGCAGGTAACCGCCCGCCGTGAACACTGTGGGATCTGACAATCGCTGGTACGAAACGAACGGGAACTCCTGGTGATGGGAGATTGTAGATCTTGTAATACTTTGTTCAGGTCGAAGAATACGTAGAAATAATTAAATATAATATTGTTTTGTTTTACATGAAATATTAAGATAATTTCTTTACTTATAGTAATTAAAAGACCCATAGCTTAACATAGACCAAGAGATGATGGTTCTGTTGGTAGTATGTCCGGATGCCGCGTCAACAGATGTGAGTTCGATTACACCTACAATGAGCCTGAGCTTTCGGTAACGGAAAACATCGTGAGGAAACCATAGCATGGTGATAGGTCTTTTTGTAATGCCCTCCTGGTTAGCTACCACCCTCATGTTGAAAATCTGCCGCCAAACATCTAAAGTTGTGATCTGGTAGTTGCACTTATAAGCCACACGTTCCAATTGGCTTAGCGTGTTTACCATTTTCATCAGGTCACTTAACATCGGATGAGAATGTGGTCATAGCGCTTAACCTATAAAGTATAGAAAAGATCCTATGACGGATGGTACGACCTTAATTTAGGAAGCACTTCTAGAAAGTCAATTTTAAATTGAAATGAAAACTTATAGGCTGATGGCAGCATCGTAAACGTAATATTCAATAGTTTATATTATTAAGATAATTATACAATAATATATTCACTTCTCACTAATTAGTTCTGCTTGTTATTATTTGTATACTTCTTTAAAGAAACGAAACAGTTTTGTAATCGTCACGCGTTGAGAAGATACAATTTTTATCACAAATTTACTTGCGCTGGGTCGCTTTAGGTTATCTCAGTTGCTTATTTATAAATTTTATATGTTAGGAAATTCCTTTAAAATCAGCATTACCTATACATTCATATGATTACGTGTTCGGATACAATATTCGTTGATTACCTCCAACATCAGTTGGGGGATGGTGTTCAAAAACGCGTCAACAAACTCAACATAAACTATAGATGAATGCCAATAACTATATGAACTGAGCAATTTCACAAAACAAGTTTTTAAAGGTCATCGCGATTAAATATGATTTAAAAAAAATGCATTAACGTATTATAAAAGTTACTACAGTTATAACGAAGCCAAATCTAGTACATTAAATATATTGAAACTTCTGGGAGGATATATTTAGTTTTCTACATAAAACCCAATAGTATATTTATTTCTGTCTCATTTTTGTCCGACTCTCCCTTTGCATATGCATCATCACAAAACTACTGAATCTAGTTTATTAAAATTATATCAGTGATGGCCTAAACGTACGTAAACTGGAAATATTAGAAGGAGACATTCTATGGAATATATAGAACAAGTGGCTGATTTACAATTTCTGCCTCTACAATTAGATTTCACATAGGACTACGCAAATTGTAGAAAAAACCTTATAAGTCTTAGATTCTAAGAGGTGAAACATAATATTATCTAGTAACATTTAGGTGTATGTATAAATATCAATCATTTCATTATCTAAAAAACAAAATAAAATACCCCAAATTTACCGGCTCTATAATTTGCCGCAGTAGGCCTCAGCTTATTAGTAAATAGCAGTGGTATACAGCAGAGTTACAAGTCTTGGGAAAGCTTTCTATGAACAAATGGAAGCTTCTCAAGTTGTCAATTTTTTCTACTATCGCTTTCTAGTTAAAGCGCTAAGTATAACTCATTCTACTTTCCTGTTTCAGCGACTTTATGACAATACAAATACAAACTTACAGGATTATTAACTGGTATGAACTGCTCAATCTGCCAGGCCTCTTCGTTTAGTACATCGAAGTTATCTTCGAATAGTATATCGCCAGCGCAAGCGGTCCCTCCACGCACCTTGCTTAAAGTTGGTTTACACTCGTTAGCAGTTGCAGTACCATAGTGTGAATTATTTACTGATTCTGTAAGTAAACGAACTTGTTGTTGATAAGGTAAAATGAAAATTGTAATATTGACGAAAATACATACGTACGAATATCCTACAATGTTACAATTTTAATTATTTTATTTAAACAGCGATAGCTCAGTTGGTCGCGACATGTGACGTAAGTTTGAATCCACCTAAATGAGCTTGAGCTTTCCGTGAAGGTAAAAACAAGTGATAAAACCATAGTGCCATGATGGTAGAGCTTTGTCGAATGCCTGACTGGGTAATTACCACCCTCAAGTTCAAAAGTCTACCACCAAATTGAAACTATATTACCTCTGTGGCTAATGTTTCACATCTGCCAGGCGGCCTGTAGGGTCCGCATTTTTTTTTCGCTGTAACAATGTTAAGAGAAATTCAACAAACCTGGAACAGTATAGGTCAAGTTGTATTTAATATGCCCTTGATTATTAATGGATACAAAGACATAATAATAAATGATGTCTCCAGGATTCAGCACCACGTTGGGGTCTTCGTACACCCACCTCCCGTTACTCGGTGCACGGATCTGTCCGGATAATGTCCCGTAAAAATACTTCCTTATAGTGTGGTTGATGTTCCCTTGGAACATGAAGACAGTCATGTTAGGGATATCTGGAAACATAATCATTTTAAATCATATCTCATTTATTGTTCCATTTGTCAAAAACTGAATGGTTCATTGTACTTCCTTACCCATCAGAACGTCACTTAACATCTACTGAGATTGTGGTCATGATGCTAAACCTATTAATTATAGAATAAAAATATACAGAACAAGGTAATTTTAGTTCCAACTTTTCGCAATCCTACGTGATGTTAGCAAGAAAATATGTTTCTAATGTGCTAGATTTATCAATAATAAATCTTCGTTACAATCAGGTCCTCGAATCCAGTACTTACGTGATACAGTGCATCTACCATTTAATATTATGACGTAGGAATACTATATAATATGGAATAGCGGGCAATCGCGCAAACATGTCAACTGATGGTAAGTGATCACCACTGCCCATGGACACCCACAACATCACAGCAATCGTAGGTGCGTTGCCGGCCTTTATTGGGATTAGAAAAAGCCCTACCATCATGCTATGGTTTTCGCACGATGTCTTCGAAAACTCAAGCTCATTGTAGGTGGATTCGAACTCGCGGGCTTTAAGGCGGAATCCGTACACACCGTACCGCCGAGCTATCATCGCTATTTCGCTTTATTTAAGTCTTGCCAATCTTTTACACAATCCAGCTTATGCAAGTTTTTGCCGACATTCTTTTTTTTATACTTAAGGTTTTTAGCGTTATCGTCATAATCTCACCTGATCTTAAGTGACGATACGGCCCAAGTTGGTCGACACGCTAAACCTGTGGAGGAACCGGCTCTCAAGTGCAGCTGCCGGAACTCACCTATTGGTATTTGGCGGCAAATATTAAATACACACATTAAATGGTCACACTTACCCGGTATAGACGCTCTAAATCCTCTAGGTCTGAGTACTTCTATTTTTACATCAGGCACTACATCCTGACACGCGGACAAGTTAAGAAGAACCACCAGAGTTAAGACGCGTCCGAACTTATTTGTAGCCATTTTGATACTGATTATAACGTTATAAATTTCCATGTTGTAAAAAAAAGAACATGTTTTGAAGTTTATACCGTGATTCATTTGAAGATATCAATTGGAGGTATAACAATTATAGTAATCAAGTTATAAGGAAGATCGATATTATATTTTTGTTTGATTAAAAATATACTGTATTTTTTTACACAATAAATAATACATTTTTATACTTTTTAGTACGATAATAAAATTACAGTTTGCCCAGCAGGCATTAATTAGCACTTTGCCTCGATCTACCAACATCAACAATAATGGTGCGTCTTAAAAAGAATTTTGGAATTAAATCTATACAAATAATAACAATGTAAATTTAACGTATATATACTTTTTAGTTTATGGGAAAAAATATGTAAGTGACTACAAATAAGTAATATATTACATTTACATTATGTTTCGAAATGTCTGTCCGTTTGTGCAAGCATCACTGCTAAAGCACAACAATTATGATATAACGTTGGAGTGAAAGTCATGAAGCGTATTCTCGAGTAATAGTTAGTCTTTGTTTCATTAAAATCAGTTAAATCTATCAAAAGTTATTATAATTTGAATGATAGAGCAATATTAAATAATTTTAAGTCCACGTCAACGAAGTCGCAGGCAAGCTAGTCAAATATGTAAAAATACTCATTGATATCTTATGTAAGTTGTCGCTGGTACATTTTTAAACAAAATTACATATTATGTTAAAATAAAATTTCAAGAGTATTTATTGATAACTGGTTATATACTGCCCAGTGGTCGAAATTTGATACGTTTTTTTAATACTTCAACGTTATAGCCACAATTTCACTTGATGTTAATTGACAATGTGGTGCAATACGATGGACATAATATATAGTGAAGGGACCGGCTTTCAAGTGCTATGGCGAGATACACCTAAAGGAATTTGGCGGTAGATTTTTAACTCGGGTACGGTGGTTAGCCAGTTGTACATTAGAAAAAGCCCTACCACCGTGGCAAATATCATAATTATTATTCAAATTTTAGTTAAATTCTCGTAAAAATGTTTAGAAAATTGTACATCGATGTTTTTTTTTAATTGATAATACTGAAATTCGTTAACGAGTACTAAAAAAATTGATTGACATACGAAGAAAAGGTATTTAACTGTTTTGCCTTTTCCTGTGTATGCATAGAAAAATAATCATTCTCATTTTTTTAATTTCCATCAGCATACACTACAGTTTGTTAATAGTTAATAATAAAAAAATAGAATCAGTTGATATACCGGAAACATGGCCTACGACTGGGTACTCCGTGGCGCACTCCCTTTTGGAGTGCACCTAATTTGCTATGCGCATGACACTCTAGTCGTAGCCCAGGGTAGGGAGTGGTGGGAGGTGGAGCGTCTGGCCACTGATGGTGTCACCTCAGTGGTCAGGCGTATTAGGGCGCTGGGCCTCGGGGTGGCCCTAGAGAAGACAAAGACCTTGCTGATGCATGGACCTCGTCGGGGGCCACCACCGGGGGCCAGCACCCATATAGATGGGGTGAGAGTCCGGGTTGGGGCCCATATGAAATATTTGGGCCTCACCCTGGACGGGCGGTGGCAATTTGAGCGCCATTTTAAGGAGCTCAGGCCGCGTATTATTGGTGCAGCGGCGGCGCTGGCCTGGCTCCTCTCGAACACGGGTGGACGCCCTTAAAGCCCACAACAACAGTGGCGTCGAGGGTGATCCGAGGGTACCCCACGGTGTCCTCAGCAGTGGCTACGGTGCTGGCTGGCTCCCCGCCGTGGAAGCTGGAGACTTTTCTCCTCGCTGCTGTGTACAAAGACACCATGGTAAGAAGGGCGAGGGGGGAGCTTCCAGCTCCCACAGAGATTGATGCAAGAAGGAGGAGGGCTCGCACTGATTTGGTGCGGTGCTGGATGGAGGACCTGGCGGACGAGCGCTAAGGTCGATACACCATAGACGCCGTCCGCCCGGTCCTCCAAGAATGGTGTAGCAGGGGTCATGGCTCCCTGACGTTCCGCCTTGTGCAGGTGCTATCCGGGCATGGATGCTTCGGATGGTACCTGCACAAGATTGCGCGCAGGGAGCAGACAGCCGTGTGCCACGAGTGTGGTACGGCGGAAGATACTGCGCAGCATACTGTAGCCGAGTGTGTTCCGTGGTCCGAGCCGCGCCGCACTCTGGAAGCGGCGGTACGAATGGGTCTCTCGCTGCCGAGTGTGGTGAAATCCATGCTCAGCAGCAAGAGATCGTGGAACGTAATGGTCTCCTTTTGTGAGATAGTTATCTCGCAGAAGGAGACCGCGGTAAGGACCCGCGAGGCTGACCCCAGCGAGCACCCTCTCCCACACAGACGTCCGGGTGGCAGGAGAGGCCGATACGCTCGTGCCCTTCCGCCACCCTAAGCTGGACTACGAGGGGCGGGTCGGGGGATCCGCCTCTCATTGCACCAGTCCTGCCGTCAGACTGCCCGGACGAGGCCCGGCTTACCATCAGGCCGGGTCGGTCGCCGGGGCGACGCGGTGATTGCACGCACGACCCCGCGTTGCCCCAGGAAGGCGACAGACGGCCGTGGGGTTTTAGTGGGTATTCCCGGTGACTAGCGCCGGGTGAGTCCCACATAACCTTCCCAGTCCCCCCGGGCTGGGAGGGTATGAATTAATGCATTTCCCCACGAAAAAAAAAAATTGTTCAAAACTGTTTTGTCTATATATGTGTATAGGATGAGGATATATTTGTTAAGATAATACGTCACAAAATAATACACATTTTTATTGTTGTAAATATTATATTAATAGATCTTAAATAATTCTCATAGTGCGAGTACTTTTACGTAGTCGACAAGTAGTTCAGGTTGGTTCCAGGTGGTGAGCCAGAAGTCCATGTCCTGCCAGAAGTAGAGCATGGCTTTGCGCGCCTGATTGCGCCACGGCTTGGGCCTCCCGCCCGCCGTGTACAGCCCGTCACGGAACTCCGATATGCTACCGGCTGCCACTCCCAGGGTTATGTAGAACTGGAATACGCATAATGATTTGAGTGTTCACGTTGAGAGTTTCCCCTAACATGAACGTTAGTAACATGAACTTTTCTGGACAACCTACCCCTTAGTCCGCCCCGTGACCACGAAGGCTGAAAAGCTTTCGAAACGTCGGGATCAAAATCAATAAATAACCGCGATAAAATCCGTTTAAATTAGTTTTATTTCAGTTTGACTTTACTGAGTTGACCGGAGTATACACGATTTAAACCGTCAGGGAGCTGAGCGCATTTGATGCCGAGTGGAGTTAAGTATACAGGATTCAAAGCGTAAAGGACCCGAGAGCATTTGATGCGTAGTAGTGCTGAGTATACACGATTCAGTGTGGCAGGTCTAAGTGTATATGATAATGAGTGGAGCAGAGTGTACACGATTCAATGCATCAGGGAGCCGAGTGCATTTGATACCGAATGAAAGCGAGTATACACGATCCAGTGCGTCAGAAATCGAGTGCATTTGATGCCGAGTGAAGCCGAGTAAACACGGTTCAATGCGTCAGGTCCGTGTGCGATGGATACTGAATGGAGCCGAGTTTACACGTTTTAGTGCGTTAGGGAACCGAGCGTATTTGAAGCCGAGTGAAGCCGACTATACATGATTCAGTACGTATCTGGGTACTGAGTAGGGTTGAGTTGACACGATTTAGAGCGTCAGGGAATTAAGCGAATTTGATGCCGAGTGGAGCTGAGTATACATGAGTCAGTGGGGGCCGAGTGCATTTGATACTGAGTGGAGCAGAGTATAAACGAGTCAGTGCGTCAGGGAGCCGAGCGTATTTAACAACGAATGGAACCGAGTAAACACGATTCAGTGTGTCAGAGTCGAGTGCATTTTATACTGAATGAAGACGAGTATACACGGTCCAGTGCATCACGTCAGTGAGCACACTTCTGTCGAGTACACAATATTCGTGTATCAAGAAGCCGAATGTATCGTCTAACAATCGTTCTCTGTGAACGAAAAATCACAAATCCGCCTCAAGATGTTTTTACATCAAAAAATATAATGACAATTCCGTAGCACAAGTGTTAAGGTCTATAATATAATTAAGGTATATTAAGGTATATAATGCTTACCAGGTTAGTTATAATGCTGAAGTGATAAATAAGTTACAAAATACTTGTGCGTATTGAATTAAATGCACTTTAAAATTGAATCTTTATCCAACGATATTTTTTTATATTTATATTTTTTTTTCAGTTAAAAAGTGAATAGGCACATTTGTTATACAGTTATTTTTATAAATCATATTTCCTGCAATTGACTTCTAATTTTAACTAATCCGATACAAAGCGATATGCCATGGTATGAACTAAAAATGATATATAGCTGAAGTTTTGTATTTAAAACGTAATTTGCAATGAAATGAGAATCACAAACTTATGTACAAGAACATTTAAATATGAAAGTGTGAAAATTGTCAAGTTTCTGATAATATAACAAAATGTATCAGATTATGACTTAACAGAGGGTATTACTACTAAAAATGCTCTCTGATTCCGGTACAATTGTAACAGAGGTTAATGTTATTTTGGGAAACCTTATCTAATGCGGATCAAACAATTTTCCAAATGTATCACTTTTATACGTAAATAGAATTAAAAAAAAAAGCAGTCATGAGGTCTGCCGAGAGAGTTTAAAATTTAAAACTATAAACAAACTGTTGTTATGTTTGGATATACAAATTAATTGTTTGATCCTTATTAAATCTTGTAAATCAAAACTGTTAATAAGTTATACAAATAGAAACAGATATAATATTATCGTTAACACGTCACGTGACCATGTCGATGACGGCTTACGTGCATTTACTTCCTATCCAAATCACGCTATAGAAGTTTTCCCTTCAATATATAAATATATGATTTCAATTGATATATCTCATGAAGATATCTCGGAGATTTATTATTTGGTGTTTTCTTTATTTAATAGGAGCAAACGAGCTAACGTGCCACCTGATGGTAAGTGATCACCGCCGCCCGTGGACACCCACAGCATCAGAGGAATCGTAGGTAACACACTTATTGGTATTTTTTGGCAGATTTTCAACTCGAGGTTGGTAGCTAGACAGGTAGGCATTAGAGAAAATCCTTCCACCATGCAAATGGTGTTTTAAAATAAGTTTATTCTGGCTTATTTAGGGGCTTGCATTCTGTTGAGAAAAATATGTATATTAGCTAGATTATGAAAAAAAAATTGGTACTGACATGATCATCGAATGGCGCCATAGCTGATCCCATGTTCAACAACGTGTGGGGAAGGTTACAGGACTTGGAGAAGCGGCCACGGAGTCCACTCGCGGATGGATCCACCCGAGCCCACTCTTCCCCATCGACCGATAACGTTATGCGGTCTAAAACATACGAAAACCAGTTTAACCTTTAACATTCATTACTGTCATAGATTTTTTTTAGCGTTATGGCCATAATTTCACCTGATCTTGAGTGACGATACGGCCCAAGTTCGTAGACACGCTAAACCTGTGGAGGAACTGGCTCTCGAGTGCACCTGCCGGAACACACCTATTGGTATTTGGCGGCAGATTTCAACTTGAGGGTGGTAGCTACCCAGGAGCTACAAAAAGCGGTACCATCATGCCACATACATAACCGAAGTAAGATAGCAAAACCTTGCAATGTCATGGTGGGCTCGTTGTCGAAATTACATTGAAAGGTGTCGTAAAACTTATCTATATAAGATCAGAGATACTAGGTAAGTTCTCTATTTGTACTTTCTTCTTTAGAAATATTATCGAGGCCATATCTCAAACAAGTTTGAAAAATCCAAAAGTGCACGCCTCATAATCTCATACTTTTTTTTTTGTTTATTTAATAACAATTAAACCACATCGAATCAGACCGTGAAAAGTAATAGGGTTCTATTCCTAATTATACTGAAGTGTGATAAAAAAAGACTTGATTAGTAAAGTATTTCGGTCGTTATCGTGATAACATACAGGATCCGCACATACAGACACACGGACGTCCAAGATAGAACTTTTTAAACTGTTTTTTAACTGGTCTAAATAACAAAAATGGCATCAAAAATATCATGAGTGTTAAAAAATAGTGATTTTTCTTGATACGTGTGTGTATATATTATTTTACAAGTGCAATATATGATACATAGAGACATTGTAAGTTCGAAAAATCAGTTGTTTTACGTGAAGTGACAGTAGTACACACCTCAACGCTTCGCTTATGAGGCTTGCAAAAGTCTATCTCGTGACCGGAGTGTATTAAATACATTGGAAACACAACATTTTGTACCATAGGCGGAAGTGGAGATGACATATCTGTAAAGCTTCCGGATCACGAGATCCAGTTTCGATTTTCATAAGTGCCTTCTCAGGGCCCAAAATATAATATAATACTTTGATTTGTTTTTATTAGTGATGTTTCGTCGATATTCTAATCAAGAATGTCATTCCATACATTTTTGATTACCCTTTACGCAAGCGAATGCGGGAGAAGACATCTTTTTAACACTTCGAATTTGTTTGTCAGGGAATTTTCAACTTTTTTTTTTCATCGTTGTCTATTAACGCGCTTTATTGATTTTTTGAATAAAAAAAGTGGCATTTAGTGTTTTTCCATATCTACAAAAATGTTATTGAATATACTATTGTATTGTCGATTTTTTTTAGGTAGACGATACGAAAAGAAATATAGTTATAAAATTTTCTTATTCACAATATTAACTTAAAGTAAGATATTAAAATTAAATTAAATCTAACTTAATTAAATTAAAAAAATAAGTAAGTATAGAAATACCTGGAGCCCATCGGATTGAATACACGTGGAAATCATCTCCCCACTGTGATCCATCATTCTTAAACTTGCTGGTTAGTAATGTATCACGACATTGGTTATCCATTATTGGTCCTCCATACAGTATCTGCGTGATTGTGAAACAGAAAATTGAACACATTTCACCTAACAATTTCCATAATAATGATTTCTTATATTTATGCGAATATAATTCATTGAAATAAAACTAATTTAAACGGATTTTATCGCGGTTATTTATTAATTTTGATCCCGACGTTTCGAAAGGTTTTCAGTCTTCGTGGTCACGGGGCGGACTGAGGTGTAGGTTGTCCAGAAAAGTTCATGTCACTGTGTCTACCTTCAATTTAATTTTTGTTATTTATAGAGTTCCGATCTACGCAGAAAGAGCCCATAGTGTCTTGAGGTCTGGCAATTGGTCTTTTGGGCTCCGATATAATTAATTTTTTTATCAGATCCCAGGCTTGTGCTAGCTTCCAACCATCTTCTCTATTGAAATTTGGATGTTTTTAATTTCACTTGTTCAGAAGTCTGCAGTTGTTGAACATTCCGAAGAAGGCTCCAAACATTATCTTAGACTTGCTAAGCCACAAATCCTTGCGAAAGAATACCGATTCCTACCTAGGATGATTCGTGAGGCTATTGAAATTAAAAAACATCAAAATTTCAATAGAGAAGATGGTTGGAAGCTAGCACAAGCCTGGGATCCGATTATACATTTAATTAAATCGAAATCCAAAAGACCAATTGCCAGACCTCAAGACACTGCGAGCTCTTTCTGCGTAGATCGGAACCCTATCAATAATAAAAATTGAATTGAGGGTAGACACAGTAACATGAACTTTTCTGGACAACACCTCAGTCCGCCCCGTGACCACGCAGACTGAAAAGCTTATGAAACGTCGACATCAAAATTAATAAATAACCGCGATATAATCCGTTTAAATTAGTTTTACTGCGATAACAATTTCCATACAAATTACAACGAATCAATTAACAAAGTACCTTTGATCGTTACAAAGAATCGTATATAAACGTACCTTATTACTGTAATCAGTGGGTCCACTGAACAGTTGTCTGTTGCCTCGAGCTGACGCTATTTTGATGACACCAGACGCGAAGTTTTGTCCTCCGTATTTCTTTAAAAACGGTTCTAATAGTATTTCTGTAAATTTGCGACGTTATATTAGAAAACGAATGTATACATTAACCAGCCGTTTATCTTCTGTAGTGAAAATCAATCACAAGCCTCATAACACGAAGCGTTTGAGGCTTGTGCATTACTCTTAACATTGCAAAGTCTAGCAATTTTGAAGACATCAATGATCATTATTTTGCGTGCAGTTTGATCCAACTTGAGATAGGGTACTTTTTATATCGATAAATGATCATAGCGCGATGTAAGTCACTGTAGTCGATGTGACTGTTTACTTGTACAAGGTCTGCCACGTCAGCTAGTGTATTTATAATTAAAAAATAATTAAAGAGACGAAAGAACCCTATCATGGGGGGATATATTATTTATTTATTTATTTATTTATTTATTTATTTATTTATTTATTTATTTGTTTATTTATTTATTTATTTATTTATTTATTTATTTATTTATTTATTTATTTATTTATTTATTTATTTATTCATTCATTGGAAATCCAACAGCGTACATATACATAGTTAACGTACATATTTAAAACATAAGGCCACTACAGGATTTTACAAATCTTAATAGTATATACACTATATAATGCAATGTGGCAAATTAATATAAATAAAATAAAACCCAAAATGAGAATAAAAAGAAAAGTTGTACAGTATTCATTATAAAATAATCGTGGCGCGTGATGTGCGCATGCGTGTGTATATGTGCGAGCGTGAGCGCGTGTGTGTGTGGTGTGTGTGTGAGTGAGTGTGTGTGTGTCTTTGCAAGTGAAATGTGTGCTTATAGTCTAGAGTCCGTTATGAATGTTTATGAGTTCGATTCTAAATAATTTTCTGCTATACTGGAAGATATCTATATGGCTATACATTTTATTGTAAGTGCGAGCAAGGCGACACACTACCGAGTTTTGTGCATAGTTGGTATTTGCAAATGAAACGTCATAAAGTTGTGTATTATGTGTGCGATACTTGGGTGTTCTAAACGATATTAGGGCTAACTATGGTTAACTTTTCTGTTGTACCTGGGTATAACCAGTCTCCCTGAGGTAGCTTGGCTCTCACTTCGACAGTTCCGTACGTGAAGGCGAACGCTTTTGTCGCGACCCTGCCGCTTACTACCGGCGGCAGGATATCAGCCCCTGAAGCCTGTCTCACACACGAATCTGCTGATGATGTACATCTGAAAAGGTAACACTCGAATTAAATACCTATGGTTTATTTTATAGTTAAGGTTTTAGTTTCATCTGATCTTAAGTGACGTTATGATCGAAGTATGTGGACACGCTAAGCCTATGGTGGGTCTAGCTCTAAAATGCTACTGCCGGAATCAAAATTGGTATTTGCCGGCAGATTTTCAACTCGAGGGTGGTAGTTGGCCAGACGGACATTAGGAAAAGCCCTACCATCACACTAAGGTTCCATCACTGAAGCAAACGACAATATTGTGTTGCTCATCCTGACTGTATTTTAATATACCCACTTTATAACCACCACAGCGTCTTCCTCTTTTTATAAAAACATAAAATATTTTCATTTACAATCAGAAAGACGCACAACAGCTGTTACACAAAAAAATATATATCACTTAGTAGTTCCAGTACATTTTTCATTAAAACTAGAATGTATTTCTATTTATTGGTTTTTTAATATGTATTAATGTTTTTTTAAAGTTGAACGTATAACTATTTATTACAAACATATATTTTATTTAGTTTCATTATGCATTTAATCTTTAAACATGAGTAGTTTTTTCTTAGCTTCATGTGCGGTGTGTGTGTGTATGCGTGCGTGAGTGCGTGCGCGCGCGTGTGTGTGTTTGTGTGTGCGCGTGTTTATGTGTGCGAGTGTACGCACGCGCGCGTGTGTTTGTGTGTGCGTGTGTGTGTACGCGTGCGTGATTGTGTGTGTCATTCTACGCGAACCGTCCCCGATGGTGTAGGTATGCCACTACAATCCGTATCTGACTGCACCCGTATATACTTTCCATTAAGAGAATAAAATATATCACCTACAGGGTCATCACAAACATTGCCTACGTCGCGGCTGCTTCTTACAACCCACCGCTGTCATCATGAAGTAAACGACGTGAATGTGATGCTCATCCTGACCGTATTTTAATATACCCACTTCAAATTACATTAGTACCATCACCACCACCACCACAATCGAGTTGTTGGTATGGTTATATAAACTCATTTACCCACTAAACAAGTTTAGAGTTCCGAAGTATATGGACTCGTTGGTGAAGCCGGGCTGAGTTTGTTGCAGCGTCGGCTTGATGTGCAGGTAACCGCCCGTCGTGAACACTGTGGGATCTGACAGCCGCTGGTACGAAACGAACGGAAACTCCTGGTGATGGGAGATTGTAAACCTTGTAATACTTTGTTCAGGTCGAAGAATACGTAGAAATAATTAAATATAATATTGTTTTGTTTTACATGAAATATTAAGATAATTTCTTTACTTATAGTAATTAAAAGACCCATAGCTTAACATAGACCAAGAGATGATGGTTCTGTTGGTAGTATGTCCGGATGCCGCGTCAACAGATGTGAGTTCGATTACACCTACAATGAGCCTGAGCTTTCGGTAACGGAAAACATCGTGAGGAAACCATAGCATGGTGATAGGTCTTTTTGTAATGCCCTCCTGGTTAGCTACCACCCTCATGTTGAAAATCTGCCGCCAAACATCTAAAGTTGTGATCCGGTAGTTGCACTTATGAGCCACACCTTCCAATTGGCTTAGCGTGTTTACCATTTTCATCAGGTCACTTAACATCGGATGAGAATGTGGTCATAACGCTTAACCTATAAAGTATAGAAAAGATCCTATGACGGATGGTATGATCTCAATTCTGTAAACACTTCTAGAAAGTAAATTTTAAATGGAAATGAAAACTTATAGGCTGATGGCAGCGTCGTAAACGTGATATTCAATAGTTTATGTCATTAAGATAGTCATTCCAAAATATATTCCCTTATCACTAGTTAGTTCTTCTTGTTAGTATTTGTATACTTTTTTAAACACACGAAACAATTTTTTAATCGTCACGCGTTGAGAAGATACTAATAATAATTTTTATCACAAATTTACTTGCGCTGGGTCGCTTTAGGTTATCTCCGTTGCTTATTTATAAATTTTATATGTTAGGAAATTCCTTTAAAACCAGCATTACCTATACATTCATATGATTACGTGTTCGAATACAATATTCGTTGATTACCTCAAACATCAGCCGGGATGGTGTTCAAAAGCGCATCAACAAACTCAACATAAACGATTATAGATGAATGCCAATAACTATATGAACTAAGCAATTTCACAAAACAAGTTTTTAAAGGTCATTGCGATTAAATATGATTTAAAAAAAATGCATTAACGTATTATAAAAGTTACTACAGTTAAAACGAAGCCAAATCTAGTACATTAAATATATTGAAACTTCTGGGAGGATATATTTAGTTTTCTACATAAAACCCAAAAGTATATTTATTTCTGTCTCATTTTTGTCCGACTCTCCCTTTGCATATGCATCATCACAAAACTACTGCATCTAGTTTATTAAAATTATATCAGTGATGGCCTAAACGTACGTAAACTGGAAATATTAGAAGGAGACATTCTATGGAATATATAGAACAAGTGGCTGATTTACAATTTCTGCCTCTACAATTAGATTTCACATAGGACTACGTAAATTGTAGAAAAAACCTTATAATTCTTAGATTCTAAGAGGTGAAACATAATATTATCTAGTAACATTTAGGTGTATGTAAAAATATCAATCATTTCATTATCTAAAAAACAAAATAAAATACCCCAAATTTACCGGCTCTACAATTTGCCGCAGTAGGCCTCAGCTTATTAGTAAATAGCAGTGGTATACAGTAGAGTTACAAGACTTGTGAAAGCTTTATATGAGCAAATGGACGCTTCTCAAGTTGTCATCTTTTCTACAACCGCTTTCAAGTGAAAGCGGTAAGTATAGTTCATGCTAATTTCCTGTTTCAGAGACTATATGACAATAACAAAAACTGAACTTACAGGATTATTAACTGGTATGAACTGCTCGATCTGCCAGGCCTGTTCGTTTAGTACATCGAAGTTATCTTCGAATAGTATATCGCCAGCGCAAGCGGTCCCTCCACGCACCTTGCTTAAAGTTGGTTTGCACTCGTTAGCAGTTGCAGTACCATAGTGTGAATTATTTACTGATTCTGTAAGTAAACGAACTTGTTGTTGATAAGGTAAAATGAAAATTGTAATATTGACGAAAATACATACGTACGAATATCCTATAATGTTACAGTTTTAATTATTTTATTTAAACAGTGATAGCTCAGTTGGTCGCGACATGTGACGTAAGTTTGAATCCACCTAAATGAGCTTGAGCTTTCCGTGAAGGTAAAAAAAAGTGATAAAACCATAGTGCCATGATGGTAGAGCTTTGTCGAATGCCTGTCTGGGTAATTACCACCCTCAAGTTCAAAAGTCTACCACCAAATTGAAACTATATTACCTCTGTGGCTAATGTTTCACATCTGCCAGGCGGCCTGTAGGGTCCGCATTTTTTTTTCGCTGTAACAATGTTAAGAGAAATTCAACAAACCTGGAACAGTATAGGTCAAGTCGTATTTAATATGCCCTTGATTATTAATAGATACAAAGACATAATAATAAATGATGTCTCCAGGATTCAGCACTACGTTGGGGTCTTCGTACACCCACCTCCCGTTACTCGGTGCACGGATCTCTCCGGATAATGTCCCGGAAAAATACTTCCTTATAGTGTGGTTGATGTTCCCTTGGAACATGAAGACCGTCATGTTAGGGATATCTGGAAACATAATCATTTTAAATCATATCTCTTTTACTGTTCCATTTGTCTTAACTTAATAGTTCATTGTACTTCCTTACCCATCGGAACGTCACTTAACATCTACTGAGATTGTGGCCATGATGCTAAACCTATTAATTATAGAATAAAAATATATAAAACAGGGCAATTTTAGTTCCAATTTTTCGTAATCCTACGTGATGTTAGCAGGAAAATATGTTTCTAATGTGCTAGATTTGTCAATAATAAATCTTCGTTACAATCAGGTCCTCGAATCCAGTACTTACGTGATACAGTGCATCTACCATTTAATATTATGACGTAGGAATACTATATAATATGGAATAGCGGGCAATCGTGCAAACATGTCACCTGATGGTAAGTGAACACCGCCGCCCATGGACACCCACAACATCACAGCAATCGTAGGTGCGTGGCCGGCCTTTATTGGGATTAGAAAAAGCCCTACCACCATGCTATGGTTTTCGCACGATGTCTTCGAAAACTCAAGCTCATTGTAGGTGGATTCGAACTCGCGGGCTTTAAGGCGGAATCCGTACACACCGTACCGCCGAGCTATCATCGCTATTTCGCTTTATTTACGTCTTGCCAATCTTTTACACAATCCAGCTTATGCAAGTTTTTGTCGACGTTCTTTTTTTTATACTTAAGGTTTTTAGCGTTATCGTCATAATCTCACCTGATCTTAAGTGATGATACGGCCCAAGTTGGTCGACACCCTTAACCTGTGGAGGAACCGGCTCTCAAGTGCAGCTGCCGGAACACACCTATTGGTATTTGGCGGCAAATATTAAATACACACATTAAATGGTCACACTTACCCGGTATAGACGCTCTAAATCCTCTAGGTCTGAGTACTTCTATTTTTACATCAGGCACTACATCCTGACACGCGGATAAGTTAAGAAGAACCACCAGAGTTAAGACGCGACCGAACTTATTTGTAGCCATTTTGATACTGATTATAACGTTATAAATTTCCATGTTGTAAAAAAAAGAACATGTTTTGAAGTTTATACCGTGATTCATTTGAAGATATCAATTGGAGATATAACAATTATAGTAATCAAGTTATAAGGAAGATCGATATTATATTTTTGTTTGATTAAAAATATACTGTATTGTATTACACAATAAATAATACATTTTTTATACTTTTTAGTACGATAATAAAATTACAGTTTGCCTAGCAGGCATTAATTAGCCCGTAGCCTCGATCTACCAACACCAACAATAATGGTGCGTCTTAAAAAGAATTTTGGAATTAAATCTATACAAATAATAACAATGTAAATTTAACGTATATATACTTTTTAGTTTATGGGAAAAATTTAACGTATATATACTTTTTAGTTTATGGGAAAAAATATGTAAGTGACTACAAATAAGTAATATATTACATTTACATTATGTTTCGAAATGTCTGTCCGTTTGTGCAAGCATCACTGCTAAAGCACAACAATTATGATATAACGTTGGAGTGAAAGTCATGAAGCGTATTCTCGAGTAATAGTTAGTCTTTGTTTCATTAAAATCAGTTAAATCTATCAAAAGTTATTATAATTTGAATGATAGAGCAATATTAAATAATTTTAAGTCCACGTCAACGAAGTCGCAGGCAAGCTAGTCAAATATGTAAAAATACTCATTGATATCTTATGTAAGTTGTCGCTGGTACATTTTTAAACAAAATTACATATTATGTTAAAATAAAATTTCAAGAGTATTTATTGATAACTGGTTATATACTGCCCAGTGGTCGAAATTTGATACGTTTTTTTAATACTTCAACGTTATAGCCACAATTTCACTTGATGTTAATTGACAATGTGGTGCAATACGATGGACATAATATATAGTGAAGGGACCGGCTTTCTAGTGCTATGGCGAGACACACCTAAAGGAATTTGGCGGTAGATTTTTAACTCGGGTACGGTGGTTAGCCAGTTGTACATTAGAAAAAGCCCTACCACCGTGGCAAATATCATAATTATTATTCAAATTTTAGTTAAATTCTCGTAAAAATGTTTAGAAAATTGTATATCGATGTTTTGTTTTTTTTTTGATAATACTGAAGTTCGTTAACAAGTACTAAAAAAATTGATTGACAAACGAAGAAAAGGTACTTAATTGTTTTGCCTTTTCCTATGTATGCATTGAAAAATAATCATTCTCATTTTTTAAATTTCCATTAGCATATACTACAGTTTGTTAATAGTTAATAATAAAAAAATAGAATCAGTTGACATACCGGGATCATGGGCTACGACTGGCTGCTCCGTGGCGCACTCCCTTCTGGAGTGCGCCTAATTTGCTATGCGCATGACACTCTAGTCGTAGCCCAGGGTAGGGAGTGGTGGGAGGTGGAGCGTCTGGCCACTGATGGTGTCACCTCAGTGGTCAGGCGTATTAGGGCGCTGGGCCTCGGGGTGGCCCTAGAGAAGACAAAGACCTTGCTGATGCATGGACCTCGTCGGGGGCCACCACCGGGGGCCAGCACCCATATAGATGGGGTGAGAGTCCGGGTTGGGGCCCATATGAAATATTTGGGCCTCACCCTGGACGGGCGGTGGCAATTTGAGCGCCATTTTAAGGAGCTCAGGCCGCGTATTATTGGTGCAGCGGCGGCGCTGGCCTGGCTCCTCTCGAACACGGGTGGACGCCCTTAAAGCCCACAACAACAGTGGCGTCGAGGGTGATCCGAGGGTACCCCACGGTGTCCTCAGCAGTGGCTACGGTGCTGGCTGGCTCCCCGCCGTGGAAGCTGGAGACTTTTCTCCTCGCTGCTGTGTACAAAGACACCATGGTAAGAAGGGCGAGGGGGGAGCTTCCAGCTCCCATAGAGATTGATGCAAGAAGGAGGAGGGCTCGCACTGATTTGGTGCGGTGCCGGATGGAGGACCTGGCGGACGAGTGCTATGGACGATACACCATAGACGCCGTCCGCTCGGTCCTCCAAGAATGGAGTAGCAGGGGTCATGGCTCCCTGACGTTCCGCCTTGTGCAGGTGCTATCCGGGCATGGATGCTTCGGATGGTACCTGCACAAGATTGCGCGCAGGGAGCCACCCGCCGTGTGTCACGAGTGTGGTGCGGCGGAAGATACTGCGCAGCATACTCTAGCCGAGTGTGTTGCGTGGTCCGAGCCGCGCCGCACTCTGAAAGCGGCGGTATGAATGGATCTCTCGCTGCCGAGTGTGGTGAAATCCATGCTCAGCAACAAGAGATCGTGGAACGTAATGGTCTCCTTTTGTGAGATAGTTATCTCGCAGAAGCAGACCGCGGGAAGGGCCCGCGAGGCTGACCCCAGCGGGCACCCTCTCCGACACAGACGTCTGGGTGGCAGGAGAGGCCGATACGCTCGTGCCCTTCCGCCACCCTAAGCTGGACTACGAGGGGCGGGTCGGGGGATCCGCCTCTCATTGCACCAGTCCTGCCGTCAGGCTGCCCGGACGAGGCCCGGCTTACCATCAGGCCGGGTCGGTCGCCGGGGCGACGCCGTGATTGCACGCACGACCCCGCGTTGCCCCAGGAAGGCGACAGACGGCCGTGGGGTTTTAGTGGGTATTCCCGGTGACAAGCGCCGGGTGAGTCCCAAATAACCTTCCCAGTCCCCCCGGGCTGGGAGGGTATGCATTAATGCATTTTCCCACGAAAAAAAAAAATTGATCAGAACTGTTTTGTCTATATATGTGTATAGGATGAGGATATATTTGTTAGGATAATACATCACAAAATAATACACATTTTTATTGTTGTAAATAATATATTAATAGATCTAAAATAATTCTCATAGTGCGAGCACTTTGACGTAGTCGACAAGTAGTTCAGGTTGGTTCCAGGTGGTGAGCCAGAAGTCCATGTCCTGCCAGAAGTAGAGCATGGCTTTGCGCGCCTGATTGCGCCACGGCTTGGGCCTCCCGCCCGCCGTGTACAGCCCGTCACGGAACTCCGATATGCTGCCGGCTGCCACTCCGAGGGTTATGTAGAACTGGAATACGCATAATGATTTGAGTGTTCACGTTGAGAGTTTCACCTAACATGAACGCTAGTAACATGAACTTTTCTGGACAACCTACACCTCAGTCCGCCCCGTGACCACGAAGGCTGAAAAGCTATCGAAACGTCGGGATCAAAATCAATAAATAACCGCGATAAAATCCGTTTAAATTAGTTTTATTTCAGTTTGACTTTACTGAGGTGACCGGAGTATACACGATTTAATGCGTCAGGGCGCTGAGCGCATTTGATGCCGAGTGGAGTTAAGTATACAGGATTCAAAGCGTAAAGGAGCCGAGAGCATTTGATGCGTAGTAGTGCTGAGTATACACGATTCAGTGTGGCAGGTCTAAATGTATATGATAATGAGTGGAGCAGAGTGTACACGATTCAATGCATCAGGGAGCCGAGTGCATTTGATACCGAATGAAAGCGAGTATACATGATCCAGTGCGTCAGGAAATCGAGTGCATTTGATGCCGAGTGAAGCCGAGTAAACACGGTTCAATGCGTCAGGTCCGTGTGCGATGGATACTGAATGGAGCGGAGTTTACACGTTTTAGTGCGTTAGGGAACCGAGCGTATTTGAAGCCGAGTGAAGCCGACTATACATGATTCAGTACGTATCTGGATACTGAGTAGGGCTGAGTTGACACGATTTAGAGCGTCAGGGAATTAAGCGAATTTGATGCCGAGTGGAGCTGAGTATACATGAGTCAGTGGGGGCCGAGTGCATTTGACAACGAATGGAGCCGAGTAAACACTATTCAGTGTGTCAGAGCCGAGTGCATTTTATACTGAATGAAGACGAGTATACACGGTCCAGTGCGTCACGTCAGTGAGAACGTTTCTGTCGAGTATACAATATTCGTGTATCAAGGAGCCGAATGGATCGTTTATCTATCGTTCACTGTAAACGAAAAATGACAAACCCGCCTCAAGATGTTTTTACTTCAAAAAAATATAATGCCAATCTTAAAGTTAAATCTTAAAGTGTTAAGATCTTATATAATGCTTACTAAGTTAGTTATAATGCTGAAGTGATAAATAAGTTACAAAATACTTGTGCGTATTGAATTAAATGCACTTTAAAATTGAACCTTTCTAAACCCTTTTATCCTACGATATTTTTTAAATTCAAAGTTCTTCTTCATAATTCAAGTTCTTTATATAAATAATATTTGCTGCAATTGGCTTCTAATTTTAACTAATCCGATACAGAGCCATATGCTATGGTATGAATTAAAAATTATATATAGCTGGAGTTTTGTATTTAAAACGTAATTTGCAATGAAATAAGAATTAAAAACTTATGTACAAGAACATTTAAATATGAAAGTGTGAAAATTGTCAAGTTTCTGATAATATAACAAAATGTATCAGATTATGACTTAACAGAGGTATTACTACTAAAAATGCTCTCTGATTCTGAGAGTTAATGTAATTTTGGGAAACCTTATCTAATGCGGATCAAACAATTTTCCAAATGTATTACTTTTATACGTAAATAGAATTAAAAAAAAAAAGCAGTCATGAGGTCTGCCGAGAGAAGTTACAATTTAAAACTGTAAACAAACAGTTGTTATGTTTGGATATACAAATTGATTGTTTGATCTTAATTAAATCTTGTAAATGAAAACTGTTAATAAGTTGTACTAATAGAAACAGATATAATATTATCGTTAACACGTCACGTGACCATGTCGATGACGACTTACGTGCATTTACTTCCTATCCAAATCACGCTATAGAAGTTTTCCCTTCAATATATGAATATATGATTTCAATTGATATACTCATGAAGATATCTCGGAGATTTATTATTTGGTGTTTTCTTTATTTAATAGGGGCAAACGAGCAAGCGTGCCACCTGATGGTAAGTGATCACCGCCGCCCGTGGACACCCACAGCATCAGAGGAATCGTAGGTAACACACTTATTGGTATTTTTTGGCAGATTTTCAACTCGAGGTTGGTAGCTAGACAGGTAGGCATTAGAGAAAATCCTTCCACCATGTAAATGGTGTTTTAAAATAAATGGCTTATTTAGGGGCTTGCATTCTGTTGAGAAAAATATGTATATTAGCTAGATTATGAAAAAAAAAATGGTACTGACATGATCATCGAATGGCGCCATAGATGATCCCATGTTCAACAACGTGTGGGGAAGGTTACAGGACCTGGAGAAGCGGCCACGGAGTCCACTCGCGGATGGATCAACCCGAGCCCACTCTTCCCCATCGACCGATAACGTTATGCGGTCTAAAACATACGAAAACCAGTTTAACCTTTAACATTCATTACTGTCAAAGATTTTTTTAGCGTTACGGCCATAATTTCACCTGATCTTGAGTGACGATACGGCCCAAGTTGGTAGACACGCTAAACCTGTGGAGGAACTGGCTCTCGAGTGCAACTGCCGGAACACACCTATTGGTATTTGGCGGCAGATTTCAACTTGAGGGTGGTAGCTACCCAGGAGCTACAAAAAGCGGTACCATCATGCCACATACCTAGCCGAGGTAAGAAAGCAAAACCTTGCGGTTTGTCATGGTGGGCTCGTTGTCGAAATTACATTGAAACGTCTCGTAAAACTTATCTATATATGATCAGAGATACTAGGCAAGGTCTCTATTTGTACATTCTTCTTTGGAAATGTTATCGAGGCCATATCTCAAACAAGTTTGAAAAATCCAAAAGTGCACGCCTCATAATCTCAAAAATTTTTTTTTGTTTATTTAATTACAATTAAATCAGACCGTGAAAAGTTATAGGGTTCTATTCCTAATTATACTGAAGCGTGAGAAAAAAAAGACTGGATTAGTAAAGTAATTCAGTCGTTATCGTGATAACATACAGGATCCGCACATACAGACACACGGACGTCCAAGACAGAACAGTTTAAACTGTTTTTTAACTGGTCTAAATAACAAAAATGGCATCAAAAATATCATGAGTGTTATGATTTTTCTTGCCATGTGTTCGTATATATTAGGGTGGCGCAAAAACACCGACTATTTTTTTTTTCAGTCTCGAGTGAAAAAATGTTAGTTTTTGATGTTTTAAGAGCCCTCTCCAAAGAACAACTAAAAAAAAAATTAAGAGGTAGTTCCAAATTCCTTTCAATTTCAAAAATCGTCAAAAATCGTTTTTTTTTTTTTTAATTTTTATTTATTATTGTAATAAATAAAAGAAAAAAAATTATGGAATTTAAATTTAAATATTAAAAGGTCGCTCGAAAAAATTTAAAGTAATGAACTAATTTAAAAAAAATTTTGGGCGACCTTTCAGAATTTAAATTTTGAACTGAAACTTTCAGAAACTTATTGTTTTTTGGTCTATAAAATTTGACCGTAACGAGAAAAAAAAAATCGATTTTTGACGATTTTTTAAATAAAAAAAATTTGGAGCGACCTCTTAAAATTTTTTTTTTTAGTTGTTCTATGTATAGGGCTCTTAAAACATCAAAAACTAACATTTTTTCACTCGAGACTGAAAAAAACAAAATAGTCGGTTTTTTTGCGCCACCCTAGACTATATATTATTTTACAAGTGCAATATATGATACATAGAGACATTGTAAGTTTGAAAAAATCAGTTGTTTTGCGTGAAGTGACAGTAATACCCACCTCAACACTTCGCTTATGAGACGTGCAAAACTAAATCTCGTGACCGGAGTGTATTAAACACATTAATAAAGAGTGTATTAAACACATTGGAAACACAACATTTATATTTATATCATAGGTGTTAGTGGAGACATGTCTGTAAAGCTTCCGGATCACGAGATCCAGTTTCGATTATCATAAGTGCCTTCTCAGGGCCTAAATTAAATATAATACTTTGATTTGATTTTATTAGTGATGTTTCATTGATATTCTAGTCAAGAATGTCATTCCATACATTTTTGATTGCCCTTTACGCAAGCGAATGCGGGAGAAGACATCTTTTTAACACTTCGAATTTGTTTGTCAGGGAATTTTCAACTTTTTTTTTTCATCGTTGTCTATTAACGCGCTTTATTGTTTTTTAATAAAAAAAGTGGCATTTAATTTTTTTCCATATCTACAAAAATGTTATCGAATATACTATTGTATTGTCGGTTTTTTTTTAGGTAGACGATACGAAAATAAATATAGTTATAAAATTTTCTTATTCACAATATTAACTTAAAATAAGTAATTAAAGTTAAATTAAGTTTAACTTAATTAAATTAAAAAAATAAGTAAGTATAGAAATACCTGGAGCCCATCGGATTGAATACACGTGGAAATCATCTCCCCACTGTGATCCATCATTCTTAAACTTGCTGGTTAGTAAAGTATCACGACATTGGTTATCCATTATTGGTCCTCCATAAAGTATCTGCGTGATTGTAAAACAGAAAATTGAATACATTTCACCTAACAATTTCCATAATAATGATTTCTTATATTTATGCGAATATAATTCATTGAAATAAAACTAATTTAAACGGATTTTATCGCGGTTATTTATTGATTTTGATCCTGACGTTTCGAAAGCTTTTCAGTCTTCGTGGTCACGGGGCGGACTGAGGTGTAGGTTGTCCAGAAAAGTTCATGTTACTGTGTATACCTTTAATTTAATTTTTGTTATTTATAGAGTTCCGATCTACGCAGAAAGACCTCACAGTGTCTTGAGGTCTGGCAATTTGGCTTTTGGGCTCCGATATAATTAATTTTTTTATCAGATCCCAGGCTTGTGCTAGCTTCCAACCATCTTCTCTATTGAAATTTGGATGTTTTTAATTTCACTTGTTCAGAAGTCTGCAGTTGCTGAACATTCAGAAGAAGGCTTCAAACATTATCTTAGATTCGACAAGAAACAAATCCTTGCGAAAGAACATCGATTCCTACCTATGATGATTCGTGAGGCTATTGAAATTAAAAGACATCCAAATTTCAATAGAGAAGATGGTTGGAAGCTAGCACAAGCCTGGGATCCGATTACACATTTAATTAAATCGGAGCCCAAAAGACCAATTGCCAGACCTCAAGACACTGCGAGCTCTTTCTGCGTAGATCGGAACCCTATCAATAATAAAAATTAAATTAAAGGTAGACACAGTAACATGAACTTTTCTGGACAACCTACACCTCAGTCCGCTCCGTGACCACGCAAACTGAAAAGCTTTCGAAACGTCGACATCAAAATTAATAAATAACCGAGATAAAATCCGTTTAAATGAGTTTTATTTTGATAACAATTTCCATACAAATTACAAGTAATCAATTAATAAAATACCTTTGCTCGTTACAAAGAATCGTATATAAACGTACCTTATTACTGTAATCAGTGGGTCCACTGAACAGTTGTCTGTTCCCTCGAGCTGACGCTATTTTGATGACACCAGACGCGAAGTTTTGCCCGCCGTATTTCTTTAAAAACGGTTCCAATAGTATTTCTGTAAATTTGCGACGTTATATTAGAAAATTAATGTATACATTAACCAGCCATTTATCTTCCGTAACGAAAATCAATCGCAAGCCTCATAACACGAAGCGTTTGAGGCTTGTGCATTACTCTTAACATTGCAAAGTCTAGCAATTTTCAAGACATCAATGATCATTATTTTTTGTGCAGTTTGAACCAACTTGAAGATAGGGTACTTATTATATCGATAAATGATCATAGCGCGATGTAAGTCACTGTAGTCGATGTGACTGTTTACTTGTACAAGGTCTGCCACGTCAGCTAGTGTATTTATAATTAAAAAATAATTAAAGAGACGAAAGAACCCTATCATCAGGGGGGATATATATATTATTTATTTATTTATTTATTTACTCATTGGAAATCCAACAGCGTACATATACATAGTTAACGTACATATTTAAAAAACACATAACGCCATTACAGGATTTTACAAATATTAATAGTATATATACACTATATAATGCAATGTGGCAAATTAATATAAATAAAATAAAACCCAAAATGAGAATAGAAAAGAAAAGTTGTACAGTATTCATTATAAAATAATCGTGGCGCGTGATGTGTGCGTGCGTGTGTATATGTGCGAGCGTGAGCGTGTGTGTGTGTGTGTGGTGTGTGTGTTAGTGAGGGTGTGTGTGTCTTTGCAAGTGAAATGTGTGCTTATAGTCTAGAGTCCGTTATGAATGTTTATGAGTTCGATTCTAAATAATTTTCTGCTATACTAGAAAATATCTATATGGCTATACATTTTATTGTAAGTGCGAGCAAGGTGACACACTATCGAGTTTTGTGCATAGTTGGTATTAATGGAACATCAAAAAGTTGTGTATTATGTGTGCGATACTTGGGTGTTCGAAACGATATCAGGGCTAACTATGGTTAACTTTTCTGTTGTACCTGGGTATAACCAGTCTCCCTGAGGCAGCTTGGCTCTCACTTCGACAGTTCCGTACGTGAAGGCGAACGCTTTTGTCGCGACCCTGCCACTTACTACCGGCGGCAGGATATCAGCCCCTGAAGCCTGTCTCACACACGAATCTGCTGATGATGTACATCTGAAAAGGTAACACTCGAATTAAATACCTATGGTTTATTTTATAGTTAAGGTTTTAGTTTCACCTGAACTTAAGTGACGTTATGATCGAAGTATGTGGACACGCTAAACCTGTGGTGGGTCTAGCTCTAAAATGCTACTGCCGGAACACAATTATTGGTATTTGGCGGCAGATTTTCAACTTGAGTGTGGTAGCTAGCCAGTCTGGCATTAGGAAAAACCCTACAACCATGCTATGGTTCCCTTACAATGTATTACTTCACCGAAAGCTCAAGCTCATTGTATATGGATTCGAACTCGCGTCCTTTGACGCTGAGTCCGTTCACACTGCCACAGCTATTACCGCTTCAGGGCAGTGAACGTCTTTCTGCTGAATATTTTATTCATTCGAGTTAGTAAGACGAAGCAATAGCAATACAATAGCTACAAATCCTTATTTTCTTATTATACTCACTAATATCATAAATGCGAAAGTGAGTTTGTTTGTATGTTAAGCTTTCACTCGATCGATTATAATGAATTTCAGTATAGAGATAGATGGGAACCTGGAGAAGGTGATAGGCTACTTTTTCTCGCGAAAACCTTATTAGAAGTGGGGTAAAGAGAGTAATAAACTTTGTATAAAACTTTTTATTATGTCACCCGATTTATTTGCCGAAATCAATTTTAAGGCGAGCGAAGCGGGAAGTAAAATCAAGTGGTTAAATAATTTAATGAATAAGGAAGAGAAGTGTTAGTCGTAGTAACTTGTTTTTTACGATATATACATATAGGTATTTGGTGGCAGAATTTCTACTCGAGGGTGGTAGTTGGCCAAACGGACATTAGGAAAAGCCCTACCATCACACTAAGGTTCCATCACTGAAGCAAACGACAAGATTGTGTTGCTCATCCTGACTGTATTTTAATATAGCCACTTTATAACCACCACCGCGTCTTCCTCTTTTTATAAAAACATAAAATATATTCATTTACAAGCAATAAAGTGGGGCAACAACTTTTAAACAAAAGAATACATTTATTTCACTTACTAATTCGAGTACAGTTTTCATTAAAACTAGAATGTATTTCTATTTATTGGTTTTTTAATATGTATTAATGTGTTTTTTAAAGTTGAACGTATAAGTATTTAATACAAACATATATTTTATTTAGTTTCATTATGCAGTTAATCTTTAAACATGAGTAGTAGTTTTTCTTAGCTTCGTGTGTGTGTGTGTGTGTGTGTGTGTGTGTGTGTGTGTGTGTGAGTGTGTATCTATGTGTGTGCGTGTGTGTGAGTGTGTGTGAGTGTGCGTTTGTGCGTGTGTGTGTGTGTGTGTGTGTGTGTGCGCGCGTGTGTGTGTGTGTCATTCTACGCGAACCGTCCCTGATGGTGTAGGTATATACCACTACGATCCGTATCTGACTGCACGAGTATATACTTTCCATTAAGAGAATAAAATATATCACCTACAGGGTCATCACAAACATTGCCTACGTCGCGGCTGCTTCTTACATCCCACCGCTGTCATCATGAAGTAAACGATGTGAATGTGATGCTCATCCTGACCGTATTTTAATATACCCACTTTATATTACATTAATACCACTACCACCACCACAATCGAGTTGTTGGTATGGTTATATAAGGTCATTTACCCACTAAACAAGTTTAGAGTGCCGGAGTATATGGACTCGTTGGTGAAGCCGGGCTGGGTTTGTTGCAGCGTCGGCTTGATGTGCAGGTAACCGCCCGCCGTGAACACTGTGGGATCTGACAGTCGCTGGTACGAAACGAACGGGAACTCCTGGTGATGGGAGATTGTAGATCTTGTAATACTTTGTTCAGGTCGAGGAGTACGTAGAAATAATTGAATATAGTATTGTTTTGTTTTACAAGAAATATTAAGATGATTTCTATACTGTTTGTAATTAAAAGGTACATAGTTTTTTTTTATACTTAATGTTTAGCGTTATGGCTATAATCTCACCTGATCTTAAGTGACGATACGGCCCAAGTTGGTAGACACGCTAAACCTGTGTAGGAACTGGCTCTCAAGTGCAGCTGCCGGAACACACCTATTTGGTATTTGGCGGCAGGTTTACAACTTGAGGGTGGTAGCTACCCAGGCGGGCATAAGGAAATGCCCTACCACCATGATATGGTTTCCTCACGATGTTTTCCTTCACCGAAAGCTCAAGCTCATTGTAGGTGCTTGGGATCGAACTCACGTCCCTTGACGTGAAGTCGTACACACTACCACTGAGCTATAATCGCTTTTAACATAGGCCAAGCGATGATGGTTCTGTTGGTAGTATGTACGGATGTCGCGTCAATGGACGTGAGTTCGATTACACCTGCAATGAGCTCGGGATTTCGGTAACGGAAAACATCGTGAGGAAACAATAGCATGGTGATAGGGCTGTCGTTGGTATGATACGAATGGAAAATCCCGGTGATAAGAGAGAATAGATGAATTAAAATTTAAAAAATGAGACCTAAAAAGCTAAATATAGAATATTGAGTGGGTTTAAAATATTTCGACGCGGCTGTACAATATTTTGTCAAGATAAAAGTCGTAATCGAATTAAATAAACGTTACACCAATTTAACTACGATAATAAGGTTTTATAATGTAATTAAAAAAAAATATAGATACAATAAAAATGTACAGTGAAAAGAAAATTTAAAATTTATAGCAATACTAGGGAAATATAAATGTATATATTTGAAGCGATGATAGCTCAGTTGGTGGTGTATACGGAAGCTGCACTAATAGACGTGAGTTCGAAACCAACTACAATGAGCTTGAGCTTTCGTTGGAAGAAAGCATCGCGATAAAACCATCGTTTGGTGGTAGGGCATTTCCTTATTGTTTCCCTGGGATACTGTCAGCACATGACAGAACGTCTTTCTGCCCAGGAAGAGCAATGAACAGTGCTCGCAGATATTATCATAACACGGCATATATCACAAACCCTGTCATGAAGTTTAAGGCAGTCTGTTGGACGTATTCATTACATTTATTAGATGATAATGTATAAGCGAAATAAAAAAGAATCTACGGTCGAGATGATGTTTCCGAATGATGTTTTGAAAACATGTTTCCGAAGGTCGTCACGTTTTAATACGATTTTCGATAGATGTTTCTAATATTTTACATATTATTAACAATAAAATGAATTTACCTTATAGATCTTACGACTAACCATAATCTTATATGGAAAATAATTCCTTTAGATATGGACAATGGACATATATTTTTATGCTATATATGTTTAGCCTTACGGTCGATTGCACCTGATGTTAAGTGACGATGCGGCCGAAAATAGTGTACACGCTAAACCGAGAGAAAGGACTGGCTCTCAAGTGCAACTACCAGAACAGACCTATACGTATTTGACGGCAGATTTTCAACTTCAGGGTGGTATACATCAAGGTGGGTATTAGAAACAGCCCTACCAACATGCTATGGTTTCATCACGATGTTTTCCTGCATAAAAATCTCATGCTCGTTAAACTCACGTTCTACTAACTGAGATCGATTCATCAACTATTTCAACTGCATTCAGACCTCCATTTTTTTCTTGTATCAGACTCACTACATTGTCTTGTCCAAGCATATAACATTCCAGGAAATTGCATTCCAGGAAAAGGAGAAAGAAAATCAATTACTAATTAGTATTAAGCCAATTAAATCACCTACCTTATTACCGATTACAATAAAAAATAAAAACATTCCAGTATTAGCTAATGTATATTTAAAACACACGAAAAATATGTTAAAGTGAATTGTTTTTGTATGCAGTATTCTGGAGTTAGCTTTTATTCATTTAACAAAAGTCTAGTAGGTATATTAATTGTAGGTGCTTTTGGATTCCATTCTGCATAATATCACTGTGTCGTGAAATATGTAAAATATTAATTTGAATTTAACGTTAACGTAACGGGTTACCCATAATCGAAAGAAACATTCAGTCCAATGTGTTTATTACAACATTCAGTATAAATTGGGGTAAGTCTATTGAAATTTTATCAAGTCAATCAAATCAATTCAGTGATTGGCTCCTAATAGAAAAAAAGGGGAATCTATGTAATTAAGCAGTTTTGACACATCGATCCCGACTACGTTAATTAACTAATTACTGCAGTACCTTTTAGAAACCTTAGAATTCTAATACTGGATGAATAGAGACAATGAATCGTATTGAAGCGATTTTTCGTATTTTATTAAGTTTACAATTTAGCAAAATAGAACAGGTCATAGAGAATCACTCAAACCTGTGCTATTCACTAAAATGTTATGTTTTCTGCTATGGGTCACAAAATTATTAAATCAAATTTATTCTAAGCCAAAGTAATCTTGCAATTGGAACCACCAACGATCTTCCGGCAGGTCAATGATTAAGTATAGAGTGGCTTTTGGGATTTGAATTTAGTACTGCAATTTGACATAGATCCACTTTTAAAACGGTTTTAATGGATTAAATTCTTCAAGATACTTACTGGATTGTTAACAGGTATGAATTGCTCAATCTGCCAGTTCCTTTCGTCCAGTTCGTCGAAGTTATCTTCGAAGAGCGTGTCACCGGCGCAAGCGATCCCTCCACGAACCATACTCACGGTTGGTTTGCATTCGCTTGGAGTTCCCGCACCTTTGTTGGACTTATCTCCTGGTTCTGGTAAAATACAGCTTAGTTAAAGACGCACTGCATTGGAATATCAATTTTTTTTTATACTTAAGGTTTAGCGTTATGGCCATAATCTCACCTGATCTTAAGTGACGGTACGGCCCAAGTTGGTAGACACGCTAAACCTGTGGAGGAACTGGCTCTCAAGCGCTGCTGCCGGAACACACCTATTTGGCGGCAGGTTTACAAATTGAGGGTGGTAGCTAGCCAGGCGGGCATTAGAAATGGCCTTACCACCATGCTATGGTTTCCTCACGATGTTTTCCTTCACCGAAAGCTCAAGCTCACTGTAGGTGCTTGGATTCGAACCGACGTCCCTTGACGCGAAGTCGTGCACACTACCACTGAGCTATCATCGTATTATTGTATTTCATTGGTAATTAATTAATTTTAGTTTAACTATAGATAAGAATTTGCATGACTTTAATACAACTATCTAAACTGCATAATATGTAAAACACTTATATAAATACTGTTGATAACTGTACATTTGTATATACAAACATAAGAATTGTATACTTAGTAGTATTAGGTAGTCAAGAAAGTATGACAAGCTACCGTTTAGATCCCATCAATAAACTCTATGACAAAGTTGACATTTTGTATCAAGTACTTTATTCAATCTACATTATAGTTTATTTCATTTGTTGATTACTATAATGGATTAGTCCTAACAGTTTCGGGCGATATTAAAAAACATGTAAAATGCTCGCGGGTTAAAAATGGACTCAGCTGATTTTTGATGTCACCTGATATCATTCGTAAGATACGAATGACTCGATACATGTGAAACACTGTCGAATCAACGTTACTCATTTCGTATCACCGAGACGTCGCCGCGAAAGTTTTCCGACTTACAATGAACTGAAACCGTTATATATCGTGACAATCAACCCACATGCTTATATTCAATACAAGTAATATTGCTTGCGAGATTTATTTCGTATCATTTGTAATGGCAATATATTTGAAGGTCGACCCGACCTCAGGAGGTCGTTTTGAACTTCCGTCCCTGTAAAAGTTTAATTTTACAAACCTGGGACTGTATAGCTCAAGTTGTCTTTGATATACCCCTCTCTGTTTATAGACACGAAGACATAATAATAAATTGTATCTCCAGGATTCAGCACCACGTTCGGGTCCTCGAACACCCATCTTCCGTTAGTGGGCTGCAGTATCTCACCAGATAATGTGCCAACGTCGGTCTTTCCGATAGTTCGGTTGATGTTTCCGTGGAACACGAAGATACTGAGGTTTGGAACATCTGTAAAGACGATAATCAATTGTGAAGTGAACCTTCTTGTAAAAAGACTTTTTGTTAAGAGACTCAAACTGTGCTATGTGCTGTGATGTTCTATGGATGTCGCGATCTACCGAAAGACGATCGCTGTGTCAACGAAATCCAGCAAACTCTTACCACTGCAATATATTATTCATAACAAACTACTAAAAATAACTAAACAAAATATTGCAAGTGGCAAATGTTTCTGCGATGCTAAAACAAGAAAAAGAAGACCGCTTTTATAGTGGGGTAATGCATTTAGGCATACCTTTCCAATCCGGGAGGATTTGGAAGGTTATGTGGGACTCGCCGAAGCTAATCGCCGGGAATACACACTAAAACCCCAGGGCCATCTGTCACCTTACTGCAATCACCGCATAACCCTGGCGACCGGCCCGGCTTGATGGTAATCCGGGACCCGTCGAGGCAGCCTAGCGAGCTATCCTCTCAGACAGCCAGACTGGTGCAATAAAAGGCTAATCCCACGACCCGCCCTCTCAGTCCAGCTTAGGGCGGCGGGAGGGCCCGAGTATCGACCCCTCCTGCAAACCGGGCGTCTGTGTAAGAGAGGGTGAAGAAAAAAAGAGAAATCCTGACCCGGTCAAGTGAGACTCAATACCTCGCCCAAATACAAGCCATATAATGGGGTAGGTGTTGGTTGAAATACTTTCTAACTCTACTATTGTGTCCTTCAGTGAAGGTAATAATTAACTTCCTTAAAAAACTCTCAAATCACGAGTAAATTTGAACGTGGTAGTTAAGAATTAAATATGAAAGGCGCTTCGAACGCTGACCCATTCTGGTTTTGTGAGAATATTAATTTTATTAGAATTATTACCCAAAAAAAACTTTACTAACCTTTCATTTCCTTGTTCTCATTCAAGAAGATATATTTATAACAGATAAGTTTTTATTAATTTGCCAAACACTATCATAGGTTTATATGAATATAAGCTGTGCCCACGACTTTGTTCGTGCAAACTTTATTTATATTTCGTATACTTTAGGACATGTTTTTCAACTTCTGGATATGATTTAATTATGCTAAATGTCTGTCACTATGGCATATATTGTACATACCTATTTGAAAGTTAGTCGTATTATCATATTTAAAATGTTTTCTCCTGGTAGGTTCCATAAGTTTGGCGAAGCATGCATCAAGGGTTTCACCTTATCGATGCTTGAGTTGCCAAGGAGTTTCAATATTACAAAATTTGAAATATATATACCTTATCCTTTACGAAGGCATAATGCTTAAACCTTAACTATAAAAAAATTGACCTAATTTTGATTTTTCAACGTGATTAAAATTTTTGCAAAAATTTTACATGCACACTAATATCAGTAACAGTTTTATTGTGTTTATAAATATTACTAGCGACTCGCCCCGACTTCGATCGTGTGGCACTAATTATCTTACCATAAAATAAAATAAAAAGTATATTAATTACATCGCTACCAAACTTCACTAAACGCGTTGACCCTATTTAATGTTGTCTGAAAAATTAATTAAATAAAATATCGGAGTGATGATAGCTCAGTGGTAGTGTGTACGACTTCGCGTCAAGGGACGTGAGTTCGAATCCAAGCACCTACAATGAGCTTGAGCTTTCGGTGAAGGAAAACATCGCGAGGAAACCATAGCATGGTGGTAGGGCTTTTTCTAATGCCCGCCTGGCTAGTTACCACCCACAAGTTGTAAACCTGTCGCCAAATACCAAATAGGTTTGTTCCAGCAGCTGCACTTGAGAGCCAGCTCCTCCACAGGTTTAGCGTGTCTACCAACTTGGGTCGTATCGTCACTTAAGATAAGGTGAGATTATGGCCATAACGCTAAACCTTAAGTATAATAAAAAAAATTGTAAAGTCGTTTTGGGCGGACATTACGTACACAAATTTTATAAACAAAAAGGAAGACTAAATCATTTCCTAGTACTTGAGCCGTATCGTCACTTAAGATCAGGTGAGGATATGTCCATAACGCTAAACTTTAACTATAAAGAAAAGAGGTACATTATAAGGGTTCGAACTGAAGTTCATTGACGACACATCCGATCATGCTACCACAGAGCCATCATTACACACACACACACAACACATTTTCGGTTTATCGTGTTTTGGGATCAGCTGTTGATGCTTTATTGCTCCTATTAAGATGTCATTAAAATTAATTTTACCTATTTAAGCCAGTGCTATGTAAACTAGTGACGGCCATGTGCTCGAAATTCGACCATAATTAATTTAAATTATAAGTTTGAACATTATTAACGTTTTGTTATCACAGACTTCTATTAATGTATAAGGTTATGTTTGACATTCAGTAAAAACAAACAGTATTAAACTATAAGCTATATTAAAAAAAACTTGAATCCTTCGTAAACTCATAAGAAGATATTTTGTAAAAAAAGAAACGTCCGTCTTACTCATTATATCCGGGGAATAACATTACTAATGACTTTTTATCAGAAAAATAACACGTCCATTTCTACGAACGAAAACGTCACGGATTGTAATTAGTATATTCGGTTTTCATTTATTTGAGGAGTTAATGCTAGTAATGTAGAATTTAATTATATTTCGTATAGCTTTGGGACTTATTATGCTTAGTATAATTATTAATTTCACAAATGTTTTATATAAATATTTAAACTGAACCATATAGTTACATCTCACAAGGAAATTCATTTACTAGAACATTTTAATTTTTATACTCTGTCTCCTAGAGACGCTTTGGTTTTATGGGGAAAATAGTTACCACCGAGATTTTTTTTATCAAAATATAGGATTCGGTTTCAACGTGGTGCGTGTACACATATACGCAGTTATATTTAAATGATATGAAGTATACATAAAATATTAAACATATTTTAACAATAAATATATTGTACTATTTTTAATAATATTACGAAATAGAAAAGTTTATTTGAACGTACTAATCTTCAGAACAACCAATCGGATTTCACTAAATGATTTTGTATTGTAAAGCGAAATCACTGGGGAAGGTTTTAGGAGTTACTTGAAATGTTGCAAAAACAGACAAAAATGGTTAAATATAATGCAATAAATGGTAAAATATAGTGAATAAAGTCACGAATACAGTTAATTAGAAAATATAATTATATTGTCTTGCACACAGAGCAGACTGTAACAGTGGTAAATTTATCGAAAGATCTGTCAAAAACATAATAAACGCCCGGCTGTTTGTTAAGATATTTCAGGAAATAAATAGTTTGGAAAATCTAAAAGTGCACGCCTCATATCGTAATTATAAATAAACGGCATAGATTTAAGCATCGATGTTAAAAGGAAGTAATCCAATATCATTCTTGAGCTATTAAAAAATAAATGCTCCCTATACATTAAGTTTTTTAGACGTAATTGTTACACATTCATTGACACTGACATTTTTTTTAGTATATAAAGAAAAAATGAATTTAAAAATCATTTAGTGTAATAGTGAGAGTAATATCTCGATAATCTCATTGCTATAAAAATACAAAAGATTTAAAATAATGATAATTGAAGTCTCGAAAATTGGTCGACTTTGTAATGTCGAGAGTAATGCACAACATTAAACGCTTCGCGGTTGAGGCTTGCGTGCAATATTCAAAATAACAAAAGTTCACGTTTCATTTAATTTAAACCTGTAGATTGTGGTTTCTAACAATCTAGTAACTAATAATATTACTAAAACAATGTTATAATAAAACCATAACACACAAATTGACAACACTCAAACAAAAATATTGGATACCAAAAACAGGGTACAAATTGCACGTCATATGAAGCGAAATAATGAGATGACAACAAAATGACGATAAATACTTAGGAATTCATTTATCGTTTAGCTTTGGCGAATTATTATCAATTTATGGCAACAAGAAGTTCAAGATCACATACGTTAGTATAAAGGTCATACTTACCCGGTATAGATGCCTTAAATCCTTTTGGCTTGAACACTTCTATTTTTACTTCGGGCACTTTATTCTGGCAATCGGATAATTGTAAAATAAACGCAAATATTAACGCGCGTCCTAACTTAATCGTGGCCATTTTGATACTGACAATACATTTATAATTTTACGAGAAACGAAATACTGGTTTCAATGTGTATTATATGACTCATTTGAAGATGTCAGTGCGAAGTATTGGCAGTTATAATAATCGGGTTTAAAGATAATTGTCAAATTAATATTCCGTCGTAAGTTGGTATAATGCGGCCGAGTTAAGATAGAAGTTGATGTTATTACGTTAGAATATATCTATTATGTATCCTATTTTTAGTATTATATTTCATACATCTAATAAAACTGTAATTCAAGCAAATCAGTTAAATGTTATTTGACAGATATAACTTACTTTTTTATCGATATAAAAGCAACAAACATGTTTATTTATTTGTCTTCGTAATCTGTAAACGTGACAATATTTGTTTGTTTGTTTGAACGCGCTGATTCTTAGAACTCCCAGTTGGATTATTAATATTCTTTTTATATATTATAGAAAATATAAGAATAATAGCAAAGTTGTATTGAAGAAAGCCACAAAATTCGCCAAAACTTATTAAATATTTTTTATATCCACGCGAACGAAGTCACGGGCACGGCTAGTAAATGACAAATTATTTATGTAAACGAAGTTCTTTATACATTATTACATTGTGGATAAGCTTCAATAGGTACCTATATAAAGTGTTTGATAGTATGACAAAAAATAGATCCTGAATTGTTCAGGACCGTAATTTTTATAGGTGCAATCGAAGTTGTGAGATAAAAAGTTAAATGATAAATCAACGTTGTAAAAGTTGCTTGATAATGGACGGGGCCAATGAGTTCATGTGTAAAAACAGTGTTAAGGAAAATATTCTATCTCTGGGATGCCCCTGGATGATAGAACAATGACTTGCACTTTACGTTTAACGGTTGGAACCTTTTTTCTTAAGGTGGGAAAAAAAACTTAGTTTATAGGTTTTAGCGTTATAGCTAAACATGCTAAGCCTGTGGAGGGACTGACTCACTAGTGCAACTGCCGGAAGATACCTATAGATATTAGGCGGCAGATTTTTAACTTTAGGGGGGTTGGTATCCAGGCGAGCATTAGAAAAAGCCTTACCACCATGCTATGGTTCCATCACGATGTTTTTCTTCACCGAAAGCTCAAATTCATTGCTGGGATTCGAACTTGACCCTATAAGCTACTACTGAGTTGTCATTGCTTTGTGCCTTTATGTATTGTCATTCACAATTTGTCGGCAATGTACGAGAGAGGTCTTTTTTTTGTGCGTGGGGAAATGCATTTACCTATCTCCTCCCAGCTGGGTAATGCATAAGAGGTGTATGTGGGACTCGTGCAGCACGAACCACCGGCAATACCCACTAAATCCCCACTATGTTCGTCTGTTGCCTGTTTTGCTCAGGGAGCAATGAGCTGTTTTAAATTTGGAAATATAAATTCCATCCCTAATTTGAGTAAAGATGAGTCCTTCACACAAATTTTAAACTCTAATAAGTTTTGTTTTCTCGAAGAACCAAACCAAGTCGGATCTAAAGTTTGCATGGTGGTAGGGTTTTCTCTAATGCCCGACTGGCTAGCTACCACCTTCAAGTTGAAATTGTGCCGCCAAATTCTAATAGCTGTGTTCCGGCAGTGGCCCTTGAGAGCCTGTTCCTCCACAAGTTTTGCGTGTCTACCTACTTGGGACGTATCGTCACTTAAGTATGAGTGAGATTATCGCCATAAATATTCTTTATTTATTTATTCAGCAATTAATTTATGAACGAGATAGCAGCTAACGTTAGTTAATATAGAGATAGTAACAGATAAAGTTACTACTGAAGTATAAGTTTGGATTTTTTTCTTTTTACTTTATACTTCTACTATGACATAACCATGACATGAGAAAGTGTATTAGTGATAATGTTGCCCGTGCTGGTAAATAACTTAGGAAATAAAAAAGGGGAAATTTATTGTCGCACAAACATGAACAGTACAAAAAATTAAAAATAAACATGAAATACAGGAGCGTATTTGACGAAGTTATTCAGCTACTTGCTACATACAGCATAATCTTCCGGTAGATACTGAAATGAATTGGTTTTCAATAAGAGACTTTCACTTAACTTCCTTAATTATAGATAAAAATAATTATAAAATAAACGTATGGATCGTCTCGTAAGTCCGAAGTATTAAAAAAAATCACTCGACACATTCAGTACCGTAAGATATACTAATAAATACACGCTATAATTTTTTATAGAACAGATTTTTTTATATTTTATTATTTTAGCGTTATAGTCGTTAAGTGACGATACGGCTCAAGTTGGTGGGCACGCTAAACCTGTAGAGAGACTGGCTCTCAAGTGCAACGGTCAGAACACACCTATAGATATTTGGCGGTATATTTTGAACTTGGGGGTGGTATCTAACCAGGCGGGCATTAGAAAAAGCCTTACCACCATGCTATGATTTCATCGTGATGGTTTTCTCCACCGAAAGCTGAAACTCATTGCTGGGATTCTAACTCGTCTTTTGACGCGGCGTACGTATATACTACCAACTGAGCTGTCATCGCTTCACACAAATGTTATCTTGTAAATTATTTAAATCAGAATTTTGCTATCACCACGCATTTAAGTTTGTAGGATAAGTGAAGTCATTATTAGGCGACCAAGCAAAGAACAATGTATATCGGATATCCGCATTTCACTGCACACCATTACAATAAATGCATGAAATTAGTAATAATAAAAATTAAAAGCGTAATGACTTCAAACATTTATATTAATACACAGTCGGAAAATTTAACACTTGATTCACTTCACATAAATTTTGAAGCTACAAAAACACATATTAAATTTGAATATAAAAATATAAAAAAGACCGGAATTTTTCATGTATGCACGCAAAGGACCTGAAACAAAAGGAAAAAGATATTGCTTAGATATTTGAAAATTATGGATTGTATTAATATTTTTAAAGTAAGCAAATAATGCTAGGTGATAAGAAGACACAAAACTCTAGTCGATCGCATACCGATCAGTATATTTCACGTGTAACCTTCGGCTTAGTAGCACTCTTACTTGTGTCATGCCACAGGATCAGCTAACATATATTCAGCTCTCAAGAGATCTGCAAACCGGTAAAAGATAACTGCCTACCTATTATATTTTGAAAAAACAACAGCAATCAATCTAATAGTGCACGCCTCATAACGTAATTATAATTAAAGGACATAGATTTATACATTCATATTAAATAGTAAGTAATCCGATGACATTTTAGATCTAGAGCTATTAAAAAAGAAATGGTCCTATACGTTAAGTTTTTTTAGATGTAATCGTTACATATACACACAGACATTCGGATGTCCACGAAAAAATGTATCAATAACTTTTGTTTTAGTATATAATGAAATAAATTAATTTAAAAATCATCTAGTGAGATGGTGAGAGTATTTCTTTGTATAATAAAACATTTGAATTGCCGTAAAACTCAAAAGAATTAAAATAATGATCATTGAATTCTCGAAAATTGCTTGACTTTGGAATGTCAACCTCAAATGCTTCGCGTTATGAGGCGTGTAATATTTGCTTCGACATAGCTAATTTGCATTATGTAACCACCTTAAATATGTGCTTAAGTTGTCTAAATAATGCTGATTATTTGCTAATCGCTTTGCTTTTGAAACGGATGTAATAGGGAGGATTATTTGTCTGTAGCCGGTGCTTCTTTTAGATTATACTGGGGTTGCTTTCATACACAGTACTGATGGCACAATGTAGTAAAAACTACCGAGGATCGTAGAAGCTTTATTAGAAGTAATAACTTATTAGAATCAAAAGGTTTCTTGGAAGAAGAAAATTAAGTCTAGTGTAGATACTGTCTACCAAGTAAGACTACCGGAACACACCTATAAGTATTTAGCAAGAGAGATGTTTTTTATTGTTAAGTTTTAGCGTTTTGGCCATAATCTCACCTGATCTTAAGTGATGATCCGGACCAAGTTGGTAGACACGCTAAACCTGTGGAGGGAATGGCTCTCAAGTGCAACTGCTGGAACACACCTATTAGTATTTGACGGCAGATTTTCAACTTAAGGGTGGTTGCTAGCCAGGTGGGCATCAGAAAAAGCGCTACAACCTTGTTATGGTTTCCTCACGATGTTTTCCTTCACTGAAAGCTCAAGCTCAATGTAGGTGGTTGGATTGGAACTCACGACCCTTGACGCGAAGTCGTACACACTACCACTGAGCTATCATCGCTTCAAAATGTTCAACTTGATGGTGGTATCAAAATTCAGGCAGGTGTTAGAAGGTATCTTTTTACCGTACTATGTTTTACCACGATATTTTCCTTCACCGAAAGTTGAGGTTCATTGATAGGATTCTAAATCACGTACATCGACTCGGTATCAGTATATGTTACTATTTAGCCATCATTGAAGAAGTTTGATTTGAAGATGTTAAAGATTAAACAATCAAGTCACCTGTTAGAGTGCAAAGACTTTGACATAATCGATTTGCAACGCGCTTGTATCCTCGAACCATGTGGGTAACCACTCGTTACGCGCCTCCCAGAAGTTCAGCATGGCTTTCGTGGCGCTGTTCCTCCAGGGCTTATTGGTGAGCTCGTCGGAGAAATCGTTAACTCCACCAACGTTAATACCTAGTGATATGTAGAACTGTCGAGCGAAATAGAAGGCATTGTTGAAGCTATTGACGAGCTCTAATTTGATCGGTAGTATAAAAGATTGGGAACGAAAAATGATGTAATGAAAAATGATGTGCCCCATGATTTTTGTTTTTTACTTTTTGACCCGTTAAAAAGTTGGTTATGAATCGATTATAACGTTTTTATCGAGAAACAATCAAAACAACTTCTTTCACATTAATGAAAATGTGCATGATATGACATGAGAATTGTCATCCACTTCTGCACTATGGTCCAAATTTCAAATATATAACTCATCGTAAAGGCATAAAGGGGAGTAAATTAATTAAAACATTGTAAAAATGTACAATAATTTTCTTCCAATTACAATTTTCTCATATTTCCAATAATTACTATGATCTGATTTCTACCAGTGAGCAGACATCAATATATGTTAATAGACTATCTGGTATAGTAGACTTTGTTGTAACCTTTTTTTATTTATCGTTATGGCCATAATATCATTGTAAGGACCACAAAACCTAGTAAGTTAGGACCAATTGGTTAGTTGGGATCGCGAATCTTTGTTCGTTTTCCGGCAGTAACCCAAGCCAAGGTTTGGCCATTTTGATACCCTTGCGTCCGCTGCCTCGGGGCTGAGTTCCCTCAGCATTCGCCCCAAAAAGTTCGGTGAAGCTGTCAAAGCCCTTATGGCTAAAAGTGTATGTCAGGTCAAAAAAAAAATCTATAGGTAACTAGCCAGATGGGTATTACAAAAAAGCTCTACCAGTTAACAGTTAGTTTAGATAAATATATACCATGTCGTCGAAAGGCGCCATAGCGGTTCCCTTTTGCCATCGTCGTACGGAATCGTACATGAGTTTGTTCGCTTCTTCATACCAATTCTCCTCCGGTCTCACTTCACCATATATTTGTCCGTCGACAGACACAGTAATGCCATCTGTTATAATAAATACCTTGTCAAATTACACGCTCAAGTATCAGGAATCCGCAAATAACGCAAATATATTTGTGTGTTAACAAATTCCTAATAAAGTACACTTCATTTTGTTTTTGTATATCTATAACAGTTTTATTACATTATGTATACATTTTTACCTATTAAATGAATTTTTAAATGTTACCATTCTTCAGATCATTGACTATGGCATTCTTATTTTTAATTATTCCATATATGAGGAAAAGCTATGATTTCACTCTTACGTCACAGTGGGTTGGTGTATAATTTAAATTTACGAAGTTCGTGTTCCAAATTCTGTCAGAACGTCGATTACGAAAACGCGTATGTTTTTATATACTTTTCAAAAACAAAACAAGCGGTGTTTTAGCACCAGCAATGGAACGAAAACAATATTGAAATTAAGCACATTAGAAACAAGTGCTTTTTTCTACTTTGTTTTTTAACCAAACTATGGCATGTTAATACGTGGTGTTTTACGGTGGTATACGGGGTATTTTTGGGTATAAAAAATCAGTTACCAGGTCTCCATTCCAAGGTGTAGTTATGGAAACTATTGCTCCAACTCTCGAAGCGCATTTTTTCTTTCAAATGGGCTGATCTGTGAATGGAATTAACACATGCATTACTTAACCAGTTGAATGTTCTATCTTTGCGTAACGGCAAATTTAAAACTTTTTTTAAATTGTGAAACTAGGTATACTCGATGACTTTGTTTATGTGTTAAGAAAATCATAAAGTGGCTACTGAAGGTAGTAAAACAAAATCTGTAATGTAAAATCTCAGAGATTCGAATGAGCTTCGGCTTTCCCCGAAGGAAAACGTCGTGATTAAAACATAATATGGCTGTAGAGCTTTCAATAATGCCTACCTCGCTAGCTAGCACGTTCTAGTTGAAAATCTACTGCCAAAAATACCTATAAATGTGTTCATAATTTTAGGCCACATCGTTTTTTAATATCAGGTGATATTGTAGCCATAACGCTAAACTTATAAAAAAATATACCAAACTGAAGACAAGATGCTGTAATGGGCATAGCATTCTTGTTCTTGCAATAGTCTTAGATGCTTGTAGGTATTCCTTAGCATGTGTTTTTGAAATACTTTTTAATGGAATAGGGGGCAAACGCATATCACCTGATGGTAAGTGATCGTCGCCGTACACCCACAACACTAGAAGAATCGCAGATGCGTTGCCTGCCTTTAGTGGAGAGACTGACTCCAAAGTGCTACTGCTGGAACACCTAATGGTATTTGGCTGCAGATTTTCAACTTGAGGGTAGTAGCTTGCCACGCGAGCATTAGAAAAAGCTCTACAGCCATTCAACACGCCTGTTTTGTTCAAAGCAAATAAGCATAGTACCTGCACGGCTCAGCGTCGCACAAAATCGGGCCCCCGTACAGCTTCTTCGAGAATTCTAAATTCCCTTTGACGCAGGCTATGCGCATTATCCCAGATGCGTAATTCTGTATACCGTAAACGCTGTCTCGTGGTTCCAGTTGAATTTCTAAAAATAAATAGAACTTCTTAGCTATGGGTTGGAGCGTTGTGTGTGTGAAGAAGGGAACTCCGAGCTGTTCTTGATACTTTGACACGGATGTAGGTTTAAGGGGCGCGTGGACATCCACCTCCACTACCTTTGTTTCTCTGCCTGCACAGCCAAATTGGTAGAAGCTTAGTACTTCTACTAGAAGAAGAACTTACTACAGTCTCAAGTAGGCCAAAATCTTATATTACATTATGAAGCGATTTTTCTGGTACACCTCTCGCTGCCATTTCGACCGCGTACTTATAAACTATCTACGTAGTCATTTCTATTGACGTTATTTAGTAGCTTGTATTATTCATATATTTTATAGAAATAAAACTTTATTTATCTATATTTATTATTTATTAACCCAGCCTCTTCGTTTTTCTTTTCAACCAATATACCAGAATCGGATGTATTTTTTACATATTGTGTATAGTAAATTTGTTACAATTACAAGGGAGTTAGTTGACAGTTGAAAAAGTATTATAAAGTGTGCTGATTACAAATTTAAATTATAAATTAATATTATATAAAGTAAATTAAAATGTTGTTACTAACGAACTGAAAACGAAAGTGATTAATACAATCCAAATATTATGTCTAGTTAAGTGAATATTTTTTAAAGAAATCTTTCTTTCAAATACGTTCTTGTTATTGTAATAAGTCGCAAATAATGTCATATGATAATAAAAATGCATAATTATTTAAGATATAAAGGAATAGACAATAATGAATAAATCTACATAAAGTCTCATACTTAGAGTTAGAAGATTGGTTAAAAAAAAACTTAATAACAAAAAATAACTTACTATTAACTGAAACTTTTTTGGCCACGTAAGTTTTTTCTCTATATATTTAATAGTAGCTGTGTCCGCGACTTCGTTCGGGTGGAAGAAAAATTTTATTTAATTATTTTGGACCGTTTTTTGTAAGGCTTATTAATACTGCTTTGCTCCTATTGGCAGTAGCGTGATGTTAAATATCATAAAGTCTTCACAATTATTGCTCTTACAAATACAAAGTAAAACTAAAGTTTGACTGGTAGTCCCTGAGATTAGCGCGTTCAAACAAACAAACATCCTTTTCTGCTTCATAATATTACTTAAGATAAAAGAAAAATATTTACCAGGTATAAGCCAATCTCCTTGTGGAGTCTTTGCCCGGACCTCTATACGACCATACTTGAAAGCGAATCTATTTTTCGTTGTAACTTTGCCGGTTATGACGGGTGGTAAAATCTGAGGTCCAGAAGCCTCCCTGCTACATTGTGGAGTGCCGACTAACCCTGTGCATCTGGGTAAACAGAACCAAAAATGTATACATATATATATTTTAGGAACAGTATTCATTGTTAATGATCTTTAAATTATATATAAGTTATTTTATTGGAGGTTTAGCGACATAGTCAATTTAAACGAAATTGGGCTTCTCTGTAAAAAAGGTATATATTTTGTTATAGTTATTTATTGTAAAGTTTAATAAACACTTTATTAGTAATATTACCCGTAAAAAAGAAACCACATTAAGTGTAAGTGATTAAAGTGTCGATTCCCAAATAAGAACTATATTTACGGAATACTGGATACATAAAGATATTTTTTCATTTTTCTCATGAACGGTACACGATTTAACACCCCTCTGGTGTTTGCAAGTGCATTGTCGGCCTTTATAGGAGGGACTGGATCTCAAGTACAACTGCCGGAACACACCTATTGATATTTGGCGGCAGATTTTCAACTCGAGGGTTGTAACTAGCCGGGTGGGCATTAGAAAAAAACTACCACCATGCTATGGTTTCCTTACGACGTTTTCCTTCACCGAAAGCTCAAGCTCATTGCAGGTGGATTCGAACGCACGTCCCTTGAGGTGGAGTCCGTACACACCACTACTAATTATATAAAATTATAGATATTCATTTGAAACTGACGATAAGCTCAATTTGAAAAGATAGATAGTGTCGATGAGATTTTTATAAGATCTACAAATACTTCGGTTAAAAAAAACCATGCGATAAAGATAAGTTAACAGGTAGACAGTTACTTCTATTTTGAACAGTGTTTTCATGTTTAGTTAAATTTGTATCGACACTCAGTTGAGCACACGTCTTCTCAACGAAACAAAATAAACTCGGAACATCATTATTATAGCGCAATTTTTTAGCACCATAACAAAAGTTCGTATGCGACATGAATGAACATTTAAATAAATAAAAAACGAGTGGTTTTGTGGGACACCAGATAGAAACGAAGTTCCTTATTATAAAAATATTAATTTCAAGTTCTATTCGAGATATAAAGAAAATAATTATTCATTTTATTATTATGATTTTTTTATCGATAAAAATAAAATAGAAACTACTTTACAAAATTATCTTAACACCTCTATTTTGTTTACGATGGTTTATAAAAATGTATAGTAATAACGGTCATCACGTAGACTATACATTAGACACTGTATAGCCATCATACATAGACTATGCATAAAAATCTTACGCTAACGTTACGGACGTTTTTGCCGGCTACGGTATTCCTCCGCAACGCCCCGTAAGGAACTTCGTTCCAATAAACCGCATCGTAACGTAAACAATAACAGGAATACATGTCACGAATTCAAAACAGGATATTTCATGTACGGAAATGACACTGTTCGGAATATTCAAGAAACTGAAACAAACAGCCGAATTCTGAGAACGGAAGTTTTCCTCCTCGTTATTATATCGTTGAAACAATAAATACATGGACTGTCATTGAATCAAACTGTTGCGCAAACTAAATATATTCCTTGTGACTATAATTTTAGTAATAAGTTTTTTTATTTATTTTTATCGCAGTTCGTATGAACTAAGCTCGGTAGAGTCCACAAAAAAAAAAAAACAATCTTAGAGTATAAAATCAGCCTTTGTGGATATTATTGATTTTCCTGATGGCTACTCTCACCTGTAACCAGAACCAGTACGAAAGTAGCTCCCGAAATGTATAGTAATATCATGAAGTGGAAAAATTTGTTTGAATGCACTTGTTTTGAAGCGATGATAGCTCAGTGGTAGTGTGTACGACTTCGCGTTAAGAGACGTGAATTCGAATCCAAGCACCTACAATGAGCTTGGGTTTTCGGTGAAGGTAAATATCTTGAGGAAACTGTAGCATGGTGGTAGAGCTTTTTCTAATACCCGCTTGGTTAGCAACCACACTCAAGTTGTGAACCTGTCGCCAAATACCAATAAGTGTGTTCCAGCAGCTGCACTTGAGAGCCAGTTCCTCCACAGGTTTAGCGTATCTACCAACTTGGGCCGTATCGTCACTTAAGATCAGGTGAGATTATGGCCATAACGCTAAACATAAGTATAAAAAAAATCATAGGAACTACCAGTCGGATTTTGAATATTATTTTCATTTGTGATAGAAAAATAATTGAGGAAAGATTTAGACTACTGAACATCACACTACCACCGATAGGAACAAAGCTGTATTGAAAAAAGTTACAAAAACGGACAAAAAAATATTCAGTATCTTTTAGTTCCACGCGAACGTAGCCACGAGCACGGCTAGTTTAGAAATTATTGGGTTGTTGTGGTATTCTTTTAGTGGATGCTTCAAGGTACTTCTCACCCAATGAGTCACACATATCTCTCTTATAGCTCATATTCCGAGAGGATAGACTGTATTTTTTGACCACGTTATCTAAAAAAGATGCATCATTGTCATGTCGGTCCACACTTCTTTCAGTTGCTTGATATACAATTGAAAATCTGCAGTCAAATAACTATAGGTCTGTTCCGACAGTTCTACTTCAGACCCATTCCCTCCACTAGGCTTAGCGTGTCCACCATCTTGCGTCACATCATGACTTAAATTCAGGTGGATGGCCATAACGTGAAAACCTATAAACTGTAAAAGAAAGCTCCATGTGCATGGTGAATGCGAATCAGTTGGGTATCAGTCCTTACTTTGTGTAAAATTAACCACCTACGAAACTAAGTTACGCTGAAGAAATATAAAGTTACCTGTCGGACAGTGCCAGGGATTGTCTGATGAAGCCCTGACCGAATTGCGATTCTAGAGTGACAGGTCTAATGGACAATCTTCCATCGGCGACGCGTAAACATTTGTCGTTCAAGTAATACATGTTAAAAGGATAATCCTGGAATGTAAATAAATTGTTCAATTGATTTATACAACACGTATAGTATCAATAGTAGTAAATACTTAAACCATATACCAAGGATTACGATTACAAGCTTTCAAACATTAAATCGTAGCAATTATACTAGAGGAACCTTTAGATATTAAAATGTGTAGTGAGAATGCTTTAAGCATATTTGTTTTGCAGGATAACAACGAAGTTTTGTGTATATTTAATTCCTAAAAAAACCTAGCTTTATGAATTTATCATTATATGCAGTTTGACAGGGAGTTTACTCTGTTCAATTGGGTTGTGAGCACCATGCATTTGGCGATAAATCCGTTACACTGGCTTACTTACAGACAGACTTGAGACTACTGATAGATTACTTATTTTTATCTTTAGTCCTTATTATCTTGGACTGCACTGCGTTTACCATTAGCTTACTTTCCAGTACTACGATTTAAAAAAATCCATAATTTTCATTTGAAAATTCTAGAATTTACAAAATTTGCGGATTGTAAATTGAATGTTAAAGCCACTTACAGGTTGCGTAGGAAATTTAACTTCAGGAGTCCAGACCTTCCCTTTCCCGATAGGCGTATCAAAGTTATCTTCGAAAAGTAACTGTCCCGTGCAAACGAAACCTGGCACGGAGACTTTCGAAAGGGATAAGGTGCAAGGGTATCCAGGGGTTGGTGTACTAGTAACGTCGGCTGCTCCGCCATTTTCAGAAACGTATTCTGAAATATTTAAGATAATAATATCACTATACTCGTAGGATTTCGGTGTAACGTATTGTTCGACTGGATGTCAACTCTCGTATACCATATTCAACGCCTGTTATAGTAACACGCTTAGAATGACGCGTTCTTGGTTCAGACAGTAACCAATAACTAAGCGGGTGTTAAGAAGCTGTGTTGACTAGAAACAGTGTGGATGTGTACCCTTGACTTTTGAATAAGGGACATGTGGGTTGCAGTAGTAACTTTTATGGTCTTTCGGGTGATTATAAGTGAGTTTAAATGTCTATTTTGTAGCGGGATTTCCGCTCGGACTATTAAGAGCGGATGTACGTAAATATATCAACGATAAAAACTGCATTGAAACTGTCCAGTAAACGTTAATAAATATTACTTTACATTCTTTGGTTTGTCTCATCTAAGAATGAACAAACGTATATCCAGGTATCGAAAGGCTTACAGACCATCATTGCAGGTTGTACAAAATTTACCATCAGATAAACTGGTGGCAATTTACAAAATTTGCAAATGAAATTGTTAATCAAGCATTTACTTTTTCATTGTATGTGTATTAAGAATACTTTGTTATTACAGAGTCATCGATATATTCCGTAAACGCATCGTTAAGACTGTATTGGGTAAATTCTAGCGAAGGTTACAGGCGTAGACTAACGATTAAGGAACTCATCGTTAGGAAGCCAGAAGGGTTAACATAAGGTCTCGTAGTACCTTCCGTAGTCCAAAATAATGCAATACTTTATGCAATAGTTTGGTATACGCAATTGAAATTGCTTGAAAAAGCAAGATGTCAAGCAGATATATTTGCTTTTGTGTAATGTTTAAGAGTAAGTTTAATATCATTATCAACGTAGGGAATAAAGATAACCTAAAGTGACCTAACGCCAACTAATCACATTAAGTGCCTTTATGTTATATCATGAACCTGTATGTTATGCCATAATTTATCTCCTCTAAACAAACCTTGATATAGTATTCTGTTACTTAGGTATGTCAAATTTATACAAGGAATAACATAGTTATTATTAACTTTCTTTTATCTTGGTAATATTTTTCGTAGTGCTATTAGAAAACAATTATGGCTAGTGAGAAAGCATAATTCACCACCATACATTATTCCTATTCCTCTATACAAGATCAACTATACGGAAATATAATAAAATAAAAAAGAATCGACACAGAATAAAAAGAGACTCAGTTGTGTTAGGGATCTTAAAATCTAACTAGCTTATTGAACGTAAACTATGGTGATTGCTAAACTTGGTGTAATATGGTCCCGTTTTAAGTGGACACATTGGACGCTATAATTTGTAGAGATATTTTAGTGCCCGTCTGGTTACCTCCTCAAGTTGAAAATCTGCTGTCAATTACCTATTGGTGTGTTGCGGTAGCTGCTCTTGTCAATCAGTGTATGCTAGGTTTAGCGTAGTCACATGATCACTTAACATTCGGTGAGATTGTAGCTTAAACTTATAAAGTATAAAAAACACAAGTGTGGTCGCTGTAAAACAAATATTCAATGCATGGTCACTATTAGGATATACAACAACAAATGAAAGCTGATAAAAAATCAATAACTAGTGAAGTATCATATTTAAATTGTATTACGTACATTTACTTTTTTTATAGTTTATAGGTTTAGCGTTATGGCCATAACCTAATCCGATGTGGCCTAAAATGGTGGCCACGCTAAGCCTAGTGGTGAGACTGGCTCTCAAGTGCAACTGTTAGAACACACCTATATATATCTGACGGCCAAAGTCATTTTTGACTACATTGAGCTTACAGAATCTGTAGTTTGTGTCCGAATGGATTGTAATCATCATGCATATTGTGATAAACCCGTTGCAATGACGATTTCTTTGTTTGTAACCTTTTGGCATCGACCGTCAGCCAAAGTGCCATCAGTTTGACGTGTTACTAGACCAAAAAATTCTGTTCTATTATAACTATTATTCTAATTAATGGCGTACTATTTAATCTATGACTAATATTATAATGAGGAAAGATTTTTATATATGTTTGTAACGATTCTATTCAAGAATTATTCGTTCCACGCGTTGAAAATTTCAGTTACACGTGAACACATTTGCGGACAGTCATTGCAATAAAAAGTAGTTTAAATGAATATATATTTTTAATTACATATTTCTTTTAGTTTACTATATTCGTACTGATGTTATATTTATATTTTCTTAGAGCAACACAATCGTTGAAAAACAACACAAAGTGAACGAATACGTTCTGCTGATAAACTTTTTTTTAATTAGGTGAAATACACTTAGTATCTTTACAATATTAACCCGAAAATACATCCATGTACATATTAAAGAGTGTGGAGCTCACCTGGTTTGAATCGCCAAAAATACTTATTAAAAATTCACATGGCATCCTTACACTAAATTCGTAAAATTAAACGAGTGACCTTATTAATAAAAAAACACGTTTTAAATGTACCTGTAACCGTCCACTCTCCATTGTCCTGTCGGTATCCTATTCCATCTTTTATGACGTATGTCCAGAAATAAATTTTATCACCTAGTCTCAATCGTGCATTCTTATCACTGAACGTCCATCTTCCGTCTTTAGCCCTAGTTATATCTTTGGACCACTGTCCGGCTTCAAGACCTTCCATTTCTTCATTAAGCTTCCCGTGGAAAGCAAAGAGAGAGTATCCATCGTCTGCGTAAGAATTATTTAGTATTTTTATCAAATGGTTATATTAGTTTTTGATATCAAAAGGCTGTTACAGGGTGGATCAATATATGAGCGATCGTGATGTCTGGAATTGACGCCCCTCTCTGTACATCCGCTAATAACTACTGTAACACATTAAATTATTGTATATAAAGATAAGAATAAGACTTTAAAAGAAAGATGCAGATCGAGTTTCTTGCCGGTTCTTCTCGATGACTGTGTTACTTTCCGAACCGGTAGTAATTTTAACGTTCATAAGCGCCTTCTTAGGGCCTAGATTGATTAAAGATTTTTAATTTCATGTGATTTCATTTGAGTGTTTTCTTCAAGCTTAAAAAAGAAACTTTGGATATTCCAGATAAAAATTGTGAAGTAAAAAACCGTTTGGATATAATCTGTATAGTAAGGATTTAAAAAAATCTCTTGTTATATGTTGTAAAGTAAGTGGTAGAGGAACAAAGGTTATAATCAATTAAGGTGTCTACTGTTTTTTAATAAACTTTAAAAATATCATTGTTCTAAAAGTATATAATTCAAATAATCAACGCAAATTGTTTATAAATGGCTAAACCTTTACTAAAATATCGATATACATGCAATTTATTTAACACTTCAATTACAATATAGCGATGCTGAATGGAGCAATGTTAAAATATTTCTTTCATCTGATATTATAATAGTTAGGATCAAACTTTTTATATATAAATCGTGCTTTACCAAGACTTCAATATTAATTGAACGTATTAAGCCATTTAATACTTCGATTACAATCTGAAGCCATCTCAATGATTTATTCGATAAGTTATGCACATGCACCAACACAGTAAAATAAATTCTCTTACTGAATCAAAATTTTAGTTGTCCCATTTAATACCAACTGCTAGAACCGATTAAATAAAAATATTAGAGAAATATCAGAGTACGTCAAATTAGAAGCCAAGCAAATATCCGCTAGGCCAGGTTATCCAAGAATTATTATTTTAGCTCATGCTTTTTATACTCCAAGAATTACGCAATTATAGTGAGGAATATTCAAGTTAACTTTTTTGTCCATCAAACTGGTTTATCGTGAACGCTATTTAACTTTTTCGTTTCAACTAATTGATTCCTGTGGTTTTATATCGGTCACGGTAATATATCAATTAGAAGATAATAACAGGCTGTACAATGTTTTTGTATTAGGTTTAGTTTATCGCCTTTTGATAGTGATTCTTAGAATCATGGTCAGAAATACTTTTGAGGAAATTTAATTTAGTTGACTGTTAAAGACAAATATTTCCATAAAGAGTGATATAATCTTTTATAGAATTTTAACTTCAAAGGTTTTAAACTATAGCAACACGTTAGCGTATTCAGTTTCATGTTTTGATTTATCCATATAATGTATCAATCTTAATACCTCAATTTTTATTGCATGGTACGAGCAGCAAACAATATCACTTTTTAAACTTTCGCGTATTTTATACGTTATAATATAGATATTAAATGCGGGTGTAAAGCACTACTTATTGTGTATAAATTGTCGTGTTGTGTTATAGTGAGTGTAGTGTGCTGGAACATCATTAGTGATAATAAGCAAAAGAGGGTAGTTACTAAAAACTGCCCTCCGTAACGAAAACACCGCAACACTTCAGTCGGCTCATAACCACGTCCTGTGTAACCAGGCCGAAACGTCGAGCAATAAATAAAAAGTAAATCGCTTTTCAGACCCGCATTTAATATATAGTACATATGCATTATCAAATTGGAAACGTTATTTCGCAGAATTAGTTTTGTTCGTGTATATTTTTTCCTTTCGTTTACTTTGGGAGTATTTAACCACATCTATATAAGCCCCACCAAAACCTAATCATTTTAAAATGAAACATATATACCGTCTTTCTTAAAATTATTTCAAATTGGAAATGTTTATGGAAATACAATTGTAATTAATTTAATAAATTTCTTAATCTCTGGATGTTCGTATAAAATAATTTACCACACATTACATGCTGCAGTTGCTTTAAATGTTTAGTTCATGTATAACTGGACACTTATTATATACAAAATTTGGTATATCAGTATATTTATTGTTCACTGACTGTTTTAAATAAATGAATCATTACTGTAATACTCAGGTGTAATGCGTATTTCACTTTGTAAACAATTTTAAGTTGTAGAGAAGGTGATTCAAGAGTGCGCGGCGCGGTCTATGAAAGTATGCAACTTTCATATTTACCAGAGATTTTTACAATTAACCAAAAATATTTTCGTTTTATTCCACAATTGCTTAGATTTTTTATTTTGATCACTTTTCTTAGCTAAATTCTATAACTACCGTCTACAGGGTGGGATCCTACTCTAGGCTAACGAAGCTTCCGCCTATGCTCTAAAGATCACGATTTGTAAGCATAATTAAATCAACACTACTCTAAAACAGTGAACATTAAAAGACTGGACTGAAAACAATGAAAGTTCTACGCGTATGACTAATAAATAAACATCAGAATGTATTGGTTAAGATCAACGCGAAAGGAGAAAGAGCATCATATGTGGAATAGCCTAGGGTCTTTTTCATATGTATATATACATTTCGTTCTGTAATAATACTCCACAATGAATAAGTTCTCGGGCTAATTTATAACATTGTGTGATAATCCGGCTGACATGGTGTACGTATTACAAAACTCTATCAGAGTATCAGCTCTTCAGTACTTCTGCGCGTAGGACTGCAGCTACATGCTGCTTCAAGGACCTTTATAGCGATGCAACATTTTTGTAACTTTGTTGCTTTATAATATAGTGTTTTTAATATGTTGTATGATACATGTTACTTTTTTTCTTATCGACATATACTCGATGTATTGTAGTTAAAACTACTGATGATGCTTTGTTGGTGTACTTAATGTTGGTTTAGTCTATTTTATATTTTATTATTTAACATACAGATGTTTTAAAATGTATAACTCGTTAGTGTACGATGAAATGTCTAGTTACTGGGTAGTGACTAGTGATGAGAAGTGTACACGAAAAGCTTGCGTTAATCCATAACAGAGACAAAAGCTCTGAAAATAGAACTAGGCACTTTACCATATAAAATAAAAGCGTTAAAAGATTCGAACAGAAAAAAAACCGACAATCCGAGAGGATTACAATAGAACAGAAAAATGGGTGTTGTTTCGGTTGAAGAGGTGTGTGTGTCCAAATATAAAATATCGGATTGAATATGAAATCGGCATAACAAACGCATGTCTTATGGTATTGGAGTTCAACAATGTGGTTTGTTTTTTTAATCATTATTAATGTTCATGTATAGTTTATTTCTAATTTTATGTAAATAATAAGAATGTTCCATCATAATATACGGAATTATGTTTTGATGGATTTTACTTTGAAACATTAGTTAATCGAACAAATCTGCACACTGTTGAGGCACTTTAGCCTACTCATACCAGGGACTATAGCGTGGGCTCTGTCCCTGGTAGGAACACGGGAGTTCCAAGTGTCTTCGTAGTGCTCTTTAGTTGGTAGTTTTGAGTGATTGGCACCCGATGAGTCATCACATGCCCCTCTCGCCTTGGTCTGAGTCCGGGTAATGCGTCTACACGTTGTGATGAGGAAGTCAGTAACCGGATGTTTTTTATCATGCTAATAGAAAAAAAGGTACTTTACCCATATATACTTAAAAAATATATTGGTTAACTAAGCTATTTTAAAAATTACTACACAGAGGCAAATAAATATTACGGGCTACTAGATAATCTGAATATGAATGGCCATAAGCCACCAGCTAAATTACACTATAACCTTCTAAAAGATCTTGGCTTGTCTAGGACTGCAGTAAGTTCTATACTAGAACGTGCTTCTAAAGCTGCGCTAGCAAGCTCTTACCAAATTAGGTTGGGTAGGGAAAAAAACCCGAGTGGTGGTGAGTGTTGACGCGCGTCGACACGAGGCCCCATAAACCTACATACGAGTCACAAGTCTCGAACATTACTTGGAGTTTCCCTCCCCACCACATAACAGACCCAGCACCCGCACGGTGAATCCATGGTTACTAAGAATTTCGTCTCATTAAAATGTTTAATGTTTCAGTTTTAACTAGTTATAACTACGACAGTTAGTTTGTTTCTATTTAGCCGATCATAACGAAATTTTGCATGCTACGTCAGGGGTACAGAAGAGAACCTGGATAGCTTTAAACGTGTAGAAAGCACTGTTAGAAAGACAGTGTTAGATAACAGTTAGGTACTGTATAAATTTAAATAGAACTTACCTGGAACTGAAACGCGTAGACCTTTCGGATAAATCGCCTCCAATTTAGCCGGTGGTACTTCGTAACAGGAAACAAATAATATTGAGGAAGTAACCAATATAAATACATTAATCACACAATTAGACATTGTATAGTTTTTTATATACTTATATATGAATCAAAAAGTGAATAGACACATACAATGCTTTTCGGTCAACCTGAAATTAATAAAAATAAGAAATATAAATTTGAAGCGATGATGGTTCAGTGATAGCGTGTACGAGCGCTGGGTCAAAGGACGTGAGTTCGAATCGCTGCAATGAGCTTGCGCTTTCGGTGAAGGAAAACAACGTGATGAAACCATAGCATTGTGACTTTTGTAATACCCACCTGGCTAGCTACCACCCTCAAGTTGAAAAACTGCCGCCCCATATCTATCGTGTGTGCACTTGAGAGCCAGTTCTTCCTTAGGTTTAGCGTATGCATCAACTTGAACCTTGTCGTCACTTAACATCAGGTGAGATTGTGGCCATGACGTTAAACTTATAAACTAAAAGTAAAATACATATTTATCTAAAACGACATTATCGCGAAGTTAAATATTAAACAATTGACATAGGAACGTGAATTTCTCACGAAAGATGTGTTTGTTTAAAATTGGTATTTGTCATTGCTTAGTGTTTTTCAACAAACACATAGATGTGAACTCATCTTAGGATAATAAATATCTAATTAGAGAATACATTTAAAATACTAATCTAAGTTTAAACCTTGACAGAGAATCAAACATCTATGTACTTCTAAAAACAATGTTTTTATTACTGTAGCAAATACTTCGATACTGGTCGTGATTCGAATCAGAAAAACCTTGCACCTGTGACCTTACATTTTGCAGATAATACAGTTTTCCTGATCCCGTCAGTTATTATCACATATTATTGAACGCTATCTCCCTATATTAAAGAAACATCTCCAATAAAACGTTTTTATTATGGCAAAAAAAATACCAAGAATTTTTTAATTGTTTATAATTCTAATTAGAGCCAATTTCATGAGTTTTTATATATCAGTAAAAGATTATTTAAAAAAATATAACATCGCAACTAAAGCGTCAAATAATATAGAATAAATCTCTGCATTCTTGACTAATATTAGTATATATTGTACAATATATTAATTACAAATACCATTAAATATATTGCTTTTAATTGCTATAAAATTGGACGTAATTGTATATATATAATTAATCATATACCACGCACGCACTAAACAAATGAGTAAATTTGGTCACAAACTATAATTTCACGAACTTCGACATGACCGTACTGGGCAGTTCGCGGTCAGGAACTGAGTTAGTTCACGTCTAGTGATGATATTAGAGACCGGATTTTATTATTTGAACAATTACAATGCGTGTTTTTTACCTTAACTGTTTGGTTTATACGATGATAAAGTCGTGATCTAACTAGAAGTTAGCATTCGTTTTTTTTTTAAATTGAATCGATGTTCAGTAATACGCTATGTCTAGTCTAGTGAAGGGATTTGCTGTCAAGGATAGATAAACAGTATTATGACTCGAATGACAGTATCGACTTGATCCAATCCTAGTTGGCAGGTTCACCGAGCTACGTGTAAAGGTTTGGTAAACCTGTCCCTTGGTGGTGTTACATTTGTTATTTTTGTCACTTTTATTACCTTTGTATACTAACGTAGTCTATAAGTTATATTGTTACTAACATTATGGCTTCTGGTCTGAAAATATTTTTTTTTTTTATTCACTATTATCGTGTCAATAAACTAGTGTTCGAATCCCTCCAATGAACGTTAAGTTTCGGTGAGGACAAAAATCGCGAGGAAACTATAGCAAGGTGGTAGACGTTTTTCTAATGACCGTCTGATTAGCTACCACCCTCAAATTGAATATTTGCCCCTAAGTACCTAGGGATGTGTTCCGGTAGTTACATTTGCGAGCCAGTCTCTCAGGCTCAGCGTGTTCACCATTTTTGCCACATCGTTACTTAAGATCAGGTGAGATTGTAGTCTTTGACACAATTAACTATAAAAACTACACCTGTGAGTGTTTGGAGTTCCCGTTGGAGATCACAAGGCGTATGAAAGCGTTGTCTGATGTTTGGAAATAAGGAAGAACGCCTGAGGTTGTTTCAGTGTTTATTTCTTAAGCGTATTTCTAGAAGAAGCAAATAAATGCATTTTTTCCCCATGTTAAGTAAGTAAAAATACACATTGATGTACGTATATATAAATACTAATATATAAATCGGAAAAGTTTGCTTGTCGTACTCTCTGTCTGTATGCTTGTTTGCCTGTCTGTCTATGTGTCTGTGTGTTGTCTGTTGTCATGCTACTACAAGTAGTGTGCAGTGTATCCTAAAACGTTACAAAAACGGACAAAAATAATTATATAATTTTAATTACATACGAATGAAGTTGTAGGCGTAGTTCGTATTTAAATATAATTATTAATCGTTAATAATACAAGAGACGTAAATATATTTTATAAAGGTCGAGGTAATTCAATACAAATCAATAAGTAGTAAGCAAATAGATATCTTAATACTTACTTATTATTGTTGATAATGGTATGGCAAAGTAAAATCTTAAAAAAAACGAAAATCTCTGGTAAATAAAATTATATATCAGTGGTCATTGCTATCATGCCGGAGTGCAAGCCACTCAGTTGAAATACAATAAACGTAAATGAGTCTTTCTATGGTTGCGACTCGAATAATCCATAATCTAACCTGAATTTAAGTGACGATGTAACCCGAAATGGTGCACATGCTTGGTGAAGCGACTAGCTCTCAACGAGAACTTCCGGAACATACCTATAGGTATTTAGTGGAAGATTTTCAACTTGAAGATGGAAGCTAGTTACTAGGAGTGTGTGTGCTGTACCTCGTATCTGGCAACACGGAAGATTGATGTGTGCCGTGATGCGTTTAGGTGGTTTTTTTTTTTTACTTAAGGTTTCTCGCGTTATGGCCATAATCTCATCTGATCTTAAGTGACGATACGGCCCAAGTTGGTAGACACGCTAAACCTGTGGAGGAAATGGCTCTCAAGTGCAGCTGCCGGAACACACCTGTTGGTATTTGGCGGCAGTTTTTCAATTTGAGGGTGGTTGCTAGCCAGGCGGGCATTTGAATAAGCCCTACCACCATGCTATGGTTTTCTCACGATGTTTTCCTTCACCGAAAGCTCAAGCTCATTGTAGGTGCTTGGATTCGAACTCACGTCCCTTGACGCGAAGTCGTACACACTACCACTGAGCTATCATCGCTTCCTTAGTGTTGGGTGATTAACACCCGATGAGTCACGACATGCTACTCTCGACTTGGTCTGAATTGGTAATGCGCTTGTTCGTTGCTATACGAAGTCCGTAAAGATTGGATTTTAAACGCCACGCTAATAAAAATGATAATAGCTAGCCAGGCGGGCATTAGAAAAAGCCATACCAGCATGCTATGATTTCATTATGATGTTTTCATTGTAGGGATTCGAACTAACGTCCATTGACGCGACGTCGGAACACACAAATATATATTAAATTAAAATTAAATTTAGAGTGACAGAGAAGTCGCTACGTGTGAACGAAACGTTATTTCAGTACTGGACTTGTACAATTATTTGCGGTATACGGAAAATGAAATAATATTGTATTGGCGATGATTGGTTTTCGAAGCGTATCTCATCGCAGTTTTTGCATTACGTTTTTGTTATGTATCATAATTTTTTTATCTTTTTATATGAGAGATGACGGAAACTATGTATTCTCCCTACTTTAGAATAGAGCGTTACATAGAATATTGAACTATATTTAGGGTTCCGTGTACCATAAGCAAAAACGGAATCTTTTTAAAATGACCACGTTTTCCCCGTCTGTTTATCCGTGTACCAAGAAGCTTTTTGTTTTACAAAATAATTAAGGTACACAGTTAAAATTAATATCGTATACGAAGGTACGTGGCTCAATATTAAAAATAAAGTTGTCATTAAGTTTCTTTTATATGTAGTTAGAAGCTTATCGTTAGGGCCATAATCTCACCTGATCTTAAGTGACGATACGGCCCATATTGATAGACACGCTAAACCTTTGGAGGAACTGGCTCTCAAGTGCAACTACTAGAACACACCTATTGGTATTTGGCGGCAGATTATCACCTTGAGGGTGGTAGCTAGCCAGGCGGGCATCAGAAAAAGCGCTATCGCCATGCATGCAACATAGAATAACTATAGAAGAGGATACTGCATTTTATAGCCTTAATCCTCGTCATTGGCTTATTATTATGATTTAGGTCTTTAGGTACTGTTATATATTAAATGTTAGGTACTATTATTATTAAATATTTTCCGAAGAGTCTTTTATCTTACATTAACTTTGATACTGTAATCAAAGAAACTAAGCTGGCACCGATTTGGTTCATAGTCGAATTCCTGCTATTATTTTGCTTGTTGTTACTTTTTGTTAGCATTATGTAAGTAGTTTAACACGTTTTTAGAAAATATAAGTTAAAAAGAAAATAAATCAACAGTCTGAGAGGTGATGTAAGAATTATACATTGTGAGGAAACCGGAAACAATTGTAGGAACCATAGCATGGTGGTAGGGCTTCATGTACGCCTGGCTAGCAACCACCCTCAAGTTGAAAATCTGCCGCCAAATACTAATAGGTGTGTTCCGGCAGTTGCACTTGAGAGCCAGTTCATCCACAGGTTTAGCGTGTCTATCAACTTGGATACACGTCACTTAAGATCAGGTAGAGGAGAAGGTGGTAATGTGGCCCCCCACTTTGTTTTTGAGTATGTATGTAAAAAATACTAGACTCAGAAATGTAATAAATATGCTATACTGTTCCTTACTTATTAGCCTACACATTTCTTACGGTATAATAAATAAAACTGCCATGGGATAATTGAAAACTTATGTATTTTAAAAAAGAACAAATTTGGCAATATGAGCTCAAGTGCGGGTTATATGGCACCCTGGGGGCCATAATAAATGTATGTATTAATTGAATCAAAACTAACGGCAAAAATCGCAAATATAATATTCGCCTTCAGGACCTGCACAGGCTGTATGAGCCCATAAATCGCAACTCTGGCATTGAATCCACTCCTCCCCACGTCTGTCGTTGGAATAACTGGGGTCACAGAATATGCAGATCGTATCTGAATCTTCAGGTAAGCTATACGAATGGGCATGTTCCTCATATTCAGAGTCGTTGTCTTCGACTGCGTCACTTTCAGAGTTACTGCTACTGCTGCCCTCGCCGTCTTGACTACGTCCGAGAGAGCAACCACGCCCACGGCCACGTCCATGTCCGCGTCCACGTCCACATCCACGTCCACGTCCCCGAGACTTGGCCAAAGTCAAAGATTCACTTAGTTGGTTTTTGTAAGGCGATGATGTGATCACTTTTGCTGTTGTTGCTTTTCTACCACGGTTAGACGTCCTAGTCTTGGCCCTGGGGATCGGCTGAATATCTTCTGGCAGAACCAAACCAGAAAGCGGCTCTTGTACCACTGTACTTACTCCTGGGGCACCTTGGTCATCAACAATACTTGTGGCAGCAGTTGTAGCTTCTGGGGCGCCTTGTTCAGCGCCGATGCTTGTATGTTGATTTTGAAGTGTAGACAAATGACTGCTTGTTTCCATTATGAATTCAACTTCCGTAAAAATTTCAGGATTGAACGGGTAAATGCCTGTCGCACGAAAGCCATTCACTGCAATTTCCCCCGAGGTACTTTTGAGGTATGCTCGCCCGAAAAGCTCAGCAATGTCGTAAGGCTTGAGCATTCTTTCAGAATGCAAAAGAAATTTGCGAATCTCCTCACTGTAATGACTCTTAAGGGCGCCCATGAAAGTCTTATCCAGTGGCTGGAGTTTATGCGTCGTATGTGGTGGGAGGCTAACTAAGGTGACATGATTTTCGCGGGCTAGATCTATTAATTCTAAATTGCGAGTGTGACTATAATGTCCGTCAAAGATGAGCAACACCGGAGAGGCTTCACTTGGATTAGTTTTTTCAATAAAATGCTTGAACCATTCGGTGAACAAATTTGATTGAATCCAACCAGATGGATGAACTTTACCAATCGATCCTGGTGGTGCACCTTTCATTAAAATATCCGTAAAGTTTTTCCTCGGGAATATCATCATGGGCGGCACAAAGATACCCGAGGCACTCATGCAGCAAACAAGAGTACATAGTGACCCTCGCTCTGCAGCAGTCAAGGCTCCTATCTGTTTCTTCCCTCTTTTACCTACCACCTGCGGCACTTTTGACTGCACAATTGTTAACCCAGTCTCATCTACATTAAAAATCCTATCAGGAGGATAATTTATTTTTCTCATTTCTGTTTCCAAAATATCAAAAAATTCTTTGACTGCTTCACGGTTAAATCCTCGAACACGAGCATACGATGTCCCCATAGGTCTACGTAATGATAAACTATCTCTATGTCGCTTCAAAAAGTGATCCAACCAAGCACGCCCTGCTACTTCATTTCTAAAATTATTTTCAATGTTGTTTTTTAATGCCAACTGATAAGCCATTTTTCGGACATCCATTCTAGTAAGCCCATAGTATCTAGACTCCATATACAAAATATATTGTACTAACTTTTCTAGAGTGGCTGGAAGTATAGGTTTCCTACCAAGAGGCTTATGCACAAGTAACTCCAGAGATTCTTGTGAGTCCTTTACTAATCGTTTTAGTGTAGACCTTGGAACAGAAAATATTTTTACAGCCTTTTTATACCCCATGACCTTTGTTCTCACTGCTTCAATTGCTTTTTTCATTTGGTTAGGATCCCATGTTTTCCTTTTCTTTGAAGGTGGAGATAACACACTTTGTCGAGGCATCTGAAAGCGGAAAATAAAAAAAATAAGGAAAATAATACTACCGTATATGTAATATGGCTCCCGGGACCATAATACAAACAACATGAGGGGGCCAAATTGCAAAAACTCAAGAAATTATAAACAAATCATAACATAAATATTATATGATATGTTTTAAATAATTACCTTCAAAATTCTGTAGAATAATGTTTATTAAACACAATGTACAAATCACCAAAGCTCAAACTCACTTATTTCCAGTAAAATGTGATAAAATGCAGAGCAACAATAAAAGTTTGCTACTTTCGTATTTCGACCGGTACGCAGAAAAACAAAACGTAACGCCGCCTCGCGGACTTATTGGGTTAAAATCAACGATGTCACAGGACCTTCGCGTTGCACCAAAAGAAATCTAGGTGGCGCGTTTCTAAACTATAAATATCGAAGGGGGCCAATATACCTGCAGGGGCCACATAACCACCTTTTCCTCTAAGTTTATAGCCATAACGCTAAACCTTAACTATGTAAAAAAATATATATTAAATTGTTCTCTATTGTATCACTCAGAGGGAGGATTTCTCGAAAAAACGAATAACTATTTCATCCTATAAAAAATATATCCTACTAATTTTTTTTTTCGAAAAACATATAAAACTTTTAGAAAACTCTAATAAAATCATTATTTATGTAAGTAATTACTTTGTTTACATATCAGTCAAAATGTGATTTGTATCTAAATATATTCCTTGAAATACACATCATTTGAAAAAGTATGGAGTTAGGCCCGGCTATTCAGGTATCTACTAATAATTACACATACTGAACCCTGAGACGCGCATACTGCTCGCTACTTACATATTCATTTTTATATTAATTCTTGCCGAATCTCTGACGGGGCTTCCCATCGGTAAAATCTCAGAAATTATCATATTTTTTTATGACTGGCCGTATTACGATCACAAGATCTATCACCTGTCTATTTACCTGTCTTTTGGTTCGTCACGTTGTGGAATCAGCCCGTGTACATTCGGTTTCTCACAGGTTTGCAAGCTGGCATGACACCATTGACCGTCAATGGATCAGTGCTCCCTTAATTGTAATTATTTTTGTCTTGTACTGCTCTTATAATCAGACACATTATAGTTGCTTTACCGCGTATATTAAACAAGCTTTACCCGCGGCTTTGCTCAAGTTGCTTTTTTTTTTCAAACAATTCTTCTCCCGAAGCCCTATTTTAAATAAATTATATTAAAGTGGGCTGGTATATAAGAACATTTGTACTCGTAGTCATTGATACGCGGGCCGCTCACTGTTTTGACGATAATTACTTACACATATAATGTAGCTATATGCTGTTCCGGGCTTTTTTGTAGGATTATTAAAGATAAATATTTCCATGATACATTATATACGTGTAACTCTAACGGTTTTTGCAGCGCACGCCAGTATAGCTCACAGATGACAGATATTTTCCAACTTACTTGACACTTGTCGTTACGTTTTGAATAATTCACGCAACATCTTTATAAAGTAAAGTCTATGTGCTATTCTGATGCATAAGCTATTTTTTTGTAAAGTTCTATTAAAATTTATTTAGTAGTGTTTGTGTGAAAAAGCAACAAACATCCATACATCCATATTTACAAACTTTCGCTTTTATAATATTATTAACAGGGATATTGAAGTATATTCGTGCACGTATGTTTGAAATATAATTATTCCAAGTTATTCCTCATAGCATTAGCTATCTACCAGTGGAGGTCCCATAAAAACCATTTCAAATATTAGCCATATGAAACAGACATATAGACAAATATGAAAAATTTGGTTTTTGTTATAAGTATGTCATATGCCTACATCTACATAACCTTGTGGTGCTGGCAGAGAAGGGTACCTACATCCTAAATCTTCCCGTGGGTAATCTAAAAGGCGATTAAGGGAGTGTGAGATAGTACTGACCCCTTGTAACTTTCTCACCGTGATACTATACCAACTGTCTGAATCCTTTTCCGGTCGTAACGGTGCCCGTTCCACTTGGTCCAGAAGGACGAGTATGTGCGCCAGTGTCTTGTTCGTACACTTGTGCACCTTAGTATATCCTGCGGATCTGACCGCTTCCGTTTAGTTAAAGTTCAAAGGAGACAGATATGGAAACGATGATAGCTCAGCGGTAGTGTGTACGACTTCGCGTCAAGGGACGTGAGTTCGAATGCACCTACAATGAACTTTAGCTTTCGGTGAAGGAAAACATCGTGAGGAAGCCTTAGCATGGTGGTAAGGCTTTACTGCCCACATAGATGTGTTCCGGCAGTTGCACTTGGAAGCCAGTTCCTGTACAGGTTTAGCGTGTCAACCAACTTGGGCCGTATCGTCACTTACTGATCAGGTGACATTATGGCCATAACGCTAAACGTTAACTATAAAAAAGACACTTCATATTTATTTATTTATTTGTTTCAAATGCTATGAGATCATAAAGATATTCCTAGTAATTTACGTAAAGATATACGTGAGATTTGCTGAAAATTCTATAAAACCAGACAACGAAATCCTGAAATGGTGGATAGCCGACTTTTTCTCTTTTTAAAAAAGCGAAGGTTAAAATTTGCTCATAATATAAGAAGTCCTGCGTTTTAGATGATATATTTTTTTCCGGTATGATTCATTAGACGCCTGCGTAATAATTTTTTACGCATAATTACTTCCTCTTTTTATTCGTAATGTTTTATTTGTACCGTATACGGGTAATTCCGTTTTAAATATATTAATATAGTTTTTGTTATAACTTGTTATGTACAGAGTAAACGAGAAAGAACATTTCTAAGATAAGAAAGGGAAGAGTAAATATTACATATGTTAATACACGAAATTACATAATGAACTATCGAGTTCAGTTGGTAGTGTGTACGGAGGCCATGTTAAGGGGCGGCAGTTCGAATACACCTACTATGAGTTTGAGCTTTTGGTGATGGGAAGCATCGTGATGAAACCTCAGCATGGTGATAGGGCTTTTCTAATGCCCGCTTGGCTGGCTACCACGCTTAAGTTGACAATATGCCGCCAAATACATATAGGTGTGTTCCGGCAGTTGGCAGTTGCAGTTAAGAGCCAGACCCTCTGCGGGTTTAGCATGTGCGCCATCTTGGGCTACAGCGTCTGTTAACATCAGGTGAGCTTGCAGCTATAACGCTGCCTTAAAAAAAATTACATAATAAAATTATTTGTTGCCCTTTCCAGTATAACTCGACGTATCGGTTAGACTCCAATGTTAGAGTTCGACCACAACGCTCTATCGTGTTACGGTCACTTATTAAGCTTAATACTATTCTACCTGTAAAGTTGGACCAAATTACACGCAGTGTGCGAAATGTCTTTGAAATTCGGTTAAGTAGCTTTGGAGTTTGTCGCAGACAAACATAGGAACACGGGGTTTTTATCTATATATATATATATATATATAATATAGTTATAATAAACGTGAATAAAGCCAGATATTTCTTTTTTTTAATATAATATGTGTAATATATATAATTGTAATGATACATTGTGTCAAGCGGAAATCATACAAAGGTCTATTATAGTTTGGAAAATCCTAAATTGTACGTTTAAAATGTAATTATAATTGAATGACATACATTTAGGCATTCATATTATTCATTCATTCATATTCATTCATATTAAATAGGAAGTAATGTCATTCAAGAGCTATTCCAAAAGAAATAGGCCAAATACATTAAGTTTATTGGGAGTAATTATTACACATCCATACACACAGACATCCGGACGTCCGTGGATTTCTTTTATAATAAGATATTTTTTGTATATAATGACATAATTGAATTAAAAAATCATCTCGTGTGATCGTGTAAGTATTTCTCTGGATAATAAAATATTTGCATTGCCGTGAAAGCACAAATTCTTTAAAATAATGATTAATGAGGTCTCGCAAATTGCTCGACCTTGGAATGTCGAGAGTAATGCACAACCTCATTACGCGAAGAAGATAATAAAGGGAAACAAGAAATAAATATAAATGGAGTTACTCTAATTATACTCTATTTATTTCAAATCAGTCAAATGTGCTTTAAAGCGCGTACACTCTGACGTAATCCACTTTGAGGTTCGCTTCATGCCAGGTCGGGAGCCAGTGGTCACGATCGTTCCAGAATGAGAGCATCGCTTTGTTGTTCTTGTTGCGCCAGGGCTTGTCGGTACCGTCGGCGAAGTCGTTCACGCCGCCGACTCGAAGTCCCAAAGACACATAGAACTGTCAGACATGACTATCGTGAATATCAAATTAAATTACACGAAATATTTAATTACTATTTTACCTACTGGTCACCCAGTGGTCTAACTTTTTTCAGTTTAAATTTAATAAGGAAACATAACTATCGTAAATATCAAATTAAATTGCTCGAAATATTCAATTACTATTTTATGTACTGGTCACCCAGTGGTTTAACTTTTTTTCAGTTTAAATGTATTTGAGGAAACATAACTATCGTGAATATCAAATTAAATTACACGAAATATTCAATTACTATTTAACCTACTGGTCACCCTATGGACTAACTTTGTTTCAGTTTAAATTAATTGAAGAAATATTACTATCGTGAATATCAAATTAAATTACACGTAAAATTAAATTAGTATTTTACCAACTTATCATTCAGTGGTCTAATTCTTTTGAGTTTGTAAGTTATTGAGATTTTAAACTTGAGTGGAGTAGCTTTCAGGTAAGCATTCTAAAGTCCTATCATCATGTTGTGGTTGTATCACGACGTCTTTCTTCACCGAACGCTCAGAGTCATTACAAATAGCAGCAATAGTGTTTTAATTCCGAGTGTGGAATCTAATAAAGGTACGTACGATTTTGTCAAGAGGCGCCATAACAGATCCAGTGAGCCACTGCGCGGCATGAGGCACGGCGTTTTGTCTTCCGATCCCGTAGAAACCTTCCCCGGGGTTAATTGACCCATATTGTTCCCCGTCCACGTACATTTCAAGGCTATCTGTTAGGAAACAAAACCGTGTCAAGAATATATAAGAAGACAATCACTGAAGAGTGTTAACATAAGTAAAAAGTTGGTAACTATAAAATTAGTCCTTTTTATTCTTGGATTTTTAATATAATTGCATTATGTAAGAACACAACATTTTTTTATTATGGCTTGTATGTATGTAGGCAATTTCGGCATTGTCAAGAGTGAGGGACATAGCTGTTATATTAACCACGCAGTTACCTGTATTAATATTCTACAGTGGAGAAAGTTGTATATTTGAACGTGTTAAACTTAGAAACAAGCAAGCGGATCTTTTTTTACTTGCATTTGATGGAACAACCGTTGAAAAAGGTTTTAGGCTATTTAACATCACGCTACCACCAATAGGAGCTAAGGTGTATTGAAAAATGTTACTAAAACGGGCAGAAATTATTAAACAAAATTTAGTTCTTAGCGAACGAAATCGCAGACACAGCTAGTATGTAAAATAAAACCATTAACATTCTCTCATCACCATCTCAGCCTACGGACGTCCACTGTTGGACATAGGCCTTACCATACTTTTTTTTTTATCCTAGCTCGGCAAAGTGACTGCACTTCACCTGATGGTAAGTTTCAGTACAGTCGTGTAACAGTAGTGACTGCCGTAAGGGCAAATGTCCTTCGTCAGTCGCAACTGTCTTGCCGGCCCACTATTTCCACTTTTTCCACAGCGCGCGGCTTTGTGCCGCCTATAACCAACGGTTCCTCGCGACCTTCACAACATCATGTCCAAAAAAGAAAAACGTCCCACCCTGCGTTTTCCGGTACGGTATCGGTATCGGCCATCGGTACTTCGAGCTATGTGCCCTGCCCATTGCCACTTCAGGTATGCTATTCGGTTTGCTATGTCGGCAACTTAAGTTGTCCCACAGATCTCGCCATTTCTGATTCGATCACGTAAAGAAACCCGAAGCATAGCCCTTTCCATCGCTCGCTGAGGGAATTTACTTTTTCTTTTCTTTAAGCGTATAATTTTATATCTACTTGTACTACAATCAACAATTATATACATTTTTATAGATTATTTATCCATCAATACATAGAATTGGATGCGCAAGTCTATTACCTAATCTACTAAAAACTTAATTGATATAGTAATTAGTGTACATTTATATTAATTAAATATATTATTTGTGTTTATCTGAGAATCAATTTGGTGATAATGGCTTAAACAAAAAAGATAGATATATGCTGTAGCTTCTTTGTAGGACGATTTAAGATAAACATTTCCATAATACATAATATATGCGTAACTCTAACGGCTCTTGTAGCGCACGCCAAAATAACTCGCAGATGTCAGAATTTTTTCGTACTTACTTGACTTTTATCGTTATATTTTTGACAATTCAGCCTATTCCTTTATAAATTATAGCTCTTGTGTTATTCTGATATATAAGATATATTATTGTAAAGTTTAATTAAAATCAATTTAGTAGTTTTTGCGTGAAAGAGTAACAAACATCGATACATCAATACATACATACAAACTTTCGCATATCGGGCCGGGCAATATTTACTTTACTTTAATTCAAATAGTTTGTCTAAACATAGACAAACATAGTTTATCTGACTCCGCGTGCGTTTGTTTTCTCTGACTAGAAAACAATATATACAATATGTTTTTATTACCAAATATAAAATTGATTGGTAGGAAACCATACGTTATAAAAGGAATACGCACGTCGAATTCCAACTCAATGGGTAAGTAATTTTGGACATATACTGATAAGTACATAAAGGTACTGAGTATTCACAAATTGTTATCAAATCGTATATATTGTTTCTTTAAGATATTTTATTGTGACAAACCATATCGCCTTTGATTATTATCTAACAAAATAGTTTTTAAACCATATTTTAGAGCCGAAGCATATTTATTGATAGAAAATTGACAAATAGTTAAATATAACAAAGATGTACTTTTTTTGTTATATTATTTACATGTAGAAGGCACCATCTATCCACAATGTTTTGAACTGAATTATCAACAGTTGAATATTTTACATTCTATTTGTGCAAATGTAATCTATTACGAAAATCAATCAGATTAAAACTATTTTGGGTTTGATTACGATAATACGCCAAATATTCGAACGGATAGGACGGTAATGCATATTAAAAAATAGTACCTGGTTTCCAAATCAACGTGTAATTATGATAGTCCTTATTCCAGTTCTCAATGCCAATCTTTTCCTTCATCAGTAACGTTCGGAACGGATCAGTGTCGGAGAGGACAGCTCCGCCGTACAACTTCTTAGCGAATACCGCATTGCCCTTCGCGAAAGCCACCCGCATGAGGCCAGACTCGTAACGGCGGGATCCGTAGGCGTTCTCGAGCGGTTCCAAATTAATTTCTGTAATAATTATTTCGTTACTCGCACAGAAGATGTATCTTTGTAGCGATGATAACTCAGTTAGTAGTGTGAACGGACGCCGAATCCACCAACAATGAGCTGAAATTTTCGGTGAAGGAAAACATCGTGAGGAAATCATAGCATGGTGGTAGGGTCTGGTAGGTAGGTAGGTGGTAGGGTAGGGGTGGTAGGGTTTAATGCCCGCCTGACTAGCTACCATGCTCAAGTTGAATATTTGCCGTCAAATACCTATAGGTGTGTTCCGGCACTTGCCCCTCCACTAGGCTTAGCGTATCCACCTTCTTAAGCCACATCGTCACTTAACAGCAGATTGTGAGATTGTGGATATAACACTATACCTTATCTATAACATAAGAATAAGGTATTAAAGAGATGTAGTAGTTAACAGCAACTATATGCCATGTCTCATGTATTATAAGCGGCTGACTTTATATTACGAGTTACAAGAAGAATGTTTGTTTTCTTTCATTGGCAATTGTACTTAGTTAACTTAGCTAATTAGCTAAAGGCACTGATGTATATATGGTGGTAACGATCGACGCTTAGCTAATTTTCTGGTGATTATCACTTCTATTCTCTGTCATTAAACCAATTCCTTTAGTAAGTATTCTTCGTAACTAAATAAAGGCACCATAGAAAGAAGTATCAATACCAGGTATGAGCCAGTTGCCAGCAGGCAGCTTTGCTCGTACTTCGATACGTCCAAACTTGAATCCGAATTTGCGCTTGGTTATAATTTTGCCGGTCATCACTGGTGGAAGAATTTGGGCTCCGGTCGCTTGTCGTCTGCATTCGGTGGTGTCAATTTGACCAGTGCATCTGAAATGTTAGAATATTTGCTGATGTATGTCCACTTTTGTTTGAATATTAATGTATAATACTAGTAGAGAAAAAATTGATACTACCATCATAGAACATTTTAATCATGGAAGTTATTATAACAATAATTGACTAACAAATGGATACGACCATCATACGAGACTTTGATTATCTTGGTTATTATAACAATAGTTGACTAACAAATCGATACAACCATCATAAAAGACTTGGATTACCATGGTTATTATAACAATAGTTGACTAATAAATTGTTACGACCATCATAAAAGAGTTTGACCATCTTAGTTATTATAACAATAGTTGACTAACAAATTGATACGACCATCATAAAAGACTTTGATTATCATAGTTATTATAACAATAGTTGACAAACAAATTGATACGACCATCATAAAAGACTTTGATTATCATGGTTATTACAAAAATAGTTGACTAATAAATTGATACGACCATCATAAAAGACTTTGATTATCATGGTTATTATAACAATAGTTGACTAATAAATTAATACGACCATCATAAAAGACTGATTATCATGGTTATTATAACAATAGTTGACAAACAAATTGATACGACCATCATAGCAGACTCTGATCTCGTCTTGGTTATTATGTTTACCTTCATTATTAATTTATTCGGTTTTGTATACATTTTAAAAACGGTTCCCAGTAAAAGCCATATGACCAGAGTGGTTGATGATATTTCTACTTTTTACGGTTAGAACTTTATTTATTTATTTAATCTTTTTTGTACACCTTAAAACATAAAATTATACATAACAAATGATTTAGTTACAAAGGATGGCCTTATTGCTAATAGCAATCTCTTTCAGGCAACCTTAAAGGGTATTTTGGGTGCATTCTTTCCTTTATTACGCAAGTTCGATCTTTAAGTATAGTACCTGAAGTTTCAATTTCAATTTACTATTTCATAATTTTTTTTTTATATTTTGTTCTGCATTTATAAGTAATTTGTCAAGATGACTTCCGTGATACGTGCTCGCTTTCAAGCCGGTCTGATTTACAATATATATTTTTTTTTACAAACTGACTAACGTTGTTGGTCTATAAAACCTTAATAGTTTTAACAGGCTATGTAGCAACTAGTCTAGTAACTAAAAAGGGGATAAAAGTTATAACTATGAAGCATATAAACTTTGTGATAGATTTTGTCGTAATTTCCTTTGTACCTGACAATATAATTGATAGTATATTATACGTACGATATAATTTATTGTATATATACAATATAAATAGTATATATACAAATTATTTAACCTCAATCGGTATATGTAAAAATGGATATGGAAATGGGATTCAATATATCAAATCTCTAAGCTTGTACACTGTTGGATCGATCACCGTTAAAGTTGACACATATATTTTTTTTTATAGTAGTGGTTTAGCGTTATGGCCATAATCTCATCTGATATTAAATGACGATAAGGCACTAGTTGGTAAACACGCTAAACCTTTGAAGAAACTGGCTCTCAAGTCCAGCTGCCGAAACACACCTGTTGTTATTTGACGGCAGATTTTCAACTTGAGATTGATTGCTAACCAGGTGGGTATTAGAAAAAGCCCTACCACCATGCTATGATTTCCTCACGATATTTTCCTTCGCCAAAATCTCAAGCTCATTGTAGGTGCTTGGATTCGAAGTCACGTCCCTTGGCGCGAAGTCGTACACACTACCACTGAGCTATCGTCTATAGACAATTTTTATAGAGAAGCTGTTTATACGGTGTCTGAATGCGATAAGTGGCGCTTTAGTTGCGTTATTGACTACTGTAAAAGATCGGGTAAAGTAATACAAATAGCTTACCGGTTCGTCAGATCCAGCTCACCGTTGATTTTCCCTTCATCGAACTGTGTTTCCAGTAGTACTGGTGTGATTACTAAAGATCCGTCTTTTATATCAATAGTTCCGTCAGTGGTATATACATTAAAAGGGTAATCCTGAAAACCAAGGGATAGTTCTTATAGATGTTAATTTACAAAAATAGAACCCTGGTTCGTGGTCCACAATACAACTAATTGAAGTGATGATAGATCAATGGTGGTGTGTACGTTTTCGCTTCAAGGAACGTGAGTTCGAATCCACCTGCAATGAGCTTGAGCTTTCGGTGAAGGAAAACATCGTGAGGGAACCTTAGCATGGTGGTAGGGTTTTTTCTGACTACTACCTACCACCCTCAAGTTGAAGATCTGCCGTCAAATACCATTAGGTGTGTTTCCGCAGTTGTATTTGCGAGCCAGTTCTTCTACAAGTTTAGTGTATCTACCAACTTGGGCCGTATCGTCACTTAAGATCATGTGGGATTATGGCCATAACGCAAAAACCTTAACTATAAAAAAAGGGAATAATATGACGGCGAAAAAACATTTCAACACACTTGTTACGTAGAAAGGACGATGAATTCACAAATTATTTTTTAAATTTTTAATTTATATGTTCGCATTCAAGCCTGTTTATTCAGGTCTCATGTTATAACAACCTTATATATGAACCCTGAAATGGGTATAGCCAATTGTTTGAGAACAGTTAAAATTTCGATAACACATATTTATATTTTACTATCTTTTACGCGTGGCTCCGTTCGCGGTTATATTGATTGATTATGTGAAAGTAAATCGAACAAGCCATTACATTTTTTTATACAAAGTTTATCCCTCTCTTTACCCTGTTTCCTACAAGTTTTTCACTGGAAAAAGTAACCTAACTCCGTCTTCAGTATCTCATAAGAAAATTTATCATAATCGACTCTGCGGTTAAGGCGTGAAAGCGTTACAAACAAACAGACAAACTCACTTTCGCATTTAGAGTTTTAGTAAGGATATAGGGTTGTAGTTATATATATTACCGGCTCTTGAGGGAATTTGATTTCGGCCGTCCAATCTGAGAGGTCTTTGAATGTGGTCTTTTCGAACTCCTCGCTGAAGACAAGATGCCCTGGGCAGACATTACCGCGTCCTTGGACTACTGTTACTGAGGGCCGGCATGAAGGTACAGTAGGTACGGTAATTGGAGGGTTTACAGCCGTCGGTGGGGGAGGTTGGGTTGAATCGGGGGTAGGATTTGGTGGAGGATTGGCGACGTCAACCGGCCTTCCTTGTTCGTCGACGTATTCTGGAAAATATTATTGATTCGCTAATTTTTCACTCAAAACTTAGAAACTTAGTAATTTATACAACATATCATTAAAGGTCATTCTTTTTACATTTACTATAACTAATGTATGCCCAGAGGTCAAAATATGGGCACAATGATTATTTAAATTTTGAAGAAATTAACGAAATTTCATATTTTTGTGTCATTTTTTTCTTATTTGTATTCGTTAATTGTATAAACACTGAATCTCATCTATAACCACTAAACACCAAAAAATAAAAGAAAATCTGTACACAAACTGAGAAGAAAAAGGTATTTATATATTTTTGGTATCTACGTAAAAAAAAAAAACTGTTTTCAAAATGTCTTATTGATAATATTTAAGTTCGTCAACAGCTACAAAAAAAAAAAAAAAAAACTCAGTCTTAAGCCATACGAGTACCTACTGAACTAATTTGTGATAATCCTATATATGTGATACCTATTTATGATAATCGGTTATTCTTCGTAAGTTTATACGATCATATTTATATTTATTCAGAAATGCTAAGGTTTTCCTGTCACTTCGGATACCTATTGTCAAATTTGCAATTATTGTAATACTAGCAAAAGCAATGTACTTTAAAAGGACATCTAAACTTCATAACTTACTAGGCCTATTATTACTAGCCGGGCGATTCTCTAGAATTAGTGGGCTAAAATTTTGGTTCAAATCGCCACTTAACATCATGTGAGATTGTGACTATAACGCTATGCCCATAAAGTATATAAAAAAAGGAACTTGGAAACGTCGGTAAACAGTCAAACTCACCAGTGACCGTCCATTCTCCATTGTCTTGCCTATATCCTAAGCCGTTCTTTATTACGTAAGTCCAGAAGTAGATCTTGTCTCCAATCTTGAGCTGGGCGTTCCTGTCCCTGAAGATCCATTTCCCTTCCTTCGCTTTCGTGATGTCACGGGACCAATGACCTCCCTCGAGACCTTCCATCTCCTCGTTCAGCTTGCCATGGAAGGCGAATAGAGAGAAACCATCATCTGAAAACATAGTTCACTTTGTTGATAGCCAATCAATTAATGCTTAAATTACGTAAAAGATCTATAATAATGTATATATTTAACGACTATAACGTATATATTTAAGGTCACAAAACCTGGGCTCATATTATACTTCTAGAATAAATAATTAAACATGATTGAAATTCAAATATATACCTTTTTTGTTACGGCATCTATTCGTCTATATTAATATTATATAGTGAAAATCTTTGTTTAAACGTGCTAATTTTGGGAAGTATCTACCAGTCAGACTTCAAAAAAACGTTACAAAAACTGGCAAAATTACAAATTATTGAAGCGATAATAGCTCAGTGGTAGTGTGTAGGACGGCCGCGTCATGGGACGTGAGTTCGAATCCAGCCACCTACCATGAGTTTGAGCTATCGGTGAAGGAAAACATTGTGAGGAAACCATAGCATGACGGCTTTTTCTAATGCTTGCCTGGCTAGCTACCACCCTCAAGTTGAAAATCTGCCGCCAAATACCAATACGTGTCTTCCGGTAGTGGCAGTTAAGAGCCAGTCCCTCCTATAAAGACCGATAACACATCTGCGATACCCCTGGTGTTGTGTGTGTCCATTAGCGGTGGTGATCATCATCAGATGATACATTTGCTCTATTTCCCCCTATAGCATAAAAAAAAACTTCTACGCAGGCACAGCCTCTCTCTATATATTTCCAAAACGGGTGGGTTGAAGATAAACAATTTTATAACTTGCCACATCATTGTAGTCGCAGATAAAACCTGTTTATAGACATAATAATCTTTACAACTCATATACAGTGTAATGATGTCTGGATAGTTCATTGCCTTGTCATTTATAATTTAAAGCCATAGCCCAGGTGGCGTAGAAGGTAAAAAAACTCCTTACCAAAAGTCGTTGACCAATCTTAGAAGCGGAATTTTTTTGCGCTATCAGCTCGAAAGAATATTTGCATTTATACGTAACTGTATTTTCTTAGACACGTAGGAGTAAGGTAATACGCCATAACCAATTCCAAGAGCATAATTTATCTTGGCAAACATTTTACATTTTTTTAGGTCCTTTGAAGCGACGTTAGCTCATTTGGTAATGTTTACGGACGCCGTCTCAAGGAGCGCGAATTTGAATCCACCTTCAATGAGCTTGAGGTTTGGGTGAAGTAAAACATCGTGATGAAACAATACTTATGAAACAATACTTATAGATGTGTTCCGGCAGTTGCACTTGAATGCCAGACCCTCCACTAGTTATAGCGCGTTCACCATCTTGGATCACTTCGTTACTTACCATGAGGTGAGATTGTGGCCGTAACGCTTAACCTTTACTATAAAAAATACGAGACTATGGGGGACTCACCGGATACAAATTATATATCCATCAAAACGATCTCGTGACGACCACGCATTACCTTTTTGTTACCCACTACCCTTGCTCAGTTGGTATGTGTACCAAACCCCACGTCAATGGACGTGGGTTCGACCCCTCAAATGAGCTTGGATTTTGGTAAAAGAAAACATAGTGATGAAACCATAGCATTGTGGTAGAGCTCCTTCTAACGTCCACCTGGCTAGCTACCAGCCACAAGTTGAAAATCTGCCGGCAAATATCTGTAGGTGTGTGTGTGAGAGTCGGTCACTTGAGTAGGTTTAACGTATCCACCACCTTGGGCCACATTTTACTTAACATCAGGTAAGATTGTGGCGATAACGCTGAACCTATAATGTAATAAAAAAAGAAACTGCTTCAAAACTTCGTTTCTAAATTCTACGATATTAATAACCGGCTAATAGAGTAGCCAATATGATTGATTCAAAGTTAAAAGATAACATTTATTATGGTAAAGACATTCGCGATCCGTTTAACAGGAGAATCTATCAGCAACTTTTTAAACTTGACGATATGCGACACGAGGTGCTCTAATCATACTATTTTTTTATAGCTAAGGTTTAGTGTTATGGCTACAATCTCACTTGATGTTAAGTGGCCCAAAATGGTGGACACGCTAAGTCTAGTGCCGGAACTGGCTCTCAAATGCAACTGCCGGAACTCATCTAGAGGTATTTAGCGGCAGATTTTCAACTTGTGGCTGGTAGGTAGCCAAGCGGGTATTGGGAAAAGCTGTACCACCATGCCATGTTTTCATCACGGTGTTTTTCTTCACCGAAAGCTCAAGCTCATTGTAGGTGGTTTGAAGTCACGTCCCTTGACGCGGCGTCCGTAATGAGCTATCATCATTTCAATTTAAATACTATTTAACTATATAGGGTTATCAGGTTTGTATTAATAGCATTCGCTTTCAAACATAACTACACATCTCGATAGAACTGTCGAATTGTACGTGAAAAATTTCACCTGGAAAATGCCAAACAAACTCCAACTTTATGTTTTCCTTGGAGTGAAGCGACAATAAGTAATCATAAAAACTAGTTTATTATGACTTAAATAAACTAATATAGGTATAAAGTTACAAATAAAATATTCAATCATAAATCTGAAGTTATTATTGATTTTTTTAATTAATTTTTAATGATATGCAAACTGGTTTTTTGTAAGACAAAATCGAAAATCCTTCAATCGACTTTGGTGGTTAGGTAACGATATGCGAATTTGATTATATTAAATAATTCATTGTTCTTTTTTAATACGGTTAATTGTTGTTATTGTAGCTTCTTTTGTATATAATTTTGAAGCGATGATAGCTCAGTGGTAGTGTGTACGACTTTGCGTCAAGGGACGTGCGTTCAAACCAATCACCTACAATGTGCTTGATTTGGTGAAGGAAAACATCGTGAGGAAATAGTAGCATGATGGTAGGGCTTATTCTAATACCCTATTACACTAACTGTGATAACATGCCCTCTGTGGCATTAACTTATTCTGAATAAGTGTTAGTACTTTCAAGAATGATCACACTGTTTGTTATAAAGATCACAACATTCATATAGTTCACTGGACTACGATTATTGTAACACGTTCCCGACATTTGCAGTTCATGTTAAGATTAAAACTATTATTCTCGTAAACAAAAGGTTCATTGGGCTAAGATCTCGTCAGCAACATTTTGCCCCCTAACAAGGTGACGTATATATATCGCTATCAATAACCAAGTATAAACAGTAAAAAGAATTCGGCGTCGAAAAACAATTCAGATTCCATACGAGTTTTTTGTCTAGAAACATACGCCATGTTGTTTTCTTTTTCAATTTATATTCATCGCTTACTTCATTAGTTTTGTTCGTGTCTCAATATTTAATATTATAAAATGTATATTGTATGTGCTTCGTTAATATTATACTAATTTGATTTGCGTTACAAAAATTTAGAATTTGAGAGGCCAGTCGCATAATCATTTAAACATGTTTTAAATAAGTTAGGAGGATATTCGGTCCGAATCATATTTAAACAATTGGCTTCAACTAGAAATATATTGCTATCGCATTGTTCTCGAAGGATTGCGGATAGTGCGAGCGAGACAACTACAGTTTAAACTGATTATATCAACGTGAAATAAATAAAATTAGGTTTTGTATATTGTTATTTCCTACTCCAAAAGATCGTAATATGAAGGACTTGTCAGTAATATGTTATTTTTTACTCTTTGTAATTATCAAATGCATGTATGTGTGCTATATCTCTGATAACGCCAGTATAATTTGGATTTTTTAATCATATCACCAGATTCTTAGTACTTTTAATAATGAATACGGAAAAAATGTAGACAAAAGCGATGATAGCTCAGTGGTTGTGTGTAGGATCGCCGCCTCATGGGACGTGTGGTCGAATCCAACCACCTACAACGAGCTTTCAGTGAAAGAAAACATCTTGAGGAAACCATAGCATGGTGGTGAGACGTTTTCTAATGCAAGCCTGGCTACCTGCTATCTTCAAGTTGAAAATCTGCCGCTAAATACCAATAGGTGTGTTCCGGCAGTTGCACTTGAGAGCCAGTCCCCCCAATAAAGGCCAGCAACGCACGTGTGATTCCTCTAGTGTTGTGGGTTGTATTGGCGGTAGTTTATTTACCATAAGGTGACACGCTTGCTTGTTCGCTTCCTATTCCATGAATAAAGACTAAATCTTTAACTGCTGCACTGGCATAGCGGATTAAGGCTACAGTGTGTTGCTAAATGTTAGAGGTTCGAATTCTGCACCTTCTTCTAAATTATTGGTGTATTTTGTGTTCGTTATTTGAATGTTTACAAAGACTTCTAAAACTCAAGGATGATTATATATAGGGAAATAGTCCGTCTGTTGTCTTAAATAACAAATAATGATAAGTGAAAATAAGAATGTTTGGTTTTTTGACACCACACATGAAACTTTTATGCGATCGTAGCCCTTTAACAGAATATTTTCGAAATATTATTCGATTAAGGGTATTAAAATTAATTTCACTTTACCCCTACTACTCCGCGGCCAGCTGTAACGCGATAGATGGACGAAGAGTTTGAGGCGATGAAACAAACTTTCACTAAAAAAATGTAATGAATTTGGTAAAAACTATATGGTCTTGGATTAGAGAAATACATATATATAAACTAAACTCCACCTGAGAGACTTTAAGTGAGGTTTTTGTCGCTGTGTATCTTAATAATGAATGTAAAAGAACCTGTTATATGTAAACGACCTCTAATAATATTAGTATCTAAGTAGAAGTGGTAATTTATTCAATAATATTTATTATGCTCGTCTCGGAGACAGATTATAATTTTTTTTATTGTATTATCTTAGAGACCTAGTATTTAGACGCGTAAATTACTAGTCGCTGAAGAAATATGATATTTTTACTTCATCTGGATCAAACATTTTTGAGTTACTAGATTTTACATGCGGCTTCCTTCGTGTTAATATTGATTCTGTTAAACGAATTGGACGACGCAATAAAAAAAATCATACAAAGTTTGGCCCTCTCTTTACCTCATTTCCTGTAATTTTTTAGCAAGAAAAGTAGCCTATCTCCGTCGCCACGGTCCTATCTATCTCTATAGCAAAATTCATCACAATCGATTAAGCGGTTTAACAAACAAACTCATTTTTACATAATATTAGTAAGGTTAACTTTTATACAATATATCGAGCCATTTCAGGATAAACATTGTAAGCGACAATATACAATTTTTACTGGAGAGAGTTTTTTCATTTATCATTAAATGTATTTCTGCTGCTTTATAAAAAATATGATTTGTTGTTCACAATTATCCATTGATCTGTTAAAATAGTGACTATTAACATACTGCTTTTAATTTATGAGTATAATCTTAGGATGTTACAATTAAAAACATTTTTAAATTTTTTGGGCGCTTGCTATATTTTCCCTGAAAAGATTCGATATCAAGTGCAAATTCTATATAGCGACACTCAACGGGCTGCGCATTTTATAATTAAATTTATAATTATTTTATAGATAATAAGACAAACCAAGCGATAATAGCTCAGTGGTAGTGTATGGGAACGCCGCGTCATGGGACGTGATTTCGAATCCAACCACCTACAATGAGCTTGAGCAGGATGAAGGATAAAGGATGAATGAAGAACAACATCGTGAGGAAACCATAGGATGTTATTAGGGCTTTTTCTGATGCCCGCCTGGCTAGCTACCACCCTCAAGTTGAAAATCTGCTTCCAAATACTAATAAGTGTATTCCGGCAGTGGCACTCGATAGCCAATTCCTCCTATAAAGGCCGGCAACGCACCTGCGATTCCTCTGGTGTTGTGGGTGTCCATAGGCGGCGGTGATCACTTACAATCAGATGACAGGCTTAATCTTTTGCCCGCTATTACATTAAAAAAAAAACAACCAAACTCAAGTAAATTCCAGTTGTTGAAAGGAGCGGATATGACGAAATTTTTTTTCCTCTTATTATTTAAGAATGATGTATAATCTAGACTTCACGGTTGGTCTAGTGGTTTAGGCGGTCACCTCGCAGACGCGTGTTGCGACTTCGATCCCCGTACGGGCCAATTATTTGTGTAAAAGTAACTGTTTCAAATCTGCCTCTCAAGACTATTCTCACTAGACATTGTATTGGCATAATTGCCTATAAAAACAGATGCCATAATAACTATGAAATATAATATATCACCTCATAAAGTTTCAATTCTTACACTTTTAATTTTCTTAAAAATATAATTCGCGTTTATACGGGTTTATTTTCTCTGATTTTCATATTTGTTCATGGCTTTCAATCTAGTTTTGTAACATATTAAAATTATTACCTAATACGCGATGATTAGAAATCATAAACAGTACCTATATCATATTGTCGATTACCTGCTAATATTATTAAAATAGATTGTTATATTAACTATTACGTGAAGTGATTTATATTTTGAGAATCGTCTATCGTTACAAACTAACCGGTTTATGTTGCAAATTAGAAATTAGAAACAAAATGTTTTTGGTCAGAAACACTTGCTGGTTGACAGAGATCAACTCACCCAAAGCTTCCTAAGAATTGGAAAATATTTTTTTTTTATATTGCACAGTAAAGCGACTGTACTGGACCTGATGGTAAGTTCAGTGCAATCCATATCAGCGGCGACTGACACAGAAGAGAATACATTGTCACTCACGGCTGTCATGTTAGCTGCATTAGGCACCTTTTCACACCTCTTTTGAAGGACGCAATTTCATAGAAAGGAGGGAACACGCTGACAGGAAGACGGTTCTAAAATTTCACGGTGCGTCAAAAGTAAGAGTCGAAATGTGGGGATCAAGAAACATATACTGGATAAACATATAAAAACATTTAGTCTTATTTATATAGATGCTAAATAAAGAGTTTGAAGACATAATAACTCAGTAATAACGTTTACGAATATCGCGGTAATCGATATGAGTTCAAATCTCTCCCACGAGGCTGAAATTTCGGTGAAGGAAACATCGTGACGCAACCGTAGCATGGTGATAGGGACTTTCTAATGACCCTGTAAACACCACCTGTAATCCTCGAATCGAAAATCTATCGCCAAGCACTTATACATAGGTGTGTTCTAGCAACAGCACTTAAAAACGTATATCATTTCAGACGACACATCGTAATATATATTAAAAAAAAATATATTTTTGGGTTTTTTGAGTCTGTTAAAAAACAGTAACCGAATGTTTAAATAATGTTGATATTTTAGTATCCTCGCTGAAACCAGTTTTTATAATCAAAGCGCTAATGAAACAACTTCGTCGCTCAAGAAGTTATTATTACGTGTTATGGGTTTTACCAAACAAGAAAATAGATAAGGTAGGACAGTATCAATATATTCTTGACGATAATATGACATATTCATAAAGTTTTTGAAATCATCATGATTAAAGTATTGCATAATTCGCTACACAAATTAAAAAAACTAACCCATAGTATATTGAGAAGGGGTGTTATGGTAACACACAACATTATAAAAACAAATAAATACTTCAAGCTACTAAATTACTTGCATAGGATTGTCTATGTAGTGAATTTATACGCGGTCGCGAGAGGGATACCAACAAAATTTCTTTATAATATACTGTAAGATCTTGGCCTGTCTAGGACTGTAGTAAAGATCTATATTAGAACGTGTCTCTAATGCCGCGCTGGCAGGATCCTACCAAATTTGTCTAGGTAGAGGCAGGAACACGAGTAGTGAAGCCTCGTGGTGCAGGCCGTCGGAAAGAGCTCCTTAAACCGACATCTGTGTCCCAAGTTTCGGAAACTGCTCGATATTTCCTTTGCTGCCACACGATACACTCGGCATCATTACGATGAATCCATAGATAATTAAGAAGTTCGTATTATGCAATATAGATTTCAAACTTCATGTCGCCTGAAAGCGTTTCTCAATCGATGGTAAGCTCTTTTATTACTATATTACTTATTCTCGGCGGATTTGCTCGTCTTAACATCGATTTTTTAAATATATTAGTTAATTTTTAAGTCATTGATAAGGTGAATGCAGCATTTCACATTCTATTTCTATTCACATCAATCTATTTCCATTATTATTAATTTAAAAAAAATGTCCATTCAATAACCACATTCTAAGAAAAGTTATCGCTTGCGTCATGTATTGACGCGCTATTTATAATACGGCCCAGCAAACAAATGTGTCACTAGGAAATTTATCCGCACCATTGTTATGTGCATTCTTACATAAAATACTTTTCCTTGTCGACATCTATTTCCTATGAGTAGGCATATATAATTTAGTTTCTAGGTTCTAGTTTTCAACTTAATACAATATTATTTAAATAATTTCAACTACTTAATATTGATACCAGCTTTTACCTGTGGCTTCGTTGGCGTTAATATTGATTATTAACAATAATAAGTTTCATACAAAATTTATCCCTATTTTTACCTTGTTTTTCGCAAGAAAAAGTAACCTATCACCGTATCCAGGTTCAATGTCTGTCTCTATACCAAAATTCATTGTGATTAATTCAGCGGTTTAGGCGTGAAAGCATAACAAACAAACAAACAAACTCACTGTTATAGTATTGGTAAGGAAGTAAGGATTTAAAGTGAAGACAATGTATGAGACAAAAGTATGAGTACAGTAGAGAACATAGATAAAAATGTCGCCGGGATTTTTTTTAATACTTTTTAGGCCGCAATCTATCTTGATATTTTTCTTATGGAATATGGTGCAAACGAGCAAGCGTATCACCCGATGGTAAGTGACAACCGCTGCCCATCAATACCAAAAACACCAGAGGATTAGTATTTGGCGGCAAATTTTCCACTTGAGGGTGGTCCAGGAGGGCGTTAGAAAAAGCTCTACCGCCATGCTATAGTTTTCTCACTATGTTTTCATGTTGGATTCGAACTCACGTCCCATGACGCGGCGTTGTTACACGCTACCACTGAGCTATCATCACTTCCAAGTTCATGAAGTGACGATGTGTCCCACGATAGTGGACAACCTAAACCTAACGGCAGGACTGGCTAAAGGGCAATTGCCGGAACGCATTTATAGGTATTTTGCGGCAATCTTTTAGCACCTTGTATGTAAATATAGATTCTAGTACTTATTAAAATATACGAAGTCAGTGAGATTGAAATTGCATAATGTTTTTATACGTCATAATGACGTTTAATAATCGATGGATACATGAATGCAGTACGAACTGAATGTTAAAACGAGTTTCGAAGATGCAGACAGACTAAACGTTCTTGCATGCGGTTGATTCAGGTGTAATCGAGGTAAATATCATAATAATACAGGTTTTAAGATGAATATTAGCTATAAAGTTATCGGATTACTGATGAACGCAGTTTATTTTAATTAAAATTACTACCTAAGTAATATCAAGAAAGATTGTTTTAGAGACATCATTTGAACATATATTTTTTGTATTTAATTTTTAGTCTATGTTAATTTTCTTTCTTGATGACATGGTGGTTTTAGACGCATGTAAGAATGGGAGTTACATGCGTCTAAAACCACCTAGAACTTTGTAGAGATATAGGATCTTGAAGCTTAGATAGCTCAGTGGTAGTGTGTACGAACGGTTAGAATCCCTGCAATGAAGCTTGAGCTTTCGGTGAAGGAAAGCATCGTAACGAAACCATAGTACGGTGGTAGGGTTTCTTCTAATGCCCGTCTGGCTAGCTACCGCTTTCAAATTGAAAATCTGCCGCCAAATACTACTGTGTGTGTTCCGGCAGTGGCACTTGAGAGCCAGTCCCTCTTATAAATGCCGGTAACTCACCTGCGATTCCCCTGGTGGTGGTGATCATTTACCATCAGATGACACACTTGCTCGATGGCCCCCTATTGCATTAACAATTTTTAGGCAGGCACAACATATCTCTGTATATTTCCAAAACGGGTTGGTTGAAGATAGACAATTTTATAAATTGCCACATCATTGTAGTCGCAGAGAAAACCTATTTATAGACATAATAATCTATACAACTCATATACAGTACGATGATGTCTGGACAGTGGCACTTTGGAGCCTACCTATAAAGGCTGTCAATTTGTGGTTTTGATCACTTACCATCAGGTGATACGCTTACTGGTTTGCCCCTTATGCGATAAAAAAAACGAGTTTATAGATACGCCCTTAAGGTGTGAAATTAATGTCTGTATATATATTTGCATTTTCCATAACAAAAATTTAATTATTAATGTAAATGTAAAATTATTTACTGTTATGTAAAAAAAAATATGGCAGACGTGTAGCAAATGGACGTGGATACACTGTGACGCGTATTGTATTCCACAATGAAATCATATTTATTCCGTGACACGTAAAAAAAACGTTATTTCGTTATAAAACACGACCTGCTTTTTATTAAATCGCTTTTATAAAACCGTATCTATTGTCGGCGGCTTCACACGTATCATTTAAACCGTGTAAACGTTTCACCTGATGGTATGTGATCACCGCCACCCACGGACACCCACAACTCCAAGGGAATCGCAAGTGCGTTTCCAGCCTTTATTGGAGGGATTGGCTCTCAAGTGCCACTGTCGGAAAACACCTGTTGATATTTAGCAGCTGATTTTCAACTTGAGGGTGGTAGCTAACCAGGCGGGCATTAGAAAAGGCTAACCATCATGCTATGGTTTCCTCAGGTGGTTTTCCTTACCGAAAGCTCAGGCTCGTTGTAGGTGGTTGGATTCGAACTCATATCCCATGACACGGCAGCCCTATACACTATCACTGAACTATCATCGCTTTATTACATTCGCTTTCGCATTTTTTCTATATGCCCCTCGTGAATAGTAATTTTTCTGAATGGAATGTACCCTATGTTCTTTATTTACCCCCAACTATTTTCCTTGATAATACAAAAATTCATGACAATCAATTACATAAATAAGGTGTGAAAGCGTAGAAAAACAAAAAAAAACACGGTTTGAAGCGAAGATAGTTCAGTGGTAGTGTGTATAGATGCCGCGTCAAAGGACTAGAGTTCGAATCGAAAACAACGTGTTGAAACCATAGCACGCTGGTAGGAGGTTTTCTAATGCCCACTTCGCTAAATAACATCCTCAAGTTGATAACCTGCCTCTAAATACCTATAGGTGTTTTCCGGTAGTTGCACTTGAGAGCCAGTTCCTCTAAGGGTTTACAATATAGCGTGTTCACCTGCTTAGATCACATCGTTACTTAACATCAGGTGAGATTGTAGCCATAACGTTTAACATAAAAACTATTAAAAAACACACTCTTATTCGAATTTATAATATTACTTATGAATATATTAATATTTATGTCGTTATTTCATACTATTTTTAAAACAATATGACAGAGATTGCGCGTAAGTAAGTGTATTGCTTATTAATATTGATGTATAGTATATCGATATGTATATATTTCTTTGTTAGTTACTTCCATAAACAGTAAAAAAAAAACCTATGTTAATTATGACTAACCTTGCACAGTCACCCTCAGGCCTCTGGGGTATATAGCTTCCAACTTGGCCGGTGGTACGGTGTATTGCGAAGGTTGGCCATTGCAAAACGCGCTAAGCGCCAACAAACTTACTACACTGCCGAACATAACGTCCGTGTCTTTTCACGGTCGACGACAAACTGAGACTTGGTGTCTTGGTCAGTTTTTTCCAATGTCCGTTCATGCTATTTACGCAAGAACAGCGTAGAGCTAAAAATGTTTAGATAGGTTACAACTTTTTTTTAATTTTAATCTGACATCTTTTTTTATACCTTTTTTATTTGTTACAACAACTATTAGAAATCAGTTACATGTATGTTTACAATAGTTACGGATATAACGATAACAACAATAATAAAAATAACAATAATAACATCAGAACAATAAATCAAAATTAATTTAAGAATTTAGCAACTTGGATGTATGTCACTAGAAAGTCAGTTATAATTTGATTTTGTCACCACTTAAGAATTTGGTTAAATAATAAGGTAATAAAAATAAATAATTAAATAATAATAATAGTTCGACATGGAAAATTTATATTGTTTTGTATTAAGGAACCCAATCACACTGGATATTAAATATTTAATTATTTGTATTAAGCAGGTTTTTATTCCTTTTTTGCATCTAAATCATTTCTGGTGGTATAACACAAAAAGGTGTAACACAAAAACCTAAATATTTATTTACTATAAATTGAACAAAGTTCGTTTAAAATTAAAAATATATATTATAATATAAACACAGCCAATGAGTTGTCTCATTCTCGCGCAGGTAAAATAGAAGATATCTCCGCCTCGCTCGCACCTATGAAGCGCTCACTCAAACAATGCGCAGTGACCGTGACGGATCGTATTGACAATAATGACAATACGACTATGAGTCGTATTGTCGATCTCGTCGACTACAATTCCTTTACAATATATGTGTCAAAAAATAAATGTTGATACATTTTGTAATGATGGCTTGTGGCCCGACGGAATTACATTTAGAAAGTTTATACACTTTAGAAAAAACGAATCGCTGGAGGTGACAGGGAACCCATTATCTTGTACAAACATACCAAATATTAATGGATCTAACCAGATTAGTAACGCTTAACTGTAAAAACGTCAAGAAAGGTATTGAATGTTAAACAAACATATGTCGGCCCTACAGGAAACTTGGCTGTATTCGCATGATTTATCATCACTTGGAGACATAAATGAAGACTTCAGTTACACGGTGAAATCACCCATAGACCCAACGGTTGGCGTTCAGTTCAGTTCAGCGTAGAATAAAAGGCTAACTTCAATAACATTAATAAAACAGTTGCATAAGGTCTCTGATCATGTCTGAGGTGGAGGTAGGAATAATAAAAAACATACTGTCTATAAATTTATAAGTCTGTGCTCTAAGAGCGCGGTAATGACCGACCGCACCGTGTTTTCCGAGTAATGGCCACTCGAAGCGGTGGCTGAATCGTCTGGTCGGAACCTCTCGTAAGACAATTGTATTTATTACCGTCTCACAGCTTTAATGACATCAACAATAATCCTCAATGATCGTAATTTTCAAATATCTCTTTAATATTTTAGCATCTTTATTAATATTATAAAGCGGAATAGTCTGTTTGTTTGAACGCGCTAATATTAAGAACTGCCAATCGGATTTCAAAAATTAGTTTTGTATTTGATATTGCAAGTATTGAGGAAGGCTTTATGCTATTTAATATAACAGTACCACCAATAAGAGCTACGTTGTATGCAATAATTGCCTTTAATTTGTTTTTATCTAAATAGTCCATTAACTATTTCATTATTATTCATATATTATTGTTGCATTATGATATTTATTTCATAAGGAAAACCCAAAGGATGTCTACTAACTTAGAATTTCGATGTCAAGTGTCATAGAATTTTATAGAATTTTTTAACGTATGCGATTTCCATTTAGAAATGCTAAATATAATATTTCGAACGAAGAAGACATCGAATCGAAGTTCATGAAGTTCGAGTCGAGTTCGAGTCGAGTTCGAGTCAAGTTCGAAGTCGCAGGAACAGCCAGTCTATAATATAAACTCAATGTGCACGCGCATACATTCTTGAATAGGTTGAAGTATTATAAGCCAATGATATTATAATAGTGGTCCCTGTGCAAGGCAGGAGTTTGAAGTGTCACCGTGGTGCGTTTTAGTGGGTAGTGTTGGGTGATTAGTACTTAATGGGTTACCACATTCCCCTTGGCCTTCATAGTATTCGGCCAAAACAAGTGGCAGTCTATGCGTACATAATTAAGTGTTATTGAGAATGTAGCTCAAATACGTGCTAACGCAACGAAAGCCGCAGAGCTAATGAGTGCAAAAATATATATTACAGCATAGCCGCCGTCTGTGGGCGTTTGTTATAACGTAATATATAGCTTACTATATTAATATATATTATAGTTCCGTGTATTGTGGGCTTATAGCGCTTGCATCGATTATCGTGTTGCTATAATATTAAAGGAGGGTTCACAGTGCATAACTACATAGTAATATTGTAATAAATAGGGCAGGGCAGTATGCTTTTTGCCTTGTTCCGAAAAAGAAACATGCATGCATTGTTATGCACCGTCAAAAATAACTTTCTTTGTTTTGTAACCAAAAATTTCACGTATTGATACATTTCATTCTATAAATTGTCTTAATAAATGTTTACAATGAGTTTCCTTATGTCTAATTTAAAATGAATTATGGATTCTCTGTACAATTTACAATTCCCATTACATCCCTTGAAGTTTTGTTTCATATTTTGGATAACCCATGTCCGTTACAAAATCCAGTCTACCGTTATATGAAAAATCATCAAAATTTTAATTTGATTTAGTTTATAGGTTCAGCGTTATCGCCACAATCACATGATGTTAAGTGACGATGTGGATCAAGATGGTGGACGTGATTATTCAAGTGGAGAGAGACTGACTCTCAAGTGCAACAGCCGGAATACACCTATTGGTATTTTGCTGCAGATTTTTAACTTGAGCGTGGTAGCTAGCCAGGTGAGCATTAGAAAAAGCCCTACCGCCATGCTAGGTTTCATCACAATGTTTTCCTCCACCGAAAGCTCAAACTCATTGTAGAGGATTCGAACTCACGTCTTTTGACGCGGCGTCCGTACACGCTTCCACTGCGCTATTATCGCGTTTAGGCGTAATACGTTATAAACGACCTATTCCTCACTTGAAGTGTTAGTGTCAAATCTAATTTTATGTGTAAATTCATCATAAATATCATCATCGTAATTTTGAAGCGATGATAGCTTAGTGGTAGTGTGTACGACTTTGTGTCAAGGGACGTTAGTTCGAATCCAAACACCTACAACGAGCTTGAGCTTTCGGCGAAAGAAAACATCGTGAGGAAACCATAGCATGGTGGTATGGCTTTTTCTAATGCTCGCCTGGCTAGCTATCACCCTCAAGTTAAAAACCTGTCGCCAAATACCAATAGGTGTGTTCTGACAGCTGCACTTGAGAACCAGTTTCTTCACAGGACTAGTGTGTCTACCAGCTTGGGTTGTATCGTCACTTAAGATCAGGTAAGATTATGGTCATAATTTCAAACCTTATATATAAAAAAATGGTTTAGACGTCATGACGTAACAAACAGGTAAGTTACTCTGGCAATTACAGTATTGGTTTGGGTATAGATCATTTCAATAGAAGCTATTAGATTTTATAGTAACACTCCAGTGCCTTTTACGCTGATTGCCTCTAGACAAGTGGCTACCCTAGCCACGTATTAATTTTTCATATTTAGTCTGTTCGATGCAATGTAGCTGTTAAAGAGATTTAAAATTCCCGTATTAATTTTTTTATCCTTACTAATATTATACATGCGAAAATGAGTTTGTTTGTCACGCTTTCACGCGTAAACCGCTGTATCCATTGTGATCAATTTTGGTATAGAGATAGATGGAATCTTGGAGACGGTGATAGGCTACTTTTTCTAGTAATAAACTTGTTGAAAGTGGTATAAAGAGAGGAATATACTATGTGTGAGACTTTATATTGTGTTTTCCGATTTGACAACATCAAATTTAACGTGAGCGAAGCCGCGGGTAAAAGCTGGTAAAAGTATAAATAAAAAAGGCGGCAATCGAGTCATCTGACATTTGGTTTTCTAGGTTGTTTTTTACTATAATTATACTAAAAAAAATAATATAAAAAAATAATGTTACATTAATTTAAAATATTTCTTGTAAGGTTCTTGCAAGTCGAACTAAAGTGATTTTCATCATAATTGCCAGTTAAAAACGAACGGACTGCAATTAAAAACATCATACTGTTTTACGTGTCCCAAGTGAATGTAAAGCAGCTTGAGCTTGTATTGGGTTATCTGTCACCTTACGCACTTTTAATAAAATGTACTCATAAAAGAAGTTTATGAGTACTGTGCTAATCATTATACAAGTTCATGACACGTTATTATTAGGTATAAATTGGACGCCATGCGTTTTCACTTTTTTTTATTTATTTATTTATTTGGGAAACATACAGTTCGTTATCCTTATAAATGTATAAACAATAAATTATTAAATTCCAATTAAGTTTCCACATATATAATGAAACATACAATGTCTAGAGTATTATTAGATATCAATCTATTAAATAATAATAATAATTTGTATTAAAGAAAACAAAAAAAAGTCAAATGAGACACAATACAACTAAAACAACATTTTCATAAGATTAAGAAATATTCCAAATTTAAAATATAATAAGAAAATAAACTAAGAAAATTAAATTAATCGATATCTTCCGTATATCCGTTTCAATTTTCCTTAATTTTTTTTTCAATATAATTTTCTTTGTGTGATTTACAATAATCGCTCAGTGAACCTATTGAAGTATTTACTTCAAAAACAACACTGTTGAATACATCTATGTATGAGTGTGTGTTCATATATGTCTAAAGGTACTCCCCCGCGGGCTAGACCTACTGTAAAGACAGTTATGTCTGAGGTACTGCCTCATTGTAATTCTGCACGCATCGTCCCCACAGACATAGGATTAAGCATAGTTGATCTTTTGTCTAGACAAAATTCGACAAGATTTTTGGTAAACAAGGATCAAGGATATTGACATATTTATAGTTTGTTATTATCTTAAATTTAATTACGTTTCGCAAATTTTTTACCATATTGTAGCTGATATATATGATAATCAAATTCGTCTGCTGACAGATATTGCCACTGCTAGGTTAGTCTACTTCGCTTACTTCCATAGTTCAATATCTTAGGGTAATTTACTATAGGGGACAGCAGTTGAGGTAGACACCGTATTTTTTTTACAAAAACGAGCAATTAGCGAGCATATACAATATGAGACTTCGCGAATCATTAATCAATCATTATATATCTATTTATTGTATATTTCTTCACAGCACATTTAACAATTTCAAAATAGTTAGATTTTCAGTTAAGAGGTGCCAATTAGAAAGCAATCATTATTATAAAGAAATAATTGTGTGTGTATTCTATTTGGGCGCAACCAAAGACATGTTTTTGAGTGTTGGTGTGTGAGTGTGTGTATTTCTTTGAGTAATATCCGCAAAAACTTACAAAAACTAGATTTCGTTAAAGACCGGCGTGATTTGAATACTAGCAATCGTGACAAACTGGTCATTGTCTATTTTAGACTGAGTAAGACAAGGAACAGTTTATTAGACAATAGTATTAGGTTTTATAATATAGCCCCAAAGCACATTACTGAATTACTAGACAATAGGTTCATGAATCATGGCAAACGGGTTTTGATGTCAAGAAGTTATTATAGGGTAAATCACTATGTCAGCGATCGTGATGTCTGGAATTGACACCCCTCGCTGTACATCCACTAATAACTACTGTAACACATTAAACTATTACAAAAAAGGTTAAGAATAACACTTAAAAAATAGATGCATAGTTTCTTGCCGGTTTTTCTCGATGACTGCGTTACTTACCGAACTGGTAGAGGTTTTGACTCCATAATTTACTTTTAACAAATACTTCAATAAAAGTCTAAATAATAATCAATAAAAATTTAAAACTAAATAACAAGTGTACGTAAAATTGTGTCATAGCGACATCTATGATGGATTAATTGTATTATTTCCTACAAGGTGTTCCTGACGATTTTCATTTTACCGAATAATCTTAATCAGGGTGTGAGGCATAGTAGTATTATTGTCTTTTGACATGCAAACTTTCTAGATGATATGACCTTCTGAAGCAATTATGAATCTAATGGTATCGTGAACGGACGCCACGTCAGTGAATGTGAGTTCGAACTCCTGCAATAAGCCTGTTCTTACACACCCTATTTGAAAACCTGCCGCCAAATATTTATAGGTGTTTTCCGGAAGTTGCATTTGAGAAACAGTCTCTCGAAAATACTTAACGTGCTACCATCATTGGCCATATCATCGTCTATCATCAGGTGCGATTGTGACCAAGTATAAAAAATACACTCATTTCACACAAATTAGGATGAAAGATTGCGTGACTTATATAAAAACACGTTAAAGATTTTAATTTTTATATTCGTATGGCCCAATAGAGTATCATATATATGTCAAATCACAATTGTATATCTATGGTTATTAGCCATTTAGAGCATCGCCAGTAAGAGTGATCAGAATATCGGAGGACCATTGTATCTCCCTAATGGGCATTCCTCCACAATGTACTAAATTGGTTACGTTTCTACCCCGCAGTCACAACGCGGTGAATCTACTCATCCGCACAGGTATTTAATTTCAACACACCGCTCATGTCCTGTCCATAATCTATTGAGGTTGCACCAATCGCTTCTTGGCAGTTCGAAACCCTTTAATTTGTAGAAAGGGAGAACGTTGCGTCTTGCCTCACCAGGCTTTGACGTCTACCTCCCTCTGACACTTCCTTCTTAGGCTGAATTCTGTATTGGCTTCTGTAAGCTGAGTGTCTGAATTTTAATCTATGATGTGGGGGGTTAAAAACTCTTCATGTATGAGGAGACTGGTGTTCTTGTCTATTTTAATAATTTCTTATCAAAGCGTCTTTCCTTCTTAAAGCAGGCGGTGCTATATTACAAAGCACCGGAAGCCATTTCGTGGGAGGAGATGTTAATGTCCCACATATGGTGGGTGTAGACCCATTTAACTTGCGACCAACTTTGTGGACATGACCGAAGCCGTACCAACAATTTTTAATTATAAAGTACACCAATAACAAGGCTGTTATTGTTAGTACATCGGCATTTACACCACAGCTGGTTTTAGATAATGTTAGGAGAGCGTTATTGCTAAATTGTAGCTTTCGCGATGTACCCACAAGATGCTTTTTATATGTGAGAGAGTGGTCAAGTATAACTTCCAAGTACTTTGTGTACTGATTGTAACGCAATCTTATGCCTTTAAAAGAGGCCTTTAGTTCGCGTTTACTTAGACTAGATCAACATAAGGTAGGTAAGGTAAGTAAAGGTAGGTAAATATCTTAACCCATCTTTGTAATGACGATCCAATATTACTCATATAGCACTGTTTGAGTAAAAATTAATACTAACTACGGTGTACTTTTAGGTTATGTTTTTTTTTTATAACTTGTCAACGTGTTAATTAATTTTATTGTTACGTTTTATAGTTCGTCCGGGTAGCGTTGTACCTCGTAATAAATGTATTTTCTTTCCTTCCATTTTTCCTTCGTAGTTTATTTAAGTCAAAATGTTTCGTCAATTAGCACTCGACACGGCGCAGTCGATACGCATTTGTTTTCTTTAAACGTAGAATATAAATCTGTTTCAAAGGCCAATGTGAAATAAAATAAAAAAAACTTTTTTATTTAAATGAAAGTGTAAAATATTACGCCGCTGTATTTCGCAATTGGCAATATTATGCCGGTGTATTTCGCAGTTGATTTATGTAACTGATACTTATTGTATAGAACTGGGATGTATTTAGGCAACGGAGGAGCCACGAGTCCTATCTCTAAAGATTTTTAAAATTTGTACCTTAATACCGTATCGGTAATCTCCGTTAGCAAAACTACTAATATTATCAAGATAAAAATTTAAGTGTGTTTGTATGTTTGTTACATCGTCACGCATAGATTATATTCAGTTTTCTTAATACGTTATAGGTTTAGCATTATGGTCACAATCTCACCTGATGTTAAGTGACAAGGTTCAAGGTGGTGGACATGCTAACCCTAGTGGAGGGACTGGTACTAAGTGCAAATTCGGGAACACACCTATAAGTATTTGACGGCAGATTATCAACTTGATACGTGGTAGCTAGCCAGGCGACCATTAGAGATAACCTTAGGCCATATAGCAGGGTTGCTATGGTTTCACCAAGATGTTTTGCAATCATCACTACAGGAACTTTATAGCTTAATATATATAGCTATTTTTTACTCTTACGTGCTCAGTTGAAGGCACTTTCAGTGAACGATAGGTTCGAACGAACATATTGACAATAAACAACTACACATGTTCCGAGCTTCCGTCTCGCCTTGAGGCATCTTCAAACCGATCAATTGAAGCGAATTTGAAAGGCGGGAACGGCCTATGTCAATCGGACGGAAGTAGCAAGGTAAATATATTTTCTATATACAAAAAAGTACAAACAAAACAGTTCTTTATCTTTTTCTTCTCTGTATGTCAAGCTATTTTTTTTTTGTGTAGAAGCAACTGATGAGGTTCAGTTGTTTCAGATGCGAACACATCTGTCGCGATTGCAGTGCAAGCTCCAGAAGGAGCGTGATGACCCTCTGCACGCACCTCTCCAAAGGTTTTTCTGGGCGTGCCGATCCCCCACCCCAGTAGAGGGAGTCCTTTTACGATTGTAATTACTGGGATCGGATGATGAATGTGAAAGCGCTCCATCAATCCTGGGGGAAAGTACAGAGTCCGTAGATTTTAGTCAGTAAGAATCTGACATAACCCATAGCTTTACTGCACGACGGAAGGTGAGAATGTTATGTATGATCTTCCTACGAAAAAAAAGGTTCAGTTATATATTATGGAATTATTAGTAAAAAAATAATAATATAAAGTTTTTTGAAGTGAAAACTCCTTAAGCATCGTTGTGATTTGAAACTCGATGAAACCAAAAAGCGACAGTAATAAGAGACATCCACATACATGTATATGATATAACGTGGGAGAGAATGAGATAGAAGGTATAATTCATTATTTTTTGCAAGGTCCAAAGGTTGTACGTGTGTGTTTGTGTGTGCGTAACAACCACGGTGTATTGTTTACATAAATATTTTATTAAGAATGTTTCACTTCTATCGCGTGTGAACTGCACACATGTTGTTTTTTTCAACGCGTTATTTTTTTATACAGTGATATTGAACATAGATTATATTATTGGTTTCTTGACAATTAACAACATTTCATCTTTTTTTGTGGTATCTACCTATATAGGTAATTTCGACAGTGTCAAATAAGAAAGAATATATAAACCCAATTACCAGACACAAAGTAAAAATCAAACTGAGAACAACTATTGGTTGATCACACAAATAATTCCACTACGCGGGACTCGAACCCATTAGACTTCCGTACAAACCGTAAAAAAATAAGTCCGTAATAAATATATTTGCTACAAACTTTTGCACACCTCATAAGCGAAGCGTTGAGTTGAGTACTGCTGTCACTTCACGCAATAGAATTGATTTTTAAAACTTAAAATGTCTCTATTTATCATACATTACACTTGTAATAATAAATATACACACATATCAAGAAAAAAACACTATATTTAATAACACTCGTAATATTTTTCATGCCATTTTTGTTATTTAAACTAGTTAAAAAGTTGTTTAAAGAAGTTCTGTCATGGGCGTCCGTGTGTCTGTATGTGCGGACCCTGTATGTTATAACGATAATGATCGAAATACTTTAGTAATCGAGTCTTTTTTTTTTCTTACTTTTCAGTATAATTAGGAATAGAACTCTATTATTTTTCACGGTCTGATTCGCTGTGGTTTAATTGTTATTAAATAAACAAAAAAATAATTCGCTATCTCGATTTTTAGAATAAATAATATAATATAATATATAATAAATATAAATTATAATCTCATAAAAATAATAATATTAGCATCTAATTTTATTTTCTTCTTATTATGCTTAAGTAATTACATTCCTACTGATCCTTTTTTTTATACGTATCCCGCATTGTTTTCCTTAGATTTATAAATTACTATCTTTATATATATATACAATTTCCTAAACAAGACAGTACAAATGCGTTATGAGCCTTGCTAAGAAAAAGAAAAAAAAAATTAAATTTCATTCATGACGATAGGCAAAGGAATTTAATCCATACTGCCAACCAAGCAATTAATGTATGACAATTATCACATTTCACATGTACTAAAGTTCTTACTAAGCTATAAAATTATGTTTTAGTGTGTAATATTTCTATAAATTCAATATTTATATGTTGTGAAAACTCAAGGAGATCGTATTTTTGTAAGCTACGTTGTACGGCCGAGGAAGTAATTATTTATTAGTGAGATAAACGAAAGACAAGGTGCATAAATCTCTCGGCCTGACCTGACGATGAATGATCAAGGTGAACTGGTGGAAATCACCCGTAACGTTATTAGAGATTTCAATTGGTTTTTGATCCCGCATGTTTCACATATTTACAAACGTAATATTATCACGCGGTTGATTATGTTAAAATTACATTGATGTATGATTTGGAGACTAAATAGTAATTAAACCATAAACATCGATTTTATGAATAATATATTTGTAGCATAGATATTATATTCAAAAATAATATGAACTATTATTTTAATTATGGTATCTATTATATAAATAATTTTTTGCCACTGTCAAATGTCACTTCAAACTTATCATCATTAAAATGCGATTGTCTGTTAGAACTGTGCAGGGAAATTTTGTAGCAATTTAAAATACTTCTATCCAATTACATATTATTTATAATCTATTTTATTTACACGTAATAATCAACTTATATTTGATTCACCGTTAAAGGATTCGTATTATCCATATCTATATTAATATTTGAAGCGATGATAGCTCAGTGTAGTGTGTACGACCTCTCGTCGAGGGACGTGAGTTCGAATCCAACCACCTACAATGAGCCTGAGCTTTCGGTAAAGGAAAACATCGTGAGGAAACCATAACATAGTGGTAAGGCTTTTTCTAATTTCCGCCCGGCTAGCAACCACCCTCAAGTTGAATATCTGCCGCCGAATACCAATAGGTTGTTCCGGCAGCTGCACTTGAGAGCCAGTTCCTCCACAGATTTAGTGTGTCTACCAAATTGGGCCGTATTGTCACTTAAGATCAGGTGAGATTATGGCCATAACGCTAATCCTTAATTTAAAAAAATATGTATATATTGTAAAACTGAAAATTTCTTTGAGCGCGCTAAACTTAAAAACCAACAATCGGATTTGTAAAATTATTTTTGTACTTGATAAAGCAATTATTTACGACGGCTTTAGGCTATTTAATTTTACGTTACTAACAAATAGGAGGACAGCTGTATTGAATAAAGTTGGTGATGATCAAATAATTGTATAATTCCACACGAACGAAGTCGCAGGCACTGCTAGTATAAATATATGTCACCTGATGGTAAGTGATCACCAGTGATACCCACAACACCAGAGCAATCGCAGGTGCGTTGCCGCCCTTTATTTTAGAGGGACCGGCTCTCTATAGATGCGATACGTTGATATAAATCAAAACTGGGTACACTAAAAATGGTTATATAAATAAAAATAAATCACACTGTATTTATTAGAGACAACGACAATGAAAAAAAAAATAGAATTGAGAATAATAAATATCACATAGAAATTTATTCGGTGCCGCTGTGATATGAAACAGCACAAAAGACTCATCTGCGCTATCTCATTTGATGTCTTGGGTTAATATAGTAGGTAAGCCGGTTTTATTGGATCATTTTGATAGACACGTTCTGTTTAATGCCGCCCGTTGTGAATTATGTTATCAAAAAAGTTTATTGCCGGAGCTCTGTGCGCGACCTTCTGACGGATCCAGTCCTACAAACCAATGTAACTAAAACTATGTCAGTACGCGTACGTATGAAACGAGGTCGATGGAATCCACGCACAGATGTAGTCAGGAGCTTATCGAGGAGAGAAATAGTTGGGTAAGAAATAAAGATACATTGAAATAAAACTAATTTAAACGGATTTTATCGCGGTTATTTATTAATTTTGATCCTGAAAGCGAAAGGCGAAAGCTTTACAGCCTTCGAAACGTCGGGATCAAAATTAATAAATAACCGCGATAAAATCCGTTTAAATTAGTTTTATTTCAATGAATAATATTCGCGTAAACATAAGAAATCATTAGATAAAGAGACATTTTTTTTAGCTTTAGCGTTATGGCCATTATCTCACCGGATCTTAAGTGACGATACAGCTTCAGTTGTTAGACACGCTAAACCTGCGGGAAACTGGCTCCCAAGTGCAACATCCGGAACACATCTATCGGTATTTGGAGGTAATTATGAAAATATAATTGTAATGTGTATGATCTACATTAAACTAATTATCTTTACCATCTATACATATAATAGGAATGTAAATTTAAGGTGTCTCTACTTTTTAGAAAACTTTTCTGCGTGAATAAAATTATTGCATTACGTGACTAAGAATGCGTAATAACTTGACTAACATACGCTTACATCATTTTTAGAAATGTCTTTCCGTATGTTTGTGCACGCATCACTGCTGAAATACAAAGTTATGATAAAACGTCACCAAGGTGATCATAAAATATATCCTCGTATAACATTTAGTAATTGTTTCATTAAAATCGGTCGACTCTGTTATGAGTTATTGTAATTCAATAATATGTAATCGAAGTCGCAGGCAAAGCTAGTTGTAATACATAATTACTACATCGTATTGTCTCATATACAATATGAACCGCTGTTCATACAAATATTTTACAAACTGCTACAATACATTTACGAGCAACATTAGTAATCTTCAATTTTAAATTTCCCGTTATTTGTAATATAGTTTTAGATAAATTTAACATCAATCGTTCGTCGGAGCCCGATATATTATATAATATCATCAGGTGGAAGTTTTTATACCCGCTGTCATAACAAATGATTTTAATGGTGCATCATACAACACATTAATATTCAACTGGAATTTTCCATTCACTACGGCCGCCGGGAGTTTTCGACTTCGATGTTTTGTATACGTTTTTCAACTCCGTAAACTGTTTCGATCAATGGGGTTGAATGATTATTTGATGTCTGTCACTTTTAAAGTTATAAAAACAGTTTTAAATAAATTCGAGTCGAAAAATTATTATTCCCTATATAAACTGTGACTTTCGCTTTTGAAATTGTATTTTACTAGCTTCTGCCTGCGACTTCGCCTGTGTAATAAGTTAGAATAACATTAAACTTGAAATGTTATCCGAACGGAATACATTACCGGGATAAAAGTATCCTATATGTTAATTGAAGTGATGATAGCTCAGTAGTAGTGTGTACGACTTCGCGTCAAGGGACGTGATTTCGAATCCAAGCACCTACAATGAGCTTGAGCTTTCGGTGAAGGAAAACATCGTGAGGAAACCATAGCATGGTGGTAGGGCTTTTTCTAATGTCCGCCTGGGTAGCTACCACCATCAAGTTGTAAACCTGCCGCCAAATACCAAAAGGTGTGTTCCGGCAGCTGCACTTGAGAGCCAGTTCCTCCATAGGTTTAGCGTGTCTACCAACTTGGGCCGTATCGTCACTTAAGATCAGGTGAAATTATGACCATAACGCTGAACGTTAAGAATAAAAAAAAAACCATTTTAATGTAGTATATTTATTAAAGTTTTTTTATGAATGGCAATCGAGCTAGCGTGTCACCTGATTGTAAGTGATCACCGCCGCTCATGGACACCCATAACTCTAGGGGAAACGTAGGTGCATTGTGGGCCTTTATTAGAGGAACTGGCTCTCAAGTGCGGCTGCCAGAACACACCTATTGGTATTTGGCAGCAGATTTTCTATTTGATAGTGATAGCTATCCAGGCGAACATTAGAAAAAGCCCTACCACCATGCTGTGGTTTCTTCACGATGTTTATCCTTCACCGAAAGCTCAAGTTCATTGTTAGTGTTTGGATTCGAACTCACGTCTCTTGACGCGGCGTTCCTACACACTATCATTGATCTACTGATTTTACTATCAATATAAAGGTTGAAAACATTTGAATAGTAATACATATCTATCTGTTTTCTGTCCGTCTGTCGTCTTGTTTACGCATCACTCAAAGATATCATAGATAAAAAAATACGAATATTTCCGTAAATCTCCCCTGGGAACTACCTCTATGCCTAAAGTCAAGTCGTTTGTTTGGTTTGACAGAGCGAGTAGGAAGATAAATTTTATAGATATTCCTGTAAATCTCCCTAGGGAATTTAAAGTTACTCCAGGACCAAAAGCAGCCTATATGATTTTCCGTCTTTACAACTATCTATGCTAAAAATCAAGTCGATTGATTCCTTAGTTAGGGCGTGAAGGGATAACGTAAATCGCCTCTGGGAATATGAAATTATTCCAGGACAAAAAGTAGCCTGTGTTAATATCCATCCTTTGAACTATCTCTATGAAAAAATGATGTCGATTGGTTGCTTAGTTAGGGCGTGAACGAAGAATAAGCAAACAAACACACTTCCGCATTTATAATATTAAGTATACAAGTATAGATTTTATTTCGTAACTTAGGTCCACACGTCAGTCCCATCGTATCCTGACTTTACAATATTTACAAACATTGCTTAAAAGTGATGACAAAATTCCATGAAACCCTGGCTTCGTCACTTGCAGTTGCGAGATTTTATGGAACATTCCCTGATCCATTTTATTAAATTTAAGTGGTTTGTAACAGTTCTTCGTCTAGCGGTGGCTTAAATTTTGAAACCAACTTCCACTCGACTGTGTCTATTTGGGGTCGTATAACTTCTAAACGAATGGAATGGATAAAGTCATGTTCACATAACAGTTTTGTTGTATTGAGACAATAGTTAGGTATTCAATCATGACTCGGTTGTAGCGTACTCGGATACCGAGTTAATGGTTGCGAGTTCAAATCCTTGCAATAATTTTGCCCTATACGTGAAGAAAAACAAGATGATCTCATAACATGGTGGTAAAGTATTTTCAAACTGGTTAATATCACCGTCAAGTTGAAACCGTTTCACTAAATACCAGTAGGTGGGTTGTGGCTGTTGCCTTCGAGGGTCAGTGCCTTCATTAGGTTTTACCTGTGAACTATCTTGGCCCCCTTTTTTGAAATGCTAATGGGCAGCAAACAGACAGACTGCCTATCTGGTGTTAAATGGTTACCGTCGCTTATGAACAATTGCAACACCATGGGATTTACTGCTGACCGACCATGGAGACCGTATTTCAATCCCTTTTTCAAGAGCCCCATATGATAACCTTGGGGGATAACTGTGCCGGGTAGTCCGTTCCGTAGACATAATCTTAGATCTTAACATCAGGTGTGTTTGTGGCCGAAAGTGATTTCTATATAGTATATAAAATTTATATATAATTAAACTTCAAACGGTTTATAAATATATGGGATAATAATTAAAGATACTCACTTTTACACCACGTCCTCAAAGCTTATAAATATGACTCGAAATTACTAAAAACATCATTCAAGTCCACGCGAACGGAGTCACGGGCATGGCTAGTTAAAATATAATGTTTGACATATTCTATTAGTGCAATTTTTTTTAGATTTATTTTGGTAGTTTCGAACTTCACTTTATACAAACATACTCTTAAATATTATCTCTTTGTACATAATATATATTATATAATTATATCCTTAATGCTTAATTATGCTTAATGACTTAAATCTAATCTCACTTGTTTAGCTGACACATACATGTTAAGTAATACGATGATAGTTTAGTAGTAGTGTATACGACATTGCGTCAAGGGTCGTGAGTTCGAATCCAGTCCCCTACATTGAGCTTGAGCTTTCGGTGATGGATAAGATCGTGAAGAAACCATAGCATAGTGATAGGGATTTTTCTAATTCCTATCTGACTAGCAACTACCTTCAAGTTAATAATCTACCGCCAAATACCAATAGGTGTGTTACGGCAGTTGCACTTGAGAGCCAGTTCCTCCAAAGGTTTAGCGTGTCTACTAACTTGGGCCATACCGTCACTTAAGATCACGTGACATTCATCAGGCTTAGGCCTTAAGTATATATAAAAAAAAAACAATAATTCCATGTTAGTATTACTCGTTCGTACCGTCTATTCCAATTTATATACTGTAATTTTCTAACAAATCTTTCCAGTATTTATATTTTAAATACATGTGTGTATATAATCAAGTTATAATACTGAAAATGAAATAAATCAATGGGACGTCATAAAAATGCAGTAAGAAAAGTTACGATACAAGTTTTAACCCCGGCTAAACAATGTCTGTTCTCCGCGCCACACTCGACGCTCATTCACAAAAGAACACGCAAATTAGTGACATTTAAAAGAGCACTAAACTTATAATCCGATGCAACAAGTCCGCGCCCGCCCGCCCAACCGCGCGGCGGGCGGGGAGGCGCCGCTGAAACTTCAGTAACGTCGCGACCATGGCCACCGACGGACGTACGAAGCGCTCGCAGTCGATATGCGCGCCAGCATCCGCGAGTATGGAAGCACTCGCCGCACCTATGGAGACCACGCCAGCTCCACGGAGGCGGCCCGCTGCGAGGTCCCAATCAGCCAGGATCACGGGCGGCCGCTCCGTACGACACAGGCGTCAACAGCAGCAGCAACAGTTGGATAGGGAAACCAGAGCTCGGTATAGCTCGGAGCCTCGTCTGGCAGAGGCTGAGACTCCGCCGCAGGTGCGCAGGCAAGCGTCTGCACGCCGCCGCCCGCCGGCTGGCCAGCACGCCCAGCCGCGTCGCTCCAACGCGTTTCTGGACGTACCGAAGACAGCTCACCAACCGGAGGAGGAACCAGACGAGGACTCGTACAGGCTACGCACGTTCAACATCACACAGAAAGGAGGTCAGTGCTAGCCGCGTCCGTTCACCCACAATTCTATATTTAGTTCTTTTACGCGTGAAAATTAGTTACGTCTTTCTTTAATACGATTTCGGAACGAAAAAGTTGGCAAACGGCCTGACGGTGTCCACCGATGAGTTCTTAAGTGTCCACTCCCTCAGACGTGGACGCGGAAGATTCGTATATTAGGATGGCCAGGTTATTATGATGGTCGTAAAAATAATAATATTCTCTATATCGCCGTGATTCATGTGAGATGTTTACGAGTACGTTTTGATTTACATTCGGGGCAAAAATAAACGGGTATAGTGGAAAATATATTAATATACAGGTACAGTAAAAACTTCACAAACTTACTGACAACGGTGTGCGATAAATTATTTAACAACTTGTAACAGTTGTACGACAACTTTTGTGTACTGCAACCGAAGTATATTCTATAAAACCTACCCCTGTCTGGTCAGTGTACTCCTAATTACTGGTATCTTTTATTTCCTTGGTAATTGGATTCCAATCAAATCTTGATCAAAATGTATGTCAAATCTATTATCAAGGAACAGAAAAAGCATAAGTTATTTAATTTAACATTAGCATACTAATCAACTTTAATAATTTTAGCAAACTTAAGCAGACTCAAAATCTAATCTATTATACATACTATCTTAAATACTGGCTGAGCAGACAATGTCCTGCCCTTCGCTTTACAATCATCAATAACTTAGCCACAACGTTATTTATTCCAATTATTTTTCCTTACAAAGTAACACAAGAACATAATTACCCAAATTGCCCTGTCAAATCTTGATTGTCCTTTTAAACAATTAAAAATATTTGAAAGTCATTATATTTTAACATGAATTTTCCATTTATTCGAGTACCTCTACATATTTTTTCACCCTGCAAGCAGTATTCGGAATATCACTAGCATTGAATGACAAAAAAATACATCATAAAAAGCATATTAGTCAAAAGAATTTAATATTTGTTTACACAGAAGTAGTTGTACGCAACATGCGTTGCAATGCGAAGGAATAAAGATTTCGTTATTAACTCGCGGATTTTCTACTCGACGCAAAAACTACCAGTTTCATAACAAGCGGTCGAATGATTTAGGAACACACAAAGGATATTGAAACAATAAACATCTACTTTTATCTGTATACATATCTATATATCAATAGACAAAGACAAGCACTTTGACCTTTCTCATCCTTTCTTCTGTTTGTGAATCGATTTCGATATTTTATGTCAGCTTAATAGGCATGGGACCAGCTTTCTTCGCCAGAATTTTCTTAATTTTTTCTCGAATTTCGACCACATACATACATCTATTCATTTTTTTCATAACTTTTTGTATGCTTGGAGAAGCGTGTTCAAAAACCTTACTACGTGAAATTCATTTACTTATAGTAAATTTAACAACCACATGCTAAGGATAAATCCTAAAAGACAATCAAATCTTGAGAGAAACGAACTTCTTAGCAAGCCATTTCCGGTCCCAAACGGGGTGCCGGGTCCACCGTAGTGCAGAGAGGGAAACTCCGAGCAGTTTCCTAAACATGCGATACGGATGTAATGTTAAGGGACTACGCCCTTTTCCGACGCGCATTACCACTCACCCTAATTATTTTATAAACTATTATTTTTAATATTCCCCAATTATTATACCATGTCGGTTTATTTAAAACTAGATTTTACGTGCAGCTTCGCTTGCGTCAATGTTGATTTTATCAAACAAATCGGATGACGCAATAAAAAGTCTTATACAAGGTTTTTCCGTCTCTTTACCCCACTTCCAATAAGGTTTAAGTGAGAAAAAGTAACCTAGCACCGTCCTCAGATTCACAACTATCTCTATACCGAAATTCATCATAATCTATTCAGCGATTTAGGCGTGAAAGCGTAACAAACAAACAGACTCACTTTTGCATTTATAATATTAGTAAGGATTCACAATATCCTTGAATGTCTAAATGCAACACTTCTGTTATGGGTGGATATTATATCGGATGCTAGAAAACGCTAAATATGATTTGCTGGCGCGCGAACACCATACACGAAGTAAGTAACACCCAATATAGTGCTAAGCTTTTGCGTGTCTGGTTCGGGAATCAGGCGCTGTATATCCCTTAGTCTTATAAAAATTGGTGTAATATCTACCTGACAGGACGGTGACCACCACATACATAGCGAATAGACTGTAGCACTAATATTTATCAACTTTCAAACTCAGGCATTTCTTTGATTATGGCATTTGTCTCTGAAGGCAAATTCGCCAATACAAAATGACATAGACTATAATAACAATTAACGGGATTTATGGACTGTACAATGATCAGCTATTATATACTCCATAGCCTGTTTGACAACGACCATCTGTGATGGATTTCTCATCTCGGGACACTCACCGTTGCTTTCGAATTGCACTAGCTATAAGGCATTGTGCAGTCACTATGCGATAGTAAAAATAAAGGTTGTACTGACAACACGAAACACATTTCTAATCAATACTTTTACTGGTTTTCTTTCCACTCGAATCCGATTTAACATCAAATTAAGGAAATGTACAGCCCTGCCGGAGTACAAGGAAATACGCCAAGCCCATTGTGAATCTAATGAACATCTTTAATGTCCTCCTATAGACATAAAGCATCTAGATTTATACTGTTTTAGAATTGTTCTTTTTTTTTACTAATGTCGGAAAGTATCTTTATTTTAGATACTAACTTTTTATGTTAGACCTACAATAAAATGAAGAGTTAAGCGATGATGGTTCAGTAGTAGCGTGTACGGACGCTACGTCAAATGACGTGACTTCGAATTCCTGCAAGAATCTGTTCTATAAGACAGCGTGTTGAAACCATAGCATGGTGGTAGGGCTTTTCCTAATGCCGACCTGGCTAGCTACCACCCTCAAGTTTAATATCTGCAACCTAATACCAATAGGTGTGTTCCGGCTGTTACACTTGAGATCCAGTCCTTCCAATAGGCTAAGCGTGTTCACTAACTTGGACTACATCGTTACATACCATCAGGTGAGGTTGTGGTCATAACTTGAAATCTATAGGTGTTTAAAACTATTACTTCTTCATTATTATACACAGTAGTGGAGTGAATCTTCTTCCAAAAGAAGGTAAAGTAAAGTTAGGTAAAGAGGAGTACGAGGTTTGTTTATTGTGCTTTCAAACTTAAAGCATTCAACCAAACATCTTAAAATTTCCTTATGGTCAGGGTTTCGGAAGAGGACATATGACATTTTTCATTCAGAATATAGTACTCTCCTCGGGGCAGACAATAATAATACCTTTTAAATGGATAAAGTCTATATTGACGCGAGAGAAGCCATGGATAAAAGAATAAGACAGATTTACTGTGTGTGTGAAAGAAAGAGAAAGAATGAGTGTTTCAAATGAATCTTTCGTCTCTTACATATTTAACAAAATGAGCCTATACTCGACGCACCCTTGTAATTCCATTTTCAATTCTTATTAAGTTTTCGTAAGAATCTCATTATTATTTTTTTCGTAGGAATATCTTACATAAAATATCCACCTAACTGATATTGAAAATTATTTTCTAATACTCTATAAGTACAGCGTTATGACCATAATCTCATCTAAAGTGTCGAAGTGGCCCAATATACACATGTGGACATGACTGAATAAAGTAGATTGTGTATAGAATTCATTATATTTTAAACGAATGCCCCATATACAGGGGCGGTGTTAAATCCACAACAGACTTAGCTATAATATATATACATATATATATATTAATATAAATTATAGCAAGCTATATTGTGAATAAAATATGTTGACAGATATAGCACGATATATTTTGGTATAGTAAGACATATTAACGTATATTTTGATGTATTTCAAGAACAATAGGGTGTAATTTTTTTACTGTCATATGTGTGCGCAGAGAGCATAAATAGTTAGATCCTATCTAAAATGAAAATAGCTTTATTAAGAACAATAGACACGCTAAGCCTGGTGACGATACTGGCGCTCATGTGCAACTGCCGGAATACACTTCTAGTGTCGGTAGATGTTCAACTTGGAGCTAGTCAGGCTAGAAAAAGCCCTACCACCAAGCTATAGTTTTAGCGCGACGTTGTCCTTGATGGAAAGCCCAGGTTTCTTGTAGGCGTCCGTACACATTACGCTACACTAAATAATATCTTCAAAGGGTTACTTCCTAAAAACGTTCGAACACTGTACCTTGCGCCGGGATTGATGGAGCACTTCGCATCCGTTATCTAATCCCGGTAAGGTTAAACCTAGTTAAGGACCTCCTTACTGGAGGCATTACAAAAAACTACACGAGACAAAATTATATTCAACACGAAGACGTGTCTCGTGACACAATGTAAAGAACAAGTTCGAATATATTTTAAAATATCTCGTAGTTAATTTATGGGATAAATTTATATTTACTGTTACTTTAATCATAGTATGAATAATTTATACAAGAATATTATATGGCAGTTTGCAAAATACAACTTTGGCATATAAACGCGGGGCTGAATGTAAAAAATATCGGAAAATGTATGAAAGTTATGGTTTAGCATTATGGCCATAATCTCACCTGATCTTAAGTGACGATACGGCCCAATTTGGTAGACATGCTAAGCCTGTGGAAGAACTGTCTCTCAAGTGCAGCTGCCGGAACATACCAATTGGTATTTGGCGGCAGATTTTTAACTTGAGGGTGGTTGTTAGCCAGGCAGACATTAGAAAAAGTCCTACCACCATGCTATGGTTTCCTCACGGTGTTTTCCTTTACCGAAAGCTCAAGCTCATTGTAGGTGGTTGGATTCGAACTCACGTCACTTGACTCGAAGTCGTGCACACGACCACTGAGCTGTCATCGCTTCAAAATTAGTTTGGTATCTTCAGAGTGCGAGTTCAGCTCGTAACTTATCCAATTGTTTTTCTATTAACCTACCCTAGCAAGTATACGGGTAAATTATGTTTATCTATATTCTATAAATATTATCTATATTAATATAAAAAAAAACGGGGAAAAGTTTGTATGTTTAAACTAAACTACCAGTCAGATTTCATTTTTATAGTTTGTAAGCTTAGCGTAATGGCCACAATCTCGCCTGACGTTAAGTGTAACCCAAGATGGCGGACACGCTAAACTTAGTGGAGCGATTGGCTTTCAAATGCTTCTACCGGAACGCATCTATAGGTGTTTGGCGGCAGATTTCAACTTAAAACTTGAATACCTAGGACTTTGGAAGAAGATTCACTCTAATAATGTGTGTAATAATGAAGAGGTAACATTTTTAGACGCTTTATAGATTTAAAGTTATGACCACATCCTCACCTGATGGTATGTGACGATGAAGCCCAAGATGGTGAACACGCTTAGCCCATTGGAATGACTGGATCTCAAGTGTAACAGCCGGAACACACCTATTGGTATTAGGTAGCAGATCTTCAACTTGAGGGTGGTAGCTAGTCAGGGAAGTATTAGAAAAATCCCTACCACCATGCTATGGTTTCCTCACGATGTTTTCCTTCACCGAAATCTTAGGTTCGTCCTTAATAACTTACGTGCGTAGAAACTACTATAAAAAAACAAAAAACCATCCTCAGTTGTCGGTTGTCGTTTAAGTATTTTGAAGCGATGATAGCTCAGTGGTTGTGTGTACGAATTCGCGTCAAGAGACGTGAGTTCGAATCGTCCTACAATGAGCTTGAGTTTCCGGTGAAGGAAAATATCTTAAGGAAACCATAGCATGGAGGTAGGGCTTGTGGTAATTCCCGCCTGGCTAGCAACCACCCTTAAGTTGAAATCTGCCGCTAAATACCAATAGGTGTGTTCCGACAGCTGCACTAGCTAGCCAATTCCTCCACAGGTTTAGCGTGCCTACCAATTTGAGCCGTATCTTTACTTAAGATCAGGTGAGATTATGGCCATAAAGCTAAACCTAAAGTAAAAACAAAAAATAAAATATCTGCCGCCAAATACCAATAGGTGTGTTCCGGCAGCTGAACTTGAGAACCAGTTACTCCACAGGTTTAGCGTGTCTACCAACTTGAGCCATATCGTAACTTACGATCAGGTGAGATAAAGGCAATAACGCTAAAACTTTAATTATAAAAAAAAAGTATATTTAGGAGCGTCTAATGTTTTTTCTGTTCGCGATACATGTGACATTTACTTACCGGGTTAAATATTTAATAAAACAATGGTAACTTTTGAAAATCTATCATTTAATTACACATTATAGCGTTTTGTCAGAAAGTCTAGACCTTTGAAACAATTTCTTCTAACAAAGTTTGTATGAAAGCTGAAGTTTTTTCGACGATCCGACCGATGAGAACGCAACGTTTTTTCATTATGACCGAAGGAAAGTACAAAGAACATTCGAGAGCTTTTATTAAAAATAATGCTAATTAATTATTTATTCTACTTATTTAGTCTACTTTTTAATTAATAGTCATTAGTGAAATCTCCTCTCTCTCTTTTGCCGCATACAAACTTTGTCTCCTGCGTTTATCCTAAATCAATTTCGATAAATCACTGCTTAGTTCTCCTCTACGTTACAAAAGAGAAACACAGGTGTTTCTCAAAGTTTCAGTAGTTTCGGCTGTTCGTCGATGACTCAGTTAATCAACGTCGTTATATGTATACTAGCGTGTACTTGCGGCTTCGCTCGCTTTAATATTGATTTTGTCAAACTAATCGGAAAGTTTTATACAAAGTTCATCTCTCTCTTTACTCCACTCCCAATAAGGTTTTCCTGAGAAAAAGTAGCTTACCATTGTCTCCAGGTTCCCATCTATATATCTGTATTCATTAATTATGATCGATCTATCGGTTTAGGCGTAAATTAACAAGCAATCACTATCAAATAAACAAACTCACTTTCGCATTTATTATATTAGTAAGCGTAAGGATACATGGTGGCTTACATATTTACAGAGAGGACAGGAAAACGTTTACCAAAGTAGCCAGTCACAAAATAATTCGAACGTTTAATTTATTTCCCTATTAACGAGCATCGGCACGTCGTGTCGCGTCGTCGCTCTGAAATATTTTAATTTAATTTGTGGAAGTATTCCGTTTGCCGAAGTTGCCGGTCCAATTACACGGGAGGACTGCGACCAAATTACCGAATTGACTCGACCGGATTTAATAACTCCAAACCTTAGATCAATATTATACTTGCCTTGTACCGTTGGCTTCACTTATAGTTATATTGATTTTATAAGGCAAATCGGATATAAAAAGTGGCTATAAAAAGTGTCATAAAAGTTTATCACCGTCTCCAGGATCCCATCTATCGCTATACCAATATTCGCAGCCGGCTCAGCGGTTTAGCCGTGAAAGCGCAACAAACAAACAAACTCACTTTCGCATTTATAATATTAGTATAGTTTTTTGAAAGCTTTTATCCGAGTTTTATATTCTTTCTTTTATAGTGAACGAAATTGGACTGTTACGTTCTGGTCAGTGAAGCCGAATCGTCTACTGCCGAACAAGTAATTTTTATACAAACAGCTTACCAGGAAAATATAAAATGTATCGGACCAAATTCGAAACACTAAATCGGCCACATATTTCAACAAAAAAATCACCAGGTAAAGAGGTGCCTTATTCCCAAGTCATTTGGGTTCGGCGCAACGCCATTTCTTCCTCCATAAATCTCTGTCAATCATCTCTTTATTAACTCCCTTTTTTGTCATCTCATTCCTCACACGCTCTAAGCATCTTTTCTTTTGCGTTCCGTTCCTCTCTTCTCTAGAATTAGCTCTTTCATGGACCAAACTAAACGATTCCCTTTCAACTTATAAACCACTGGTGCCTCTTTCAAACTCTCTCTAACATATTACAATGATAATATATAAAATATTACGGAATCTACCGCCGAATACCTACAAGTATGTTCCGGCATTTGCACTTGAGAGTCAATCCCTCCATTAGGCTTAATGTGTCCACCATCTTTGGCCACATACTCACTTAGCATTAGGTGAGATAATGACCATAACGCTAAATCTATTAATTAAAAAAATCATTCAACAATATATTATAGAATAGATTAAGTATTTATTATAATATTCAAATACACAGATAGGTATTAGAAAAGGCTCTACCATCATGCAACTATGTACAAGTACGTCCTCTTGGACTTGATGTACTTTTCGCAAAATTTAGGAAATATTATTATTCTAAGTATAGATGCTAATGTCACAAACTTTGTTTATGCCTATTCAATAGACAGGTACAGAGATAGATAGAACCCAGGAGACAGAGATAGGCTACTTTTTCTCACGTTAAACTTATAGCAAGTAGGATAAAGAGATGGATAAATTTTGTATATAACACTTTATTGTGTCATTCAATTTGTTTACTAAAATCAATATTATCGCGAGCGACGCCGCACGTAAAATCTAGTAATTAAATAAATCTGTACTCAGTATATCAAAGTATACTTGATTATAAATGTCTAAAGATATTACGTTTAAATTGCATTCGACAGAAATTCATGAAAATAATGATTCGCAATGAATTAAACTTGTCGATGATATTCATTAGCTGTCGTTTTGCACACTTCGGCGATATTAAAAGGCATCTCCGATACTTTTTCCGTTGTCCCCTAATGGAAAAGTCTGCTGGAATTATTCGCGGGGAGCTAAACGAAGGGAATCAATTAGTTGACCTATCAAAGTTTATATTGAGAGCGGGCAAATTTTCATTTGAGTTTGACAAAAATTTGGAACTGTTATTATCAGCATATGTACTTGTAGGAGGATGATGAAACAAAACCAAACAAATTAAGTTTTAGAAATAAAGTAACACGACAAAATGGTGGCTCAGTTGGTTGTGTGTACGGATGTCGCGTCAAAGGACGTGAGTTCGAATTTCATCCAGTTTCAGTTTTCTGAGAATGAAGACATCGTGATGAAATCATAGTTCTATGGTAGTGGTTTTTTTAATAGCCAACTGGCTTGCTACCACCTTTAAGTTGAAAATCTACCGCCAAATACTTATAGGCGTGTTTCGGCAGTTGCACTTGACAGCCAGTCTTTTCACTAGGCTTGGCGTGTCCAACGTCTTGGACTAAATCGTTACTTAAAATCAGATGAGAGTGTATGATAAAAATATCATATCGGCCCTTTTATGTATATCCTGTCTAGTACAATTTCACAGCAACGCAAATTTATTTAGCTAGTGTAATATCAAGTTATATTAAATTATAGGACTGATAAGTTCAGTGGTGATAAGATAGTATCGCTTCCGCTCTGTGGAAGCACTCTACTTTGTCACTTATCTGAACCCTAAAGCGAATGATAGAAAATGTTTTATACAAAAAAGTTTTAAAATTCCTTTTTTTATTTGCCACTAGCTGACCCGACGGACGTTGCTCTGTCTTAGCTATGTATATTGAATTCAAATTGGTATAATAAATAATTAAAAAAAAAAAATACGAATATTATTCAAAAACATAGTGTTTATTATTTTAATGCTCATGACAACTGATAGCTAGTTATGTAAAATCAGTATAATGCCGTGAAGTTTTTAAATGTTCTTAAATTTGCTGATATTCCGGTCAACTTTATTAATATTTACTTTCATAAGAACCTTGACATGACAATTAACCCAACAAAGAAAGAATTAGCGAAATTGTTCCATGCGTTCAAGCGTGATGCGATGACCAAGTTATATAGAGATTAATTTATATATATACATATATACCGATACATTGACAGATAGGTAAGTATAAGTGAAGTTAATAAAAGCGCGCCTAAAACAAAACAACTGTTGCTCTCAAAAAATATTTTAAAGCACGAAAAAAAAATCTGTTTCCTTCTGCTTGCTACACCCACGGAGAAGTAAACATGGTGTTTTAGAGACGATAAATCTTATTTCAGATCGCATCGCTCTTAAAATTCTGTTTTTAGTGCACGCAATAAATCTTAACGGTCAAATACGTCAAATGTAAATGGTCCTCAGGACGATGCTATAAATTCGTCAATTTCTCGTCTCTATATGTGTGTGTGTGTGTGTGTGTTTGTCGGTAATGAAATAAATAATTGATAGTGATTGACAAGGCAGTAATTGCGTTGGACGGTTATTAAAATTGACAACAATTCACAATCGATTCAATTGTTCATACGTTATGCGCGACAGGGGTGTAAAGACACTCGAATGTTAAATTAACTTCCGCCTAGGGCGCCATCGAACCTAAATCCCTCACTTGCCAGTGGAACAACTTTATATGGGGGATGGTGCTTCTCATCTCTCGTGGCATTTTCACAAAATAAACAAGAGAAGGTATAATAAAACCTGTAACAGGGGGCTTAAAAAAGTTTTGGTATTTTTTCTCCGAGAACTTCAGCCATTTTATTTTTATACGAATTACTGTACCTTCGAATTTGTTCCCCTGTCATAGGTAATCTGTTACAGAATATGTATAAGAAAAAAAAAACTATTTACGGAAGATCATAGGACAATAGTAAAACAACAAAGTACAAACTTTATTAAGGCGAACCTAATAATATGAAATACTGATTTCTTATGTTTACACGAATATTATACACCGAAATAAAACTAATTACAGTAACATGAACTTTTCTGGACAACCTACACCTCAGTCCGCCCCGTGACCACGAAGGCTGAAAAGCTTGCGAAACGTCGGGGTCAAAATTAATAAATAACCGAGATAAAATCCGTTTAAATTAGTTTTATTACGATGAATATGAAATACAATAACGTATTAAATAAAATGTATCGGCAGGCCACTTACCGTGTTCATATCGATACTGAATGCGACTGTTACGTCATATTTTCTCATTTAACGCTTGCCTAGTAAGTAAGACTTTACCGTAACGAGCGTTACACAGCCGAGCGTTAAAGCTTAATTTCATTCAACACCGACAAAGTAAAGTTTTCAGCAAATCTAAAGACTGAAAGTGACTACGAAAACTGAATAGCTTTCGAAACGTCGGGATCAAAATTAATAAATAACCGCGATAAAATCCGTTTCAATTAGTTTTATTTCGATGAATAATATTCGCGTAAATATGAGAAATCGTTAAGTCTAAAGAGGAAAAAACCTCGACAAATGTTCACTCACACTGATTGCTGGAGACGATTATACGTCGATCGATGCAATTTTGGAACTCGATATCAGTGAGTCATTATCTCTGCAAGATTAGGGGTGTTTTTACGATGGCTGTAGATTCAAGGATTGCGTGCCAACATATCCTTAAGGATTAATAAGCTGTTAAAGGTGAATTTTAGGAAGGTTAATGATAACACCGATTACTATATAAGTGCGAGGCGAGCGCGGGATTAGTTCCGGCAACAGCCCAAGCTGAGGTTCGGTCACTAGGGTCATCCTTACACGATTGCCCCTCGGGATGAGCGCCCTCCGCGCACGACCACAAGGTCGGTGAAACTGTTAAAGTCTTTTAGGCTAACAGTATAGGTTCTTTACCAAAAAAAAAGCGGTATTAGTTCAGTCGAAGCGAAGCACTTGAAGACAGTCATCCTACGTAGTTGGAACGTCACCGAAGTGACGTGAGATTTATATTTTTCTTAATATTTTTAAACTACGTCGCTAATGAATTGTAACATATTCTAACATAACCAGTTAAACCTGTTGGAAGAACTGGCTATCAAGTGCAACTGCCAGAACACACCTATTTATCAGCAGACCTTCAACTTGAGGGTGTCAGCTAGCCAGTTGGGCATTAAAAAAAGCCCCACTAACATATTATGTTTTTCTCACAACGTTTCCCCTCGCCGAAAGCTCCTTCTTATTGCAGGTGGGTTTGAACTCACACCCATTCACGTAGCGCCCGTACACAATCTAAAAAAGTCATCATCGCTTCATCTTGTTAATGTTTATTGATTTATTGTTAATTTATTGTCGAAGAGCAAAGGAAAATTATTGGTAGATATAGGTGATGACCGAGAGCATATGATTTTGAACTACCACCGAATATTGAACAAGCACTCCATGCTGTTGAAGTCTTAACAAATATTCTTCTTTAATAAATATTAGTTCGTCCAGTGACCAAAATTATACTTTTAAAACATACCATAATTTGATGACCATCATCTCGTACAACTGTCACGCATTTTTAAACCATTCTGTACACGTAATATTTTAGCAAATTAATTAAACCAGATCGATAGATAGATAGATACAAGTGTAAATTAAATGTTATATCATGTTAAAAATGGTTACTATTCGTGAGAATAGGATTCACTCTTCCGAAATACTTTTTGTATAATTTTAGTTACATTAATACATGCAAACACACTCACACATACACAAGCGTATACACACATACGCACGTAAGTACGCATCTCATACAATAATTTTACTTCATAGTTCACAAGCTATGAAAATTTGCTTGGATTTATAAATGTATCATATTTTTAATTTTATTTTTTATCTGATTTTGTGGTGGGTGTTATTAGCTGCGACACAGCTCTCGCTACAGCGGCTGATACCGAATATTTTTTTTGTGTAATATGTTGAAGTTTCAATAAACTTTTATTATAATTAAATTATATAAAAAAACATATTTCAAAGATGCTTCGTCTGTGAAAAGACGACTAATGTATTCGATTATGGCAATTAAAGAGAAGGCCGTGGTAATGACTTCAAAGGAAATTAGTTCGCGTCCACCGCGCTTTCTGGAATTGACGGCGCGCCTCGTAAATTTGTATTTTTTCCTTCAGTTTCTAAACATAAAGACCAAATTAATTGATATTTATAAAGACTAAATTATCAGTCCCTTTAAATACCTAAGTATTTTTTTTTATAATAATACAAGAAAATAACCGAACTGTGTTTGATTTTAAGCATGACACAATCCGATCTAAAATCACCTGAAAAAGGATCAACAGTGAACTAAGTCTATTTAATAACTTTTTTATTACGATTTATTTCTCATAAAATACTTCTTCAATAGTCAATATTACTTAATCCTTTAGACGTCTCTTTGATGATAAAGAGCTTCGGATTTCTATCTCTCCTTTTTGGTGGGTAAAAGTAACAAAAACGTTACCCTTATGCAAATTGATTGTGTATACAAATTATAAACACGTATTTTGGGAACCGGTAGCTAATGAATAGAACTGACTCTGTTTTAAATCATTAAAAAAAAAGATATGAAAATAAATTATTCTATAAAAAATACAGCCCTATTCTTTTAACACAATTTGTTCGGTAAGTTTCCATAAAAAGTTGTTCTGAAAGCCAATTTGAAAATTATATAAAAGTGGGCTCCCAGCATTGGCAAATAATAACGAAGTTTTTGACGTAATAAAATGCGTCGACCCGCAACGCCGTGTCCCAAGCGAGCGTATATTAACTTGGGCTCGTAGTTGCTCCTTCTTCACTATTTCTACTCTTTTTTTTCATTTTTATTGTTAAGGTTTAGAGTATTGCCGTAATCTCATCTGATTTTAAGTGATGATACGGCCCAAGTTCTTAGACACCCAAACCTGTGGAGGAACCCACCTATTGGTATTTGGCGGCAGATTTTCAATTTGACGGTGGTCGCAAGCCAGGCAGGCATTATAAAAAGCTCTACCATCATGCTAATGTTTTCTTACGTTGTTTACCTTCAAGCTCAAGCACATTGTAGGTGGTTGGATTCGAACTCACATCCTATGACGTGGTGTTCCTACAAACTACCACTGAGCTATCATCTCTTGGTTTATAATTTGAAAGAGATGTATAGTTTGAAAGTATATCCAAAAATTGAATTGTTTATTTTATATCGAAAGATTCGGCTATCTCATACATGTAGGCAATCGTGAAATCAAAGTTAAATTTGAGCTAGTATAAGAAAAAAAAATTGGAAATGGTAAACTCAAACTCGTTTAACACTAACAGAAGTTCGGCCTCATCGAATAGGCTCCGAGCTTCGGGTAATCTCCAGCGGCCTACATTATTAAACTTTTTGCTATATCCAATTTTATAAAGTACTCATGATATTATCCAATGACATTATTATGTAAAACTTATAGTATTGTATATATAAATATATATAATTTAAAGTAATCTCCGGAGAAATTTTTAGTGGTATAAAATAATCTATTATTAATACAGTAGTGATGAAAAGTCTAAGAAGTATAGCTGGCATAAGAATGATAGATAAAGTAAGGAATAGTGTGATAAGGGAACGTTGTGGTGTGGTAGAGGATGTAGTGACAAAGATAGAGAAAGGGATGCTTAATTGGTATGGACATGTAGAGAGGATGGATGAAAAACAAATTTACAAGGCGGGCGTGAATGGGCAAGCTGGTAAGGGTCGACCTAGGCGAACATATCTCAATCAGATATCATATCTCCAGAAGACATTCTGGAGAAAGGCCAGGTCAAATGTACCCGTAACCGAAGAGCATGTATGAAGGTGCTTATGCAAGTAGAAGAAGCGAAAGATGTATGTCAGGATCGTAGCAAGTGGAAGGATGTGGTCTCTGCCTACCCTTATGGGAAAGAGTCGTGATAGTATGTATTTATGTGTGTATAAAATAATCCAACACTTTTAACATCCCTAAGGACTCATCCGAAACGAATGCTCGGGTTTTATCAACACGATTGAGGCGTGATATAAATTTTTTATTATAAAATGTATATTTTATCTACTGAAATCTATAGTAATACTAATAAGCGAAACAGTTTGTTTGTTTAACGCGCTATTTTAAAGGAACTACCTGTCGGATTTTAAAAATTGCTTTTTGTGTTTGATAGAGTAATCATTAAGGAAGGCTATGAGCTATATATCATCACGCTACCACCAATATGAGTATAGCTGTATTGAAAAAATGTTACTAAACCGGGTAAAAAATAATATAATAAAATTTTCGATATTCGAGAACAAAATCGCTGGCGCTGCTATTATATATATATATTTGCTCGACCTGACAAATGTAGGTGCCTAGCTAAGCATTGAATGATGTTAAAAATCTTAATTCGAAAGTTATGGCGCGTGAAATTGGTCTTTATAAACTGTGAACAATGAAATAATATAAAATTAAGGCAATAAATGGCAAGATTATTCTGAGTATGCCCTAAATCTATCCACGCATTAAAATAATATCTCTTCCATTTCTTATATGGAGCGTTTTTATTAATAACTAGATTTGCCTGCGACTTCGCTCGCGTGAAATTAAAATTATTTAATCGCACGCCATTATCTAAATTATATGGACTCAAATTCTACAAAAAGTCTACGTGAAAACCATAACTAGTATTGACGAAGGCGCTTGAAGCCGATCGGTCGATGTGACTAACGAATTCACCATAAAACAGCGAAATTGAAAGATCTGCCATAAGCTGAACTGAGGGTCTAGTGATGACTGACGAATATAAGTATTTGGTTTCAGAATTTACAACTTGAGGGTTTAGGGTAGTTGATGAGATGTCAGAAAACGTCCTATACTATTAATTTTATAATCTACAGAAGCAATCGTAATAATAATTGTAATATAAACTGAAAACTGATCAAATGTTGCGCTAAAGCTTCTTTTCAAACGAAAGCTCGGTCTGGCTCGCCAACCCCCAAGCACACTGGTGACTTAAAGTTTAAGCAAATACATATTTCTGATTTCTCCTACATACAACATACACGTACTACTAAACTATTTCCTAATGTTTCAGGGATTCCTCACGATAATTTGTTTCAACAGCAACCGATAAAGTTACCAATATAAGTTAGTTAATAGACGCGAATTCCGAAAAAGGCGTTGATCCGAAGTTCGAATCTACGGACATCGAATTGATATGAGACTGGTCTAAAACACTCGAACATAACTTAATATTTGGGAACAGTAATCCTTTCCGCTTGGACTGATTTCAAATAAACGCAAAACGGGTAACCAATTCATTTAAATACAAAGGGATAATAAATATAATCAAACACTTGAAAAGCGTATTTCCGAGATTGAATGAAATAGAAATTGGTCTTGAAAGGATGTCAGCTGCCTGTACAAAATCCCATAAGTTTGTAATAATTCATTACATTTCTAAAGTATTTTAGTTCTAGCCGTGTCTGCGATTTCGTTCGCGGGAACTTGAATCATATTTATAATAATTTTAGCACCTATTTTTATACTCTGTGGATATAGCAGTATTTTACTAATTATAACAGTAAGTATCATAGAATTTTAATATACCTTCTGAAGCTCGTTCGACAGCATTGACATAAATACCTGTATTGGTTTGTCGTAGTAGATAACTAACGGCTTACGAAGAGCCTAGGAAATAGCTTTTGATTTCTTTACGATCACGAATATTATTTTTATTTATAATTATACTAAAGTATCACGAAACTTAATATAAACATATTTTTTTTATTTTGTATCTATCTACATATCTACTTGTACACGTATCTAGAACCATATCATCTATAAACGTGTAAACTAGAAAAAAAAATCGACCTATGTTTTTTTTATCTTTCATCCATCCATCGTTTTTAGTAAATTTAGTTAAGGTATGTCGGAATATAAAGTAAATTTTCCGATATTTCGACGCAGATCTGTAGGTTTGTTCACTCACTTTTCATTAATTCCGTCCATGACGTAAAAAAATACCGTCCCATCTAATATCGTGAGTATAAAAAAGTAAATCTCTTGTTATAAAATTTATCTATGAATATCCGTTTATACTTAATAAGTAAAATTGTGATACGAAAAAAAAAAAACATTTCGGTCTCTCTTCTCAGAGAGAAAAATATTTAATTATAATGTATATCACCACAGAGACCTAATTATAACCGAATCATTTTCTGTTTTATTTTCAAGTTATGAAATTAGAAGTCGTAATAGTCGGAAAATTGTCAAGCGAGGGACCGATACGCGGTCAACGAACGAAGCTCGTTCCCAGATCCGTCGCTTAGGGAATACTTTAAACAGAAACACAGGAACGTATTCAGATTTTAAGAAGGGAGTAAAAACGATCATAACATTATCCGATCCTTGCCTAACGTGAGGAAAAATAATGATTTCTTATGTTTACGCGAATATCATTCATTGAAATAAAACTAATTTAAATGGATTTTATCGCGGTTATTTATTGATTTTAATCCCGACGTTTCGAAAGCTTTTCAGCCTTCATGGTCACGGGGCGGACTGAGGTGTAGGTTGTCCAGAAAAGTTCATGTCACTGAGGAATAATAATATGTCACTTCATATTTATTTTCAGTGAGGAGAAATACTTTTTTTTCTCGCTATGTGCCGGGCGGGTTATAAGAGTCGAATATGGGACTCAACCAATGCAAATCACTGGGACTACCTTCTCAAACAACATCTCGCTATTTGTAAACGCACGACCCGAACTCAGACCAATATGTGAAGGGCCTGTAGAAGAACATCTTTTGTCACGCTAGTTTTGTCTCGACAGCTGCACTTGAGCCCCACTTGCCCCAAATCACTATGCGACTCACATCGGGCGAGGTTGCGAGAAACTTTTATAAAGAAATATACTAGATGTGCCCGCGACTCCGTTTGCGTGAAACTAATATTTTATTTAATCATTTTGCCCGTTTTAGTGACTGTTTTCAATACAGCTTTGGTTCTATTGATGGCAGCGTAATGTTACATAGCCTTTCATGATGATTGCTCTACCAATAATATAAATATTTTTTCAAATCCGATCGGCAGTTCCTAAGCTTATAGCGCGTTCAAACAAAGAAATCTTTTTCGTTTTATAATATTGATATAAGTGAGAGCAACAAAATATTTCGGGTTATATTTGTTTTCAGATTCCTACATTACGGTCCTGGACGTAACGGTTTTGCAATAACTTGCAGTTAGAACTTCGTCTTTACTTTAGAAGAGATATATATGCATTTTGAAGCGATGATAGCTTAGTTGCTAGTGTGTAAGGACGCCGCGTCAAGGCGTGAGTTTGAATCCACCTACGATGAGCTTGAGCTTTCCGTGAAGGAAAACATCGTGAGGAAACCATAGCATGGTGGTAGGGCTTTTTCTGGTGCACGCCTGGCTAGCTACCACCCTCAGGATGAAAATCTACCACCAAATACCAATAGGTGTGTTCCGGCAGCTGCACTTGAGAGCCAGTTCCTTCACAGGTTTAGCGTGTCCACCAACTTGGGCAGTATTTTCACTTATGATCAGGTGAGATTATGGCCATAATGCTAAGCCGTAACTATAGAAAAAATATATATCTAAATATTTTATTTATAATAGTGTACGGTGACCGTAGAATTTCTAATTACGATTGGTGGATTTCTGGCGACAAAGCAGTGTTTGTATGAACACTGAAAATTGTCCTCGATATTGAAAATTACTACTTCTATTATATAGTGTATAGAGTCTTATTATGATTTCAGTATTCTTACTGTACTTAGTAAACAAAGTATTGCCTTGTTAAAACCTTTCAAAAACTTTCTTCCTGACGGTTCTGATAAACTCTTTGAACTGATCCACTGTTCTGAACAGAATCCTATTCCGTTCATTATCGTTCGCCGCTGATTAGGATTGTAAACTTGACATCAGGTGCAGTGTAGTCACTTTGCTGCGCAATATAAAAATAAACAAGCTTTTATGACATCTTAAAATTTATAACCTTACCTATTATTATGTGAACAAAAACCAAATTATATTATAAAAAATATTGTCTATATAATACACGATATAGTATCGAAGAAATAAATTTATAATCTTTAACTGGAATATCCTCTTAATGAGATAAAAAACTACTTTTGAAAGGTCTTAAAGAAATAAAAAAAAAGAATTAGCCATGATTGCGCAGTTAGTGTCGTGTCCGGACGCCCCGTCAAGGGACGTGAATTCGAATCGATCTGCAATGAGTATGCGCTTTCGAAGGAGGACAAACATCGTGATGGAACCATAGAATGGTGATAGAGGTTTTTCTAATGCCCGCCTGGCTAGATACCACCCTCAACTTATAATTGAAGTTGCACTTGAGAGCCAATCTCCCCACTAGGGTTAGCCATCATTTTGGGCCACATCGTCACTTAATATCGGGATATATTATACATAACACTAAACCTCTTTAACTATAAACTGTACTATATACTATGTAAAACACTTTGATTAAGATTTTAAGTAGGTATTCGATTTTTATTGAATTAACATATGAAAATTGGCAGAAGAAGGTATGTCAAGTAAAACAGTAAACTATATTTAGAAGCACAAACTCGCTGCATATATAAGAAATGCGATACAGTACTCAGAGTATTCCGGTGAAAAACTAAATTTTAACATTAAAAATAGTATAATATTAACAAAAATAAACATCCAAATGGAATCGTTATTCATCCGTGAATAATATAAAGATTATATCGCATTACTCGGTTGAGTTATATACAGGATGTTGCGAATTATGGATCCCGGAGAACGGGTTCGCGTATTTCTGAAATTACATCAATACCGCTTCTTACATACAACATGTATACCACGGAGTTATGTGAAGTGAAAATTGATTTTACGGTTTCAAAATGAAATTAATGATTTCTTTATTTTAGTTTAATTTTTCTCCGTAATACACCGAGGGTATATAGATAGAAAATTAATGGGAAAAGAGGTCAAGCGATGATAGCTCAGTCGCTAGCGTGTAGGGACGCTGCGTCAAGGCGTGAGTTTGAATCCACCCACAATAAGCTTGAGCTCATTAGGATAGTGGTAGGGCGTAGCATGGTGGTAGAGCTTTTTCTAATGTCCGCCTGGCTAGCAACTGCCGTCAAGTTGAAAATCTGCCGCTAAATACCCATAGACGTATTCCGGTAGGTTGCACCTGAGAGCCAGTCCTTCCACAGCTTTAGAGTGTCGACCAACTTGAGCCATATCCTCACTTCACATCAATTGAGATTATGGCTATAACATTAAAACCTATAAACTATAACAGAAAAAAAATACAATTTTAGTCTAACCGATATTTGCTCCAAGAAACTTAATTCAAATTGTTTTCCCTACACATTGCTTCGTAAACATGATTGGAATAATTTTCCTAAACTTTGAATTCAATTTGAAAAAACATTTGAATACATAATTATCGTAAATCTTACAGTGTATTACTTGTGTATTATATTTAAATTATGTAATGGTCTCTTTATGTATGTGATAAAATGTGTAATTGATGTCCAATGTTCCGGTATAACTCACTAATGCAGATATATATATTACAAGAAGTGTGACTGGATACATCTCTTCGGTCAAGAATAGCTCAGTAGTAGTTGTGTGTACGACAAGGGAAGTGAATTCGAATCCAATCACCTACAAGAAACTTGAACTTTCTGTGAAGGAAAATATCGCGAGGAAACCATATCATGGTGGTATGGCTTTTCCTAATGTCCGCCTGGGTAGCTACCACCCTCAAGTTGTAAACCTGCCGCCAAATACCAAAAGGTGTGTTCCGTCAGTTGCAGTTGCGAGCCAGTCCTGCCACAGGTTCAGCGTGTCTACCAACTTGGGCGTTATCGTCACTTAAGATTAGGTGAGATTATGTCCATAACGCTAAGCTTCAACTATAAAAAAATTGCGTTAGATTGGCTCAGATAGAGTTTTTTTTATCCCTAATTAATATTAATAACGTGAAAGTGAGTCTGTCTGTTTGTTACGTTTTTACGTTTAAACAGCTGAATCGATTATGATGAATTTTGATAAAAAGATAAATGGCAACGTGGGGCAGGTGATAGTTACTTTTTCTCGCAAAAACTTTATTGGAAGTGGGGTTAAGAGAGGGATACACTTGTATGAATTTTTTATTGCGTAGTTCGATTTGTTTGATAATATCATTATTAACGCGATCGATGCCGCAGGTAAAAGCTGGTATATTTATAAAGGTGCGCCGTGTTCGATAAAATAAGCTGTCCGTTCCGCATTGCCTATTCGCCTATGTAAATATATGGGAATTAATTAACGCCCACAATAGTACGCGATCACGACGCTTCAGTTCCACTCTGACGTTAACAACGGCGTTCAATTAAATTTACGAATTCAATAATTTAATCGAACATTTTCGCTGGAATATGATATAATGTTTTTGATAAAATCTTCCTTAATTGAAAAATAAAATCAATCATGTTTTTTTTTATTCTTGGCAACTCAGTCCTCTTTAAAGACTATTACTGTCATTTTCAAGTGATGAGATTTGTGCAATTTGGGCAGATGAAACTATCTTCAACAAGATGGCAACTCTCTTGTTGAAGTTATCTTGGGAGTCTTGGTGGCAACTAATATATCATGTTCCGAATGATTATCTATAATTCACTTCATTTGTGCTCTGCAGCTATACTAAATCACGCAAAACGTCGACCAAATTACACAATACAGGGCTAAATAACTAAGTATATGAATTAAAATAATAATCACAACATGGCAGATCAAGATCCCGCCAAAAACTCCCCCAATCATGTTTATCGATTATAGTTCTATCTAGTATCTTTTTAACTACAGAATGACAACCCGACTCCCTGCTTTTTGAGCCAACATTATGTCATTTTGACTTGAACATAACTAATATTATTATGTAATTGAAAAGGTGTGTTTATTCGTGTGTTTGATACGATTTCACGCATTAACTATTCGACTAATTATCATTAAATTTTACGTTAACGTAGTCAGGAGCACAGCGAACAGTATAAGGCGCCTTTTATAGAAAACAATACTGTGGCAATAATAACTTTTTAAATTGATAAAATCTACATAAACACGAGCGAAACTGTGGGTAATTCTAGTTTTATTATAAATAGTACGTTAGTCCAGCTAGAAGCAGCGTATTAATTCAATTCCCGACAGTGATATGCCGGTAATAATGTATTTTTCCCGCTGATATGCGTCAGTTAAGACGCGTGGGCGTGAAGTAGGGCACCGATACTCGACTGTGTTCCGAACACTATACTTTAAATAGTTAAACATTCACGATATATGTTCTAAATTTACCACGTCATGTTTTAAATATACTTGTATTCGCTTAGCAGTCGAAATTCAACCACTATCAGTAATTGAAACTGTTTATTTCCCAAAGTACGGATCGCTACCGACTGGTAGGTCGAAACGAATATTGGATTGGCTCCGAAAAATAGACGATACGAACGAAAGTAATTAAAATCGAAGTTCAATCTAAAGCAATAATGATGAAATATAATTAGAAGTTGAAATTTCGAGTGTCTTTCAATTTCGTGGTCTTCTGGGGGATGAGGCCAAATTAGCCTCCAAAAAGCTTGGTGTCCTCAGACAACGAGACAGTATTTCTCATCGGATCATTGTCTTAAGCTCTACAAAGCTTGTTTTTTTTTATACTTAAGGTTTAGCGTTATGGCCATAATCTCACCTGATCTTAAGTGACGATACGGCCCAAGTTGGTAGACACGCTAAACCTGTGGAGGAACTGGCTCTCAAGTGCAGCTGACGGAACACACCTATTGGAATTTGGCGGCAAGTTTACAACTTGAAGGTGGTAGCTAGCCAGGCGGGCATTAGAAAAAGCCCTACCACCGTACTATGGTTTCCTCACAATGTTTTCCTTCACCGAAAGCTCAAGCTCATTGTAGGTGCTTGGATTCGAACTCACGTCCCTTGACGCGAAGTCGTGCACACTACCACTGAGCTATCATCGCTTCCAACAAGTCCGGCCTCATATGGAATACTGTTTTTATCTCTCGGCAGAGGCAGCCCAGTACCAGCTTCTTCCAATTGACCACATCCATCGCAGAAGATGGCATCTCACTGCATTTATCTTAGAAGTTTTTCGAGCAATTGTAGGGATTAATACCTGCAACTGAATTCAACCGTCGTACAACGCACTATATACTTACACTCTGACGGTACGTTTCACGCGGAAATTCTTTTCTCGTACGAGTACCTTTTCCTTATGTCGGCTGAGCTTCCGGACGGATACGACAAGGGAACATTCAAGAAGAGGGCTTACTCTTACCTTAAAGGCAGGCAATGCGCCTGCGGTTCCTCTGGTGTTGTAGGTGTCCATGGGCGATGGTGATCACTTATCATCAGATGACTTGCTCGTCTGCCCCCTATTACATAAAAAGGAAACAACTACACCCATCTCATGATAATAGAGCACTTCTTATATTTAAGAATAAAAATTTGCGATAGGAACTAAATGTTTTCTCCGTTTGAATAGATCTTTATTCGTATGTTCCTCTTTCTTTATGAAAACTAAGGGGTGAATACCAAATTGACTGAAGTCGTTATTGTTAAGGCTATTCGTGACCCTCTAATATGTGGTTTATTTTAACTTTTATCATACATTAAGATCAATTATAACATTAAAGTTATATTCGCAAGCTATATATAACCTCTCCTCTTATTTAGGTGTAAATTAAGCCTTGTAATTACTCTATAATAAATTTCATTAAAATCGGTTCTACCGTTGGCACGACGGCATAATAAATTCGATTATCCTATATATGAAGGAGTTAATTAGAATTTTAATTTGTAACATGTTTGAAGTATACAGATACGTGTCTCGCATTCTGATACAGAAGGCACTATCGGGATATTGTCCCCTTTAATCTTCTCAGCGGATGTGAGGTTTTGCGGCTTGACCCCTTGTAGCGACGCACTCGCATAGGAACAGAGCGAAACGAGTTGAAATCACGTAAATTGCGAATTTGCAGTTCTATTGCGACGTGAAATCGATTTAGAGTTTAATTATGTGGTAGTGAACAAAGTTATTTTTATCTACCTCGATTAAGTTATTACTTTGTATCTGTTAGTTAGCATATGCAAAAATAACAACGAACTTTGAGAGATCGGCAATCCATCTTCAGTCATCGCTATCATGCCAAATGCATGACAGCGGTGACTGATTGTGAATTTTGCATCATTATCAGTCACCGCTGTTCTGTATTGTACTGTACTTAACACCAGGTGCAGTACAGTCACTATGCTGCTAAACATAAAAAAAACCGCAAGCCTTTCAGCTATTGGATATGAACTGGATAATCTTAAAACATTTTGTTTTTCTTATACAATTTTTATTTGTGGTCAGTTCTACCAATCTGTCTTCTCCAGATACATGTGCTCTGAGTAATCAATGGATCCAAAATATAAGGTATTAAATCCTGTGAAGCAAGGTCTTCCACGGTTTATCGCTCCTAGTGTATGGTCTAGCACTTGTTTCACTTGTTTGTGTCATATCTTTATCCAACCTTTTCATGACGTGGCCGTACCAATGGAGTTATGTCTCCACTAGATAATTAGAAGCGATGATAGTTCGGTGGTAGTGTGTACGACTTCGCGTCAAGGGACGTGAGTTCGAATCCAACCACCTACAATGAGCTTGAGCTTTCGGTGAAGGAAAACATCGTGAGGAACCATAGCATCGTGGTAGGGCTTTTTTTAAAGCCCGCCTGGCTAGCAATTACCCTCAAGTTGTAAATCTACCGTCAAATACCAATAGGTGTGTTCCGGCAGCTGCACTTGAGAGCCAGTTCCTCCACAAGTTTAGCATGTCTACCAACTTGGGCCGTATCGTCACTTCAGATCAGGTGAGATGATGACCATAATGCTAAACCTTAAGTATAAAAAAAAACACACACACATTCACATTTATTTTATTAGTTATGATTAGCCAAATATACTATATACCATTTCACAAAGGAGACATTCAGTGAGATATTTACTGTTATTTCCATCTCAATGTTCTCATAGTGCGTGATTTAGAAACTGTTAATAGTAAGCGCGTGCCATAAACTTTGCTCTACCATTATACCATTGACAGGCAAAGAATGGAAATTTCTTGTCGAACACTGAAGATATGGCACCGGGGTACAGAGATATTGCATCGGAGGATACGTGGCAATGTCGTTTTGCACACCCTTCCTATGGCAATGGATCGGGTAGTCACGTCATTTGATAAGAAATCAAATTGGAAATAAACTGTGTCTCAGTTGCTTTAGTTCCGAGTAGTCATAGTAAGCATTTATGACGTGAAAGGAAGCGAGGATCGCGAACACCATGAATATAGGGATAAAGTTTTTTTTTTGTCATATTTTCATAACGCTTCAATACGTCGCTGATGACCATACAGCCTCATGGGAGAAATGTATTTCATTTGTAATGGCTATTATTTAACGTTGTTTATTTTTCCCGGGCTCTTCCGTATTTTCCTTAATTCTTTGTTGATATTACACATAATTTTAAAGCGTAGATTGAAAATTCTTTTGCATGGTTACATATATAACTGGTAATATAATTAGTGATCACGTTAACACGTAGCAGAAGCAATCTATGTAACTCACGTGGCAGCTGTGAGAATCAATACCTTCTATGTGTAAATATAATCCATTACGAAAACCGATCAAATTTATACAATTTGATTTTGATTAAAATTTTATGAAATATAAACGTGAATTTATGAAAATACTAGTTGATCCGGTGAAATTCGTATAGGAGTACAAATCTTTGAATTTATCGGCTTTTCTGTACCATGATATGTAAGTATTGTATATATAAACCTTCCTCATTAATCACTCTAATGCTGAAAACTGCATTGACTTCCGTTGAATAATTTAAAAGATCTAAGCGAACAGACAACTGAGGCGACTACATTTTCTACTATGTAAAGATGAACGTCATGGATGCATAATGCTATTAATATACCATACAGATGGAGTAAAAGTATCTTTATGTTTTGTAACAATATGTTTTGCACTGCACTTGATGTTAAGTACAATACAATCCAAATTCAGCAGGAACTGACAATCAACCGAAATCCTCTGCCAGTCACTGCGACCATGCTGGCTTGTTTAGGTACCTCGTTAAACCTGTTTTGAAAGACCCAATACCGTAAAAAGGAGAGAACACAATGACAGGAAGACGGATCCACAGCTCCGCGGTACAGAAGAAAGCGGATTCAGATAACATATTAATACACCATGCTATGGAAGCCACCGGAAAGTTGTGATACCACGTGGTTCTGTTGTAGAATGCAGAGGAGGGGATTAGTTGATGCTTTGACGACCAGATGGTGATTTGAAGACGATACTGCTGATTACGTTTACACTGTAAAAGAAAATACACTCACTAACTATCATTGAAGCGATGATAGCTCAGTGGTAGTGTGCACGACTTCGCGTCAAGGGACGTGGGTTCGAACCCAAGCACCTACAATGAGCTTGAGCTTTCGGTGAAGGGAAACATCGTGAGGAAACCATAGCATGGTGGTAGGGCTTTTTCTAATGCCCGCCTGGGTAGCTACCACCCTCTAGTTGTGAACCTGCCGCCAAATACCAATAGGTGTGTTCCGGCAGCAGCACTTGAGAGCCAGTTCCTCCACAGGTTTAGCGTGTCTTCCAACTTGGGCCGTATCGTCACTTAAGATCAGGTGAGATTATGGCCATAACGCTCAACCTTTATGCATAAAAAAAAGACAATGATCGAAATGTTTGCGTCTAATTGACTTGAAATTTGTTTTTTTTTTCTACACTGCGTTGTCCGCAACATTGTATTTTATATTACTATAATTTTGTTTATGGTATAGGCGACAAACGAACAAGCGTGTCACCTGATGGTAAGTGACCACCTCCGCTTAGGACACGCACAACACCAGAGGAATCGCAGGTGCGTCGCCGGCCTTTATAGGAGGGATTGGCTCTCAAGTCCCTCTACCGGAACACACCTAACTGTATTTGAGATTTTCAACTTGATGGTGGTAGCTTACCAGGCCCTAATAAGCCCTACCAGCGTGTTATGGTTTCCTCACAATGTTTTCCTTTATCGAAAGCTCAAGCTCATTGTGGGTGGTTGGATTCGAACTCACGCCCCATTACGCGGCGTTCCTACACGCTACCACTGAGCTATCATCGCTTCAATACTACTATTGTCTCTTTTGTGCACTTAAATAACATAATTTACATTCTATTTAGTACTGTATATACAATTATTCTGCTAAGTCAACTTCGACACACTTCTCTTCTTCTTAGTACTCTTAAAATTTCTTATATATATTCCTTTCCCAATATAAACACCCATTAACTAATTTAATGAATAAACTTGCGGTAAAACGCTAATTGGTTATTGAATAAAACAAATTCAATACGTAGTACATTTTTATAACTAAGAAGACAACTTTAACGTACTTTTGACGCACCGTCGCGATCGGGCTCTAGTTAAAATTTACTGGATTTTGTTAAAACGTATTTTAAATTGAAAGAAAACACTGGGAAATGAATAATTCCGTCGCCACGACCTTCCGCGCATTCAGAATATTAACGACCTCCACATAAACTTTTCCGACAGAGGACAGACTGGAAAAATTAATAATTTCTTACTTGATGAATTAAGCTTATTTGAAGCGATGATAGCTCAGTGGTAGTGTGTGGTCAAGGGACGTGAGTTCGACTTCAAGCACCTACAATGAGCTTGAGATTTCGGTGTAGAAAAACATCGTGAGGAAACCATAGCATGGTTGTAGGGATTATATATGGATTTATGTAATGCCCGCCTGGCTAGCCACCACCCTCAAGTTGTAAACCTGCCACCAAATACCAAAAGGTGTGTTCCGGCAGCTGCACTTGAGAGCCAGTTCCTCCACAGGTTTAGCGTGTCTACCAACTTGGGCCGTATCGTCACTTAAGATCAGGTGAGATTATGGGCATAACGCTAAACCTTAATCAATTATAAAAAATAACTTTTACCCGCGGCTTTGCTTGTATTGAGGTTATTAAATAAGTTTTTTTAACCTTTCGTAAAAAAAAAAAACAAATGTATCCTATGTTACTTCTAATACCTCAAAGAATATGTGTACAAAGTTTCATGATGATCGGTTAAGTAGTTTTCGCGTGAAAGCGTAACAAACAAACTCACATTCACATTTATTATATTAGCAGGGTTGGCACAGATTGTATCAATCAAAAAACATCAACAAAGTTAAAATAAACATCTTTAGTTATACACCAACACAGTTTTGTCATGTTAACGTGACGCGAATAAATCAAATAATACGGACTTGACGGAAGTATTAAATTTACGTAGAGAAAATCGTTTCTCTCAGTAGCCAATTGTCCACTGTCGCACTTACAAATCACATCGTATATTGTTGTAGTACGGCAGAGAGCTTTATTTGTTATAAACATCTTCCTATCTATTAGCGACAAACTTGACCACAGCACAACCTACCGCTATCAAGTTCACAGTCACTTGTCCCGATACCAACTATCTTATCTCTCAAGTTAGACCAAGTGATACATATATACAACATTCCATTGAAATAGTTCAAACAGTTTCTGAGATTATCGTGGACGAATACCGTCACAAGAAATAGTTACATGTGTTTACCTAAAAACTTAATAACAATAACTTTTCGAAGATTACCTCCTGAAACATATAAATAGGATACAGAAATGTGGGTCTCGTGGATTACATGTGAGCAACAAGTTAACTCCGGAACTTGAGAGGAAAGTTAAGAAAACGAATGTAAGTTGCGAACTTAATAAATGTGTTGTAACTGGAATAGATAAGTTTGTAAATATGTACACCGAATGTTATGGTCACATTCTCACTTAATGTTAAGTGACAATGAGGCCCAAGATTGTTGCACGCTAAATCTTGTAGAGAAACTGGGTCTCAACTGCAACTATTGGAACATGGCTGTATGGCTTTTTCTAATATCTACCTGGTTAGCTACCAACTTCAAGTTGAAAATGTACCGCCAAATCTTATAGATGTGTTCCGGCAGTTACACTTGAGAGCCAGAACCTTCACTAAGCTTAGCGGGTCCTCCTCCATTTTGGGGCACATCGTCTCTTAACATCAGATGTGATTGTAGCCATAACGCGAAAAAACACCGCTTCTGTAAAAAAAATGGGCTTTATGCAAATTATTTAAATTGCAAACAAACGAATTTTCTTTGTAATAAATTCTCTATAGTTCATTTTACCTCTTTATTTCCAATTAACATACGAAAATAAAGTCACTGATTCAGATATAACAACTTCTCGCGGTAATAAATATCTCGTCCGAAGAATATACCCACAAATTGTTTTCTCAGAAGTCTACAGAATAAAGTTACAGAAAGTTCCCGTCTGCTTTATCCGGACGGACGATGAGACATTTGTAAATATTTGTATAACTAATTTCGCTACAAAGGCAATCGCCGGTTTATTTGTTTATCATAATCATGCTTGAAAGAAATTGAAGGAGGTCTATTTCATCGTCAAGTATAGGCCAGTTCGTTCTATTACTTCATTTTTATAGATCCCGTATTATATTCAAGGGCGTAGCCAAAATGTTCAGGGGACGCAAGCGGGTAAGGGAATATACAGATATTCTGACATCGCTTTGCCTAACAGCGTTTTGAAACAATAGCATGCTAGTAGGAGTTTTTTGAATAGCCATCTGGCAACTACCTTAAAGTTGAAAATCTGCAGCCAAATAACCATAGGTGAACTTGAGAGTCTTAACTTACTTAGTTAACTTACTTACTGACGTACCCTTCACTGAGCTTATCGTGTCCGCCATCTTAACATCGGATGAGATTATGGTCATAACTCTAATTAAATAACCTATAAAAAATATATATTTATTTGACATGTGGTAGTGAAGACACAGTTTCACGCTAACGATTGTAGAAGCAGACAACTTGGTTAGGACCTCTGATTAGCTGTCATTCTGATTATAAAAACCAATCTCTGAGCTCCTGTACATATATGTCTTTCATTAGATGCGCTTGTAATACAGTCTTCTCACTAGGCATTACTATCTCGCCTTGAATATCATTTGGCTATAAATAAAAGATTGCGAATGAAGAATAAACGTCTTGGGAACTGGAAAAACCTTTTTATCTCCATTACCAACATAACTTGTTATGTGACCATTTTGTTTCTAAACAATTTTCAAAAGTCAAAGTGATTCCCATCTGTAAGGGATCAACATAATTAACAGGACGGTAATTTCTCGTGAAAGCAGCCGAAATAAGATTGGCTCTTGGAAGTAAATAAATAACTAATCCGATTTAAAGCAATTAGAATAACGGGTAATTTTATCACACGCTCGCTCGGTTCCTGTGAATAAATTTGCATGGGTCATGTTTGTAACGTATAATGTATGGGCGAAATTAGACCTTTGCCCTTCAATGCGTACCTTCTACTTGAATAAACACGGAAAGCTGGGTTATGTGATTATTATTTTTTTACCACAAAAAATGTAGCTGGCTATGTATGCATGCTTGGATAAGTTACACACAATACGATAACCGAAAAAATGTAATGTATGTAATTGAGTATGTGATATACTTAATAAAAACTTTATAAAAAAGCTTGAAGTTGGACTCCAAGAAAAGTTTATAAATGTCTTTTTACTGGAAAAAAACTTTCGGCTGCTAAGATAACAACGAAAAATCCTGATATTATGACAACAGAATTAACGAGCAGACCAAATTTGTTTGTGGCACAAAGATATTCAATTAAACAAATGTTATGGATCTCTGAAGTTCGTGGAAATCTAATTTTAAATTAAAGCTTTTGTTACACAGTCAACTCTTATTAATATAATAAATGTGAAAGTGAGTTTGTTTGTTCGTTCCGCTTTTATGCTAAAACCACTGAATCGATTATGATGAACTTTTGTATAAAGATAGATCGGAACCTGGAGACGGTGATGGGCTACTAATTCTCGCGAAAACCTTATTAGAGGCGGGGTAAAGAGAGGGATGAACTTTGTATGAAACGTTTTATTGCGTTATCCGGTTTGTTTGACAAAATCAATATAAACGCGAGCGAAGCCGCATGTAAAGTCTAGTAATTATCACAAAAAAGAAATCCTCTAAATTGTAAAATTATTGTGTCATTTATTCATTATATAGCAAGCATTATTTCTTAAAACATACACAACGGTGTGTAATTTCCGATGTAAACCCAGCATGCGTAACATAGTGATAGCTGTTATTTTGACATTACAAACAGACACTTCCGTTTTGTTTATATGTATAGATATATAAATAGGCCGATATAAAAAGTCCAACCTGGCCTATTCGGCTTTCTCTTCATCGTTAGCGGAAGGAGTAAACAAAAAATGTCGAGAATAACATTCGAGATAAACACTAAACAGCGTAATCATTACATAATAAGAACTTTAAAAAACCACATATATTTCAAATGCAGCTTTCTATATCTATTTCAGTGACTGATCGAAAAGACGCCATAAATTACGCTTTTCTTAATCTAACGAGTACTTTACCTTAGTGCCCTTTTCTTCTCGGACTATCAACGTTACTGAATAGATGTATCTACTGGTCGCGCCTGACTTTATGGGCGCTCTGTTCATAGCAACGAGTTCGCGCTTGCTCATGGTATAATCGAGTAAATTATGTCATTTTTCATCTTACTCCTACATAACCATTATTAATTACGTTTTTTAATATATAATCTTTATTAAAATGACCACCCAAGACCTGTACTGCCCTTCTAATACTAAAATTTGTGTTATGACCACCCTACGTGGCTACGTTCAGACCGGCCGTAAAGTTTCACACGAATTATAATCAATTAAAAACGGAAGCAGTACTTTTTCTCGTTTACCAGAATTTCGATTAATCTTCAACATAGATCGTAGTCGAAACTTCTAGATGTTTTGAATAATCAACATCTTGAAGGAATACACAACCCATTATGAATATATACCACGTTTTGTGGGAATATGTAGCCGGGTTTTAAATGAAGCATATCCCGGTAATCAATAAAGTTCCTACGTACGAGCCCCGATGCGATTTCAAGAGGCACTTCAATCGAATATGGAATGTCCGGGACGAGCCGACGGTGAACTCCAAGTGCTCTCTACGCAGCCTGTCGTCTTGGAAGTTTATGCACTGCATAATATATGTGTACTATCTATAGTATACGTGAAATATTAGGGGTGGAACAGGAGACATGTTTCTTCTATTTCCGTTCTAAAAAAAAAAAAAAACGGATTACATTAACCTGTTCCGAAATAACAGCCGTTATTTATTTTTCGTTTTTTTTTTTTTTTGTTGCTTAGTAACAGCAGTTCCGAGTTGTTTCTTATAAAAACCTGTTATTTTAAACTGTTTTCAAAAAATACAACTTCATATATAGAGATAAGAACTCAAAAGAACAGCAACCGATAAGGAATCGCTTATCAGTAAACTGTCGAGGCTAATCTACAATTTTGCTAGCATTCCGATCGCGGTTCCACTCGCATACCATTAATTCTGCCTATAATCATCTCTTTTACCCTGTTATGACACTTGACAATAGAAATAGTAAGCTAGTAGAAAACCTTCGGGGTTTTGTTATGAAATATATTAATAAATATAATAATACAACGTCTAATTGAGAACACGCGGAAACGAAATGCTATACTTTACACAACAAACCAGCGTTTCAATAAAACGTGGCAATACTGTTAGTATTTCGAGCACACTGCCTGGCGACCCCGATGAGGTGTTATTAGATTTTCTTTATATGATATATAATTTCACCTGATCTTATGTGAAAATTATGGCCCAAGTTTGTCCCTGTGCAAGTGCAACTACCGGAACACGCCTATTGGTATTTGGCGACATTTTTTCAACTTGAGGATGGTAGCTAGTTAGGCGGGTATTAGAAAAAGCCCTACCACCATGCTATCGTTTCCTCACGATGCTACCTTCACCGAAAGCTCAAGTCAACTGTAGGTGGATCCGAACTCACGTCATTTGACGCGGATTCCGTACACACTACGACTGGGCTATCAGCTTCTTGTTTATATATCGAGATATTATTATTATTTCCTATATATGAGAAATAATTGATATGATTTGATTAACGTCTGAGAAACCGGAACGATAATGGAGTGAACAAATATAAATAATAATATGATAAACACTTTATTGTAATATAACAAATTGCTAAAAGCCAATCATCAAACTGTTCCCAAGTCACCTGTGACTGGAGCAATTCTATCTATCTGAATAGTAAATACGTAGTTTTTGATAAATCTATAGCGAACACATTCTTCTATTCAAACTTCATCGATCCCTTTCGCCCTCTTACGGGTTGAATTTCGGGCAAACCCTTGTTACTTGTTTCCTACAGTATAATGTCGACGAGCTCTTCAAAGTTTAAAATATCTACCCTTAATAGTTTGGGATTGATGACAATTATTAACTAAGAATATAGGCCTTTCTATATCTATATAGAAATGTATGTTGTTCTGCCTTTTCGAGTAGTCAGTCACATCGACCATTCTTGGCCATCTCTAGGTCCCCCCCTTCCAGGAGGAGTGGTGAGGAAATTAGTCAGGGCTTAGCCCTCTGCAGTGGTTTTCTCCGCAGCTAGCGACTGCTATCTGGTCCTTGGACTTTGGCCCAACTCTGGTTGAGTTCGGTGGATGTATTGTTTTGTAATTACCTCTCAAGTTGGATCAAACAGCACACAGTGTGTAAAATTTGATTAAAATCGGTTCAGTAGTTTAGGACTTAGTACTTGGGTTTATCGCGGACAAACAACGTGACTCGAAACTTTTATATATAGTGGTTTTAAAGCAGAAATGTTTGTTTGAACTATTTCTCTATTTGATAGCGCAATTATTGGCCGAGTCATTTGGCTATTTAACATCACGCTACCATCGATAGGAGCAATGCTGTAATAAAAAAGGTTACAAAAACGGGTAAAAATCATACTAATATTATAAGTGCGAAAGTAAGTTTGATTGTTACGCTTTTCCGCCTAAACCGCCGAGTCGATTATGATGAATTTTGGTATAGATGTAGATGGTAACCTGGAGACAGAGATAGGCTACTATATCTCGCAAAAACCTTATTGGAAGTGGGGTAAGGAGAGGGGTGAACTTTGTATGAAACTTTTTATTGCGTCAAACGATTTTCTGACAAAAAAAAATTACACGTGCGAAGCCGCACGTATAAGGCTAGTTATTAAATAAAGCTCCAAGCCAACTAAGTCGCGTGTACAGTTAGTACGAGTAAGGGAATCAACTATTGTAGCCACGGATAATGGTTTCGAATCGTGTCAAGAACTCGAATGACGTAACTAAATATTGTGAATATAAGTTCAACAAAATTCTATACATCAATTATAACAGCTTGGTTACAGTGTAATAAGTAAAAATCGAATATCAACTAATAGTCCAAATAACTTGTAACTAAGAGCACGAGCAACTTCCGTTTCGAACTAAATTCTACCCTCATCGATTAAATTTAAAAAACCTCACGAGTACACATTTCATATGAACTAAACATATATACACGTACCTACTATAAAATAGTGTCTACTATAAAATAGTAAAAATAGTGTCGTTTCACTTCTTTCATATGGTCCGAAGCACACATCGTTTCTTTTATATAAACATTGGCCACTTATAAATGATCTATCATATAATAAAATTGTAGGAAAGCCGTTTCTGTACATCGAAGCTATTAAAAAAAAAAATAGCCCGAGTGTCAAAGGATAACTAACAGAGAAAATTTTCACCATTTTTTTCCATTTGTCTTTATTCTTTTTCTTTTCTTCTTTTTCATCGCAATCGGTTCACTATATCAAGAGATATGTATCTATATGTATAAATGAATCCCCGAAATGTATGTCCGCGCATCACTTCCGAACGACTGTACCAAATTGAATAATTCTTTTTTATTGTGTTCGTTATTGTCAGGACAAAGCTTATGCTAGAAAAAAAAAATTAAGCTCAATATCAAAAGTAATGAAGCAATGATAGCTCGACTGGTAGTTTGTACGGACGCCACGTCAAGGGGCGTGGGTTCAAATCAACCTATATTTAAATTTCATCTACTTAGTACATATTTAATTCATTGGTGGTTGTAAACAAATTTCATTAAATAGCCAAAAGAAATGTTAAACGGAAACGTTATCAGAATTTGTTCTATTGATCTTAACGAATTGTGGTTGGAAGGTTGCTTAGGACTGATTATACCTATCAAATACATATCAAATTGTAAAATATACAAAATCGGTCAAACCGTTTTCGAGAATTAGCGAGAATAAAGAACATCGAGGCGATACGAAGTTCACCGTGTCAGTTAGTACTGAATTTATCGCTGCGAATAAATATAATGAATCTTTACGATTTACAATTAAATTACTGCTGGATAATACGTAGACTGAAATAAACGTGTTTTTTGAAACCGAAGATCAAACAGCTGTTAGTAAATCTTATAAAGAACGTATAAATTTAATAATAAATCGAATCCTGGGCGGTTTTATTTCGTTTTATTCCAGATCTCCGTCCGTTGTAAAACCCACTCGTTCTTTTATTTGTATACTTGTTGAAGAAATCTCAAAGGAGCGGTCTCCTTCGTTGACGTTTAGATAAATCGTGTGTTCCCAGCAAATGTCCTCGCATAAAACACAGTGGTCTCGCTACAAGCCACTTGTGGTTATTGTTTTCTAACAAATTAGAAACACAATTCTATCCAATGGTATCTACTAATTTTCTGATTATTTACCATGTAATATACCTTATAACAGTGTTTTTCAACCTTTTTCATGATACTGCCCGTTTAGTATGAAGAAATATTTCGCGAACCCCTACCTCTACCCGTTGTCATTTTTTCTTGTATTATATTTTATGACGAATATTCAATCGCACATATTTATTTTCATAAACAGCGGTCAGATAAATACATAATTAAGTAAGTAAAACACATTTTTTTTACTAACATCGAATTCGTCCCCAATAGATAACGTAACTTACAAACAAAATTGACTTGTGGTCATCGACTCTAAAACAAATCACTTCAGTTCATTTCTTCGACAGAGGCTTCTAATGAAGAAATCGGATGTGAGATAAACATCAAGGAATTTATACCTGGTATGAAAATGGTGTTAGAAAAGTTGAACGAACTGTTTTTTTTTGTCTATCTGACATACGCTGTTAGCTTCACCGCATATAGCCCCGAGGTAGCGCGCGCAAGGGAACCTCGGCCTGGACTGCTGCCGGAAAACGGACAAAGAACTGTGTCATTATTTAACATTGCAAGAAATATCGAAGAATACATGGCAAAGGTGGATCTTAAATCCGTTTTTAAATGCAGCTATAAATGAAGTAAATTTGGCAACCAAGCTCTAAGAAAATCTGCTCGATTTATCTGCCGATGGGATGCTATACTTGGAATTTAAGTCTGTCAATTTGTATACCTTTTGGTCAAAAAGGAAATCAGAATGCCCAGAATTAACAGTAGAGGCTTTTAAGTGTTTGATTCCATTTGTCACCTCGTACTTGTGTGAGTTGACATTTTCATCATTGGTTTTTTTTTGCTTTTCGTAATAATGTCTTACATAAGATACCCGCCTTCCGTCGGGCAGCAAAAGTATGGGTTATGTCAGATTCTTACTGATTAAAAACCTACGGCCTCTGTACCTTCCGCCAAGATTGATGGAGCGCTTTCACATTCATCATCTGATCCCAGTAAGGTCCAAACCTAATCAAGGGCTCCCTCTAATGAGGTTGGGGATCGGCACACCCAGACATAACCTTCGGAGAGGTGCGTGCAGAGGTTTGTCATGCTCCTTATCTGGCCAGCACTGCAATGGCGAAAACAAAAATGGCCTAAATAAAAAGTATGGAAAGCAATCGCTTATAATTTCAAAACGATTTAATTCTTCATGTAGCAAAAACGTATCCACGATGGGAGAAATTTGTTAATGAAAAACAAACGCAACTTTCGCATTAAGAGTTATCATAAGTTTATTTTTAATCATACAAATGATTATGTTCTTTAGTTACCCTATTTTTTAACAAATCTATTTAAGCGTTTTTTTTTTTTTAGTGCAGTAGCTTTCTCAACCTTTTGCTACCTACCAGGTTTTTTCTCGACCTACCAGGGGGTCGCAACCGACACGTTAGGAAACACTGCTTTATAATATAGATATTAAATGCGGATTTAAAACGCGACTGACTTTTTATTTATTTACTCGAACTTTCGGCCTGGTTACACAGGCTGTAGTGATTAGTCGACTGAAATGCTGCATTCGTTAGCGATGTTAGTTTCTAGTGACCATCCTCATCTGCTCATTATCACTAGGAAATTTTACGGTGTCGTCGTTAGGCAGAACAGTTTCTAGTAAGTGATGTAACCATAGCATTGTGGTAGGGCTTTTTCTAACGTCCACCTCGCTAGCTACCAGCCTCAAGTTGAAAATCTGCTGCCAAATACCTATAACTATGTTCCGCTTGTTTATCAGCTTGTGCCACATCGTCAATCACCATCAGGTGAGATTGTAGCGTTAACACTAAAACCAATTACTGTAAAAAAAAAAACATTTATCTTCTACGTTCAACACAATGAGGCAAAGTTGCTAATTCTAAGATATTTGAGAACAAATTAAGAAAAAGGTAAAAACATAAACTAATTAAAGGACAAAAGATTCCTACGAGTTTTATACAATTAAATTCTTGTCCGTATTTCCACATAATTATATATGTCTAATAAAAATTCATAGGCATTATTTATTTAATTTATTTTTTACTACGAGGCTCAATATCAAAGTAAGTTGAACGTTACAGATATCTAATTATATTAAAGTATCTAATTAACCAAAACTAAATTTATTCTAAAATGCCTTTGTAAATTGTCTTTTACACTTAAAAGCTTTCTGCTAAAGATGAAATAAGGTTCTCAAGTGCAACTTCCGGAACATACCTATTGATATTTGGTGGCAGGTTTTCAACTTGAGGGTGGTAGCTAGACAGGCGGGCATCAGAAAAAGCCCTACCACCATGTTATGGTATCCTCACGATTTTTCCCTTCACTAAAAGCTCAAGCTCCTTGTAGGTGGTTGGATTCGAACTCACGTCCCATGACGCGGCGTTCCTATACACTACCACTGAGCTGTCATCGCTTCAATAATAATAATAGTTAAATATAATTAAGGCAATTATGACAAAATACACTTCATATTAAAAAAAAGAAACCATGAAATGTAAATGGTTAGTGTGATGTATGTTAGGTACTTTGAAATATGGGTTCATGGATGTTCTTTACATAATAAAACAGTTCCGCATAAATAGTCTTTCTGTTAACACCTAAACTTACTATTAGAACAACAAAAAATGAAAACAAAATACAAATAACTTATCAACTGAAATAAATTTGGACTTATAAAGTATAAATAAGAGTTTGTTCGGTTGTTTGTTTGCTTGCATTCGCTAATCTTAGAAACTACTAGTCAAATTTCAAAAAATATTTTTGGTTTTGATAAAACAATCATTGAGGAAAGCCTTAGGCTATCTAACATCACGCTACCACCAAAGCTGTGTTGAAAAAATTTACAATAAACATTCAAAGAGTATTAAATAATTTTCAGTTCCACGCGAACTAAGTCGCGGTCACACAGTAAATACAGTAAAATTTAAAAAAAATTAAAAAACAAACGTGCATAAAAAACTGTGTGTTCTTAAAACCACACGACAGAAGTATAACATCAGTATATCTCTCTCTCGCTCCCTCAGTCGGCTCGAGCCGACTTTACACTAACGAGAGTCACACAAAAACGTTGCGGATGACAATTTCAAAGTCCTCCTATAAGATAATAAAATTTAAAAAGGACACGTTGTCAACGGTTGCAAGATATGTCAGAGCTATCATCAATTACAATAAGCATATTCCGTTAAACAACGTTCCTCTTGGAATTGTACCAAAACGTAAGCAGCGCGTACACGTCACGTACAGCGGACAAGACAAAGTATCGAGAGTAAAAACGAAATAAACATGAAACTTGTTTTACTGCAACGACTTTAATTGGCGCATCAATTAATTAATCACCTATTAATTATACACGTTTCGTATAAATTACGCAAGATCGTACGGAAATACACGGCGCCTTGGGAAAATAAAATCTGAACGCATTCCTTCGATTCGGTGGAAACAAATGAGAATAGGTTTACCAGATTCATATATTTTACTGAGCATCCCAAACAATTCTTTTTAATAGCAGTGGTTCCCAATCTTTTTCAGTACGTGGCACACACATATGTTTACTGTTTTGTCGCGGCGCGGCGCCATAGCCTATCTATCTGATCGAAATAGATAGGCACACTAATAATAGTTATGTAGATATGAAGGTGTTATGAATCCAAACTGTCTACATTTTTTTAACAAATATTCAGTAGTTTCGCTTCACGGCACCCTACTACACTCTCTATGTCACACCAGGGCACCGCGGCGCACACTTTGGGCACCTCTGCTTTATAGGTTTACGGCCACAACCTCATCTGAGGTTAAATGACAATGTGGCCCAAGATGGTGGATGCGCTAAGCCCAGTAGGCGTAACCTATATAGGTATGCATTAGAAAAAGCCCTACCGTTTTAATATGGTTAATATGTCAATTATGGATTGAGGATGGATGTTAATTATGGAATCTTAAAAAAAATCCGAAGTTTTCCCTTACCGCACTGATATAATAATTGTCAAGAACACATATTGTAAGTACTTAATAAAGCAAAATCAAAATGAATAAGGTAAAATTCCAATAAATCAAACGTAGGTACTTAATGTTGGGGCGAATAAATAAAATGGCACTCGACAAGCTTTCGAATCGAATCGAATCGTTTCGAATTATGGACGAAAAGTTAACGAAGTAGGTAATGTTCAGTTCACCGGAAAATACCGCTCGAAATAACATTTCACTGAGAGTACTATTTTTTTTGCATTTTTTTTTAATTATTTGCATAACATAGTACAATACTGAAAGCGCATTTATTTCACTGGAAGTTTTCGTGCTGTTCTAACTGGAACTTAATTGTTTTCCGAATTAATTTTTTACTAGTAATCTACCCTGGCTATGCTCGGGTTATTATATCAGACGTAGAAGTGTAAATAGCGTTGTCACAGTTTAATGTGAAACAAACTTTTTATCAAACCATGGATTCACTATGTATGGCAGATAGGGAAACTTCGAGTAATTCCTGAGAGTTGAGGCACGGATCTAGGCTTAAGGAGCCCCCTCGACGTGCGTCAACATTCACCTTCACAACTCGGGCTTCATTCCGTACCTAAATTGGTTAGAAGACTGCTAGTGCAGTTTTAGAGGCACGATCTAGTATAGAACTTACTGCAGTCCTATAGAGGTCAAGGTCGTTTAGAAGATTGTAGAGAGATTTAGCTGGTATACCTCTCGCTCTCACTTCGACCGCGTATAATGAAGCGATGATAGCTCAGTGGTAGTGTGTACGACTTCGCGTCAAGGGACCTGAGTTCGAATTTAAGCACCTACAATGAGCTTGAGCTTCCGGTGAAGGAAAACATCGTGAGGAAACCATGGCATGGTGGTAGGGCTTTTTCTAATGCCCGCCTGGCTAGCTACCACCCTCAAGTTTTAAGCCTGCTGCCAAAGACCAAAAAAAAAATGTGAAGTACATAGTTACACCTGTCCAGGCCATTTAGTATCTTGCAGAATTTATTTATTTTTATAGCGTAGTTAGGTATATCTGTTACTCGTGGTGGTTCCTTTTTAAAAAGACTAATCCCTACTATTATTATAAATGTGAATGTAAGTTTGTTTGTTCACGCGAAAACAACTTAACCGATCATCAAGAAACTATGTATACATATTTTTGGAGGTATTAGAAGTAACATAGGATACTTTTTATTATCAAAAAAATATTACGAAAGATAAAAACATTGTTTGTCAAAAAATCTCAAAATCTAGGTACTTTGTTATTTGTTCCGCATAATTTTTAAGACTTCATTAATAATATATCACTTTTCAACCAATTCACAAAAAAACACAATGAATTATACGCATAAACCTCACGATAATAATTAATGAAAGCTTGACGTAATTATGGTAAAGTTGGAAATAGAACTGTTAATTGTATTTTTAATAGAAAATGTTAGAGCTCGTCAATAATTACTTATAAAAAAAAGAGAGAGCCCGTGAGGCAGATTCCCACGGGCACCCTCTGCGGCGTAGACGAACAAACGATCAGAGGAGCCGGTATGCTCTTAAGCACCACCACCGCCTTAAGCAGACTTGGACCGGCCTCCCATTGCACCAGCCCGGCTGATTACAAGGGCAGGTCGCCAGGCTGCCCGGATGGGGCCCGATTAACCATCAGGCCGGGCCGGTCGCTGGGGTGACGCGATGATTGCATGCACGGACCCGCGCCACCTCAGAAAGGCGACAGACAACCATGGGGTTTTATTAGATATTCCCAGCGGACAGCGCCGGGTGAGTCCCACATACCCGTGAGGGGCGCGAAAATGCACTTTCTCAATTTGAAAAAAAAAGTCTTTTTTACGTTTGCCTATATATAATAATAATGATAATTCTTGATTTATTTTATCACACTAATATCTATTGTTGGAAATAAAGTTATTCTACGTTAGTAAGGGTATTTATATATATATCAACTTTGGCTGCGGCTTCTAAAGTAAAACTAAAAAGTATTTAATATTTTTTGCCCGTTTTTCTAACTTTTTTCAATACAGTTTTGCTCCTGTCGACAGTAGCGTGATTGTCATATACGATAAAACCTTTCTCAGTTATTGCTCTATCAAATATAATAACTGTTAAAATTTGACTGGTATTTGCTATGATTAGCGCGATCAAACAAACAAACTTTTGTACTAATAAATATTATCAATATAGATAGTTTTTTTTAATGGAATAGGAGGCATACGAGCAACCGTGTCACCTGATGGTTAGTGATTACCGTGATTATTATGGACAGCCAAAACACCAGAGGAATCGCAGATGAGAAGACGACCTTTATTAAAGGGACGGACTCTCAAGTGCGACTGCCGGAACGCACTTATTGGTATTTGGCGGCAGATTTTTAACTTGAGGGTGGTAGATAACCAGGCAGGCATTATAATAGCCCTACCATCATGCTATGGTTTCGTCACGATGTTTTCCTTCACCAGAAATGAAGGAAAGTTGAAGTTCATTGCAGGTGGGTGAATTCGAACTTACGTCCCATGAAGCGGCGTTCCTACACACCACCCCTGAGCTATCATCGCTTCATATAGGTAGATCACTTAGTTTGATAAAATTTCTCAGACAAAAATATACAAGTACTAACATGATAGTTCAAGGAATTCGCTTAAGATTTACAGAATACGACAAACCATTTCATTAAATGTAACTGCGAAATAAACTTGTGATTGTGTTAGCTTGACGCTCTTCCGCGCGACCTCGCAGTCGATTTGTGGGTCGAGAAGGACGATCTTAGCTTAACTTCAGAAGTTAGCCGATTGTAAACTTTAAGAGTTGAGTAACTCAGAAACAAACCTAATAGTCTCGTTTGTTAATGTCAGACATTAATTATTTGAGTAGATGTAACACACATAGTAACACACTATTAGAAAAAAAAAAGAAACAAAATGGCCGGCACAGGTCACCATGTACATGAACTTTCGATTTATTATTATTTTGTAATAAATAAAGAAAGGCGGGCCGCTGCAACTCAAACATGGTTAAAGGGGGTTTTAGAGAACCAAACCAAGATCTATATAACAGTGGGGAGTTCCAAACTATAACGCATTTTCTGTCGTATGCCCTCTGTACACACTCGTGCACACTCGCTGACCTGTCGTTATCTATGTTAAATGTCCAGGTAGTGGACGAATACTGGCATAACTTAATCTGATGCAATCTTTGACACTATAAAGATTATCAATAAAAAAAAAATAGAAAGTATGGAGTAAAATAAAAATAGTACCAACCTATGTAACGTATAGTAGGGGGTCGAGAACGGTACCGTAAAATGGGGCGTGTCGCCTGAAAAATCGTCACGATATACAGATCGGTGTTATTGCTAAGGCACCGCGATACATGCCTTATATCAAAAAAACATTTACCGATATTCATGCAGCTCGACCAACGGCCCTTGGTGAATTAACATAAGCATTACCTGAAATTATAATCAAACCCTAAGACAATTCCGAGCACACGTTCTGAATGATCATTTGGTGATATTATCATATTTGTATATCGGAATGTTTTCAAGAGCATTTGTAACTATAACAAACATAGAGTTAAGTTAAAATATATCTATCTAGTACTTCATAGTGGGTAGCTTAAACTTTTGGATAACGAAGCATGCAATTTTGCGAAAAGTTTTAATAAATAACATTAGCTTTTGACCGCGGATTCACGCCGATTAATCTATAAATATTTTTTCTATACCTTTTATATTACCTTGTTTCTGCCAAAGATTATTCTATACCCTTTTCTATCCCTGACAACGTGTAAGCAAAAGTTCATGACAATCGATTAAATAGTAAAAGGGTGAAATGGAAAGAATCAAACGTACATTTCCATTTATTTGTTTAAAACAGATTATTCTTAAGAATAGCTTATTTCGTCATGACGTCGTTTATTTTAATCACTCGGTTACCGCATATAATAAGTTAGTCCAAACAAACAGTGAAAGTAATAAAATGCATTGCATAAGAAACAAGTGTTTAAATGGGTTTGTGTCTGGAATTTGTCTAATTTTAATAGTTTATTTTTTTATTGCAGCTTACATTTTCAATTTATTCTGAATTTCAGGCTAATATTATTATGTTATGTTTTGTTTTTTCTTAGATTTAAATTAAATAATACGTTTGACGTATGTTTTCATTATATAGGGATGTGGAAACTTAGTGGGAACATGATCATTTATTGTGTGTATTTATTAGGATAAAGAAACTGTATGTCTTCCATATAAATAAATTACATGAATCTCAGCCAAATCTGGAAATAACGGTCATCACTGGTGGGTTTATTAATTCTCAAGTTTAACTGTCACATTGACTTTCTTAAATGCCATTCGACGTTCTCTTTGGAATCCATAGTGTGTGATGGAGCTAATACATTATCTCTAAAATGATCCATAGCTTCACCGTACTGCAATGATAAGACTAACTTAATTTTTTCTATGAATGTTCAAAATTCATTCCTCGATTAAATAGCGGTTATTTTACCGATAGAACATCTCTCTGAGCTCACGCATTATATAGCGAAGATGGCTTTTGAATACAAAGTATTGCCTAAAACAAACTTTTGGCAGCAAATCGCTGTAAGCGATTCGGTTTTCCATTAATTAAATTACTAGGGAGAGGAAGAAAAAATCCGGCCTTCCGTTCTCGTTTACAATACATTTTTAGTGAAGATAAAACCCAACCGGCGGTGGATTACGATGAAACGGAAAAAATAGAATCGAGAACGTTCAGACGTGGAATTAATCGAAGAAATTTACAATTGGTGTATAATGTCACGCTTTCAAACAGATTACTTTCTTCTTTAGAGTTTTTGTCTACCTTATTATTTTTATTTGTGTTCAGGATAGAGGTACTCAATGCTAATATTTGGAGTGCTTTATCTAGTAAAGCAGTTCCATAGCGAAGTATATACCCATGCCTTTTATATTCAATGATCTATTTTATTTGCAATTGTGATATATATTGTAGAGCAAGTGGATTTGTTTTCCTAATCTATAATAATATTATAAAGAGGAAAAGTTTCTTTGTTTGTTTGAACGCGCCTATCTTAGTAACTCACCGTCGGATTTTATAAAATTATGTTTGTCTTTGTTAGAGTAATTATCGGAGGGGACTTTAAGTTATTTAACATCACGTTACCACCAATGGAAGAAAAGCTGTATTGAAAAATGTTACAAAACGGGGAAAAAATATTAAATAAATTTAGTTCCATGCAAACGAAGACGCAGGCGTAACTAGTCTGTAAATGCTCTCTGGTATTATATAAAGTTGGTTACACTTTTACAATTTGAAGCATAGTTACGTTATAATACTCACAAAAAAAAGTTATCCATAAGTGTCGCAGAGTGTTGGTTTTTCTGTGTAACAACAAATGTAATATGAGACCTTCAACTAAAATAAAATCAAGTGGTATTAATAAACCTGGAAGGCACTCGTTGATTTTACATTTTCCCCTAAAACTGTGGGTCAAAAACAAACGCATTAATTAATCACGCGACAATTAAGAGATTTTGACACCATATTTCAGGGCGACAGTGGAATAAAATACATAACAGAACAGTGCCAGGTTATGATAGGGCTGTCACACGTGAGAAGGACTGAAATGTAACCGAAATAAAATATATTAAAGAAACAAAGTATAACTTCAAAAACATATAGTTATTTCGTTAGTGTTCAAATTGCATGTTAAAAATGTACATTTAAAATGTAAATCAGTGCGATGCAATGTAGTTACTCAACCTTTGTTTAATCTATGTAACTGACATTCATAATTCATACGTATTCTCTCATATACTTATAGACACACTTCGCACGCGCACGCACACTTACCTACGTTTTCATTTAACTTATTATATTTTATTTTATTTGTTGTTCATGTTACTGCTAATCTGAAAATAAGCACTACATTTATAATTTAAAATTAGTTTTGTTAGGTATGCGCTTTTATGAGATTATGTTATGTGATTGGAATCTCTTTTGGCCAAACAAATAAGTTCATAATTACTTCTGTAAAACAAATTTAGGTTATTTTATTATATTTATTTATAATTAATATGGTACAAAATATGCTAATTTAATAGATAATATATGCTAAGTCTACTAAGGGACTAGTTTTCAAGTGTAACTGCCGGAACACACCTATACGTATTTGGTGAAAGATTTTCAACTTTAGGGTGTTGCTCTAGCCATTAGAAAAGATCCTGCCACCATGCTATGATTTCATCACAATGTGTGGATGCACAGAAAGCTCAAGGTCTTTAAAGGTGAGTTCGAACTTTAGCGTTATGGCCATAATTTCACCTGATCCTAAGTGACGATACGGCCCAAGTTGGTAGACACGCTAAACCTGTGGAGAGACTGGCTCTCAAGTGCAACTGCCAGAACACACCTATTGGTATTTGGCGGAAGATTTTCAACTTGAGGATGGTAGCTAACCAAGCGGGCATAAGAACAAGTCCTATCACCATGCAGACGAGTCGTTTGTATACACTACCCACTTACCTACCATCACTTCATTATATAATAGTGACAAACATGTATACAACAGAATTGGGTTGGTTGATTGAAAGAGTAATTTTGTACAACCAAACCTCGTGAACTAGTAACATTTTCCTTCGAGTCTAGAAGAATAGTGTATGAGTAGTGGTGATCGATACGGAATGAGGATCTATTACCTATCATAGCGTCAGTTGCATCAAGTAGTTAGTGACCAGGTTGAGAACTTTCCACACCCTTTTTATTGATTCAGAAAAATTATTACTTAAACGAAAACAGATCAGTTTAGCTTGTCTGGACTAGAAACAATGCGAAAACAGTTCCCAGTCCGTGGTTATTGGGTGGAGGTTGGACCATTGTGGGACTTTTGGTATGTACAGCTGGGTCTTTTCAAATGCGTCTCTCAGACCGGTTTCAGCAACCTAGGTTTCAGTAGAAGGTCCTACTGGAGGCTATATGAAGCAGTTCTCAGTCTATTGGTCAGTAAGAAAGAAAATCAGGGCAAATTTGAGAGCTTATTAAGTATTTCTATTTTGCACCAGTCGAATCTTACATACTTCTCCTAGAGTACTTTAGTAAACGCGGGAGGGATTTCCTGAAATGGATTTGTTTACCTATTGTTTAGATGAGAAGACATTCGTATGACCAAAAATTAAACGGAAAATTTGGATGATCTAAGGATTAAAATAAATATGCAGTTTAAAATGACAACCCTAAGTATGCATAGTGAGTGAACGATTCCGCCCGTCCATTAGTTGAGCCGCGCGCTCATTGTTCAATGGACCGTCTGCGAGTTAGTACGGATGAATGAAACCATTTTTGCGTATAGAACTTTTATCATTAGGACAGCCCTAGAATCGCAGAATATTTTTGCTTTTCCTACTACTCACTTTTTAAGAAGGCTGTCAAGAGAGGTAATTCCATTATTAAGTTGAGCACGCTTGCCATCTTTTATTCTGACGACAACCTGAACTTTCTGTGATGGAAAACATCGCGATGAAACCATAGCATGGTAATAAGGCTTTTTCTAATGACCGGCTGGCTAGCTATCACCCTCAAGTTGAAAATATGCCGCCAAATACTTATAGGTGTGTTCAGGCAATTGCATATGAGAGCCAGTTTTTCCGCTAGCTTTTGCGTGTCCACAGCCTTAGGCTATATCGTTACTTAACATCAGGTGCGATTGTGACAATAATGTAAAAAATAAACTCATTTCGTTAAAATGTTGCATTTACACATCATAAAAGCAGCTTGGAAGAAAAACGGTGAAAACCTAAAATAATGTTGTTTGTGACGAAAACTATGCTAATCATATATAATTACCATTAATTATGTTTTTTTTTTATGCATTAAACTTGTATATTTAATCATTAAATTAAGTTTAATGCAAGTGATAAAGATAAAGTGATAAAGATTGCTGTACATATGAATTGAAATGAAGTACGGAATTCTGATTTCAAATATGCAACGACAATTTAGTGCCACCATCTTTTCTATTATCAATAGTTTCTGGCTCTTTTTTAACAGCTATATATATATAAAACAACTTTGTGTCTACTAGAAATTCGATTATTGCGCAAACATCAGTTATTATCTCGAAGTGAATAGCAGGTTTTAATGGATTCCCTGTGATTACGAATGAAACGACCGTGATACTTAGGAGCTATAAAATGCATCAACCTGCAATAGAGTATCCCTAACGCGTGCTTGGAAACTCGCACATATCCATTCTGACACCGTATAGCCCATTCAATTGCTCCATTTAGATGTGTCCATTCACCAAGAGTGTATACTCAAGATTGCGCTTCTAGTACCCTAGCACTTTAGTATAATGTGAGTTAGCACGTAAATGTATTTCGGCAAAGAGTATTTGGATTTAGTGTAATTTTATAAAACTGCTAATCATTGACACTGGCAAATGTTAAAGCGTCGGTAGTTGATGGAGAGAAGGAGAAAAGAAAACGTACATCAATCAATGTGTTATTATCGATTATTCCATATAGGAGTGCCTGTGACTTCGTTTGTGTGGAACAAAAATTTGAAATATTTTTTGCCCGTTTTTGTAACTTTTTTCAATACAGCTTTCTATAAGTTGCCAAATTCAAAACATTGAAATATGTTTTTCAAGTCCGTTTTGAGAACATTTTTTTTTATCTCATAGATACTGATGAGCCTTACTGTTAATAATAAAAAAGATTAGATATAACTTTTTTTTTTTTTATAAAGTTATGCAAGGACAAAACGGTTTAGTACCTTTTTGTTCTCTGTTTGTCAACGTTTTTTTTTTTTTTTTTGGTTAATTCAATTACTAAATAGATCTTTTCTATCTTTACAATTGAATTTTGTCAAATTTTAATAATGATTTTTAATTTTTAATTATGATCGCTGCCTCATTCGCCTCGACGCTACTTTACCCATACGAGCGTTACACAAAAGATTCCGCATCAGAATTTCAAAGCCCATAAGAAGCCCATTATATTTATATGGATCAATATGTAAGCCAAGATGATATCTAGAGTTGACACCCTCTCTGTGCATCCGCTTAAATGAAATATTATTTAAAAATGTACTTAAAAATATATATCAACAGATCGAGTGTGTTGCCGTTTCTGTTCAACGGCTAGATTATTTTCGACCCGGTGGTAGTTTTGAGCTTTCGCTTTTTGCTTCAAAATCAAAACACATAAGAGATAAAGAATCCACCGTCACTCATCGGCCGGTTACGCGTTATTAAGCACTCGGTATGACGTAGCACGTGTGACGTAATCCGTGACGTGCGTACCTACTCAACCTCGATGTTACACGGGCGAGTTGGCAGTTACGATGTAGGCCGGTAAAGTGGTACCCCGACTTGCGTCGAACCATTCAAAGTTTAATAATAGAACCATTCATTTTCTGTTTTATAATACATCTACCTACTTGCAGACGAAGAAAGTTATAAAGGCAAATACATTTATTTATAACAACAAACTTAACAAGAACAAAACTTAAAAGAAATGTGACATATTATAAGTAATCCTTACTGTTTAAGGTCGGAATATCGATTTCACGCTTTAAGTGATTTTTATTTATTCCTTCTTTATTTATTTATTTAAGCGTTGAGGTGGGTACTACTGTCACTTCACGCAAAACAGCCGATCATTCAAATTTAAAATGTCTCTATTTATCATATATTGCACTTGTAGAATAAAATAAACACATACATATTAAGAAAAAGCACTATTTTAGCACTCGTGGCGTTTTTTGATGGCATTTTTGTTATTTAAACTAGTTATAAGATGTTTAAAAAGTTCGTTCTTGAACGTCCGTGTGGCTGTATGTGCGGATCCTGTATGTTATCACGATTGAACCGATCAACCGAAGTACTTTAATAATCAAGTCTTTTTTTTTCTTACGCTTCAGTGTAATTATGAATAGAACTCTATTACATACTTTTCACGGGCTAATTCGATGTGGTTTTCTTGTTATTAAAGAAAAATGAGATATACAAATCAAAGATATCTTCACTTGTATGCGAATCATTTTGACACAATTAGATTTTCATGAAATTTATTAGAAAGAAAGAACATTTATGTAGACACACAGTGTAATTACACAAAAACAGTCTTACAAAATAATTTCTTACGTTTATCAGAATATTAATCATCCGAATGAAACTAATTTAAACGGATTTTATCGCGGTTATTTATTCATTTTGATCCCGATGTTCGTGGTCACGTGTAGCATGTAACATTAACTTTTCTGGACAACCTACACCTCAGTCTACCCAGTGACTATGAAGGCTGCAAATCTTTCGAGACGTCGGGTTCAAAGTTATTAAATAACCGTGATAATATTCGTTTAAATTAGTTTTATTTCGATGGACAGTCTTACAAACGAAAAACATCATATAACATCATAAAAGGACCCATTCTCCGCATATACTCTGGCAACACTGCTATAGCGCTGATTTCCGCTGGACTTGGAGCTAATTAAATGACATTAATACTCGTGACCTTGGATCGAAAGGACTGGATAAGCTAACGTACTACTGCAACATTGTTTTACAACTAAAGCTGTTAGTTATTAAAAGTGGTGATACATAATTATGTAGGTGATAAGGAAATAAAGGTTAAGAAGTTATCGGGATGCACACTTTATACGAATAATATAAAGACATTAAAACAGTTCAGTAGGTAGAATAAATCAGTAATAAAATATTATTTTAAAAATATTATCTATGCTTAGGCTTAATTGTAAATCCAGCGCGTATTCCTCATTTTATTTTTGATCGTTGCATTTGCAGAGACGGCGGAATATTGTTCCAGCCACTGCATACGTAAAACATTACGATGACAACTACAATTTTAAAACGATATTCCAAATACTTTTTAATCTATAAAACGTGGTCTAAAAATTTGTAGACCGATCGCAATGACAATTGGCCGACATATCTATTTTAGTATAGAAAAAGCTTTTATTCTGTACTTGAACACGATAGGTGGCGCGATGGCAGATATTTCAACTCTAATAAAGGGTAGGACAGCATCCGCTGATCCAGTTAATTATGTTATAATTATTAAATATATATATATATTTGGTGGCTAATTTTCAACTTGAGGGTGGTAACTAGCCAGGTAGGAAACAAAAAAAGCCCTACCACCATGCTATGGTTTCCTCACGATATTTTTCTCACCAAAAGCTCAAGCATTATAGGGGGTTGGATTCGAACCCACGTCCCATGACGCGGCGTTCCTACACACTACCACTGAGCTATCATCGCTTCCAATTTCCATTCTTTCTATTCATTATCAAGCCGACAAGATGAAAAATTCCTTAAGAGTAAAACAGATACCAAGTCTTCAAAATCTACTCACGGTTCCTCTCATGTGTAGAGAATGAGATGGATGAAAGTTTCCACCTGTTCAACCACCGTAGAAATTAAAATAGAAATCCTTCGAGTTTTCATATTCCTGAAGGCAAATCAGATCCGAGACTTGGAGCGAGCGTAGATAATTTGATATGCCAACGTTGAAAACCAGGAAGGAAGTACATCGACATGAATATACGCACCGGAAGAGATATTACTGAAACCGTGCGTCACATGTAAATGGTGTTTTATTGGGTTTCATCAATCGTAGTCTAGTCACGTGGTAGAATATTAGACGGTTGAAGCGATGGTAGCTCAGTTGGTAGTGTGTCTGGACGCCGCGGCAAGGGACGTGAATTAGAATCCACCTACGATAAGTAATTGACTACAAATAGCATGGTGCTAGGGCTTTGTTTATTCGGGCAATGCACTTGAGAGCCAGTTCCTCCACTAGGCACAGCGTATCTACCATCTTTTTTCACATCGTCACTAAACATCAGGTGAGATTGTGGCCATAACGGTAAACCTATAAACTATAATATATGACTGATTTTTTAAGACAACACCGCACCGCACTTAAAGCAGCCCTTAAATCAAATACATATAATATAGCCATATGATTAATAACTTTTTTCTTTTTTTTTTGTGGAAAAGTTGGTAAACGAACCAAGGCGTCATCTGATGGTAAGTGATCAGCGCCGCCCATGGTCACTCATATTACTTGGGGAATCTAAGTGCGTTTCCGCTTTCTAAGGGAAAGAAAATTTATTTATTAACTAAATATAAATTAGCACATGTGTTTTGATCCTTTATAAGTTTCGCGTAATGGCCACAGTCTCACCTCATGTTAAGTGACGATATGACACAAACTCGTGGACACGGTAAGCCTAGTGTAGAAACTGACACTCAAGTGCAACTGCCGGAATACACCTACAAGTATATAGCCGCAGATTTTCAACTTGAGGGTGGTAGTGAGGAGGTAGGTGGTAGTTTCATTACGATGTTTACTTCACCAAAAACCTATTTCATTGCAAAGATTCGAACTCACATCCATCGACAACGAATTCTTATTGCTTAAATTATCGCTGTGCTATTCCAAATACCTAATTAACAGGCTTGTGAGTATTATTGTTCAACAACCTATATGGAAGTAGAGGTGTGATTTTGATTACATAGGATAATTAATATTGCTCTGTTACGTCGGTTTCTCTGCACCGGCTTATTGGTTCTCGAGTGTTGTTTGTGTACGCGTTTCGATGTATTGTACAGAACGTTCAGGGCCGGAGTGAGGTTTTTATACGGGGGTGTTAATACGGAAGTATTACTAAAGTGAAACTTTTTTTTTTTATACTTAAAGTTTAGCGTTATGGCCATAATCTCACCTTATCTTAAGTGACGATACGGCCCAAGTTGGTAGACACACTAAACCTATGAAGGAACTGGCTCTCAAGTGCTGCTACCGGAACACACCTATTGGTATTTGGCGGCAGGTTTACAACTTGAGGGTGGTAGCTACCCAGGCGGGCATTAGAAAAAGCCCTACCACCATGCGGCAAAGGCGGGCTTTAACATTTTGATCTGTAACCTTTTTGTGTGACGCTGGTTCGGGTAAAGTCGCTTCGACGCGACTTAGAGAGCGAGATAGATATAGTGATGTGTCACTTCTCTCGTGCGATCTTAAGCTCACGCTGTTTTTTTGTATTCTTAGTTCCATATAAGTGTTTTACTGAAGTGAAACTTCTTTGGACCCGATCGATAGTTGGGCATATATTGTCTTTTACTATAATGGTTAGCGTTACAAAAAAATTCTGGGATGACATCTTTAGACACTAAATTAATGATATATCTCAATACTAAATTCTATTATCAGAATATGTTCAAATTTTTAAATTCACATTCACATTTGAAACACAACATTGATGTTTATACTCATACCGTTAAACCTATTAATTATAAAAAAAAATCAAACATAATTTTTGAACATTTTTCCTATTTCTAGCCAATAACACGAAACCTATATAGTGTGAATCAATATTGCCAAGTCTTACAACCTCCATACAATAGCAACGAACTGAAATTAATTAATTTGTTCCATTACAAGATGAGCGAAATGAAGTTTCAATCAATGTAAATTTTGCATCACGCGAAGTGTATTTTATTAGAGAACTCAGCTCCATGAAATGTATATGGAAATTGACTTTTAATGAGTTCTCGCTACTATGAAACCGATATTAAATACCATGTTACTATACCTGATAATTATAATTTGTTTCCGACGTGATAACGTCAACGCCCAGCTTATTAGTTGTCTTGAATTAAACAGATTCGTATTTAGAATTATAAGGATAGGGGTCTCTAGATTCTACTTTATATTCTGCCTTTATTCAGAAATACTCGTAGTTTTTTGAGATATTATTAAAAATAATAAATAATACTTTTTGTATTACAATTATTGTTCATATAGTGGTCAGAACTCGATTATTTTCAGTAATGAAAAGTTGAGGAAAAATTTTATACAGACAAGAAAAAATAACTATTTCTACTTTATTTTTTTATGATAACATTAAATTTCGTCAATATAATATATTTTTATGGAAAGTGCCCGTAATGAATCTCTAAGACGACAAATATTCAAACGTAGTTTGGGTGAATCTTGAAATACTTATTTTTCCCTGTCTGGAAGAAACAAGTAGAAGATTAGAACCCACACAATTTATTTTATATTACTGTAAGCTATGATCAAACTGATGTACAATAGTAATTGAGTTAAATTTAAGTACTAATAGTTTAAAAAATATATAAAATACCTAAAAAAAATACCTCTGACGCGTCACCATTTCGAACTAACTAGCGACAAAATACCAAGTTATGAAAAGAAATGCATAATTAAATATGAACTATTTACTAGGTGATTAGTTTTTACTTATAAAAATATCTTATTAGTGTCTTTATCGTGTTTTTATGTATAACTAGAATTTATAACGTGTCCCGAATAAATAAGGAAGGAAGAAGGAATGTTTAGAAGTGTGCGTCCGTATGGCCATAAAAGCGCTATTTCTGCCGCGAACATCGTGTAGGTAGTTCGAGTCTGTTTTCGATCGAATAACAAATTACGAAAGTAAATAGTTGGTTAACTTGGTATTGTTTGAGTAGGTCATTGATTACCCTGAACGCATGTGAAATTGTAATTTTCTATCTAGAATTTGTTCTTTATTGTATTTAGAACCATAAAGAAAAGAGTTGTTTATTAATTCAGTTATTATTATTCAAATAATTTTATTTTCAGCGATATAAAGTTGATTCATTTATTAAATAATAAGACATATTAAGTATGAAAGAAATAATTATTTTGATACACCAATCTGCAGAAATGTACATTGATATATCTTTGAATGATTTGGTCCAAAGTGATGACTATTTGATTTATTTATACTTAAATAAAATTTTATTTATTTTTGTTATTTAGAAAAAATCTGTTACAATAAAACGCGCCAAGGGAATCAACTGAATACGTCGAAATTTAAGAATCTAACAGTTATTCTTAAAAGTTAGGTACCTATATACCACGAAATACTGGCTCGCCCAACATCGAAAGAAGCCAAATTTATTTGTGATTCCTTTGAAATCGGTATTGGACTTAAAACATATGTATAACATTGTCATGTTATATTGTATCTAAACAAATCCTCACTAAAACTAATGTAAAAAAATAGTTGTAAAAAAACGGTAAAAAAAAAGAAAGGGAAAATCTCAAATCGTAATAATATTATAAATGTGAAAATGAGTTCATTTGTTTGTTACACTTTTATGCCTAAACCGATGAACCGATTGTAATAAACTTTGGTACAGATATACATCGAACCCAGGAGACGGAGATGGGCTACTTTTTCTCGTGAAATCTTTAATGGGGTAGATAGATATAGTGTAAATAAAAGGGATAAACTTTGTAGGAAACTTTTTATAGCGTCTCCCGATTTATTTGACAAAATCGATATTAGCGCAAGTAAAATCGCACACACACACACTTTCACTGGTGACACTTTCACTGGTCACACTTTCACGCCTTGGCTATTCAACCGATGTCATGAAATTTTGCAGAAACGTCATTTAAGGAACAGTTACTGGTATACAAAAAACGACTGTTCCCGGTATATTGGAAAATAGCTTAATCCAACAATGGGACAGATGTTTGGTGGAACATTTTATATATGTAAACTATTAAAAATTGTGTAAATAATTAAAATATTTACCAAAAGTACGGACGCGAAGACTGTAAAATAGTAGAAAATGTCTCAACTATGGATTGTTTTGAAATTAAACTGTTTCCTTTGTTATTGCGACGGTCTCAGTTAATCAAGGTAATACAAATAATGACTAAAAGATTACTTTGACATCAAAGGATATCAAACGTAACGTCTAATTGCTCCACCTTTGGTTTCTAACCAGAATTTGTTAATTAACATTACGGTATTTAGACTATTAAGTTATTATCATGAAGTTTTTGAATATATTATGATATCTTACAATTCGTATTTTAAATGCGTATATATATAACTTAAAGAAACTATCCACTTTTTGGAACGAAGTTCCTTATGGAGCGTCGCTGAGAGGTACCCTAGTCGATAAAAAACATCCGTAACGTTAAAAAAAAAACGTAAGTTATTTGTGTATAGTCCATGTATGATGTCTATACAGTGTCTAATAGTCTATACGATGACTGTTATTATATATTTTTATAAATCATCGTAAACAAAATAAAGATAATCTTGTAAAGTAGTTTTTTTTTTTTTTTTATTATTTATTTAGTAATTTATAAACAATCCTTATAAAAATGTATACCCGAATAATTATTTTCTTTAAACCTCGAATAGAACTTGAAATTATTTTCTTTATAATAAGGAACTTCGTTCCTATCTGGTGTTCCACGACACCACTCGTTTTTTTATAATCATAAAAAATTAAATAATTATTGACCTAAACTAGACTTTATAAACAATTCAGCAGTTTCTAAACGGAAAATTCAAAACAGACGCTCATAAAAAATAACGTGACATAAGAAGGGAGGGTGCGTGACCTAATTTATGGCTCGTTATCACTAAAAATGACAAATGGCACGACAGTCCTCATAATTAAATTGAATTTTAGAAGTTAATTTAACTCTAAATACGTATTTATAAAAAGTAGGAAGTTATCAAGTACCGCCGATAGAAGTATAAACTTGTACATAACAAAGAACATTGATTTTAATTGCTTTTACAGAAATGATTTTATTATCAAAAATTGTAATTCCAGCACTTAAACAATTGAATGCCTGCAATGACCTCGAGCTGTCCTTGAAGGAAACCATCGTGATCAAACCATAGCTTTATCTAATGCCCACCTGGTTAGCTAAATACCGATAGGCGTATTCCGGCAATTATACTAAAAAGCCAGACCGTCCATTATGTTTAGTGTGTCCACTGTTTTGAGCTACATCGTCACTTAACATGGCCGTAAGCATAAAATCTACGCAATAGCAAATACAAGTGTCGACGTGATCCCCCGACAGTTTAGTTGAAATACACCCCTGGCCGGTCTGTCATAATACGTATTATATGTTCGACGATCACGTTCGACCGCAATTGGTTTGGAATTGCACTGCGGCTGGGCCTTATACATGTTTATAGGTATGCGTTTGAAAGAATATAGACCGATCTCTGTATTAGAAAATGCACTACGGGAACTGGGCAGTTTACATTTAGTACCTGGGCAACAGAACTTAGCTCAGCATTTTTTAACTTGTATTTTTTTTAATAACTTACTTAAGTACGAATCATATACTGATTAAACATCCACTTCTTTCGATTTTACATACATGTGATCTGATGATTATTAAAATATAAATGACACAAATGTAGTCATTTTATGCTTACGAAAAATACAATTATATTGACATTCATTGTGATGACGGACCCCTAACTAATTTCAGCCGCACAGACTGTCTAGGCTTAAGGTGCGTGAGTACAAATTCTTGCAACGAGCTTGAGCCTTAAAAACATTGCGGCGAAACCGCGAATAAAAGAAAAATAATTTAAAGAAAAAAAAGCATTTGTTTATCATTATCAATATTTTAAAGCACACAAATTATCTGTTGATCCTCGCACTAAGAAATAAATCCTGTGTCCCGGATAATCGCCAAAAGCTAAGTTACAAAATATACATCGTGTTAGTGCCGTAAGTATTCCGATTAGAAAAGGAAAAATTAAATATAATATATGACGTAGTAGGATCCCCTTATTTTTTTTTTTTAAAAACGTGACTCCAGCACTGCTGACTTCACAATTTCCATGGTGAGGGATGTCGCTCATCTTCGGTGATCAAAGTAAACACAAGTAGTATTCAAATTCTTGAGGAGTAAAACTAGGTGAGTCATACATTTGAACAATGCACCTACCCTCGCACAATAAAAAGAGTTTATACATTGCAAAATGTCACAATTTGATAATTCTGGACGCGTGTTTCCGTTCCCTATTTATTTTCAAGTGTGACAGACTGCCGACATATATTAATAAATTAATTAAAAAAGAACGTTAATTATATACACTGTCGTAAATAGACCAAAAACATAAAATTATAAACATATATACACACAGTAAATATATACATCGGCAAAGTGTATTGTAGTAAATTGACTCAAAAAAATAATAATTAAGTTCCTTTCATATACCTCTGTTTATGAAGGGATATGAAGAATATTTTTGGTCCTCTCGTAGGACAAAGATAGCAACCAGTTTGTTACGTTTATATAAGTTTCTCTTAATTCTTCGTTAATTAAAATTACGGTGTTTGTTCACTGTATGTATATGTAAGAGAGGGCGAACTCATTTCAACGTTATGCAAAGACAGTGTTATCTCTGGATGTTGTTATTTTGTATCGTTAAGTGTATGTAACGTCAGAGGAATTCGTGAGATCACTGTTTATTGGTAGATGCTTTATAATGTATTTTTGGTACGTAAGGGTCATTTTAAGGACATATAATTGTCGCATTGCAACGACTTTGGTCTCTTCATAGTCATCACGTGGAGTAGTCGTAAGGTTTTCTAAAAATAGCCTTCTACAGGGATATTTGGGCTCTTTCTAGTTTTGTTAGAACTGCCTTAGAAGTTAGTACCAAAGGCTGAGATGCTGTATTGAAGTAGAGATTGACATAAGGCTTTAAAAACTAAAATTGGAGTATCACGGAGGACCGCATCCCGCAGTAATTTTATAACATTTCCGAATTTTGTATTCCACTTCGACAATATTTTAAGGTTAAGCGTTATGGCCATAATCTCACCTCATTTTAAGTGACGATACGGCCCAAGTTGTGAAGTCGTGTTATAAACCTGTGAAGGAACTGACTCTCAAATGCAACTGCCGGAACGCACCTATTGGTGTTTGGCGGCAAACTTTCAACTTGATGATGGTAGTTAGAAAAAGCCCTACCATCAAGCTATAGTTTCCTCATGACGTGTTCCTTCACTGAAAGCTCAAGCTCAATATAGCTGAAATGGAACCCAAGTCCCTTGACGTGGCGTCCGCACACACTATCACTGAGCTATCACTGCTTCAGTTATTGCTATTGGTAGTTATGTATCAATTCACCCTTGTCTAATATTAAACTAATGTTGATGGTCAAAATCTAAAAAATCATTTAATATAAATATATAGACGGACACGGTAAAGAAATGGACAAAAGTAGTAAAGTTTGTAAAAACATAATTTTCTTTATGGAAAAAGTTATTCCATTTCAACTTCGGTGTCCGAGGTAAGCCATTTTGTCCAAATAGTAGCCAAAGTGGGACGGAAAAATGTTACTTTTAATATATATAATACTTTTTTTATAAATCCTTGATTTTATTTGACAACAGCGTTACCGGACGCTAAGCAAAACAAGACCAAACACATGTTAACACGCCAAGCCTAGTGGAGTAATTTACAGGTATTTTGTGACAGTCTGTAAAGAGGTTTTACTATATTCTGGGACATAAACCTGAAGGGTGACCTTATCGGTTTTAATACCGTATTAAATTCCTGAACATCGTACTCAAAGAAGCTTGACTTCATAAAATTCTGTGAATTTATTAATATGTTTATAACTGACATGCTCTAAAAGTACTGGTCCGATTTTAAAAATTGTTTCATTGACAGATTATCGTTGATATTTACGAATAGTTGTATTAACGTTATATCTTATATAGCTGTACCCACGATTTCGTTCGCTGAAAACTAACAGGTATATAAGTAGTTTTGTTTTTTTAATAAAAAGTGACCACTTTTTTTTCTGTACGCAAACGCGAATGCAAAATTTTATGATTATCAGCTTAGCAGTTAACGTACTAGTGCCCACGACTTCATCTAAACAGAATTATACTCTAAGTCAAGTTCTACCCCCTTCCTTTAACCAATTTGTCTATTATCTATGCATATAAAAATGAACTTCTATTTTCCTTGGTCATCGCATCACGCGTGAACGGGTGGAACAATTTCGCTAATTCTTTTTTTGGTGCGTTAATTATCGTCAGGACGAGGTTCTTATGAAAGAAAAAATTAAGGAAGTTGGCCGGAAAATTAGCAAGTTTGAAAGAAAATTAAATAAAACTTACCGACAATATCAATTTTACATAATTAGCTGTCAGTTGTCACATAGAGCATTACAATAATGAATACTGTGTTTTTGAATTTTTTTTTAATTGATTTTACCAATTTCAATTTTAATATTCATAGTTAAGTCAGGACAGCGTCTGTCAGATCAACTAGTACTTTATATAATAATTACCTGCGATTGTGAATGTCAATCGCTTGATCATAGTAGCATCCACTATGTCCTCATAAAGCATGAAAACCTTCTTCATGGACATGCCACTGTATATTTTAATTATGATAGGTGAAAAGATGTTGAAATTGAGTGATTTTTTTTTATTAGTTGAGGTTAAGCGTTATGGCCATAATCTCACCTGATCTTAAGTGTCAATACGGCCCAAGTTCGTCGACACGCTAAGCCCGCGGAACAGGTCTCAAGTGCAACTGCCGTATCACACCTATTGGTATTTGGCGGCAGATTTTCAACTTGAAGGTCGTTACTAGCTAGGCGGGCGTTAGAAAAATCCTTACCACCATGCTATGGTTTCCTCACGATGTTTTCCTTCACCGAAAGCTCAAGCTCATTGTAGGTGGAATGGATTCGAACTCACGTCCCTTGACACGAAGTCATACACACTACCACTGAGCTATCATCGCTTCAAATGCAAACATATATATACAAACATATATTGTTACATATACGTATATAAAAATGGATGTGTGTATGTGTAGTCGCTGTGGTTGACTTTAAAACTGGTGCACCTATTTTCAAGAAGTTTTCAAGTAACTTCAAATTAGCCCAGCGGGTGTTTCTGTTTAGTTCGGTAACGATCAGCTGTCTGTATCCTATTCCTATGTATCCTATATATGTTATGTATTCTATAACCCTTGTTATATATACAGGTGAAACAGCTTATGTGTATATCTAGCTACGTTGTCTGATACCGGAAGGAGGAAACTATCTTAAACTAACCAGAACTGGATTTTGTACGTTTACGTTTTATTGCATAGAAAGTCTTCCTCAATATTTTATATATTTAGTGTTATGGCCACAATCTTAGCTGATATTATGTGACAATATGAATCAAGACCGTGGGCATGCTATGCCTAGTGGAGGGTCTGGCTCTCAAATTCAACTATCGAAACACACCTATAGATATTTGGTGGCAGATTTTCAACTTGAAAGCCAGGCGGGCATTAGAAAAAGCTCTATCACCGTGTTATGGTTTCACCACAAAGTTTTCTCTCATCGATAGTTCTAGCTCAATATCTGTGAATTTGAACTGACGTCCCTTGACGTGACGCCAGTACACACTATCAACTAAGCCATCATCGTTTCAAATCCGTCTAGAACATGTCGATCACCGTCTCAAACTTCTTCAGAATGTATGCAGTAGTTTCAGAATAATTCACGTTCAAGAAAACATACGGCCAAAATAATTAAGACATTAATTTTAACTTGTACATTCACAACAATGTAGCTGTATCAAAATTATAATTCGAACAAAAAAAAATGCACATATTTCACCAGCTATTACCTCACGTATTAATTAACACGTGTATGTTTCTAAATAAATATTATATAATCAACATTGTTCAACGAACAGTTCTATACACGACTCGTCTTACATAGCCTCTGATCAAAGCGACTTAATTGCCTCTCCACCCAGCTGTATGTAACTCTATTAAATCCAGGACCACCCATAATAGTTTATACTATGCACTTGGATGCTTTTGGAAAGTGAATCAAGGCAGTGGGATAACACCAGACTGCCATAGAAGCTATTCAATTATTACGTTTGAATTCAAATATAGTTTAATTCTAATTCTTACTGAATAACAATTCCTGCTTATACAAGCTGTACCCAACTGGGTTCGTATATTAATAATGGCTCGGTATACATATACGTATTCTCCATATACAAACACTGCCTTGATCTACATGAGTTAGAATCTCTGGTGAAGGAAGGCATTGTGATTTCTTCCGACTTCCTCATCGCAACTTCCAAACAAACCCATTACCCACGCTCAGGCCTGGCCAGAAAGACATGTGGTGACTTGTTGGGTGCTAATTACCCAGCACGACCCGGTTAAACTCACCATACCAACATTTCAAGCTCTCGTTTTGCCAGAGACCAAGGACAGCTTCAAGCTGTTTATAGTAGTTTGTTGAACAAACAATAAGTTTATAATTTGACTCCAAATACCTGTGTATGGATGTGTTTCAACAGTCACACTTGAAAGCCAGTCCCTCTATTAAAGTTAGCATGCCCACCGTCTATGGCCACATCGCCAATTAACATCAGGTAAGAGTGTGGACAACGCTAAATCTATAAACTAGAAAAAGCCTTATCTAAACAATTTCGTTTTCTTACGTTTTGGAACCAAAACCTCTACTAGTTGTTGTGCTTAGTTAAAAAATACCAATTTTTTGACTGATAATTTTTGCTTTACACCTCTTTCAATTCTAAATTATTTTAACACGTCACTCGGCGAGTGAAAACAAGTTGATTGGAACAGTGACAACTTTCTTTCAAAATAGGTTGAAAAATTTCCAACTTTTGATAGCAACGAATTGTCGAAAGCCTATTTGTATTTTATTCATTCATTTGAGTGAATATTAAGCCAAAAAATGTACGGGATGATATTCTTGTTTTGAATATTGTCGAAAAATCTATTTTTTTTATGAATTAACAAAATAAAATATATATTCGCTGCGGCGAAAATTGAAAAAAAATACCTGAAAATGTTTCGACAAAATTTCATTGTATTACTTTACGTACATATTTCTAAAAAACGTTCATTCGAACTCGACGTACATTATAAAAACATGACGCATTTCAATAAAACGCTTCTGGAACATAGAATATTAAAGATACAGAACGAATATTGGATCCTTGATATGACATCTTTAATATTATATATAAAAAAAACTTACCAGCCAATATTCTTTATAATCTACTAAAAGTTATTACCCTGTCAAAGACTGCATTAAGTTCTATATTAGTATGTGTCTCTAAAGCTGCGCTTCCATACTTTTACAATATTTGGCTGGGCAGGGAGAGATACGAGTAGTGTAAATGAGTGTTGACGCACGTCGGAAAGGGGCCCCTTAAACCTACATCCGTGTCTCGGGAACTGTTCGAAGTTTCCCTCTCTGTTATACGTTGGACCCGTACGGGGAATGCGTGGATAGCTAAGAAGTTTGTCTCAGTAAGCGATATTAGTATAATGATTATAAGATATATGTGAAATGACGATGTGATAGAAATGTAAAGCGTATGATAGAACTCACTCTCAAGTGACTGTTCAAGTGTATGATAGCTTTTAACGAATTTGTAGCTAAAAAAATAAACTTTAATTCATGATTCAGCGCTTTGTTTCGTAACGACACTTTACATTTATTTAAGTTATTTATTTTGTACTTTACAAGTTTAGCAATGTAATCTCACCTGATTTTAAGTGACCATGTGGCCCAAGATGGTGGTCATGCTAGGCCTAATGGAGGGACTAACTGTCAAGTGTACTTATCGCAACACACCTATAGGTATTAGGCGGTAATTTTTCAACTTGAGGGTGGAAGCTAGCCAGGAAGGCGGGTTTTAGAAAAAGACATTATTATTCAATAACAGCACTTTAAAAGTAATATGTTTAAAGATTTTAATAATATTTTACGTTGATTTGTTGCGTTTGTGATTCACATTGATTTAATTTTAAAGTGTTATTTATTTATTAGTTTTTGATAAAAACATCAATAATGTTATTATTTTCAGTATATATTATCTTTATTACCTTGCAGCTTAACATATTATCTATATACAATTTTTGACATATGCCTATTATCACAATTTAGGCATATGGCTTATCTCCAAGCTATTCCTAGATGATCCACACGATACGCATTACTTCTACAAACGAATAGATATTTTTTTTTTTTAATTCAGTCGTTATGTATTTCTTTGCTCTATGCCCGAGCTTTTAAACGCTTACGTATGTAGAAACAATAGGTTAGTAGATATAAATGTTTCACACATTACCTACTTTGTTTAAATTTATACATTGAAATAAAAAAAAGGTTTGTTTTTTAAATAACTGTATATATGTATCTATACATATAATAAAACTAACAAAGCCAAATATGTGGGTAAATAAGAGATAATTTAAACCTTCATTTCAATTCCCCGCTAATAGATTCCATTTATTAAGAATATTTATTTTATTTTTATACTTTATAATATTGATGATAGAGGCTATAGAACAATGAATATGTAAAAATGATTTATGATGCATGTTACAGATCATTGTTTAATTGTAGAATGCTAGTCAAGTTTTATTAAAACTCATGAAATTAAACTTAAACATATGTCGTTCTGTGGTGTATATTTATAACCTGACAATAGATTTTATATGTAGTTTGAATGTTTATTTGTGCTGTTTACTTGTTTGTGGCTAGCCTGGTTTGGATAAAGTTTACAGAGAGTTTACACGAAGTTTACATGAGTTCGTATCCACCTACAATGAGCTTGAGCTTTCGGTGAAGGAAAACATCGTGAGGAAACCATAGCGTAGTGATAGGGTTTTTTCGTGTCTAACGACTACCCTCAAATTGAAAATCTGTCGCCAAATACCAATAGGTGTGTCTCAGCAGTTGCACTTGAGAGCCAGTTCCTCCACAGGCTTAGCGTGTCTACCAGCTTGGGCCGTGTCGTCACTTAAGATCAGGTGAGATTAGGCCCTAACGTTAACCTTAACGAGAAGGGTAATATGAGAAGAATAAACTTTGTATGAAACTTTTTATTGCGTCACCTGATTTATTTGATAAAAACAATATCAAAACGAACGGAGCCGCGGGTAAAAGCTATAATAAAAAAATATTTTAATCTTATCTGACTTGCGACCTCATTTGAGTAGAGGTGCCGATTTATATATACAGAGTTGGGGCAGTTACAATTTTAATATATCTACAGAGAGATGTATATTTATTTCAAGAAACATCAATTCGATTACTCCAAAATGGATTTCCATAGGACGACGTCGTCCACATCAATTAAAATTAATCTGTTTAAGTTTCATTCTCGACGTTCATTGAGTCTCAATTAGTGAATTTCAATACTTCATTGTTAATTAACAAGCGCCTGAGTAAATACTGATTCCGTATTAACTCGTACCCCTGAAATCCATTTAGGGAAATGTCGCGTCCTATTTTCCAACTGCTTTTTAATGAAAATCAAAGTAAAATGGTTACCCTTACTAATATTATAAATGCGAAAGTGTATTTGGTTGTTTGTTACGCTTCCCCACCTAGCCCGCTGAATCGATTAAGGTGAATTTTGGTATAGACATGGATGGGAATCTTGAGACGGTGATTGGTGAGGTAGGCGTGTAAATCGCTGTGCTCAATCAGCGGCTCGAGAACACTTTATGGCTGAACACGGGGAAGCGTGTCAGCCTAACTTTGTCTATTTGCTTATAGTGAGATCGTGAACGGAAGAGGATGGATCTGGCACTCAACTCAGCACTTAATGCGTAAATTCGCTTACAGATCGTCCCTTATAGCGGCTGCCAATCTTCCAAGGTTCCAACAGTCACGGGGCTTGGTGGTCACCAGCAAAACGTTCACTCACTCCACTTTAAAGAATGTTCTGCAGTATCTATATGTATCTCAATGTCAAACGTCGCCCCCGTAAGAACACAATCTCACATAAACAAACTAGATGACGGGACTTCCGCCTCACCAGTGATAGGTTAATTTTTCTCGCGAAAACCTTACCGGAACTGGGGTAAAGAAAGGGATATAAAGTTTGTATGAAACTTTTTTATTACATCATCCTATTTGTTTGACAAAATTAATATTAACGCGAGAGTAGCCGCACTTAAAGTCTAGTGTTACTGTTTATGCAACGTGAAACTTCTCAATACAAAGGGTACTGATTTAATATCTTGAAATTATTATGTATATTATATAACAAGTAAACACTAATAAACATTAAGTTGATATAAAAAATGATTGATTAGAAAATTTAATAATGATTGCTTATGTTTACGCGAATATTATTCATCGAAATAAAACTAATTTAAACGGATTTAAAAGCTTTTCAGCCTTCGCGGTCACGGGGCGGAATGAGTTGTAGGTTGTCCAGAAAAGTTCATGTTACTGTGTCTACCTTCAATTTAACTGAATTTTTCTGGACAACCTACAACTCATTCCGCCCCGTGACCGCGAAGGCTGAAAAGCTTTAGAAACGTCGAGATCAAAATTAATATAATAACCGCGATAAAATCCGTTTAAATTAGAAATTTAATTTGATAGAATTCTAATCTTTCTTTGGTTACGTAGCAGTAAAGGGCGAAATTGCATAGTTTCAAACTACCCGAGATTCAAGATCAGCCCTCTTTTTACCGAGAAATGCAATACGAACCATTTCATTTATACCAAGAAATGTTTATTAACTTTGAGCAAGAGCAAAATTGAGGTTGGTAATAGCGTTGACCCTTCAACATGAATTAAAATATTAAATAAAAAGAAGGCTTCGATATTTGAAATGCTGTAGAACAATAATTTTTCATTCCTTTTTTCCGATATCTAAGTAGTTAGGTTACATATGCAATTTAAGATTACCTTTAGATGATTATTCCATATTTTTAGAGATCTTTTTCGGGCAGCCTTTATAAAATTGTAATTCCATTTTAATTTGAACTGTTCTCTGATTTATTGGATTCTGTCTTAGGTCCACAAATGTAATAACTACTTTGTTTATACATTTCATTTAAAATACATATTATCATGATTTATCGTGAATTTTATTTCTCTTCAAACTCAAGAAACTTATGAATATACCTACCGGTACCAACTTGCAGTCTAATAGAATAGGTTTTATGACACTGAACGAAAACACGCCAAAATATTCAAAGAAAATATGTATATATAAGATAGCTCAGTAGTAGAGTGTAGGAATGCCGCGTCATGGGACGTGAGTTCGAATCCAAGCACCTACAACGAGCTTGAGCTTTCGATGAAAGAAAACATCGTGAGGAAACCATAGCATGCTGGTAGAGCTTTTCTCTTGCCCGCCTGGCTAGGAACCACTCTCATGTTGAGAATCTGCAGCCAAATATCAATAGATGTGTTCCGGCAAAATAAAGGCCGACAACGTAACTACTAACGTTACTAACTAACTAACGTAACGTAACCCGTCTGACTATCTACCACCCTCAAGTCAAAAATGTGCCGCCAAAACCTATAGGTATGTTGCGGCAGTTGCACTTGAGAGACACCCCCTCCGCTACACTACAATATTACTCGACCGACAGAATTCGGGCGCTAAGAAAAACCAATCGTTTTGTGGATACAGGAACCGGGCATAAATCTCATTGTTATTGTCTTTTGTGTAATATAAAATAAAATATGCACTGAAACCTAATTACTGTTTGTATATATTATAGGTTATTGCGTTATAGCTACAATCTCACCTGATGTTAAGTGACGTTGTGACCCAAGCTAGTAAACACGTTAATTCTATGGAGGGACTGGCTTTCAAGTGCCGGAACACACCTATAAGTATTTAGCGGCGGACTTTCAACTTGAGAGTGGTAGCTAGCCAGAACGATATTAGAAAAGCTCTAGCACCATGCAAGTGTAAATTTATATTTATATGTCAAAATAGATATTATAAATCTATTTTATAATACATTTATGATAGATATACTTTCACAAAGAATCACTGTAAAGTTAACATCAAATATAAATAGAGTTATGATGGAAATTCCGTTTCAGAAACAGATTTAAAGATTTAGTTTCCTTTAAACTAAGTGTTTCTATAGAAAAATATCGCATTCAACTATTTTTTTGTTACAGGTAATATTACTTCTTCAATATAATGCCACTTCGAGATAAGGTAACCAAAACGCATGGCAGTATATTTTATCTATTTATGTAATATATCACTTGAATAAGTATAATCCAGCTATTCGAAAATAAAAAAAAATAAAAACTTTTTCTACAATTACTTTGGTAGGAATTAAAAACAAAAAACATGTTTCGTTTTGAGGCGATCGATTTGAGTTTGAATCCGACCACCTGCAATGAAAACATCGTGAGGAAACCAAAGCATGGTGGTAGGGCTTTTTCTAATGGCCACCTGGCTAGCTACCACCCTCAAGTTGAAAATCTACCGCCAAATACCATTAAGTGTATTCCGGCAACGCACCTGCGATTCCTCTGGTGTTGTGGGTGTCCATGGGTGGCGGTGATCACCTCTTAGGTGACACGTTTGTTCGTTTGCCCCCTATTCAAAAGTCAAAAGTCCTGCTAACTTCATGGCTTGTTAACTCCACGCGCGCAACTTCCGTTTTAGACGAAAAACGAATGTCGACAACTTCTTACAGCGCGTCAAAAGAGTTTTAACTTCAAAGAACCTCAGCACGAACGAGATTCAATATTTAACTTATGATACATAAAAGCATTGTTCATTGCTATATATATAATCGTATGTTTACGGTTAAAATAACTATGCTGATGCTTGTATTGATCGAGGCCGTTCAAAAATGAATGAATGTATGACGCGTTCTTATAAATTTGTATTCAACAAAAGCTCACTGGCGCTGTTTTCTTTTAACAAATATATAGAATTGCAGTTTCGCCATAATTTCGTTTAATATTACATGACGTATTCGTATTGCGTGCTTAAGATATTTTATATTTTATTGTTCTAGTATTACGGTCACAATCTCACCTGGTGTTAAGTGATAATGTGACCTAAAATGATGGGCACGCTAAGGAGTTGATATTTATTTCAAAGTTGGTAGCGAATATACTATGTTTTAAATACGCTCTGATCATAGGGTTTGTGTCATGATATATCGTCTGTCAGACTTTAGATTGCAAAGTACAGTACAACCTCGTTAAGTTGGACCTCGATAGGTAGAAAATCATCAAATCACGAAAAACCTTTTTTTATTATATTCTTAAGGTTTTTAGCGCCATGGCCATAATCTCACCTGATCTTAAGTGACGATAATTGACTCAAGTGCAGCTCCCGGAATACACCTATTGGTATTTGGCGGCAGGTTTACAACTTGAGGGTGGTAGCTACCCAGGCGGGCATTAGAAATAGCCCTACTACCATGCTATGGTTTCCGCACGATGTTTTCCTTCACCGAAAGCTCAAGCTCATTGTAGGTGCTTGGATTCGAACTCACGTCCCTTGACGCGAAGTCTTACACACCACCACTGAGCTATCATCGCTTCAACTGTTTGGTTCCCTTCGCTTCAAACACCAAAACCTCCATTCTTTATAAGTCGAAAACTCTATAACTCGAATTTTCTGGCGTCTCCCTTGATATTCGACTTATAGAGGTTCTACTGTATTACAATATATATACATGTTAAAGTTTGCCGACTCTTATTTCTGTTGTACCGTGGAGTTGTGGTACCGTCTTCCTGTTAGTATGTTCACTCTTTCCTATGATATTGGGTCCTTCAAAAGATACTTGAAGAGGTACCTAAGCAGGCCAGCATGACAGCCATGACTGACAGTGAATTTGATTTATTGTCAGTCGCAACTGATTAGGATTGTACTGTACTGATTATTAGATGCAGTGCAGTCATTCTGTTGTTCTACAAGCACGATAAAAAAGTCCTGCTATGTTGCCGGCGTTTTAAATGTAGCCACGTGGTGGTTTGTATATGATATCATAATACATTCAAATAAAATCAAAGCGATCACAGCTCAGTGGTAGCGTGTAGGAACGCCGCGTTCGACGTAGGACGTGAGTTCGAATTCAATCACCTAGCTTTCGGTGAAGGAAAACATCGTGACGAAACCATAGTATGGTTGTAGGGCTTTGGTTAGCTACGTTCGAAAGTGAGTCTGTTTGTTTGTTACGCTTTCACGCCTAAATCGCTAAATAAATTATGATAAATTTTGATATAGAGATAGATGAGTACCTGGAGACGATGATAGGCTACTTTTACTCGCGAAAACCTTATTACAAGTGGAGTAGAGAGTGGGACGAACTTTGTATGAAACTTTTTATAGCGTCATCCAATTTGTTTAACAAAATCAATATTATTAAGGCGAACGAAGCCGCACGTGAAATCTGGTTGTTAATAACTATAAACAATGAGTTTAAACCGAGCAGTTAATAGAAAACATTATGAATTAATATACAACATGATTACGCACGGCCACCGTAAAATCTAACTTTAGAACTTAGACATTTCTGAAATAGGGTCAAGATTTACGTCGGCGATGCGGTGGCGTGGCTTCGGTTATTTTCACGCGGTTCGGCCGCGTCCGGCTGTTTCCGGAAAGCGTCGGGCGGCTGTTTTAAAATTGGAAAACGCTTTCGCTTAGCCTTTGATGTGAAACAAATGTTGTTTGTGTGAGATGGTGCGTTACAAGCGCTTTATCGTCGGCTCGAGTTGAAAACGAAAGTACCGGTTTCGATGATGTTTTAATAATACAAATGGGAGTGTTATTTGAAGATTTACTATAAAATTCTATTCGGACGCTTTGCTCATTTAATATTAGGGTTAAGAGATCAATTTAGAAGGAACAAGGGTCATCGTTCGCTGAAAAAGACGGCCGAATGGCGGGTTTCCTGAAACATTGGGATGAGATTAAATAACAAACTCTATGAACGCATGTTATATTTGAACGCTCACAAAACTCTCGTTCGTAACGGTACGGGTTATAAATAAATATATACGTAACAGTTGAACATAAGTACTTCGAACTACACAACGTACGCTGTTATAACTGCTGTATTTCTAGTTCATTGGTTCGAAGTTTGTACACTGTGGGGTAATTGGAGCGTGAACGAATCTTCAAACTCAACCGGGAATTGAATTTTAAAGCCTTATAGAGGAGCGGTGCAATCTTAACACTTGTTGCGGTTTGATCTTTACCATTTCTACATTTCAAAAACGAACACTTTAGCAATGATTTGAAGCGGCGATAGCTCAGTCGGTAGTGTGTACGGGACGCCGCGGCAATAGTCGTGAGTTTGAATCGTTGGAATGAGCTTTTTTTTACCGTCGCCGGGAATCTATTGCAGCTTCGAACTTGCAATCACGACACCACCCTGGCCTGATGGTAACCCGAGTCCCGTGCTGGACGACCGGACTGGTGCAATAAAAGGCGGGCCCAAAGCTTGAGCTTTCAGTACAGGAAAAAGCATCATCAGGAAACCATAGCATATTGATAGTGTTTTTCCAATGCACATCTAGCTAAGTTTAGACCCTCAAGTTGGAAATGTGCCGCCAAATAGCTCACTTGTTCCGGCATTTTCACTTGAGGACCTGTTCCTTCACTAGGCTTATTAGTGTGTCCACCATTTTACGCCACATCTTCATTTAAAATTAGGTTAGATTATGACCCCAACATTAAACATATAACGTTGCATACATACGAAATGATCATAATGTAGTTGATTTTCTAAACGACACTTGTGCTAATCAAACCAAATTACTTTATTCAATTTAGCCCCTTAGAAGGCTTTTATAAACGTCAATAATATTATCGATTCGGAAAATAACCCAGTCATCGAAAACAAGAAACTCGATTTGTTTATATATATATTTTTAAGTACATATTTAAACAAAGACAAATTGAAATACATTTACGATAACACTTTTCAAACTTTCGCGGATTGTATGCATTATAATATAGAAAGTGATAAGACCACTCACTTGCTTCGGGTGCGATCGATGCATGTATCGTCAGACATAGTGAGTGTTGTGTGCCGGAACATCATTAGTGATAATGAGCAAATGAAGGTAGTTACTAGAGACTGCTCTCCCTAACGAAGACACCGCAACACTTCAGTCGGCTCGTGACCACGGCCTGTGTAACCAGGCTGAAACGTCGAGCAATTATTAATAATCTAGTCTCATTTTAGACCAGTATTTAATTTCTATATTATAATATATATATTGGTCATCGCATCATTCGCGAACGGATGGAACAATTTGGTTAATTCTTTTTTTGTTGCGTTTAAATTAAAGAAGTCGAGCGGAATATTAGAAAATTTATAAAAACTTTCGACAATATTAATTTTACATACCTGTCACTGTAATTCATCAACAATATTCATAGTTATGACAGGACGACGACTGTCGGTTTAGCTCGTTTACAATAGTTTTAGCGGATGCATAGTAATGCATCATCAATATTCATAGTTATGACAGGACGACGACTGTAAGTTCAGCTCGTTTAAAATAGTTTTAGCGGATGCATAGTAATGCATCAACAATATTCATAGTTATGACAGGACGACGACTGTCGGTGCAGCTCGTTTACAATACTTTTAGCGGATGCACAGTAATGCATCAACAATATTCATAGTTATGACAGGACGACAACTGTCGGTGCAGCTCGTTTACAATACTTTTAGCGGATGCACAGACAAAAGTTTTTATTCCAGACATCACTGTCGTTCACATATTGATCCGCTCTGTAATAGCCTTTTGACATCAAAACCCGCGTAACATTGTGCTTGAACTAACTATCCGGATAATAAGTAATCTACTTTAGCAATTTATTATACAACCCGAGAACTCTCTTCAAATAAATAGTTTTAAACTCCAATACGTTTCGATACAAAGGGCCTGTGTGTTCGGCAACGTCCTTCTCTCTCAAAATAACTTCGCCTTCGATAACATTACTAATAATAAGTTCAAGATAAATTAGACGTGCATTTAATGAAATCCAATCGTTTGTGAATTAACAATGTAAACCGAGTCTAAAACAAAGATTCGATAAACATTGGTTTTGAAATCCTGCCAATCGATTTAAATATACAATAATAAAGAAAATAGAGACAAAAAAAACTTTATTCTCGCTTCGTGTTCTCTGGCGCCGATGATCTACTAACATTTTACTTTATACCAATATAGATATGATTAATTCCAAGGTACATTTCACGGGAAGTTTTCTTTTTATTTAACTATAAAATAAAAATGGGACTATAAAATCCCAGAGGAAGTTGGGTCTTCGACTTCCAGGCCAGATAATCTAAAACAACTAAACATATAATACTGGTTGAGCTTACTGTACCATGGGAAACAAACATACTTAAGGACCACACTATAAAAACAAATACGTACCACGAGCTACTAAATGAACTGAATAAGAATGGTTTGAAGTGGGAGCGAGAGATATACTAGCTATATCTCTCTATAATTTTCTAAAAAATCTTAGACTCTTTAGGACTGCTGTACATTCTATAGTAGAATATGTCTCTAAAGCTGCGCTAGCAGGCTTCTACCAAATTGAATTGGGCAGGGAGAGAAACACGAGTAGTGAAGGTGAGTATTGAACGCCTCAGATAGGGGCTTAAAACCTACGTCCGTGTCACATGTCTCGAAGATTTCTCGAATAATTTCTCTCTGCCTCACGATAGACCCGGCACCCGCATGTTGAATTAATTGCTTGCTAATTATTTCGTCTTATGGAATACTAACAATGGCCGAAATTCATTCAGTGAACCTAAAACTTAATTTTTGTATCCCTCGGGAATGGTTCTTTTTTCGGAATAAAAAGTATACTATGTCCTTATCTGTACCTCTGAGAAAGTGTATGCATAATTTCATGATGATCACAGTATTTCGTGTTGAGATATGTCGTCGATTTAGTGTTTAGAACGTCATCTCATATATTTTTTGTTTTATTTATTATGCACTCTATGCATAGTGTAATGGCGGACTTATTGTCATAGGCATTCTCTGACAGTCAACCTTAAGATGGTGCAGAGATAAAAGATAGGTGTAAAGCAACTAACATGTGAAAGACAAAAAACTATCTACTGGAATACTAAGATTAACTATGAAACATATATAAACGTTTATACTATCACCATGCTATGGTTTCCTCGCGATGTTTTCCTTCACCGAATGCTCAAGCTCATTGTAAGTGGTTGGATTCGAACTCACATCCCTTGACGCAAAGTCGTACACCCTACCACTAAGCTATCATCGCTTTTCATTTTATGTTATAGGTTTAGCATTACGGCTACAGTTTCACCTGATGTTAAATGACTATATGGCCCAAGATGGTGCACACGCTAAACTTAGGAAAGGGACTGGTCCTCAAGTGGGATTTCGGTGCTGGTGCTTAACTTGATAGTGTTCGGTTGCCAAACTGACAGTAGTAATAGCCCTACCAACACACTGTGGTTGCATCCGGATGTGCTTCCGTCCCCCGACAGTTTAGGTTCATAGCAGAGATTTGATCTCAAGTTCATTGTTCATTCGTTCAGTGTGCACGAAAAAATGCAAAAAGCATCTACAGAAGATTGAATTCAATAAAATCCAATACTCTATGAAAATATTCAGTAGAAGGTACGCTCTACGCTCGAAATGTGAGAGGCTAAATTAAAAACGTGCATATCGCAGATGGGATGCAATAAAATAGAGTTAGCAAAAATAAAGTAAAAGAAGCGATGATAGCTCAGTGGTAGTGTGTACGACTTCGCGTCATGGGACGTGAGTTCGTATCCACTTACAATGAGCTTGATCTTTCGGTAAAGGAAAACATAGTGAGGCAACCATAGCATGGTGGTAGGGATTTTTCTAACGCCCGCCTAGCTAGTAACGACCTTCAAGTTGAAAATTTGCTGCCAAATACTAATAGATGTGTACCGGCAGCTGCACTTGAGAGCCGGTTTCTCCACAGGTTTAGCGTGTTTACTAACTTGGGCCATATGGTCACTTAAGATCAGGTGACATTATGGACACAACGCTAAAACCTTATCCATAAAAAAAATGCAGGTACCGGAATTTCGATTATTTGACAAAATAATTATTAACGTGAACAAAGCCGCTGGTACAGCTAGTGAATATATAAATAATCTTTGCTCATATGTGTGTGAACTTAGCAATTTAGTAAGTATATTTATTTATCCAAAAAGAACGAACGTGCGTCACACAAAAAGCTTGCGAATTATAATTTCAAAGTCCTCCGTAAGAAGTTTTACTTCAATAATTCATTAAAATCGTTTCAGTACTTTCACAGTAAACCGCGTACCTATAAGATGACACACAGAAAATATTTTCAATCAACTATATAGATTACAAGAAAATTAATAAATTAAAATACGAACCGAAATAATTACTGCTTAAAAAACACATTGGAATCCGCAGGAGACCGCTAGTGTTCGTTAAAAATAATTATTATAAGGTAGCAAGGTTCGACTTTGATTTTCAGGGTTCTGAGCTATGTATATTATATTAAGATTTTCTTTAGAACAACAAAGGACCTAACCATAATTAAATGAACAAAGTTCATAATCTATTAGCTCACTGTGTTTATTACCCTATTAATTCCATTCATTAATATCGTCCACTAACTTGAACTTTTGTGTTGTCCCACGTAGTCTTTTCGAAGCGATCACAAGCTTTAGATATATCGTTTCTTTTATCGCACCGATACACCGTATCGCGCCTGCTGAAGTTATTGAATTTATGTTACTTTATTAGTCAACTACCATTAAACTGATGATCGTTTAGTGGTAATGTAAAAAACCACCGAGAAATACTTTCAATGAACATAACCTTTCTGTGTAGAAAAATATTAAAACTAAACGAAAGCATATGTAATTGTGATTTATTCGCCGGAGCGACGCGGTGATTGTATGTACAAACCCGCGTCGCCACAGCAATGCGACTGATAGCTGTGGGGTTTTGTTGGGTATTCCCGGTGAATAGCGCCGGGCAAGTCCCTCATAACCTGTTCAGTCCCCCCTTCCCAAGGCTGGAAGGATATGCCTTAATGTCTTTTTCCACGATCATAAAGGGTATTTCGTGATATCTGCCTGGGTAATTGCAATAAAAAAATTGAAAACTTTTCCCACTAGCGTTAATTAATGTCAAAACACTTGGAGAATAATAAAAAGGAGGACAAGTAGTTGTGGTAATAGGAGGTAATTTTGATGTGAAATATCTATAGGCGAGGATAGACCTGATTGTTGGCGTGACGACACATGCCGTGGCGACGCATCGCTACGCCGTATGTTTTATTTTTTTTACTATGCCATATTTATTACTGGTCGTAAACTATGCTTTTATACATATTACCTGTACAAAATAATTTCTGTTTTACATCGATCCACATCCACGGGCCACGCCGACTCCTTTTTTTTAAATTTTACTAATAAAGTTCACGAGTACATTAACTGCAAATAAAATCGGTGTAGCAGCGTACAAGAGACACTTTTTAAATATAATTTACAGTTTTCTTTCTCTCAGTTAAAGCATCTATTAAAAAAACTATACTTACATGCCAAAAGCAAAATCTACCAACACAATAAACATTCAAGTGTTCCGAACCTAATATTTTTTATAATCATCAAAGCTGTGAACCAGCCCTTTTCGTGAAAGTCCACAACATGACTGTTATTGCGGCTGTCTATAGGCGACGGTGACCATTTACAATCAGATGCTGCGTATGTCTATTTGTTGTCCTATAGCATACAAAAAAATATGCTAGCGCTGTGTCATAGCATCGTATCGACCATGTGAGACAGGCAGAATGACGTATCAATTTCTGAAGCGCCTTTAGTAATTCCCCGGCACCGCAGAGCTGCGGGTAGGTGTACCGAAATTTGTCAAGACATAGTGATTAGCGTAGTCTTGTGGGTTATTTGGTTTGATTAATGGAGTTAGACGATGTTTAATCGTTGTTAACCATTGTTTCGACCCGTGAATAGATAAACCAGCGGTTACTGACACAATATTTAATGGATTTTAAACCTGATGTTTAACGAAAATTGATAATAGATGAGAAAAGTTTTATAGGTAAAGTTGTAAAAGTGAGATTAGAGATATTTATTGGTGATTTCAAACACGGTGAACTCTATTAAGTTTTCAAGTTTCGCATTCTGTAGATTTATAGAGAGTGGTGCATCAAAATTAATGCAAAATGCAACCCATTCACAGCGTGTCGTCTCTTTTAGTTTTACACGGTTTGCTAATATGATAGAATGAGATAGGCGATATTAGTTTGCCAGTTGGTCGGGAATTCGATCATAAATATTATTGAAAATTTAAGGTAATCTTTATAAAGGTACACAGTTATAATTTTATTTACTAATATCAGGGCCCTCTCTAGGGATGGTCCAGTCCGGTTTTTGCCCGGGGTGCCATAATGTAGGGTGGCGCGACGGCCGTTTGGTTGTGAAAATTGTTAAATTTTACCAACAATGACATAATTTCAGATATCACTCCCTTAGTTTGCTAAATAATTATATGACTTACGTGATATATATATATATATATATATATATATATATATATATATATATATATATATATATATATATATATATATATATATATATATAGAGACTATATTCAAATTTATAAAGTGTGCTGGTCAACGAAAATAAAAAATATATATATATATATATATAGTGGCGGTAATTTGACTAATTTTCCGTGGCGTCGTAATCGCTAGAGCTGACCCTGGTTATATCCATAAAAATTGAAAATAGCCATTAAGCAGAAGCACGAAAAGTTCGTTGACAAATAGAAGAAAAAGTACGGCACTGTTTTGTTTTTATTTTACTGTGATTTAAATTATAATATTTTTATGGTGTAAAATTATTAATAATTAAAGTGATTCGCATACACTTTAAAGTCACACAAAGGTAAAAAATACCTATATATCGATATAAAGTATCCATTTTTTATATTTAATGTATTTAAAAACCGTACCACCATGGTATGCTTTCATCACGATGTTTTTCTTCGTCGAAAGCTCGGGGGGCTCATTGTAGGGATTTCAACTGACGTCCGTTGAGGTAGAGTCCGTACACGCTACCAACTGTGCCATCGCTGCTTCAAATATCGCATCGTTATAATATCCAGTGGTCTCTGTTTCTCTGTTTACAAATAAAATTATACAAATCCGTACTCGACTGATTATCTATTTTGTCGCTTTCAGTCATGATTAATTTATGAGCTTAACCTTTTAATACCTTCGAAAATAACTTCACCGGATGATCCCGCCCTTCCAATTGAAGAAAGTTTGTCTTTTCGCGGCTTAAAAACAATCATCACTTTCTTAATAGTACACAAAATTTTGTACATAATTTTAAGCGATAAAGGCTCAGTTGGTAGTATGTAGGAATAACGCGTTAATGGACGTAAGTTTGGTGGTTTCGGTGAAGGTAAAAATCGTAATGAAATCTGGTAGGACTTTCTAATGTCCGCTTGGTTAGCTACCACCCTCATGTTGAAAGTCTACGCCAAAATACCTTTAGGTGTGTTCCGGCAGTTGCACTTGAGAGCCAGTCTCTCCACCAAACTTATCATGTTTACCAACATGGGCCGTAACGTCACTTAAGATCAGGTGAGATTATGGCCATAACGCTAAACCAAAAAAGTAGAAAAAAAAATTTTAGGTACATCGTCAGTTAATATCAGGTGAGATTACGGCCATAACGCTAAGTCTATAAAGTACTAAAAAATATTAAACTCCGTGGTTCTGTATCATTTTTATTTTTTGCAAGTTAACATAAATGGCTCAATGGTAGCATGTACGGACAGTGCTTCGATGAACGTGAGTTTGAATGCCAGCGATGAACCTAAGAGTGCAGTGAAAGAAAATATCGCGAAGAAACCATAGGCGTTGCAGGACATTTTCTAATATACGTCTGGGTAACTACATCTCTCAAGGTGAAAATATGTTAATAATTTTCTACACCTGTTTTTTGGTAGTTGTATTTGAGAGCCAATCCCTGTTAGGCTTATTATCTACACCTGTTTTTTGGTAGTTGTATTTGAGAGCCAATCCCTCTTAGGCTTATTATCTACACCAGTTTTTTGGTAGTTGTATTTGAGAGCCAATCCCTCTTAGGCTTATTATCTACACCTGTTTTTTGGTAGTTGTATTTGAGACCAATCCCTCTTAGGCTTATTATCTACACCTGTTTTTTGGTAGTTGTATTTGAGGCCAATCCCTTTTAGGCTTAGCGTGTTCGCCATCTTGGGTCACATCATCACTTAATGTAAAACATGTAACAGTCTGTGTATAAAAACATATAGTAATTAAAAGTGAAATCAGACATTTTTGTTTTAGCGTCTAAATTACTGGAGTTGACGTTATAGTATAGTTAAATCCCTACGAAGACTGCGACGTATAGTAATATATTGCGTTCGTCAAGGTAACTAATAAACGTATGACGGGCAATGTTACCAAGTAGCTGGTGATAAAATACAGGTGATCGAGGACGGCGACATTTATTTGTGTCATCCTGAAAGTTGCAATATTATAGCTATATAAATAATCTAATTAACTGTATTTAACGATTATGCGGTGCTATATAAGAAATTGAAGGTAGACACAGTAACATGAACTTTTCTGGGTAACTTACACCTCAGTCCGCCCGTGACCACGAAGGCTGAAAAGCTTTCGAAACGTCGGGATCAAAATTAATAAATAACCGCGATAAAATCCGTTTAAATTAGTTTTATTTCGATAAATAATATTCGCGTCAACATAAGAAATCGTTAAAATATTATTTGAAACGATGATAGCTTAGTCGGTAGGACTTAATTCGAATCCCCCTACAATAAGCTTCAGCTTTCGATGAAGGAATTCATCGTGATGAAAACATACCATGTTGGTAGGGCTTTTTCTAATGCCCGCCTGGCTGGCTACCACCCTCAAGTCAAAAATTTGCCGCCAAATACTTTGTAGATGTATTCCGGCAGTTGTACTTGAGAACCAGTCCCTCCGCTAGGCTTAACGTGTCCAACATGTTTTTTGTAACTTGTTTTCTAACATTTTTCACGGTTATGTAACAAAGGATAGGAATTTTATCTATAATTCTAATCTAACGAAGTTGCGCCGCGGGTATTTTTATAATATTTGCGATTGATAAATACATATTTTATGAATACGTAACATAAAACGGAACCCTAACAAAATCAAGAGCGGCTCGACGTAGCGGTTTCTCGGACCCGGTGAAGCTTTTGTAAGGATAAAAATAATAAAATCTTGAGTTATTGAAGTCAAATTCGTAGGAAACGTGGGGGCCCTTGTTACACTTAACTCCGTTTTATTCCAGTAAATATGGACGGGGAGGTTTTCCTTTGTGGCCTTAATATGATTTACTGATAGATTTATGCCTCATGATAATGGAGTCATATTGAATTGAGTGTAATCTCTGTGATAGAGGACAATACTTGTGCTTTGTTATCGATTTGGATAATGGCTAAACATAATCTCAGCATATATTATATGTGGGTATAGTTGAAGGTAAACAAACTAACCAACTCGTATTTTAAACATGTTTACGTTTTACGTTTGTCAGGGTGGAATTTTGTAATTCATTTTAAACTAACTTCCCGATGAGATAGATACTTGAAATTTGGACTTTATCTCAGAGGTCGATGACAATTTGAAAAAATCACTGACACTGACAGCTTTTGAAGCGATGATAGCTTGGTTGGTATTGTGTACGCACCCCGTGTCAGTAGAAGTGAATTCGATCTCTGCTATGGGCCTGAGCTCTCGATGGCGGAAACATCGTTATCAAGCCATAGGTAGGGCTTTTCTCCTCACCTGGCTTTCTCCCATCTGTCTAGCTACCACCCTTCAATTGAAAATCTGCTGCCGAATACCTGTAAGTGTGTTCTGTCAGTTGTACTTGTGAATCAGACTCTCCACTGGGCTTAGCGTACCCACCATCTTAGGCCACGACGTCATTAAACATCAGCTGAGATTATATCTGTAATGCTAAACATATAAAATGTAAAACATAGCTAAGTCGTACTTTTATTCTATGTGTAGATTATTAGGTTTCAAATACTAAATTATATATTTAAATAAATAACTTTGAAGTCTAAGTATTTAATTCGACACAAAAGAACAATTATTGAGTTCAGATCTGTGGCGCAGACTAACTGTTCCCAGCGGACGAGAAATCCTAAAACAGTGCAACGCAATTTAAACTTTCTCGTCTGACTGCTGACATAGGGAAAGTTTTTGTGGACATGCCGCGACTTATTACTCATGGCAACATAATATATCATTTACACATGTAATACAATTGTAACTAAATCTTATCTCTACATATATAACTTTTTAATGATAATTTACGTGTACTTTTCTATCAATATAGATAAAATCTTTTCTCAGTCACTCTGAAATTACCAGATAGATTTTGATGCAATTTAAGACGGTGATAAATATGCTGGCATATAGAATACTTTTGTCCCATAAAACAGAAAACTATAGGATTAAAATTAAAATGATGACTTTAACGCAATTTCTTTGCAAATATACTTGTCTTTCATATACCAAAGTGCGTCCGATTTGCGCATCATTGTCAATGCTCTATTTATGAACCAATGAATTGTCTGAATATTCGTTTAGAAAGTCCCTCCATTTGATTGTAAACTGTGACCAATCAGCGATCAGATGTACACATAATTCGAGTTGAAATTTGACGTTTTAATCTGAAACACGTAGCTTCATACACGAGCCGTTGAATAGTGACGACATTTACTGGCAACTAAGTCCCGAGCCTTTTGTGCTAGCGTCGTATCGGCGCTGATTACGTAACGCCTTTGTTGTGATCGCGCCGCGGAAACGTTTCCACTTCCGCGTAGGCAGTATTATGAATACTGTCGACATGTAAGCTTTTTAAGATGCTACATTAAAATTTAGAGTATGTGTTATTTTGTATAAACTACTAACAGATTGAGATTGTTTGTTTGTCATTTTTTGTTATATTGTGGTGTTAATATTTTATGACGTATCATATATTTGTAGCGATGAAAGCTCAGTGGTAGTGTGTACGGACTTTTCGTGAAGGGACGTGAGTTTAAATCCATCTGTAATGAGGTAGAGCTTTCGATTAAGGAAAACGTCGTGAGAAAACCATAGAATGGTGGTACGGCTTTTTTCAATGCCTGCCTGGCTAGCTGCCACACTCAAGTTGAAAATCTGCCGCCAAATACCAATAGGTGTGTTCCGACAGTTGCAGTTGAGATCAAATTCTTCTACATGTTTAACGTGTCTACCATTTTTTTTATGTAATAGCGGGCAAACGAGCAAGCCTGTCGCCTGATGGTAAGTGATCACACTTGTGGATCACAAGTGGACACCCAGAACACCATGGAATTGCAAGTACGTTTCCGGCCTTTATAGGAGAGATTGGCTCTCTAAATATATATTATTTTCTGATTTTCATGGTTGTGTGAATTTGAGCAATATTCAAGTATATAGCTGATCGAAATGTTAGTTATAAATCGACTACAAAACTTTTATCGGAAAACGAACAAATCTAAATTTCACATTTTCATCCATTTCTCAGGTATGGTCCGAACTTTAACTCATCGGGAATTTAGCTAAAAATCAATTAAAAATTCCACCCGGATAGGCACACAGGAAAGCCTGTTAACTAAAACCTTGTAAAACAATAACAACGTACATTTATTAAGGTCCCATGGTAGTACGATTGATCCAAATATGAACAAGAACCAGAAATATTTTAAAATAAATACCGATCTCAATATGCATCCATGCAAAGCCGGTAGAAGCAAAGTAAATCCCTCCCGAGGCGTATAAGGCGGCATCTCTATAATGCATCTATCTTCTACCTTGCTTACCGGGATTTATATATTTACAAGCGCTTGAAGCACGTTTGAAGCTTAGCAGCTTCATCTAACTTACTTTTCAAAACAAGCGCAGCCTCGTTACGCTGTAAGCTACGCTTTGTAAAAATCTTATTTCACAAGAGAGTTCAAAAACGATTACATTGAAAGCTTTTTTCTTTGTAGAAATGTTGCTTACTTGTCAGGTTGGTAAATAACTATTTAATTTAAATCTGTTATAATGAAATACCCTACTAAGCGTTGGTAAATGAATGAATGAATGAATTTGTGTATAGGCAATGAGTCCGAGCTCGTTGAAGGAAATGCCTTCAGGAAACTATAACATAACCATTCTAATGTACGTCTACGGGTGTGTTTCGGAACACATTGATACTTAACGTAACTTGAAGCGATCATAGCTTAGTGTTAATGTGTCGGAACACCGCGTCATGGGATGTGAGTTCTAATCCAAACACCTACCTACCTAGCTTGAGCTTTCGGTGAAGGAAAACATCATGAGGAAACCATAGCATGGTGGTAGGGCTTTTTCTGATGCCCGCCTGGATAGCTACCACACTCAAGTTGATACTCTGACGCCAAATACTGATAGGTCTGTTAAAGGCCGGAAATGCACCTGGCCTTTTTTTTATAGTTAAGGTTTAGTGTTGTGGCCGTAATCTCATCTGATCTTAAGTGACGATACGGCCCAAGTTGGTAGACACGCTAAACCTTAGGGGGAACTGGCTCTCAAGTGCAACTGCCGGAACACACCTATAGGTATTTTCCGACAGACTTTCAACTTGAGGTAGGTAGCTAGCAATTTCTATGGCTTAATACTAATTTCTTTTCCTCAAAGAAAGCTCAAGCTCGTTGCAGAAAATCGTACTCACATCCATTGACGCAGCGTCCGTACTCGCCACCACTGGCCTATCATTACATCGAATTCCATTCCAATCCATTGATTTACACAATACCCTTTAATTACGTTAAAATATACCATATTTATTTTATATAGTACTAAGTTTTTCCTACACTGTAACAAAATAATGTACAACTGTACACTTCAATAATGTCAACACTTAACAATGAAATACGATGTCAGAAATGTAAGCAAAGAGCCCAAGTCTTAAGGGAATATTAGAAACACGGTGCCGAAATGTGTTCATATACTAAAAGGGAATAATTTTATTTACTCCATCGCTTTGCCATTCAATCTGTTATCTCGTTTTCGACAAATGAAATGTCCGCCCTAGCTGAAGAGGTTTCAGACCTTTCTGACAAGATATAATGTTTTTTTTTTTTCGCTCTCTTCCAAAATCTTACATAATTTATGTAGAGCGGATTTCTTCGTATCTTTATTATTCATGTACTATCTATATAATTGATATAAAGTGGACGAGTTTGTTTGTTTGCATGCTAATCTTAGGAACTACGAGTCGGATGTCAATAACTCTATCAATCTCTATCGATAATTTGTATTTGATCCATCGAGACAAGGCTTTAAGCTATTTACCACTACACTACCACCGATAGAAAAAAATCTGTATTGTTAAGAGTTACAAAAACGAGGAAAAAGTATTGAAGCGATGATAGCTCAGTAGTAGTGTGTACGGAGGAACGCCGTGTCATGGGACGTGAGTTCGAATCTACAACGAACTTGAGCATTTGGTGAAGGATATTAGCGTGAGGAAACCATAGCATGGTGGTTGGGCTTTTTCTGATACCCGTCTGTCTAGCTATCACCCTCAAGTTGAAAATCTACCGCCAAATATCAATAGATGTTTTCCGGCAGTTGCACTTGAGAGCCAGTCCCTCCAAAATAAAGGGCGGCAACGCACCTACGATTCTTCTTGTGTTATGGGTGTTGATGGGTGGCGGTGATCACTTACAATCAGGTGAAACGCTTGCTCGTTTGCCGCTAATAAACATTAAAAAAAAAGTAAATCACCCAAACAAACTTTGCAAGTACATTTATATATATAATACGATGCGCGTTTGTTCGTAATTCTACCTGTATATTTGATTTAGTGTGGATACACAGTTAGCCAAGCAGTTAAAGTACCACCGTAGCCCTTTAGATCCGAGTCAAACATAGGTTTTTTTTTTTTTGGAAAGGGCCTACACTGTTAGCCTAAAAGTCTTTCATAGTTTCACCGGGCAAATGCAGAGGGCGCTCACGCCCGAGGGGCATAGGGAAATTATTTGTGTGGTCTATAAATAGTGGTTCCGTGTTTGGTTGTAACTTTATGTTCGTAATTGCACTCATAAAATCCTTCACACTTGACGTTTAAATTGCCTACAAAATCAAATACCATAAAAAGTCCATAAGGTAGCTATTTCCTAATTCTTTTCTAAATGGTTACAGAACCTTACCATCGCGCTTGAACTGCAGTGGACAACAATAATATTGGATTTGCATTTTGTTTGTGCTAATGAAAACATACCACTATGTTGCCTTTGTATGCCTTTTTTTACCACCTTCAAGTTGCTTCAAGGGACTGGTTCTCAAGTGCAACTGCCGGAACACACCTATTAGTATTTGGCGGTAGATTTTCAATTTGATGGTGGTAGCTATCTAGGTGGATATTAGAAAAAGCTCTACCACCATGCTATGGTTTCCTCACGATGTTTATCCTTCACCGAGAGTTCAAGCTCATTGTTAGTAGTTGGATTCGAACACACGTCTCATGACGCGGCGTACCTAGACACTATCTTTGACTTTGATTTTACTATCAATATAAAGGTTGAAAACATTTAAATAGTAATACATATCTATCTGTTGTCTCTCCGTCTGTCATCTTGTTTACGCATCACTCTGAAAATAATGGACAAGTTTTGATTTCATATAGAAATAGCTAACATTATGAATTAACATATAGGATACTTTGTTCTGTAGAAAGAAATATCTCCTTAACTATAACAGCTTTCATGGCGGAAGACATGTTTTATAAAGGTATAAAAAGTAGCTTTTAGATAATAAGCTCTGTAGTAACGCAGGCAAAGTCACGGGAGAAAGCAAGTAAAGTATAGTTACGGTACACGAAATAGAATTTCAATGATACATATGCAAATATTTCAGCGTATTTAAGTAATACGAAGCGATATTTCAAAACTCAAATAGAGCGTCTTTAGTGAAATGATGTCTGAAATTACTCTATTTTGCGATGTTATTTCAGTGTATTATAGCACGTGCGTACGAAATAATTCAAGTTATGAGCTGTTAGCGATTTGTGTTGGACAAAAATGGTTTAAAAAATAATCAAAAGCTATGTTAAAATGGTAAAGACTGCTTTGATAAACGAGATAACTTTCATTGTATACGATTTTGATATTTTTTCAATTAATAAAATTGGTTGAAATAAAACTAATCAAGTACTTTATTTTAGAGCTACCAAAACCTTACACCTATATTCTCAATGTTTAAATCTTTAATCATTTCAAATCTTTATTTAAAAATAATAACAATATTTCCATACATTTTTGAGAAAAAGTTTGTTTTATAGTTAAAATTTTATCGTTATTGCCAAAATCTCACCTGATGTTAAGTGATTATACGGCCCAAGTTGATAGAACTGGCTCTCAAGTGCAACTGCCGGACCACACCTATTGGTATTTGCCGGCAGATTTTCAACTTGAGGGTGGTTGCTAGAGGTAGGTATTAGAGAAAGCCCTACCACCACGCTATGGTTTCATCACTATATTTTCTCTCACCGAAAGCTCAGGCTCAATGTAGTTGGTTGGCTTCGAATTCACGTCCTTTGATGCGAAGTCGTACACACTACAACTAAGCTATCATCGCTTTGATATATAGATAATATATATTAACTTTCAAATTTTCGTCACATTTTGATTGACATAGCAGTTACTGCCTTTTAATTTAATTTCTATTTAAAGATTTGAGTATGCCTCGTGGCGAGGCAGAAGCTCGTAACTTTTCTTATCGTTTCTTCTCAATATATCTCTCACCTCTAACGTATTATTTACTGGAAATGCCTCCAACTTCGGTTGCTCGCGTAACAAAATTAACTATAAACATAACTGTTGCCCTGATTTATTTATATAAACCCGCTATGCTGGGCATACAAAGCAAAATATGACAATGGGGCAGTAGATTCAGAGAAAGTAAATGGTCTAAAATCATCTACGAGCCTTTCCACTTTGAATGATTATAGGCACATTCTGACAGATTCAATAGTTTTGCTGTGATTAAGCGTCAAAATAACTAGATTTTCCGCACATTTATATACCAGCTCTTAGTCGCCCGTGTCCCTTAAGCAGGCGCATTTTGTTTTTATGAACCCTTTTTTATGTGTGGAATGCATTTACGCATCACCTTCCTACCCGGGATATACCTAGAACTAGCCGCTCAAGAATGAAATAAAGCGACTAGTAAAAAACAAATGGAAAAGAATGTCATACTAAAAATCAATGTGTATAGTTCGATATTTATCGATCGATAGTTTCGATAAATCGAAGGAAAATAACTACGGTACAGTAGAATCAAAAAACTATGTACAATCTACTAAAAATCACTTATCAAATGTTCATAGTTTTGACGTTGACGACCGTCGAAGGAACTGTACTTTCGTGCGACTGCCGTAACACACCTACTGGTATTTAGCGGCAGATTTTCACCTTGAGGGTGGTAGCTAGTCAGGTGAACATTATAAAAAGCCCTACCACCATGTTATGGTTTCCTCACGATGTTTTCCTTCACCGAAAGCTCAAGCTCATTGTAGGTGTTTGAGTTCGAACTCACATCCCATGATACGGCGTTCCTACACACTACCACTGAGCTATCATCGCTTTAAGAAGATGTTTAGATAACGACGATTTCCGGATCCTGGACCGAGGATCCTTGGCTACAAAATTAAGTGTGCACAACACTTACAAAAAAAAAATTGATTGAACCATATATTGAAATTAGGTTTGTATATACAACAAAAAACTTTTTACTTATAGAATACTTATAAAAATAATCATTTACATTGCTAGGGAAAATCCGTAAGTTCATTTTAAATTAGTACTCTTCCGCAGTGTTGCACAAAGCTCTTGAAAATGTAGGTTTCGTTGGACAAACAATGTTTCAGGCATATCAGCTATTACATCTGCTCACTGAAGGGGGTAAAGTTTATTTTAAATCGTCTTTAAGAATTCTTATTTTAAGTACATCGTAAACTATTTCAAGTATGCATTTTAGAAATTACGCGAGATTTACATACATAACATTGAACTTTTAGCTACAGCTGACTGACGCTATGTTTAGAAATGCGAAAAATAATTAATTGTCATATCAGTTTACTACCTTTTTTATACAATCGATTTTATTCATAATTACAAAACCAATAATATAAAATTAATAAAGGTGGCGTTTTAGAAAAAAATCTGGCTTTTCGGCTTAAATTGCACATTGACAACTAGAAATTTTTCATATGGAAAAAATTATATACGTAAGTGTCACATTTTATACCGATATTTTTCATTTCAATAATTGTTACTATTCGTTCCTTAATATTATTACTATATACATATAGAAATCTTATACCTAGATAAGCGTACAGTTTTATAATAGAGTAGCCGACCCGGCGAACTTCGTATCACCTGTGACGATGAATACAGCCCGCCAGTCGCTGAGCTTCCGCTTTTAAACTCTGATATCTTCCAAGGTATCTATTTTAATAGGATGCTGTTAAGGGCAGTTTTCTTCTACTTGAATTGTACAACGTATGTAATGTATTTAAGTGGATAAGGAATAATACTGTACTGTATAAAATAGCTTGGTAAATGACACATCATTTTTTGTAATATGTAAAAGATTAAAATGGTTACTGTGGGTTTCCTTTAGACATACATATATTTTTCATTGATCTTTTGAAGTTATACAATTCTGTCATACACTAATTTCAACTATCTCGTAAGGTAAGTTCACAAAAATATATTTGTTACATATTATTTTACAAATCGTTGAGTTTTTCGGTTTTTCTGTGCTGTAATATTTATTTATTATACATAAAAAGCTTTCTCGTGAATCACTCTATCTATAGCTGAAAACTCCATTAAAATCCGTTGAATCTGTCGCCAAATACCGATAGGTGTGTTCCGGCAGTTGCACTTGAGAGCCAGTCTCACTCTAGAATTAGCATGTCTACCATCTTCGGCCACATCATTTATCATGTAAGATTGTGAGATTGTGATCATAACTCTAAACCATAAATATAAACAAAAACTTGTTTTGTAATTACACGATTAATTATAGACGTACACAAGATTTTTATTTATGAAAACATTAACTCTGATTTTACCAAAAGAACAAAACACCAGCAAAGGTAAATACACCGGCCCCGCAATGCTAAAACCATCAAAGTTATGTGGTTTTAAATATAGCCGTTTTATAACCAATATTATTGATATTGAAATTCGGCCCGTGCGTTTTATGTATTGGAAATGGGCCAAAGCTAACAATTTCGCGCAAAATTGCAAGTGTTCACTAATTTCAAATATACAACTAAAAATAGTTAAGAAAACGCCACACATACGCTCTGAGTTTGCGAGACTTATAATAATTCTTTATAACGAGATTAATTTATTCGCTGCGCCTTTTAAAGTAAACACTTCGGTAATTAATTTTGTTATAATTTTCGCACTAAATAAAATATATATTGAAGACTACGTAGACATTATTAGAAGACCACTCTTCGGATGTCGCGGTATGTATTCGGTTGCAATATTAGCCCAAGACAGATTCAATATTTGTTTTTTTTTGTTCTGACATATTTAGAGTAGAACTGTGTAGCCAAGATCCATTTAAAAGGAGGTTCTAAAAGAGTTTGGATGAATATATTTGAGGTACCTATCACTTTCATTTTTAAAGGATTTCTTTGTCGCATTCCATTCTCCTGAGTTACCCAATGTTCCCAACTGGAATCAGTTATAAATCAGCTATATTCTAAATTAATATCTCTTAGGAACAGCACTTTATTCATAGTGAAAAGAATCCTACGCCCTTTTTTGTGCCTCTGACAATGTGCATGCAAAATTGCATAATGATCATAATGAACGTCAAAGTATTTCACTCTAGATTCATTGACTTATAATAATAATGACTTACTTATACTAACAGTTCCGTCACTATAAATATCATAATACATCATTATTTACAATTATAATCGTGTTCTTAATATTGTTAGAAATCGTAGACATAGTCGGTTTGGCAGAGAGGATAACACCGAGCAGTGTCCGAGACTTGCGACACGGAAGTATGTTTAAGGGGCCTCTTTTCGGCGATAGTCAACACTCACCTTTACCGCTCATGTTTCTTTATTTGTCCGGTATAAATCATTCCTGATAATGATTCACAACATAAATATCAAATATATATAAACATTGTAGTTAATAATAGAATATATAAATCTTTCGTCTCTTCGGTAAGGGCTACGTACGATGAATACGCCTCGACTGCCTTGCTAAGATTGACCATAGCCGCACTCGCATCGCGCTTTTAAAACAAGTTGTTTTAAATCGGTGTTAGTAAATTACTCTCATCCGTTACTTATCTTAGTTATCTTACAGTTATTGTTAAAATCAAATAGTGTAATAATTAGGTGGTATAACAATAGCTTTTAAAATGGATCACTACAATCAGTTAAGGCAGTTAAGCATTGACCCATTCTTCTGCCTTGCATTCGTTTTCTTTTACCAACCTGAATCTGAAACCAACCACCTAAAATGAGCTTGAGTTTTCGGTGAAGGAAAACAGCGTAAGGAAACCATAGTATGACGGTAGGGCTTTATCTTATGCCCGACTGGCTAGCTACCACCCTCAAGTTAAAAATCTGCCGCCAAATACCGAAAGATGTGTTCCGGTAGTTGCACTTGAGAACCAGTCCCTCTATAAAAGCCGGCAACGCACTTGCGATTCCCCTGGTGTTGTGGGTTTCCATGGGCGGTAGTGATCACTTGCCATCAGGCGACACGCTTGCTCGTTTCCCCCCTATTCCATAAAAAAAGAGCTTTTAGCCTGCAAAAATAGCCAATTAACTTTCTTCAATAATTGACCTATAAAACAAAACATCATTTTCTCAATTCTGTATTAAAACAGATCGAACTATAATTACCATGAAACACAGTCGCTCGATTTTATCGTACAGTTTACAAAAAAATCTACACACGGTCCTTCGTCCGTGTCGAGCTCGAGTTTCCTCGTATTTTCATAGTTATTGATTGCAAGACATTTTTTTCTAACCCTACCTCAGGAAGAACATCGCGCGTATCACCTATACAACCACGATCGATAAATTTTATAAATGCGGCAAACAACCCTTCTTTTCAGCGTCAGCAACAGAATTTCAACAGCCCCATTTTAAACAGAAGAAACTGACATCATTCGCTTAAAAAAATGATATGGGTCAGATTTATAATGGCGGAAGTTACGTTATGAAATACTCTACATGTGTTGCCAAAAGGGAAAATATTTAGTCAAGTTTATCAGTACGAAACCATCATCTGAACCAAATCTGCAATATTTGGATTTCATTTTCAATTGGTGTTGTATCTGTTCCTTTATATGCACATCACTTTGAAACTAGAAGATAAGATTTTGATAAATTCTCTGAATATGGACATATAGCATACTTTTTACCAAAGAATGAAGGTGTGCTCCGATAGAGGGAGTAAAAGTTAACAAAAAAGTAGTAAATGAGCTTCCTATATGACTTTGATGCAATTTTCTCTGTTCAGTAACTGAAAATGTAAGTAAAAATATAATTGGGTTAAAACTAGGCCCGGTTGTACCAAACATACTAACCCTTTGTTAACTTTTAATTGTAGGTACATTATATTGTCCTTGAGAATGAGAACTAGGCTTAGAGTGTCCTCCATCTTGGGCTACATCAACATTTAATATTAGGTAAGATTGTGGACATCACGCCAAACCTATAAACATTGAGAATTGTTTTTAATTTATATGCTGCTAAAGACAAGGTAGACAATGCAGTATATATTTTTTGTATTATTGCACAGCAAAGTGACTGCACTGCACCTGATGGTAAGTACAGTACAATCCATATCAGCGGCGAATATCATAGGAAGGAGGGAACACGTTGACAGGAACACGGTTCCACAATTTCACGGTTATTAATCGTAACTTTCTAGTAATACGGTAGAATAGAGTAATTTAACGTTCACTCGGTAATCTAAATGATTTATAACCCTTACTATTCCCTCCTCACCAACCCTATTTCTAAACCTACATTTACTGTCATACCTTTAAAGGTATTTTGAACCTATATGTAAATAGCTGTATCCACAATTACTATCGTGCGACTAGAATAATTAAAATCAAACCCTGTTGTACCGCTTCTAGGTATGATTATCCAAAAACACAGAAATATCTTCAGTTCTTTATCGATAGCATAAATATGAATTTTCATAATCCTGATTTGAGTAATTATAGATACTTTATTTAATCACTTCAAGGTTTATTTTCATGATAACATGTAAGTGCATGTCCACTCTATTTCTTTATCAAAATACGAAATTGATCAACGGTTTAGGTCTGAATAGTAAACAAACTGTCAAAGAAAATTTCGCCTTATAATAGTAGTTTTAATTGGAAATTTACATTGAATAGAGATATGTGTATTACATATTTTCTGCTAAATCTTGAAGGCACTTGAAGCGATGATAGCTCAGTGGTAGTGTGTACGACTTTGCGTCAAGGGACGTGAGTTCGAATCCAACCACCTACAATGAGCTTGAGCTTTCCGTGAAGGAAAATATCGTGAGGAAACTATAGCATGGTGGTAGGGCTTTTTCTGATGCCCGACTGGCTAGCTACCACCCTCAAGTTGAAAATCTGCCGCCAAATACCAATAGGTGTGTTCCGGCAGTTGCACTTGAGAGCCAATTCCTACACAGGTTTAGCGTGTCTACCAATTTGGACCGTATCGTTACTTAAGATCAGGTGAGGTTATGGCCATAAAGCTAAACCTTAAAAAATAAAAAAATGGAATAATTTACTTCCATCGCAACCCATTTATTTCATCAATGGATAGTCATCGGAATAAATTGAGACGCTTGACGTTCTCTGAAGGAGATCTTTACCGAAGAGAGTCCAGGAACGTAAACTCAATTTAATTTTATATATGCTTTAATTATAGAAAATTGATATTAGTATTATAAAAGTCATAGTTCACGGTATACCTAGAAAATGAAAATGGATAAAATGAATTTTGCGTTAGTGATTTATGTTTCAAAACAACCACCTGTCGCAGTAAGGTATCTGGTAAATCAACAGCTTGTACAAGCGTTCTAACTGTCCGCCATGTAAACGGCGGAAGAGGACAGCCGAGTTGGCAGCCCCGGACGGGGGATGCCAGATAACAGAGGTAATATTGTGAAAACAGCGGAAATATCCACAGCGTTGTTATCTCGAGAGATACATATTCGGCTATAGAAACGTTGGGCTTTAGAGTTGCAATTTAGAATAAAAGGCGCAAATCACACAGTCCAGCTGGTAACACTGTTCAGTACTTTAGTACAAGTACAAATCCTCAAGGTTAGGAGGTTAATTCGCATTCTGAATCCGCATTGTAGTTTGGTGGGAAATTTACTTTGTATAGGATTCTATTTAGAAGACCGCGATTTTTTTTCGCTTTCACAGCAACAGTCCAAGCCGTGTATCAGCCATTTTATGGCTCCCTTGTGATCATTGCTTCGGACTGAGTGCCTTAGTACTCGCTTCCAAATCTCAATGAAGCTAGGGCCAACAGCCTAGGTCCAATCGAAAATATAGTCAAGCTGATTCTTTCTAACACACATATTTTGGTCAGGTGATAAAAAGAGATGCATAATGTTTTCTTGTTCTGATAGTAATATTTTTAAACTGAATACTATACAAGGGTGCTTTTATACTGATTCTAATGACGATGATTGTTTAAATACTTTATAGGTTTTGCTTTTTGACCACAATGTAATCTTATATCATGTAGCAGAGATGATGTGGCCTCAGATGGTGGACTATTCGTTTTTATCTTCCTGTCCAGCCAAATTTGGTATGAGCCTGCTAGCGCAGCTTTAGAAGCACGTTCTGATATAGAATATACTGCAATCCTGGACTGGCCAAGATATTTTATTAGATTATAGAAAGATTTCGCTAGTATATGAATACCACTGGCTCCCATTTCGTCCGCGTATAAACTTACTACGTAGCCATTCCTATTCTGACCATTTGGTAGCTCGTGATATTTATTATTTATAACTATGTCATATGATATTAAATAATACGCAAAAAGAGGTGTAACTTCGAACAAACTTCATAATGTTACATCATCGCGTACAACTTCCGTTTCTGGTTCAACTTTCTAAACTTTCAAACTTAAAACTCACTGTAAACAATTTCATCTTAATCACAAATTAATCTGTCGGTGTGTCATTTTATGATATCCGCTTAAGTAATAGAAAAAATCATTAACAAGCAGTCATGAATTTATTTTGGTACCTACAATTCAGATCCAATTTCCTGCTAGATTTAGACACTATTTTGTACTATATTGTCTCTCAATATTAGGCGTGGGTATTGTCAGTGCTAAACTTATATAGATCTTATAATAAAAAATGCAGTCAACGTCGATAGACGTGAAAGTTTAAAATTTTGAAATAACCGTTTTTTTGTAGATTCTTAAAACACTTGAATTGTGAAGAAAATAGTTTTATTTGTAAATTACAATAATTAACTTTGGTCTTGGTATTTGGTCAAAAATGTGATTGATTATCTTTATAATATATGGCAACACCGATCGCGGTATGGTAACGAGTACAAAGCCTCTGATACCTTTGATCCACCAGCAGCTGAACAGTGGCCCGATAGATTGTGCCGGTTCATTAAACATGAAGCCGCTTCCACAGCTGTGTGCTAGCACTGATTGCATAAATACAACACATAACAATATAATTATATTCTACATTAATATCATCACTACATGGTATAAAATAAAGTCGCTTCCCGCTGTCTGGCTGTCCCTATGTATGCTTAGATCTTTAAAACTACGCAACGGATTTTGATGCAGTTTTTTTAACAGACAGAGTGATTCAAGAGGAAAGTTTCTATGTTAATATATGCATAATATAGTAGAGAAACACTGATAATTTTAGAGGTATCTAATGCGATGTCGTAAATAAACACATTTTTTTGGGCTTATATTGGATACGCTGACTGAACCCTACGAAATAGATCATGATAATGTAGTACAGTATTGTATACCTTAAAAAGGTCTATAAAAAACTTTGCAATAGTATATGTCTATCTATCCATTGGGGATAACCCACAATAACCATTTTTTATCCTTTACTTTTTACGAGAAATAATGGCTTATTTACGAAGCGGTCTTAAGCAATACAGCATTAACTTTTATCCAATTAAGTACCTTAAATTTATTGTGAATTTAATATAGATCAATATGGCCATTTACAGTATGTAATTTTAATGAATATTTTCGAAGATATTACTGATTTAAAATGCAGGGACATAGCGGTTGGGGCTGTACCGGCCGAGGGGCGAGCGGCGCGTGCCTATAAATAACGCGAGGAAATGTAAAAAAAATATATCAAATCGGTTAAACCATTTTTGAGTTTTAGCGAGAAAGAATGAAGAACAGTTGAGGTGATACAAAGTTCACAGGGTCGGCTAGTTAAATTATAAACCAAAAAAATTTGTTTGATCGCACTAATCGTAAGAAATAACAGTCGGTTTAAAAATAATATATATATTTGAAAGAGTAATTATTGAGAAAGGCTATAAGCTATACATCATCACGCTTTCGTCAATATTAGCAATACTGTATTGAAAAAAGTTACGAAAACGGGCAAAGAATTGTTAAATATTTTTTAGTTCCACGTGGACAAAGTCGCGAGGATAGTTAGTTCATTATATATTAATAAGGATTATAGAAAAGTTTTATGGACAAATAAATTTTAGTTACTCTAAGGCTTCAGAAAATAATTTTATTACTTTTTTGTACATTTCATCTCGGGTTCCACTTCCGAAGACCTTTTCTTAGTAATGTCAAGTAGGGTTGACAATTCTGTTTATTAAATGGAATTATTTATTTTACGTCTTAAATTGTGTATTCGTGAGAATAACTTCAATATTTTTTTTTTTTTGAAAACTGTACCTAAAATGTAATTAAGTTTCAAAGAAATAGAACTATATTACATATCTATATAAATATTATAAAGCAGAAAAGTTGTTTGTTTGTTTACTTGAAAGCGTTTATGAGTCGAATTTCAAAACTTTTTTTTTGTATTTGATAGAGTTATCATTGAGAAAGGCTTTCAGCTATTTAGCATCCATCTATCACTAATAAGAACAAGGCTGTATTGAAAAAGGTTACAAATCCAGGCAAAAATTACTAAATTATTGTTAGTTCCATGCGAACGCAGTCGCAATTATAAAGTAATGTACCTGTAATGTAAGTTTCCCCGAGGTTCTGTTTTCTATGTACGTACCTTTTTGTTAAAGCCAAATAATTAAAATGAAAAATACAGTAGAAGCGTTACGAAGTCGCCAAAGAAACTTTATAACAACCAGAACGGAGACATTTTGTTTTCATAAAGATTCCTGGAAACACTCTGAACTTTTGTTTCACGGAAATCTTTTAATTAATGAACATTATTGTATCAGGATAACAAAGATTTCAAGGCGTGCGCTTTTCCAAATGGTAACAATTCCTAAAGGTTTATAAAAAAATCATTATTTTCATTGTCCTGTTCCCAAGTTATTTGGAGTTGTCGCTGTATTCGTCCACAAATATATGTGAGCCGTTATTTCTTTATTCCGTCACTTTTTTTTATCTCATTCTTCTCATACTCCATCCCTCTTTTCTTAGGCCTTCCTCTTCCTTTCTATCCTTCAACATTCATATTCATTACTTTTCTTACCACATGTGATTCCTTCTTCTCATGACATGTCCGAATCAGGACAAATGATTCCCTTAAAACTTCTCTACCACTGGCGCCACTTTCAAACTCCCTCTAACATACCTATTCCTGACTTTGTCCAATCTTGTAATACCACACATCTATCTCAACATTTACATATATGCTGCATGCAATCGACACTCATCCGCCTTTTACTAGCAAAGCACACCGATTCATATAATATAACAAGGTCTAGTAATGGACTTATATATTGTACCCTTCCTACCCTTAATAAGAAAATATATATTATAGTAAAATTAAATTTGATTTGGCAAGTTCAAATATCATTCATTCATTCTATAATTATTCAGATAGGGAACAAAAAGTCACAGTTTAGACGCACAGATCTGTACAATATATACCTATACAAGATGTACCGAGATATCTTGTATACAATTGAAATGTTTTTGGACAGGAAAAATTATAGGTAAAAATGTTATAGCGATACATGTAAAGACCAATTATGATTTTCAAAAATATTTTCAATGATCGGATTTTACTTGGATATCATTAAATTACATTTCCTCGGGTAACAGATTGCTCCTTCGCCTATAAAAAGTTTAATAAAACAAAAGTAAACAGTGTATATGGGAGATGACAACAGACTTATTCGATCGTCTGAAGAGGCCGTAAACTGGACAAATACCATCAGCGCGCGGCGGGAAAGCCTTTTATCACGCGTCGTTATCTCGAAATAGCTTAATTTTCTCCGACCCAGATCTTGAGATAAGTTGTTAGGAGGAAAACTCGAACACATTTAAGTACTATGTGTAGTCACTCTTACCGCATTCAACAGATTATCTAATATTTTTTTAGTTTTGGCGTTAAAACCATATTTTTTCTGATTTTAAATGACGAGTGGCCCAAGATGGTGGTCACGTTAAGCCAAGAGAACGGACTGGTTCTCAAGTGCAACAGCCGGAACACACCGGCATGTACTTCGCGGTAGATTTTTAACTTGAGTGTGATAGCTAACCAGGCGGGTATTAGAAAGAGCCAAGCTCAAACTCATTGTAGGTGGATTCGAAGTCAAGTTCCTTGACGCGGCGACCGTACACACTATCAACTGAGCTATCATCGCTTCAATTAATCATTAATCTAAAATTAATTCGTAGGAATAACTAACACACTTCAAAAAACCTAGTAACCTTTTAATATATAATATCTACATAAATAGCAATGCCTTTAAAGAAAAACCTCGAACCGGTAAGCGTGTCACCTGATGATAAGTGATCGCTGTTGGCCATAAACATCCACAACACGAAAGGAGTAGCAGGTACGTTGCCGACGTTTCGAGAACCTTGGCTCTCAAGTACCACTGCCGGAAAACACCTAATGGTATTTGGCGGAAGACTTTCAACTTGAGGGTGGTAGCCAGCCAGGCTGGCAATAGAAAAAGCCCTACCTCCATGCATTTATTTGAAATTATTTAATAAATTTTGCCCGTTTTTGTAACTTGTTTCAATACACTCCTATTTATTGAGAGTAGCGTGATATTAAATAGCCTCAAGCCTTCCTTTTTTATGGTGAAGGTTAGGGTTATGGTCATAATCTCACCTGTTCTTAAGTGACGATACGGATTAAGTTGGTAAACATGCTAAACCTGTCGAGGAACTGGCTCTCAAGTGCAACTGCCGGAACACACCTATTGGTATTTAGCGGCAGATTTTCAGCTTGAGGTTGGTAGCTAGCCAGGTGAACATTAGTAAAAGCCCTACCACCATGCTATGGTTTCCTCATGATGTTTTCCTTCATTGAAAGCTTAAGCTCAATGTAGGTGGATTCGAACTCACGTCCCTTGACGCGAAGTGACTACCACCGAGCTATCATCTCTTCAAACATTGTTCTATAAAATCAAAAAATATTTTTTGAAATTTGACTCTTAGTTCCTGAATTAGCAAGTTCAAAAATACGTTTCCGTTTTATAATATTAATATAGATATACGTACATCAGCGGATCTATTTTGTAATAATTTAAAATTGTCACAGTCGAGTCGGTTCTTTGAAGTCAGTTTTAATTTCTTCTAATTAATGCCGTCGCCTGTAAAAAGCGTATTACAAACATAAAAAAAAAAACTTTAAGAACGTCTGCAAATAAATGATATCGCTGTCTGTGAACTCATTTTGTTTAGTTTGAATATTAAATCTTTTCGAAAAATAATGAACCGAATCTATAGCCTGGCGGGTATAAAAAATGCCGTACCACCATGCTATAGTTTATTCTTGATTATAAGTTACAAGTATTTTGATTTGATTTGTATCTATGTACCTGTCTCCTTGAATACGTACATTCTGAATAATTTTATTGGAATTTGGATAACGTATATTATCATTTGACAATTTAACTTCAATTTATTCATTCAATTTCGAATCATTGACTAATTTTAGAAGCGATGATAGTTCATTGGTAATGTATATGGACTATGCGTCAAGGGATGTTAGTTCGAATCGACCTACAATGAGCTTGAGTTTTCTGTTATGGAAAACACCGTGGAAAACTATAGTAAGGTGGTAGGGCTTTTTCTAATGTCCGCTTGGCTAGCAACCAAGTTAAAAATTTAATAAAAAACATCTGTATTGGTATTTGGCGATAGTTGTATTTGAGAGCCAGTTCCTTAAATTATAAGGAATTTAAATATAGGTGAATTCGAACCCACTTTCCTTAACGCGATGTCTGTACACACCTACCAACTGAGCTATCCTCGCTTTATTACTTTTCTTATTATGGGATATAAAAAAAAAACTGTTCGTTTATTTTTAATTATTCAAACAAAACTTTTCCTGAAAACAATAAAAAAATAATTACTCAATTTAGTACAGTCGTTTGGAAATAATGCTCGTACATACATTTCGGCGACTCATTTTAATGTATATAGATTATGACTTTTTGATCATATTAAACCATTGATCTATTAAAATATTGGTTACTAACATACTATTTCTAATTTACAATTATACTAAAAAAAACATATATAACATTTTAGGCGTTGACTTAATGACTTTTCCTCGAAATGCTTGATACCCCACTTGATACACTTTACTGCATAAAACTCAAGGGTCCCTTCGGGATAATGGAAAATGTAAATTAACTTCTTGAGCAATGTTTACATAATTTCCTATTGATAAATAAAAATGAATATAAATTTCAATCCGTATTTATTAAAATCTATATGTGTATACAAGAATTCGTCAAATTTGAACACCATTTCATTGATCAATATGAAAATTGATATATGTGTATTTTTTAATAACAGTATTTCCGAACGCAATAGGTATTGGTAATGACGAGGTGTTTACTGCTAGAAAAGACACGATATTGGCACTTAAAATTGCAACCCATATATTATTCAAATTTAAAAAACGATGCTAGCTCAGTGGGTAGAAAGTTCGGACGCACCAACAAGGGACGTGAGTTCGAATCCCTACATTGAGCCTGAGCTTTCGGTAAAAGAAAACATATGATGAAACCATAGCATGGTGGTAGAGCTATTTTTAATACTCAACTGACTAGCTATCAGTATCAAGTCGAAAATCTGCCATTATATATACGTGTGTTCTAGTACTTAAGTATCAGTCCCTCCACAGGCTTACCGTGTTCATCATATTGAGCCACGTCGTCACTCAACATCAGGTGAGATTGTGGCCATAACCAATTCTGGTTGTCGATCGATACAAAATCATTTTACTATCAAAAACGATAAGCTCAGGATGTTAGTGAATAAAAGTAGATATGAACTTACCCAAAGCTGATATTTCCGGCAGCACCCCATGCCGAGGGCTGGCCGCCATGGCACCCTTGCGCCCGCTGTCTCGGGGCTGAGTACCCTCAGCATTCACCCCAAAAAGCCCTGAAAAGCTGTGAAAGACCTACCAGCTAAGAGCGTGTGTCCTTTCGAAAAAAAAAAAAAAACAAAACAAAATTGAAGCAAAAAAGCAATTATTCTTAAAGTTTGAAGCAAATCGCGAAAAAGTTTCGTGCATCGTTTATTATTTTCTTTACCCCACTTCTTATAAGTTTTTTTGCGAAAAAAGTATCCTATCACCGTCTCCAGGGTCCCATCTATCTCTATACCAAAATTCATCTTTTTCAACTCAGCGGCTTAGGCGTGAAAACATAACAAACAAACAAACTCACTTTCGCATTTATAATATTAGTAAGAATTATATTTTATTTTTACTATGAATAATATAATCTAATATTACTATCAAAAACCAACTTGTAAATGATTTCAAAGCGTCATTTCATTTCCAATTGGAAGACACGACCCGTACGAATTCGAAATAGATGAGAACGTTAATCAGCCTGCTCTATCCCCGTTTCATCAAAGCTATGTAATTATCCTATGTAATTATCAAAATAAATCCCTCTATAATCTATGAGGCACATATTCTGAATTATATACAGTACACGTGTTACAACAATGTGTAATATCTGGAATTTGTCTGTCCGTTTATAACAAGCTATGATAGCAAACATAGAAACGTAATTGTTGTAAAAAATAACGTTGAAATTAATAAACATATATCGATAATTTTAACTGACTTTTACTTTTCTATACGCACGAGTAATTTCGGAAATATCACCGATATATTGAACACAAGAGAATGGTTTTTGATTTATAAATTCGATATCTCGGAAGCAAAAAGTCCTAGAGAGCTTAAAAACGAATACATGGAAATTAAATAAACAGAATATTTGACAAATTCGACCCGTTTATTGGCTTAGCTCATTAATAATTTTCCATGCTCGTGGACCGAGAAAAAGAAAGTTTGAAAATTTGGAAAAAGAAATGTCTCGTGTTTCGTTTCAGGATTACGTAGGATACGTAGCCGGTAGAAATTGTGAATAGGGAAAAGGTCGGAAAACTGGTATCTTTAAGCTATAGATTGCTTTTTTAAAAGGTTCACTACGACCATTTTTTAACGGAAGTGCAAGATTTATGTTCCTTTATTTTTGTTAAAAAGAAACTTGATGCCTACAAAATTAAATAGTAATACTAAACGGAAGTTACATGTACTGAATGAAGTCGAAAGCACATTTAGTGTTTGAACAGATTAAATTTCACGCCCCAGCTGACAAAGAACAATTTACTTATCAAAACAAACAACGAACAGAATATAAACGAAGTGATGATAGCTCAGTGGTAACGTGTAGGAACGCCGCGTCATGGGACGTGAGTTCGAATACAACCACTTACAAAGAGCTTGAGCTTTCGATGTAGGAAAACATCGCGAGGAAACCATAGCATGATAGTAACGCTTTTTCTAATGCCCGACGTCTAGCTACTACCCTCAAGTTGAAAATCTGCCGACAAATACCAATAGGTGTACTCCGGCAGTGGAACTTGAGAACCAGTCCCTCCTATAAAGACCGGCAACGCACCTGTGATTCCTCTGGTGTTTTGGGTGTGCATGGGTGGCGATGATCACTTACTATCAGGTGACACGCTTGGTCTTATGAACCCTATTCAATTTCATAAAAAAAATGTTATATTGATTGACTAAAGAAGTTAAAGTCAAAGGTTAAGAATTAAAGACGTTAGCCACTAATAGGAACCGAAAATAGCAAGCAATTTCGAAAGATTAAATAAAATTAACCTTTCTACCTTCTTTTTTATTAGAAAGTGTAAAAATTTCAATCACCATTACATAGTAAGGTAATCACCATTACATTGTGAGGTAAATAAATAACCGAATAATAATTTCACATTAAGTATCTAAGATAAAATTATTTTACAATATTTATGTAACTCCATATGTAACTCCATCCGCGTGGAACTAAAAATGTTTGCCCGTTTTTGTGACTTTTATCAATTCAACTTTGCTCCTATTGGTGATAACGTGGTGTGATATAGTCTTAAACCTTTTTCGATACCAGCTCTATCAAATACTCAAAGAATTTTTGAAATCTAACTGGCCATTCCTAGGTTTAGCGCGTTCAAACATTTTTTTATTGTTTATTCTAATATTAATAATATATTAATGCCAAAGTGAGTTTGTTTTTACGCTTTCACGCCTAAACCGTTGAATCGATTACGATGAATTTTGGTATATAGATACCTGAGAACCTGGAGACGGTGATAGACTACTTTTCTCGGTTAAAACAGAGGCAAAAAAAGTTGTATGACAGTTTTTATTGCGTCTCCGAATAAATAATATCAGTATTAACAGCAGCAAAGCCGCAGGTAAAACCTTGTAATATTAAAATATATTTTAGTATTTGGTTTTCTGATCATACTAGCCTTAATATAAAGTTGAGTACAAAGCCATTATCGAAATTGCCTTTTTCCACATTCTCTTGCGTAAAAACTAATAAAAAATGTATAGGTTGTCATTCTAGACACTAAATTTATATATGACTCAACACTAAATACAAGTTATAAGAGCGTGTTGAACATCATTGATGTTTACTTTACAGCATGCAATGATAGCTCTTATGGGAATGTGACGCCGCGTCAATGGAAGCGAGTTCGAATCATTAGCTTTGAGAGAAGCAATAAATATCGAGAAGAAACCATAGCAAGGTGGAAGCACTCTTTCCTATTAATGTGTTGCGGCAGCTACACTTGATAGCCAGTTCTTCTACCAAGCTTAGCGTGTCTACATCGTCACCTAACATTAGATGAGATTGTAGCTAAAAATCTATAATGTACTAAAAAGAGATTTCATAAAAAAAAAACTATTCTAAATATCATCAAACATTATTAATACATAACGCTGTATCATTCACTTAATGCGTCTAGCAGTCTTCATGCCAAAATCAACGTGTCAGATGCGGTCTGAGAGAGACATCAAAAATCAGTTCGCCAATATCAACACTTAGTCAGCGGGCTGACTTACGAATGGTTTTAGTGCGCCGTTGTGCACGTTGCATGCGTTTCTGGTACCAGCGTGACGTCAATGCCCGGATCTGTTTGATGAATGACCAATTTACTTAGACCCTTACTTTGTTCTAATTTATATGACGATGATATGGCCGACAATATTGCTCAAGATGGTGCACACGTTAAGCCTAGAGGAGGGGCTGGTTCTTAAGTGCAACTGCCGGTACAACTACAGTACATCTGAGGGTAGTAGCTACCCAGGTGGGCGTTAGAAAAAGCCCTACCGCACTGCTAGGGTTTTATCATGATATTTTACTTCAACGAAAGCTGAGGGTCATTGCAGGGAATTCGAACTCACGTCCATTGACGCCTCATTCGTGCACTATCAACTGAGCCATCATCGCTTCAAATACTTGTGCTTCTTTATTATTCATGTACAGAAAGTTGCAGAAAGGTTTACAGGCAGAAAACTTCGGTTCGTTTACTTTATTATTGTCCATACAATCATACCGTCTCTTTATTTAGCGAGGTGAATGCCTCGATTCCATATCTATCGGTATTCCGTGCAAGAATCCTATGTATTCTTATATAGGTATTCATTAAAACGCGGGATGGTCCGTGCAAGCCAGAACAATCTATATATATTGTTCTGGAGACCATATATATATATATATATATATATATATATATATATATATATATATATATTATAATACATATTCATATAATAGGATTCTTGCACGGAATACCGATAGATATGGAATCGAGGCATTCACCTCGCTAAATAAAGAGACGGTATGATTGTATGGACAATAATATATATATATACATATAAATCTGTAGAATAGTCGCTTTTGTACGTCGAAAATATTTCCAAAACATATAGCCAGTCTGTGAAAGGATAACCCGACAGAATCCATTCCTAGCATTTTTGGAGTTATTGTCTGTTCATCACCTAAAATGTACGAAACCACTGTATATAACTTTTATACGTAAAAAAATTACACAACTTGAAGTATTAATTGGTTTTTGTTTCATCGCAACTATCAAGAGATATTAGATAATATAAATTTAAAGTGTTCTCATACACGCAATTCAATTACTTGCAAGGCCAAAGTAGAACTAATGTTGACAGTTGAACCCTATGTTCGATAGATGTCGTTGTGCATATAACGTCATCATGTAACACAGATATTGCCTGTGATCTTATCTAAGCGACGCGTTTTAGTTTCGACAACCACGCGAACAAATTCGCGATAACAGCGCGAGTATAAATAAGAATTAATTATTGATCTGCATAGGACATAGATCCACTAAGGACATGTCTGTCCCCACGTACCCTGTCTTTATAATATTAGTAAATAATATATAGAATTGATTACATACAATCTTGACTTCCTCGTTTGCGTGTGCAGCCAAGATTTTTCAAAACATGCCTTAATTCGTTGTATCGTATGGCAGCTCAGTTGGTAGTGTGTACGAACGCCGCGTTAATGGACGTGCGTTGAAATCCACCTTCAATAAACCTGAGCTTACGGTTGCGGAAAACATCGTGAGGAAACCATAACATGGTGGCAGGGCTTTTTACTGACGCTAGTCTGTCTAGCTACCACCCTCAAGTTAAAAATCACAAGGCTTTCCGTGTGCAACATCTTGTGTCCCATCGGCACTTAACAACAGGTGAGATTGTAGACATAACACTAAACTATATCTAATGAACTTAATTGAAATTAGTACTTTCTTTGTAGCACGTGATAATAGCACTTCCAAAGTTTATACCGGTACAATAATCGACCGACGTTCCTGAAGAAACATTCACTGCAAAAATACAATTCTATCATTCCTTTCTTAAAGTAAGTTTGATAAATGGCAAATCATTTTGGATGGATAAAACTCGAATACGTAGGAATCGATATCTAAATAGAATAATTTAGTCAAACGACGGTAATAAACGATATGCAGTGCACCGATGCGCAATCATTGACGTCAGCTGGTTTACTGCGTCGACTACAATACATCTGGCTTGCGTCATACCGCCGGGCTAAGTTTGGCGATTCTCATACTCGTGGAACGGATTGAGAGATGGGCGGAAGGCGTGTCCGATACGGCCTTGATCTGTACGTAACCACAAATAGGTACTGATAGTGCGTACGTTTGCATAAATCATAAAAAAAACAGCGATCACAAAAATAGTTTTTATATGAAAGAGACGTCATGATTTTATGAGTAATTTAGGGGTTTAGTATTTGGCCACAATCTCATCCGGTGCCATGTAATAATGCTGTTCAAGGTGGTGGTAACACAGCGCTGAAAATATACGAGTGTTCTGAAGAGCTCTTTGAAGTGATCCCCTCCACAACAGAACCACGCGGCCGAGGCTTCGATGTCACAGTTTTAAGGATGCATCTGTAGCAACAAGAACCAAAGAGTTTGTCCACTCTTACTTTTGTCGTATCGTGGAAATTGTGGAATCGTTTTCCTGTCAGCGTATTCTCTCTATCCTATGACATTGATTCTTCCAAAAAGAGCGTGAAAAGGTACCTAAGCAGGTCAGCATGGCAATGAACAGAATTCACTGCCACTCACCGCTGATTTGAATTGTACTGTACTTAACATCAGGTCCAGTGCCCCCAAATTGCTGTGTAACGTAAACAAAAAACAACCTTGAGTATTCACACGACAAGAGTGAGTATTGAAGAGTGGGCCATACCTGATTCCATTTGTGTTGACGATTGTAACGCTCGCACGCTTGTGGAACGGAGCCAACCGTGGTCGTGACCGTTGTAAGTGAGATGTAGATCATCGACATAGCGTACTAGTTGTGGCCGTACCTACATTATAATGAACTCTTCTATTGTTTTTATAGTTTGTATGTTTAGCGTTATAGTTACAATATCACCTGATGTTAATTGACGCTGTGGCCCAATACGGTAGACACGCTAACAGTAATAGATAGACTGACTCTCAAATTCAACTGCCGGAACACACCCATAAAAGAAAAAAAGTTCTACCACCATGCTATGGTTTTATAACGATGTGTCCCTTCACCGAAAACTAAAGTTCATTGTAGGTGGATTCGAACTCATGACCATTGACGTGACGTTCGTACCCGCTACCAACTGAGCAATCATCATTTCAAAATAGAAATCATGGTTTCATCCTTGCGGATGACTTTTTCAAAAAGAAACACTCTTCATCTATTATCAAAAGTAAAAATCTTATTTTTCATTTTTTCCTCATTTAAGAAACGAGTTCTTCATATAAACTTTCATCTCGTATTTCATTTGTTAGAGGTTTTTTTTGCGACAATAGCAGATTCGCTTTCCTTCAAGGACTAAACTAACCCTATGCGAAAATTCATTTGAAGACGTCACAAAAACATTGTTATTTTTGTATGTATAAGATTAGCTTGGATATAACACTGGAGTGCCGTCAACAAAGCGAATACTTCACAATAGTACGTACGAACTCGTGCCCGTTCACAGCAAATATGTTGTTTTAATATTTTTACATAACACAATCTACTCTGTTTATATGGAGCTAAAGAGGTTTCTCAGTGTAATATAACAATGTATATTCCAATTATATTTCAGGTATTATTTGTTACCAACACTTATTAAAATAAGGACCTTTTAAAGTTTAGCGTTATGACTGCAATCTCAACTGATGCTAAGTGACGAAGTGGTCCAAGATGCTGGACTCGCTGAGCTTAGTGTAGAAACTGGTGCTACACACCTATTGGTATTTACCGGAAGATTTTCAACTTTAGGTTGGTAGCTAAGCAGGCGGGCGTTAGAAAAAGCCCTGCCATCATGCGTTATTGTAACAACTTCAACAATGTAGTTAAGTAACTATCAATTATTTTCAATGAACTAGGGCGTTGAATATTTTATTTTCTATCTTGCAGCATCCGCAACATCCTTCGCGAGGAACTAAAACTTACTTTTCTATCCCTTTAAGAACTTTTTTTTAACTAAACGTATCTTGTGTAATTTCCTGTATCCCTGAAAACGTTTATACAAATTTCCCTCATGATCGGTTGAGTAGTTCAAGCGTGAAAGAGTAACAAACACGCATTGGCATTTATGATATAAAAATGTATTACTTACTAGCTTTTACCGACGACTTCGTTCACGTTAATATTGACTTTGTCAAATAAAGCGAATGACGAAATAAAAGTTTCATACACACTTTAACCCTACTTTTAATAAGTTTTTCGCGAGGAAAAGTAACCTGTCACCTTCTCCAGGTCCCCATCTATATCTTTACCGAAATTCATCATAATATGTTTTAGTGGCTTAGACGTGAAAACGTAATAAACAAAGTAATTCACTTTCTCATTTATAATATTAGTAAGGATGAAAATCGCGAATCAAAGCCGAATCGAAGGCGAATCGAATTTTTGCGAATTATTATTGTTTGCCTGTGATCTGTAAATAATTAAAAATAAAACGTTTTATCTTTCATAGCTCCAAATCATTAAAAAGTAACGTCCTGAATAATTTAGTATTCCCATGAAAAAACTAAAAGCCATGATTCACAGGTACAATTTTGAAACCGCAAATTAATATGAGTATAGATAGGTACGTATAATTAGAACTAAAAATTAAAAATGGAAGTTAAAAAAATCGTCTTTCTTTCTGTCCCCTTTTATATATGTAACTCCAAAATTGCTAGTTACATTGTAATGAAATCTTAAAATGAGAACTAATCAATATATAATATGCTTTCTCGTCCAATAACACGAAAGGGTTCCGTCGTGATATTGGATAAAAGTTAGCGTCTTGTTGTAATGAAGTTTTTGAAGACTCCCGATGCAATTTTCTTCGTTCGATAACTGACAACATAGAAGTATAAGTTGTGATTGAATTTCTGTGGTATCCTATTGATGGATATTTTAAGATATTCCTAAAGCTGACTACTTATAAAAAACAAGATCGAGTTGCTCGCCGGTTCTTCTCGGTGACTGGATTATTTTTCAAACGCGGTCATAGTTTTGAGGTTCATAAGCGCCTTGCCAGGGCCTAAATTGAATAAAGATTTATGGTCTCGCATCTCATTTGATATGAATGATTGCTTTGTCAATTACAACAATTTTTTTTAAATTATACTAATTATTCAGATTAGCGCATTATAATTAAAAACAAATTTTTCCGCTTTTTAATGCTTGTCTTTACTAATATTATAAATGCACAAGTGAGCTAATTTGTTTATAATGCTTTCACTTGTAAACCGCTGAATCGATTGTGATGAATTTTGGTATAGAGATAGGTGGGAACCCGGAGACGATGATAGGCTGCTTTTTCTCGAGATAACTGTATTGGTAATGGGGAGTAAAGACAGGGATAAACTTTGTATAAAACTTTTTATTGCGTCATCCGGTTTGTCAATCATGAATTACGCGAGCGACGCCGCACGTACAATTTAGTGTTAATATAGATTATTGTTGTTAAAAAAATCCTCTATATTGCAGGTATAGTGAATCGAGGGGACTCGTTCCGGCGACGGCGGTCTCGATCAGGAAGCCTAGCGCCTTCATCTCCGGCACAATCGGCTCCAGAGTCGACTGAGCGTAAGCCAGTTGCGTGCCATCGAGTCGCAATGGTCGGCGCCCAAGGCGTCGGCAAGACAGCACTCATCAGCCAGTTCCAGACCAGCGAGTGCATCAACGCGTATGACAGACAACGCGGTAAAAGAATTTTTTTTTTTTTTATGTGATTTTTTTATTATTAAGGTTTAGCGTTATATAGCCATAATCTCACCTGATCTTATATGACGATACGGCCCAAGTTGGTAGACACGCTATACCTATGGGGGAGCTGGCTCTCAGGTGCAGCTGCCGGAATACACCTATTGGTATTTGGCGGTAGGTTTACAGCTTGAGGGTGGTTGCCAGCCAGGTGGGCATTTGAAAAAGCCCTACCACCATACGCTGAGCAGTTTATTTAATGAGACTCAGCTAAAACTGAGAACTGTAAGAGAAATAGTTAACACGTCACTACTGTACGTCAGCTAGCGTTACATGAGACAGCATGACGCATCAGTATGGACATAAACATCGTATGTGCCGTGCTAATACATTTTATTTAATACGTTTTATCTGTATTTCGTATTAGTGATCTCGCCTTGATGAAGTTTTCGCTTTATTTGCACACACCATTTTTTGGAACGAACTTCCTTATCGAACAGTGCGTATGGAGGCTAGGCAAATCAAAATGTAAGATTTTTCATTACTTTAGTGTATTCTATATTTCTGTAGTGTAGACGGTTATGCTATAATATACAAAATAATATTTTTTCCCATATAACTTTGGATTGATTATGTAAGAAATTACATGTGCATAAATGGTGTGAATAATGTGATAACAGGTGATAGAAGTGAGTAGAAAAGGAAAACATATTTGGTCTATCCTAAATAGGTAGAATCCTTGTCCTCTTATAAGAAGAGCATAAAAACCCTGTTATAATATTAATAACAAATAATTCAATGTTCAGGTAAATTAAATCAGAACCAACTAATTTATTCGAAAGTGCAAAACGAGAGGAAACGAGGAAAAATTACTCGGAATGATTTCAAAAAGCCGGAGCTCAACAGGCTGCTATTTTCGCAATATAACTCTCATTACTGGCAAGTTAATATAATTAACGGTTAAGTTATATTTTCTCGAGGATTTTTCCAGTGGAAATAACCCGTAATAGCTCCGGGCTGACTCCCTTAACGGAGTGAAAACAAAACCTCAGTACTCGGATGCTGTGCAAGTTTGCTTTTTTTTTCGCAATTTCAGTAACAAAAAATAGTTTATGCGACGGCATTCCGCTCGATGGAACTTTATTACTCTCTGCATTCATAATTGCATCGTACGTTGTTTTTGTTTGGAGCAGGTTTAGCAAGTTTGTTGTGTTTTTTTTAACGTGGGGAAATGCTTTTAGGCATCCCCTCTCTGATGGGCTGGGAGGGGTATATGGGCCTCAAAAGATGAAAGACTCGCCGGTAAAACCCACTAAAACCTCACGGTGTTCTATCACCTATAGGACCAGAGAGCAGGATCTGCCTTCACATTGCATCTGCTCTCCGGTTTGTTGTAATATAGCCTAGTGTTATAACACCTAATTATTATACTATTTGATTTTACCAACAACTTTAATATATACGGATTAATAAAACATCTAAAATAAGTAACGGAGGAGGGTAGTTTATTAACACCGATTGCTATTTAAGCGTAACGCGAACGCGGCTGGAGTAGAGTCAAAGCGAAGCACTCGAGGCCAGATATTCACGTATGATTTTTATTTTCTATTATTTTATTTATACTAGACAGAGAGAGAAAAACGACGGGGAAGGTGAGTGTTGTTGATTGTCGACAAACGGCTCCTTAAACCTACATAAGTTAAAAAAAAAAACACTTTTTAGTGTAATGCCTAGGTACTGTTGTAAAGCAATTTTTAACGCCTACTAAATCACCTACCTAAAAAAGGTGCGGAACCTAAGTCCGTAGATTGTGTATATTATTTAAAAAAAAACCTACATCCGTGTCGCAAGTCTCGGACACTGCTCGGTGTTATCCTCTCTGCCACACCTACTAGGACTATTATTTCTAACAATATTGAGAACACGATAATAGTTGTAAATAATTATGTATTATCGTATTTGTATTAACGAAACTGTTAGTATAAGTGAGCGATTATTGTTATCAGTGAATATATCTATAATGAAGTATTGTTATGGTTTACTTTACACCAAAAGTATGGACTTTCATTGCGATCGGATTAATGCTGATATTTTAATTATTAAAGTTTTTTACCAACATTTCACATAGTATTGATAGTTTTTTGTTACATACCTTGTCTACTGTTCATTAATAAGGAAATTTAATAACTTAATTGAGGAGGGTAGTTGATAACACAGATTACTATATAAGTGTGATGCGAACGCGGTATCGATTCTTCTCTGTTCTTGGGGTTATTTTGCTAGGTACTTTCGTCATCATCTATTTAGGTAGGGAGGACGCACAGTACAATCTTGCCTCGCCTGCCATGGCACAGTACAAACCAAAGTGAGTTTCTCAGATCCCGAAGTGGATCAGTTAGTTTCTATCTTACTATTTTAAGTTCGCGCCTTTACAATTACTCTTCTCTTTAGTAGCTAGTACCGCGTTCGATTTTTCCTACGCGATTCGGCAACAGCCCAAGCGGAGGTTCGATCACTAGTGACACCCTTGTGCGAGTTGACCCGCGGGTTCGAGCGCCTTCCGCGCTCGCCCCTCTAGTTCAGGTGAAGCTGTAAAAGCCCCTAAGGCTAACAGTGTAGGTCCTTTCGAAAAAAAAAAAAACGGCTATCGATTAGTTCTGTCAGTTCAGTTGGGTTAAGAACGTTCGACAGTACCGTCGAAACCTCGAGTCGTAAAGTTTTAAAGATCTGCTGTAAAACGCTGTAAAATATAACGAGATTTTTGACGCAACCTCCACGGTCTCTAACATTTGACATGATTAAACGACAAATAAACTGTATTTTCTTATATAGATAGATCAACTGTTCACGTGATTTCTTTCGCTTGGAAATGAAATTCTATATAATAATTTTCATTAACAAAAAATGTTATATGCCTATGTTACTCAGGACCAATGTAGCATTCTGGAGGTGAACGAATTTTTGAAATCGGTCCAGTAGTTCTTAAGTTTATTCGTTACAAATAAAAATAGAAATTTATCCTCTTTACAATACTGGTATAGATAATATTTTTTGCCTGTTTTTGTAACTTTTTTCAATACTGCTTTGCTCCTATTGGTGGTAGCGTGATGTTTATTATCCTAACGCCTTCCTCAATGATTCCTCTATTAAATTCAAGTAGAATTTTCGAAATCCGGCTGGTATTTTTTAAGTTTAGCTTGTGGAAACAAACTTTTCGCCTGTATCATATTAATGTATATTCTGAGCTGACAATTATCGAGAGTCGCTGGCCGAACTAGGCCCTGACAAAAATGAACAAACTGATTGCTTTAATGATGTGTATGTGAAGGCAAATTATTTAACGTGAAGCTTGTTTCCCAAACAAACTTGTCGGCTGTCAGCTATACTAACGTAGGCAGGAAGGGCTTGCTCATAAGTTATGAAATACTCAAACGAAGGCGGCCATAATCCGACCTGACAAATGGGCGGGGGTAGGAAACAATTTTTTTTTATCATTAATTTTATCGATGTTACAAATTTATCTTATAATTAAATTGTTCTCTGTATAGAAATCGGTTTTCTCAGTTCTTAGTCTGTCCTCTACCAGGATTAACGTGTCTACCATCTTAGGCCACATCTTCACTTAACATCAGGTGAGATTGTGGCCATAACGCAAAACCTATATATATCTATTGAAGTGCTAATATCTGAAAGGAGAATGATTTGTATTTTTGGATGATTGAAACGAATAAACTCAAAAACTACTGGATCGATTTCAACAATTCTACTACCATTAGAATGCTCCATTATCCCTGAGTAACATAGGCTATGAATTAGGAATCCATACTCGGAAAAGTTCGTTAGTCTTAAGAACTACAAGTCGGATGTCAGAAATTACTTTCGTGTTTGATAAAGCATTTATTGAGGAAAGCCAACTGTCACTAAAAGAGTCACTACCAACAATAGGAGTAAAGTTGTCTAGAAAAACGTTACAAAAACGAACAAAAATGATTAATAAATGTTTAGTTCCATGTGAACGCAGTCGTAGTTATAAAAAAAAAACCGTGAGTAATACTGGATACAGAATAGCCGCCCTTTAGATAAATAGCAGTTGCGTCATTCTAATTTTATAACAAAGGTCTAGAGAATAAAGCGGTAAAGAAATATAAAGTGTCCGTGACACGCGAGCATAATGAACGAGCTTTTTTAAACCAAAGGTTGCGGTCGCCTGGCGTGTTCTATCCATACGCCCTATCGATCGGATTTGACATTGTAGGTACTGCTGGAACCCTGAATTTTCTTGTATTTTTTTAATAGTCAAAGTGTAGCGTTATGCCCACTCTCTCACTTGATGTTAAGTGACGTTATGGCCCAAGATAGTGGGCACACTACGCCTATTTCGGGGACTGACTCTCAAGTGAAACTGCCGGATCATACCTATAGGTATTTGATGATAAATTTTCAACTTGAGAATGGTAGCTAGCAAGCCGGGCTAACACCACGCTATGTTTTGTTTACGTTTTTCTTCATCGAAAGCTAAGGCTTTGAAGTTTTCGAATTCACCGCTGAAGCGATTATCGTGAATTTCGGTAACAGATGAGAATCTGGAGACGATGACAGCCCACTAATTCTCGTAAAAACCTTATTGGAAGTGGGCTAATAAGAGGGATAAACTTTGTATGAAACTTTTTATCGCGTCATCCCATTTGTATGACAGAATTAATTTTAAAGCGAAGCCGCAAGTAAAATCTAATAAAGTATAAATACAGATAAACACCGAAAATATGAAGATCGCACGGTCTTTTAACATCGGACCTGTCACGACAAGACAATGGCACCATAAAAAAAGAACTACAACAGAATAGGCCATTAGGTTTATCCAGTGTCGGGGAACACGCGCGCCGTTTCGAAGATATTGAGGCAATAAAACAAGCGAGTTATCGCTCGTGACGCAGCTGATGTAATTGATATACTGTTATAGGTTATTTTGAGGTTATTTCCTTTGACTTTACTACAAGCGCGTTTTGTCGAGCCATTTGTAGTAGTGTCCTCTTCCTACGGACAAGGAACTGTGAATAATCCTTACTAATAATATTATAAATGCGAAAGTGAGTTTACTTATGACGCTTTCACGCTTAAACCACTGAATCGGTTATGATGAGTTTTGGTATAGAGATAGATGGGAACCTGGAAACGGTGATAGGCTACTTTGTCTACCAAAAAATTTATTGGAAATGATGTAAAGAGAGAGATAAACTCTGTATTACTCTGTAGTACTTTTTATTGTGTCATCTCCGATTTGTCTGACAGAATCAATATTAACGCGAACAAAGCCGCAGCTCAAATCTAGTTATTCTATAAAATATCATCTATATATTGCAATCCAATTTACAGTAACCGACAAATAGATTATTTTTAATGGTAGAATCAATTGCCAATCTATCTCCCGCGCTCAGAGCATGTGTCTCTGACAGGGTGAAATTCAATCAACGACCGCGAGCGGCCCACATCGGAGCTTCATTTTTTTCCTCCCCACATTATCTATGATAAATACGTAAATAGCATCCCACCAGCGTATGATGGAAAGTTTTGTATGGAACATGTAATTGATTGTGCGTTCTAGAGACCCTTCTGATATTCATCGACATCGATGTTTTTTTTTTATACTTTATGCAAATTTTTTGTTGTTTCGACTAAAATGACAGCATGGTGATGGGTGCAAATTGGAAAAACATTATTGATAGAGCAAGGTTCATACTAGAAGTAGTCCCTGGTCTATAGCAATAAGGGGAGAATCTGAGGTTATCGTGGGGTCGTTTCTTGGGAATTATTTATCGTGATTTGCACCAGATTAATCCAATAAACGTCACTCGTAACCCGCCCCTCCCTCTGCACATTCAAAGAGAAAATACGTAAATTTATTTCTTCCTGAAATAATAAAAAAAAACAAATGTAACAATACATCAATAACGATTCAGTCCAGTAAAAACAAATGGAACAATACATCTATAACGATTCAGTCCAGTAGAAACAAACGGAACAATACATCAATAACGATTCAGTCCAGTAAAAACAAATGGAATAATACATCTATAATGATTCAGTCCAGTAAAAATAAATCTTCCATAAAATCAATTGGTTATCCATCTGTCTGCGCATTTTCTCAAATCAATTCCAGGATTTTTTTTATAGTTATAAGTCTAACAGCGTTATGGCCACGATCTCTCTTGATGTTAAGTAACTATGTGGCCCCAGATGATGATCACGCAGCATCTAGTAGAAGGACTTGCTGTCTGTCAAGTGCAACTGCCGGAACACACCTATCAGTATTTAGCGGCAGATTTTCTACTTGAATGCCAGGCGAGCATTAGAAAAAGTCATACCAACATGCATATTTCTGTACTCGACTATTTTTGTTTTACTAGATAGCGACCACTATACACCAGAGTTGTATTACCGCTATAGTTACACGCTTAGGAGAATCGTTTTCTTATATAGTTAAGGCATAGCATTGTGAACATAATAATTAACTGATCTTAAGTGACTATATGGCCCAAGTTGGTAGACACGCTAAACCTGTAGAGAAACTGGCTCTCAAGTGCAACTGCCGGAACATACCTATTGGTATTTTGGGATAGATTGTAAGTGGTAGGGTTCGAAGTCACGTCCCTTGACTAAAAGTCGTACACACTACCAATGAACAATCAAAATCGGGTTCAGGTAACATGTATCCAGCAATCGATCGCGTAAGGAAGCCAAAGGAAATCCTGGAAACTTGGCCTATACACAGCAACGAACTTGGATTAGCTTTGCTCGATTGCTCGATAGTCAGTACTGAGGTTACCATCAGGTATTCTCCTATCCTTTTGCTGTATCACTCTCATAAAACGTTATTTATTGTATTATTACATTTTAGTGCTGCTTCGTCACGTTGACATCGATTTAGTGAAACAAATCGAATGACGCAATAAAAAGTTTGATACACAGTTTATCCCTCTATTTACTCTTCTTCCAATAAAGATTTCACGATAAAAAGTAACATATCTCTGTCGCGTGGGTCCCATATCTTTCTCTGTAGCATAATTCATTACAATCAATATTCATAGGTTTAGAAGTGATCGCGTAACAAACTCACTTTCGTAATTATAATATCAGTATGAATAGTAAGGATATACTGTTATTTTAAAAAGGTACTCCGGGTGATTTTAATAAATTACGTGGAGAATTTAAAATTAAGGGTCGGTTTATTACCTCGAAACACTAATCTGCGACTTTTGACATTAGCTTAAATTTAACAAGGCCCTCCCGTTTCTGACCCGGGTCTGACGTTGTTTTACGTTATAACTTGTAGTTAACTGCATATGTATCTATGTATAGTGTGTACAATTTGTTTAGATTCTATTTAGTCATTCGACTTCTGTAGAGAAGCTAATTAACTGAATGCTGTTTCTCTATCTTGGGGACAGTCCTTTTATATGGAATAAGGGGTACGTGATAAAGGTGAGTCACCTGATATTAAGTGATCACCGTCGCCTAAGGACACCCACAACACTAGACTATACACAGGTGCGTTTCCGGCCTTCAAAGTATAAGTATGCTGGCTATGCTTCTTCAAGGTTCCCAAGTTATTTGGAGTACGCACAATACGTTTTGCTCTTCTGTCAATCTCTGTCAGCTGCCATCTCTTCATTCGGTCCCATTTTTTTCATCTCATCCCTCACACACTTTATCCATCTTTCAACATTCATATGCATTACTTTTGTCATCCCATTAGTGTCCTCTTTTCTTATGGCATGTCCAAACCCAGAAAAGCGATTCCCTTTCATCATCTCTACCATTGGTGCCACTTTCAAACTTCCTCTTACATACTCATTTCTAACTCGGTCCATCCTTGTAACACGACACATCTATCTCAACATAAATGACTTTCTATGTAGATAGTAATGTATCGTATGTACTACAGAATGTATATTATGTAGATAATAATGTTAATGATAAATGATAATTTTCCTCGATAAATAGTACCTTATGTCCTATTCTTTAGTTAAGATAAGAAATCATAAAAACACTCACTTTCCCATTTATAATATTAGTAAGGACCGGCTCATGCCTACGATTTTTTACTCAATTATTTTTGTCAAATCCGTGCGTTATCTGAAATCTCAAAATCCTATTCGTAATTTGTAAGTCAATTTCTGGGGTACATATCGTAATTCAACCTCAGTCGGTAAGTGGTAAATTTGTCTCGTAACTATGAAGAAAATTTGTTCTAAATATCCATTATAGTTATTCATAGAATGCCACTAATGACGTGTATTCCACCTAATAGTATGAGCTCAGACGAGCATATGGTTTATTTCTAAAGGAAGCAAATTTTTACATTATCCGAAAAATCCTAAAGATATATCGATAAAAATATTGAGTTGTCAAGCAAAAGTCATCCCTAGAATTCGTACATTCTTTGTAATTCACTTACTGTGGAAGTTTCCGACAGTTCAAAGGGTGGACCTGTCTTTACACGTTGCGTCTTATTAACTTAGTACAAAGTTCAATATTAAGAAAGTTTATCATATCGACTTGACATCGACTGACTGCATTAGAGATAGTGACAAAGTTTGAATTAGCGAAGACTTCGATTTTTTAATACTTTGTTAATTAAGATGCTTAAGTGGAAACTTTAGGTTTTCTTTGGATTTTTTCTAATGTCTCGGCAGACTTTGTTCTGCCCTTTCCAGCAGTCAATATATTAACATTTTTAAATGAAACTTTTATAGGAGGGCTTTGAAATTCGGATCTGCAACCTTTCTGTGTGACGCTCGTTCGGGTAAAATCGGCTCGAAGCGAATGAGAGAGCGAGAGAGAGATATAGTGATGTTTCACTTCTATCGTTTGAACTTAAGCGTATACATTTTTTTTTTTATAATTTATAAGATTAGTCTTTTGGTGAGATTGTTGAGCTCAAATTGAGTGACGATATGGCTCAAGTTGGTAGAAACGCCTAGTCAAAGGACTGACTCTCAAGTGTAACTGCCCGAGCACACCCATAGATATTTGCAGACAGGCAGACAGAAGTCACTAAATTGATCTTCTGGGGGTAGCTAGGCATGCGAGCATTATAAAATGCCGAATCGTCCTGCTACGTTTTCATCATGATAATTCCCTTCAACGAAAACTCAGTTTCATTGCAGGAACACGAACTCACCTCCGTCGACGCTCCCACTGAGCCATCGCTTAATAAGCTTGACAAGTTCAACAAGATTATTCGAAAAGTTCAACCTAATCGTGTAGAAACAATGAACACTCGACGACAAACGAGTGAGTCACACGATGGAGTTTCCGAAACAATGTACGATAAATCAAACTCGAAGCTCCACAATACCGCTAAAGTTGTATCGAACTGGCACACGCTCTGACAAATAATACGCTCGACATGTCGCTGTTAACACGCTGTCATGGACACGCTTAGTACCGACTGCGGTAGCTTTAGTCCGGTGGATTGAAATTTGAATTTTCCATATAGCTTTATCACACACAATTATAACGCCTTTATAATTTGGATAATAAAATGGCGTGGACCAAAATATGAAAATATTTATTTTTCTTAATTGATTCACAAACCAAATTTCAAGTCACTAGATCGTACAGTTTTGGAGATTAGGTTATGAGCTAGTTATAGCATGTATTATTTACAGAACTTGATAATAAAATAAGCGTGCCTAAAGCTGTCTAACACAACGTGAACGAATTTTAATCAATACCTAATACCTGCCTAATAGTCAGAATACGACCATAATGAATATTGAAAATAGAAGCAAATTTTTAGCAATGTTCGAAAGAACTATTTTCGTCATAGTTAACATTAAAGTTAGTCATTAACAAACTAAACAAAAAAAAAAACAACAGACAGAAGAGAAATAGGTTTCTCTATAGCAATTTTTATCTAAAAAATAGAAAATCAATTGACAAAAATAAAACGGGACTAAATTCTTTTTGTCTTTACTAATCCATGTTACATATAAAATCACGCCTTAGTAGGTTCTTGGAAAATGGTACAATAAATATATACACAAATTACAATGTGGAAATACCGACGTGTCATGAACTTTGAAGCAAAGGTCACGAGTCAATCAGGCAAGGCTTAGTTCGACTCGATAAGGTTACACCAAACGCGTCACCCACATAGGCTAAGAGCTATCAATGTTTTTACTGACAGCGTTTCTTTTCCTCTTATATAGTGGCAATCTTCGTTGAAGCCATGATAGCTCAGTGGTAATGTAGGAACGCCGCGGCATTGGATGTGTGTTCAAATCCAACTACATACAATGAGCCTTAGCTTTCGGTGCAGGAAAACATAGTGGGAAAACCATAGCATAAGACCGTCAGGCTTTTTCTCGCCTGGTTAGCAACAACCCAAGTTGAAAATCTGCCGCCAAATACCAATACATGTGTTCCGGCCATTGCACTTAGGGCATTAGAAAAAGCCCTACCACCATGCTATGGTTTCCTCACGATGTTTTCCTTCACCGAAAGCTCAAGCTCATTGTAGGTGGATTAAAACTCACATCCCTTGACGCGGAGTTCGTACACACTACCACTGAGCTATTATCGCTTCAGATCGAGTTTTCCCGTTTGCTGGGTAAACTCAAAAACCACTAAATGGATTTTCATGCGGTTTTCACCAACAAGCACAGTGATTCACGAGGAAGGGTTAAATGTATAATTTATTACAGTTTTGAGCAAATTGTCTGAAATATGTGTATGATTATTGTTGAAGAATTCGATAAATGTAGACCGACTGGAAGTTTCACTGGCGTGTATCGCGTAAACCAGTGGAGTTCTATGATTATTCTTCCTAAAAGATATATAAAGTGTCACAACGCTATATGTATATCTTCTATGATTAATTCGATTGTCTACGCAGAGTTGAGACGGGTTTGCTAGAATATAATAAAATCAATATCACGTACAACTTGCAAACCATCATTAATTATACAACGTTTTAACGAAATGGTGACTTTATTATTAAAGTTATTCATTTAGATTTTACAACAACTCACAAGTCACACACGATCCAAGTGAAACTTTTACATCGATACAATGATCGACACATAAATACCGCGCAGCCCTTCCACGAATGTGTGAGAATATAAACGCTACGGTCCGCTGAGGTGAAGAGAGGCGCCGCCATTTTCCTCTCGGAAGCTCTTCCGAGGGCTTTTCACTTTACTCCTACTTCACGGCCGGCTGTAACGCGACACGCGATAGATCGACTATAGTGGCGATGGAATAACAGTTTCACTTTGAATAGCAACCGTAACGAACAACGTGTCTAGCTCCTCGTACCTTATACACACACGTATGAATGTAACATTCGACAAGCCATTGCTTGTTTTAACCAAGCCGTCGGCTACCACCTTCAGTGCTTTGAGGAGAGAACAGGGGAAACTGCGAAACGTTGGTGTTTAAATAATATACCCGCGCAATTGGAATGGTTGGGATTGATATTTTGTTTGATTTCTATAAAATTTTATATCTATCTATATTAATGTATTAATTGATCAATATTATAAAGAGGAAAATTTTGTTTGTTTAAGCTCGTCAATCTTACAAACTACAAAGCGGATTTAAAAAAATATGTTTGTTTTGTATAGAGCTATCATTGAAGAAGGTTTTAGGCTATATATCATCACGCTACTGCTAATAGGAAGAAATCTGTTTTGAAAAACCTTACGGAAGCGGGAAAATTTTTCCCTACCACCATGCTATAGTTTTCTCACGATGTTTTCCTTCACTGAAAGTTCAAGCTCATTGTAGATGGTTGGATTCGAACTCACATCCCTTGACGTGAAGTCGTACACACTATCACTGAGCTATCATCGCTTCAAACCTTTAGTTTGAAGGATAATCATCGTGATGAAACCATAGCACGGTACTAGTGCTTATTCTAATACTTTCTAATAATGGTTACCGACCACATTTTAATTGCAAATCCGCCGCCAAATACCTATAGAAGTGTTCCGGTAGTTGCACTTGAGAGTTAGCCCCGTCACTAGGCTTAGCATGTCTACCAACATGAGCCACATCGTCACTTAACATCAGGCGAAACTGTGGCCTATAGTTAAACCTATAAATAAAAAACAAGTCAACTTCAACACCACTGAACTGATCGCCATGAAAATTGGTATGTTTTTATATTTTCATGGGATTTTTTCCAGTGCCTATAAATAAATTTGTGTATGCTCGACTAATTTGGAAAAGAAAGAGACGGATACAATGCTCGGCTATTGAGAAGAGCAGGACAATATATACCAATGTCTTAAATAAACATGGTGGTAGGGCCTTTTACAAAACCCGCCTGGCTAACTACCACCCTCAAGTTAGAAATCTGCCGCCAAATACCACTAGGTGTGATCCGACAGTTGCACTTGAGAGCCGGTCCCCACGCAGGTTTAACGTATCTACCAATTTGGGTCGTATCGTTACTAAAAGCAGGTGAGATTATGACCATAACGCTTAACCTTAAAAAATAAAACTATAAAAAAGGACGCGCTGGAGGATTTCGTTTTATAATACCTGTGTTAATATTATAAAAGGAGAAAATTTTGTTGGTTTTTTGAACGCCTTAATCGTAAGATGTACTTACATTTAAGATCAGATGAGATAATGGCCATAATGCTAAAGCCTTGACTAAAATAAAAATAAAACGACTCTTGTCATTTTGAGTAGGTCATATTAAAGTGACATCTCAATAACAGTCGAGAGTATTTTTTAATGTTTCACTTATCACTTGAAGTTTAAAAGCGGTCATGAAATATTTAACGACCGACAATAAAAAAAGTATGTCGCGTTTCGTTTTCAATTAACCGTATTGCTCAAAACTGAAACGCCCGACCCATTTGCGAGATTGAATATTTAACGTACGTACGTACAAACATGGGTTTTATTTAATATTATATAGGTATATAGCGTTATGGCTACAATCTCACCTGATGTTAAGTGATTATGTGGTCCAAGATAGCACTACTGACAGAACCTATAGGTTGCCGGAACATACCTTAAATTGGTAATACCCTTAAACCAACAACAAGTAATTCCGCAACGAACGGTCATGATCCCATGTCTATACGTTCAGTAGTTTGAGGTGATAGCGCCTCAAACACACGCCATTTTCATTACATATATAGATATAGGACAAAACGCATAAATAAATTATTAAAAAAACCCTATACATACTTACATTTAAAGCATTTTTTTTAATAGTAGAACATCAAAGTGACGACACAATACATGATGGTAGGTACAGCTCAGTACGAAAACAAAGTAGGCTGATGAAACACCAACAAACCTCGACGTCTGATAATGGACTCCCAAACATTCAACAGTTGTATATATTCGCACGTTTTTTAATACTGAAAAGTTAAAAGAAAACACGTGGTTGTGGGGTACCAGATAGGAACGACGTTCCTTATTATAAAAATATTAATTTCAAGTTCTATTCGGGGTATAAAGAAAATAATTATTCGGGTATACATTTTTTATTGTTTTTTTTAAGGATAAAAAAAAAACTTCTTTAAAAAATAATCTTAACAACTTTATTTTGTTTACAATGATTATAAAAATATATTATAATAACAGTCATCATGTAGACTATACATTACACACTGTATATCCATCATACACAGACTATATATAAAAATCTTACGCTAACATTACGGACGTATTTTGCCCGCTACGACCCATAAGGAACTTCGTTTCAAAATAGGGCCACTATTACGGGTTTCTCTATACAAGATTTTAAAAAATATTCTACGTATAGAAAATGTATAGATACGTCTATCTATATTCTAATAGTCTAATAATGTAGAAGAGTTTGTTAGTTTCAACGCGTTAATTGTTTCTGTATTCGATAGAGCATTCGCTGGGGGAAGGCTTAAAGATGTTTGATATTGCGCTCTGTTGCGTGGACAATTAATTTAATTTATGCAGAATGTATTAATAAACGGAACGAAAGGAGGTTCGGAAATGAGATAAATATTACGCGAAGGTTTCTTTACAATAATGAATATAAACACTATGGCGAATATAAATCTGCTATTTGAATCCAAGACAAGACAGTATGTAGGATCCTCCATGACAAGGCGTTCGTCCGGTGTCGGGTTCTGTCCAGAAGAGCCTTCATGTATCGGCTACAATTAGAGGGGCCTTCGTGTAGTTAGTTCCCACTTTCCAACATCCGGGTATATATAGGTAGACAGTAATAATAAATAATATTGTAGTTCGTTATCGTATTGCAGACTGACGTTTTTTTCTTCACGTCCGATGTTTCCAAACCTTTCCTTTTGGCTCACCACGGCCAATTGGTATCATAGGACTGCAGTTTTTATTAACTTCGATACTAGAATTTCTCAGCACGTCCGTACTTCTCGGGCTCCTGATTTTGATTGACGGCGAAAATGTGTTTTCCATTCGATTCGATGTCTTCGTTCGAATTATTAAATATAAACGTTCTAAATCCAAAAAACCATGCTTTTAAATCCCTAATAATATTACAAATTTGTATGTAAGTTTTTATTTTACGCTTTCACGCGAAGACTACTTAACCGATCCTCAGGAAACTTTGTACACATATTCTTAGAGGTATAAGAAGAACATAGGATATTTTTATTGAAAAATAAATATTTCAAATCGAAGAAAAAAAAAAGTTTGTCAAAAAATATTAAAATCTAGCTACTTTAACGCCATCTAGCATTCTAGAGTATAGGTGATACGAATTTCACTGGTTCAGCTAGTATTTATAAATTTTATGTCACTTGACATCGGAATACTAAAATATTAGAAAACTTTCGGATTATACTTATGAAATGAATATAATAATGAAACAATAATACAGGGTGTCCAGTGGCAGATTTCAAACTTTGAACAAACATAGTTTTTGAACGCAACACGCTAGAGGGGCGCGGGGGACGTCTTTAGAAGCGCAAACGCTGCGGATTTTTTAGTAGCCATGGAACAGTGGAGTGGAGAGCATCGCGCTTTTGCCGTCGAGGCGTACATTTCGAGTGGATTTTCGCTGACTGAAGCACGCCGTCGATTTAATAATCGTTACGGTATTCGTCGATTAAGTGATGGACCATCGATCAACCTCATTCAGTCATGGGTAGCAAGGTTCAGATCTACAGGATCAACGTTAAATAGACCCAGACCAGGACCTACGCCATCGGTAGCCACGGATGAAAATTGCGAGCGTGTTATGGTTTCTGTCGTTGAAAATCCCCGATTATCACTGCGTGCACGTTCATCGATATTGGAAATTCCGAAATCAACTTTGCAGGATATAATGCGAAAAAAACTCAAGTTTCATCCATATAAAATTCAAATCGTGCAAGATTTATACGATTCTGACTTTGAATTAAGAAAAACTTACGCAGAGGTAATGTTGTTGAGATTTCCTACTGCTACTCGGATGGGCAACATATTCTTCAGTGACGAAGCCCACTTTCATATCGGAGGATATGTAAATAAGCAGAATTTCCGTTACTGGGATGTCCGCAACCCAAGACAAATGCATCAAGAGCCTTTACATAAGCCTAAAGTAACAGTTTGGTGTGCCATATCTGGATCTGCAATCATAGGGCCTTATTTCTTTGAAAATGGACGTGGCCAAACTGTAACTGTTAATTCGGAGAGATATGCCCAGATGTTAAATGACTTTTTCAGACTAGAACTTCAGAATAGTCCATCCTTCAACCGAAACACATGGTTCCAGCAGGACGGGGCCACAGCTCATACTGCTAATGTGTCCATGAATGCAGTGCAGCAGTTATTCCCTGAAAAAAACATATCCCGAAACGGTACCATACCGTGGCCACCTAGGTCACCCGATTTAAGCCCATGTGATTTTTTCTTATGGGGATACTTAAAATCCATGGTTTACAAGACAAATCCGAGCACTGTGACACAACTTAAAGAAAATATTCGAGCCGAAGTCAGCAGAATTCCCCAGTCGCTCTGTAAACGCGTTTTCGAAAACATGCGTGCTAGACTCGAAGAGTGTGTCAGACTTGAGGGCCGCCAATTGGAGAACGTGCTTTTTAAAAAATGAAATCCGCGTTAATTGTTATTAAATTAAAATAAAACTATACCTATATAATAAAACCTACTTTGTATTAGAGCTGTAGTTTTTTTTTTACAATTTTCCAAACATTGAAATCTGCCACTGAATATACCCTTTATATGAATAATAAGAAAATAGATAATAAATTATTATGATAAAACTAATGAAAACCTAAATTACAGTTCCCAAGAATAAGAGTACAGTTTTTGTGAAAAAGTTACAAAAACGGGCAAAGTTTGTTAAATAAATTTTATTTCTACGCAAACGAAGCAGCGAACATAACTAGTATACTAACATAAAACAGTTCGAGCGTTTGTTTAAATGCGCTTATTTCAGGAAATATCAGTAAGGGTGTATTTTTTTTGCACTGGCATACGTTGTTAGCTATAAGTACTTTGACAGTTTCACCAAACTTTTTGGGGTGAATGCTGAGGGCACTCAGCCCCGAGGCAGCGGGCGCAAGGGTGCCAGAATGGCAGAACCTTGGCTTGGGCTACTACCGAAAAACGTACAAAGATTCGCGATCCTAACTAACCAACAGGTCCTATCTTACTAAGTTTAGTAAGTAAAAGTAAAGTAAGTAAGTGCCTTACGGAACTGTGTACTTACCGTGTAGGTGTGCACGAATGGTGTATGATGTGATGATGTACTCTTAGTGATGTATAGTGTAACTGTATCGCGCGAACAAAGTCGCTCGAGGGCTTCTATCTGGAGAATCGAACCTAGGCTCAAGCGTATGCGGAGGGAGACCTCGGCGGATGTGCGGGAGCGAAATTACTCGCTCAGCCTCTGCGGTGAGGGCGTTTGAAAGCAAATATTTATGAAATTAATAGCCCTGTGTTGTATACTGGATACACTGATTTTAATACAAGACTACTTTCACCATGACAGTAGATCTAAGGATCTACTGTAAATGGACGAACAACGTATGATGGATCCGATAGAATTATATAAAATATTAACAATAAATTTGTGCAAAATTATTTTGACCCAACGCCGACTACATCATGGTCTTTTAATAAAACCCTAACACACAGATTAGTGAATGTTTACATACGTTAAAAACTTATGACTGAACATACATATAAACGAGTAATATGAGGTTTATGAATCTATAGAATTGATTATTTATAGCCAAGAGCGAAAGTAAATAGAAAACAAACGCAATTTTCATTTAAATTACTCTTCGAATGACATCATACATTACACCGACGCCTGAATGTTGTAGATTTCACGTTTAATACATTTTGCATAAGAATTAAGGATAATTGAACCGTGAATGTTATTTAACGAGGGTTCCGCATTAATATTCTGATACGAAAGACAAGGTACATTGTCTGTCGTCATTTAATTGTGTAGTCTAAATGTTATCTCTTCAAAAGATACTACTCTTTACATTATTGTGATTATTAAGTTTCTTTTAACATATCGCCCTTATCTAAATATTATAAGCGTTCCTAGCCAAGTTGGCTTTCAACGATTGTTAACGTAAAGAGAAAAACAAAAAAAAAACAAAGCATTCATGACGATTGCCGACATAAATGAAAATTTAACAACTATAAACAAACAGTCGTTATTTTTTTATATCCAAATTAATTGTTTGATCTTACAATAAACTTCTAAATGAAAACTGTTTACAGCGCAATTAGTCATACTAATAGGAACAGATATAGATATATAGATATATCACGTGACCATGTCGATGACGATTTACATAAGTTTACTCCCTATTCAAACCGGGCTATAGAAATTTTGACTTCAAAAATATTTGTGCTGATTTTACAAAAGTGACTTTAAGATTCCATAAAGAATTTCGTCCACAACAAAACCACGTGGGGGGCTTCAGTATCACAATTTTACAGTGACATCTATATCATCGAGAATCTAAAAGTTTCCCCACTCTTGTTTCTGCCGGACCATGAGGTTGTGGAACTTACTATCAGGCGGTGGCAACCACCACACCCACACCGGATGAGATATTCTACAGTGGATTTTAATTCAAAGCGGACTGTATTTTAAAATGGTCGGAAGTAGATATCTCATAAAATGAATGCCAAATATTGTACTACTATACCCGGGATGAAAGCTCACTTACCTTGTACGCCGATGATATTACCACCATTGCTTTTGGGATATCCAAAGCCACCGAAGCACCATCTTGAACTATCTTAAAGGTATACATGCACAATTCACGGGGTTCAAGACAACTGTCCGCCGCGCTGACTCTCCAGCAAGTGACAGGTCATCACCGATTTTTTTATATGTGTAGAATAGAAAAAATAATTTCGCCTACCTTCTAACCAATTTATTAGCCCGAACAAGGGTGTTTCTTCCTTCCTATAAAATTGGACCCTTCAAAAGAGGTGAGACGAGGTGCCTAAGCAGGCCAGAATGACAGCGGTGAGCGCCAGTGGCTTCTTTTTTTATACTTAAGGGTTAGCATTATGGCCATAATCTCACCTGATCTTAAGTGACGATACGGCCCAAGTTGGTAGACACGCTAAACCTGTGAGGAATTGGCTCTCAAGTGCAACTGCCAGAACACACTTATTGATATTTGACGACAGATTTGTCACTTGAGGGTGGTAGCTAACCAGGCGGGCATTAGAAAAAGCCCTACCACCATGCTATGGCTTCCTCACGATGTTTTCCTTCACCGAAAGCTCAAGCTCATTGTAGGTCCTTGCATTCGAAGTCACGTCCCTTGACGCGAAGTCGTACACACTACCACTGAGCTATCATAGTTTTTTGGTTAATTATCAGTCGCCGATGATATGGATTGTACTTTATTTGACATCAGGTGCAGTGCAATCACTAGTTTTCTTTCGCATTTATGTTAACTGTTTACTGCGAATAAAAGTCCAATGTATATCAAACAAAATATCGTCAAATAACAACTACTATTATATTCAATACTTTGCAGACAGCAGATGTCGGTTTAACGATGTATTAGGGTTACGCTATATTTTCCACGCGTTTCTATCAAAACAATATTATCGTTCCATGATCGTGAACGCTCCCTTATTTCTGTGTAAATAGATTTCGAATGAGTCGATAAGAAATAGACGGCAGTAAACGTGATTTGTCAAAGTCCGGACTTGAAGCCCGGAGGGATGGCGGCGGGACGTCGTGATGGTGCGGCCACAGAACGTGCATTCATTACGTTTCGACACTTCTGATTATGATTCTGTTCAAACATTATAACGGCAGTAGCAGATTGCAATAGTAGTAAGTTGCAGAAAAAATAACAAGATTCAGATCTAACTAGGTGAGGTTCATCCATTTTATTTTATTTATATAACCATATTACAGCAAAGTATCCAATATGCTCTACATGATCCTTTCAACGTAAAAGGAGGTCGGTTTGCGAGTGACTCTACCATTAAAGTTAATTGTATATTCGGATACTTTAAAAGCTATTGAAGGTGTAGCAGATTGCAGTAGTAGTAAGTAGACCGCAGTTAGATTGTGTAATTCCGATTTCCGGCCATTCGTTCAGAGTACGAGAATTTTCCTTTTCTCATCTTGATTATATTTATTATATGGTCTGATATTTTTTTGTTACACTGTTTTGAAGCTATGATACCTCAGTTGGTAGTGTGAACGGACGCTGTGTCAAGGGACGTGGGTTCGAATCCACTTACAATGTGGTAGAGCTTTCGGTGAAAGAAAACGACGTGATGGAACCATAGCATGGTGGTAGGGTTTTTTCTATTGTCTGCCTCGCTGCCTAACACCATATTGGGCCACATCGTCACTGAACATCAGTGGAGATTATGGCCATAACGCAAAAATCTATTAGCTACGAGGAAAAATGTTCAGACGATGGGTATTTTATTAGAACACCTTAGAGATTTGTGTCTATAGTATGCCCTTTTTTGTGGAGAAAATCTTTTAAATTCGATACCTTTCGACTCAGGGGAAATGAGAGACCTGTGAGGGAAATACTCGGTTCATCATTAGGGATACCCTTCAATAGCCTAAAAATTCCCCGGTGACCTCTGCTGCACGCAGTGGGGCGACACAGAATCGATCTTGCAATCACCGCGTAGGTACGATAAACCCTAAACAGCAGAGGGGTCGTAAATTTATTAGCCAACTTGGTTCGCAATAAAAAAAAACGCGAAATTAGTTAAATGGTTTCGATGTAGGCGATACAACTCTTATTGCACCAGTCCGGCCGACTGAAAGGGCAGCTTGCCAGCCTGCACGAATGGCGCCGGTAGCTGAAGCGACACATTGATTGCATGATCGAACCCGCGTCGCCCCAGTAAGGCGACAGATTGCCGTGAGGTTTTAGGGGGTATTCCCGGTGACTAAGCCCGGGCGAGTCTCACATTACCTTCCCATAACCCCCCGGTTCGGAGGATTTGAGCTAATGCATTGCTTCATGATAAAAAAGGGCTATAGGATTGGTAAATTTTTAGTTGTATTAATAGCGTTATTTGGCGCTATGCTATGTAATGTTGATGAGATTGTGTGAGCTACAGTGTGGTTATTGTGCTTAGGTGAAATTAATTGTAAATAACACCATAAAACATGTTTTTTTATTTGCTTTAGCAATATGGTCACTATTTCTAGTGGCGGATTTGGCTTTCAAGTGTAACTGCCGGAACACATCTATAGGTATTTAACGGCAGATTAACAACTTGGGGGTGACAGCTAGCCGGGCATTAAAAAAGCCCTAATACCAAGCTAAATGGCTAATATAGTTAGCCGAATTTCGAAATCAGATAATATATTATAGAAAATTGCTGTTAAAAATGATCTTAGATCACGTGAAAGCTACCCTAGTTTTATTTTAAAGTTATTTTTTTTTTCATATTTGAATCGATTTCGTTTACGTTTTCATTGTAGTCTGGTGCACGCTGTCTTAAATGGATCTTTTAATAACGGCATTATGACTCCCTCATGCAAAACGTAACGTTACTTCAGTGACATAAATAAATTGATTCACTTATGGACATTACGCCCATTTTAAAGGTTTATCATCGTATGGTGTGACGTGTTCAAACACATCCGTGCATGTATAACGTGCAGCCATGATTGATGGAATATACACTCGATTCGGATTGCCGCGATGATGATGAATCACCCCCTTATCATATTCGCATTACGGATTCTCGAGTGCCATGACGTGATTGCGTTTATTGATTTACCATACTGATATGCCGGTTTCGTGCGCGCTGTTTCGGGGCGAAAGCTTCATTAGCCGCGTTCAGTTTTATTTTTAAATAGGTTTTGCGTAACGGCCACGATCAGACCTGATGTTAAGTGGCGAAGTAGCCCGTTACGTTAAGCCCAGTGGAGAGACTGACTCTCAAATTCATCTACCGGAACGTATCTATAGGTGTTTCTAGCAAAGCGGGCGTTCGGATTATGGAACATGTTATGGTTTCATCACAGTGTTTCTCTTTACTGAAAACTCAAGCTCATTGCAGAGATTCGATCTCGCATCCATTAATGCGGTGTTCGTACACTCTAACAACTAAGCTATCATCGCTTCAATGTTCGGTGATTCTTTATAAAGATAAAAACTTCTAGTTTCCCGTATCTAGCTGCCTGCCTCACGCCATGTCAATTACTATCATTACTAATATATATATATATCTCACCTGATCTTAAGTAATGATACGACCCAAGTTGGTAGACACGCTAAACCTGTAGAGGAACTGTCTCAAATGCAGCTGCCGGGACACACCTATTACAGTGGGTTAGTTTGTGTGTTTGTCACACTTTCACGCCTAAACCGCTGAATCGATTGTGATGAACTTTGGTATAGAGATAGATGGAACCTCGGAAACGGTGACACGCTACTTTATTTCGCGAAAAACTTATTGGGAAGGGGTTAAAGTAACGAATGAAATTTGTATGATTATCATTGCGTCATCCAATTTGACAAAATCAATATTAACACGACCGAAACCGCGAGTAAAGGTAGTAAATATGTAAATACATAATAGACTTAAATTGGCTTATGACGATATCTACCAACCTATCAGATCTATAGATTAGATTTTTTATATATAAGGTTTAGCGTTATGGCCATAATTTCAACTGATCGTAACTGACGATACGGCCCAAATTGGTAGACACGCTAAACCTGTGGAGGTACTGGCTCTCAAGTGCAACTGCCGGAACACACCTATTGATATTTGACGGCAGATTTTCTACTTGAGGATGGTAGCTAGCCAGGCGGGCATTAAAAAAAGCCCTACCACCATGCATGGTTGGTAGGCGTAGAGCACTACTAAGAACGAATTCTACGTTCACGCGCGGCCGACAGAAAATACACAGAGTCCGAGATTCAGGTAGTCATTTTGTTACAATTAGCTCACTGTAACATGTGAAAGAAACATAACAAAGGACAGTGCGATAGAGAAGAAAAAATACCGCTACGAGCTTTGAAACGACCTGAATGTAAACTGCAACGTAGTTATTTAAGCAGTCTCTTGAAAAAGGGCAAAAACGGACCAAAGTTATTCGATAAAAATTTTGCTTCACGCGAACGAAGTCGCGGACACGGCTAGTCTATATTAATATTATAAAGAGGAAAGATTTTTACTTTTGTTTGTAACGAATAAACGCAAAAACTATTGTACCGATATCAAAAATTCTTTCACAATTAGAATGCTTTGTTATCCCTTTTTTTATTTTTATAAGTGGGGAAATGCATTTATGCATCCTCTCCCAGTACCATAGGCTATAAGTTAGTTAAATAATTTTCAGTTCCAGGCGAAAGAAGTCGCTGGCACAGCCGGTATTAAATATACTGAAATGAAAAACTTGTGTTACTGAAGATACTTATTGCATTGATATGTATATAATAGGTTTTTTTTTCTATAAATCCTTAAATTAGAATGAATATTGTCCTAAGCCTTATGGACCGCCTAGAATTCTATATATCTATAAAACTGTCCATAAGTATCAAACAAATATACTACATAACAATAAGAAGAAAAAAATAGGGAAAATAAATTTAAATGTTATGCGATTATCCGATTCTTTCACTCCTGAACCGCTGAATCGTTTATGATGAATTTTCGCAAAACGCGAAAAACTTATTGGAAGTGCGGTAATAAGTGAATAAACTTAGTATTAAACTTTTTATTGCGTCACCCGCTTTGTATGACAAAATCGGCATTATCGTGAGCGAAGCCGCGGGTAAAAGTTAGTAAAACGTAGAGATTGCATTATATACGAACAGGGCATATATTATCTCAAAGGGCGTAACAAATTGTTGCATTAATTTAAAAGTCCCAAGGTACAAGTCAGGATTTGGAACACAGTCAAGTAAGTGTTTGTCAAGTAAGCAAACCACCACGTCGGCTGCCAAGGCTGTTCAAATTATGTAAAGGAAATACGGAAAATCAAAAACATGTTTGCGATACGAAACTAAGTGCTTCCGTTATGTGCATAGCCTGAATATTTTTGCGTGTATGTACTGAAAAGAGTCCTGTGTGCGACTTCGGACTTTTATAATACTTTATAGATTCAGCATTCGACCATAATCTCACCTGATGTTAAGTGACGATGTGGCTCAAGGTGATAGACAAAATAGATTACAATTGAGTCAAGCTAGTTATTGAATGATTTTCAGTTCCATGCAAACGAAGTCGCGGCGTTAACTGTTCCTTTATATAATAAACAATTTGGTCACCGTTATATAACAGCAATTTATTTGACCTTATACTTATGACATGCTTCTTTAACATAACATGCCATTCAACTTTAATATCGTTAAATATATATGTTGTTATATATATAACAAGAAAAGTAATCAATTTTCATAATTAAGAACATGCCCACGGGGTACTGTGAAATTTCCCTCATCGAAAACCATCGGCCGGACATAACGAAGGCGCTATTTAAGCCGAACGGTTTTCTCGTTCATTAATATAAAAAAAAGCTCGAAGCTTTCCTACGTTCACTCAGGGGAATGAAATTGGAAACACGGTGGTTGTTACTTAGCGAGCAAGTAACTTTGATTATAAAAACGTACCAATAGAATTGATTAGACAAATTGATTTCAATTTATCTGAAAGTAAGCATCAGTTTCGAAGCGCCGATGGCTCAGTTGTACGAACGCCGCGTCAATGGACGTGAGTTGGAAGCCTCGCACTCTCTGTGAAGGAAAACATCGTAAAGTAACCGTAGCATGGTGGTAGGGCTTGTTCTAATAACCAGTTGGATAGCTACCACCATCAAACTGAAAATCTGCCGTCATACACCTACAGGTGTGTTCCGGCAGTTACGTTTGAGAGCCAGTTCCTTTCACTTTGCTTAGAGTTTCCGCCATCTTGGGCTACTTAACATCGGATAAGATTATGGCCATAATGTTATATATATATAGTATAAGATAAAAGAGCGAAGTAGTACTCAGAAACAAACTCTAAATAATAGTTACTGTCGTTATAGTAGCCGTTCAAGTAACAGATGACGCAATTTTTGAATATTTATGACCCTCCTTCCCCCCTCCACATTTCTCTGTACTCTTCCCCTCTTCCTACGTTACGTAACATCCGTGGACGCCATTTTTACCTAAAAGTAACAGTAATGCTTTACATTTTTTTATATATAAATTCTTAAAATAAATAAATGCGATTAGAAATAGTCGTGTGATTCTCCGTAAAACAGAAACATACGAAATCGGGAAATTTTAATGTCCTACTTTTTTATTTCAATAAAAAAAAAACAATGTTATATAACACGTTGGTCGAAGCTCCCTCCCGCCCTTGTAACGCATCGTAACGCTTTACAAGACTACCCCTCTACCCGGAAATACGTTACGTAATACTTGAACGGCCCCTAAGCTGCAAACTTCGTGATATTACCGCCGAATAATGATACTAACACCGAAGTGCTGGGAGTTCGAGTCTCATGCAGGACATTTATTTTACAATTATTTGTACGATCAATAAATTAGTCGTAATTTGTTACTTAGTGTTCTTTAATTGTGTTTCCAAAGAACTTGACATCGGTTAAATTTCCCACATAGACAGATGTTACCAGAGAAAAAAAGAGATTTATATCGTTATATTTTCCCTGTTCGTATTTACCATGACCATATTTCCCGAGCCTCCGAGTTTACTGACATCGTTTTCCTTCCCCGTTGCGAGATAATCAATACAAAAGTATACTTACTTATGGGTTCGGTTACGACTCTACTTAGTTCAGTAAAATCACTGTATAAGCTACACGCATTTCCCAAGCCTTGTTAAATGTTTATATGCACCGTGGTAAGTCAGTCGACGGGATAATACACCTGTTCTGTTATTTATAAAAGTTTGTGATTATATTCTTGCATTTTGATTAAAAAATGTCCCACAGACACCTTTTTTTATTAACGTCGAACTTTAACATGTTATTGAAAAAATCATATACGATATCAGCCGCTGTAGCGAAAGCTGTGTAGTCTAGCGAAAACTTATGTCTTTTGACGCGAAGTCGTACACACTGTTACTGAGCTAATATCGCTTCAGTATACTCCAGTAACTATAGTAAACAGTGATATACGAATGAATATATATAAATAGACTGTTAAAAGCTTGATAAACTATAAAAAGACAAACTATTTAAAATTTTACACATTTGTACTTGTGGTTTATCGAAACTATTATTAAAAATTTCCATTTTAAATATACCGAATGAGCGAAACATGAAATCGATAAATCAAATGTACGCCTAACTCGTTCAATTATTTCCAATAAAATTTACATCATCCATCTAAATCCACATAAATCCATCTAGCTGACAATATTGCCCCTGTTTTGATGAGAATGTTTGTTGATTTTATTTATTAATGTGTAGTAAATCTTTACAATATATTTGAAATCATATACCTATATATAAATCATATATGTGAAGCGATGATAGCTCAGTGGTAGTGTGCACAACTTCGCGTCAAGGGACGTGGGTTCGAATCCAAGCACCTACAATGAGCTTGAGCTTTCGGTGAAGGAAAACATCGTGAGGAAACCATAGCATGATGGTAGGGCTTTTTTTAAGCCCGCCTGGCTAGCAACCACCCTCAAGTTGTAAACCTGCCGCCAAATACCAATAGGTGTGTTCCGGCAGCAGCACTTGAGAGCCAGTTCCTCTACAGGTTTAGCGTGTCTACCAACTTGGGCCGTATCGTCACTTAAGAGGTGAGATTATGGCCATAACGCTAAAACCTTAAGAATAATAAAAAAAAACAATTTATATTATAAAGCAACAGTTGCATTCTGATCGAAAAATACAAGCTTTTTTAACATCGTCTTCAATAACAGCAACCTACGTCAGTTCGAATTCAGAACTGCTTATGACAATTTTTTACCTACTTCATTTCCATATTTTACTCTTACATTAAATCTTTTAACCAATATTCCTCTATTCCAGATGTGGACAGCTCAGAACAGAAAGTATCTATAATGTTGAATGGAGAAGAATCAGAACTATACTTTGTCAACTGCACCAGCACAAAGGTAGAATAAGTAATATTAAAAATATATTTTTCAATCTATTCTTCTATGCGAATATTATAAGGAGGAAAGATTTGTATTTTTGTTTGTAACGTATAAACTAAAAGACTACTGGACCGATTTCAATAATTCTTTCACCATTAGAATGCTACATTAGCCCTGAGTAACATAGATTATTTAACATTTTTATTGTAATGAAAATTATTAAATAAAATTTTAGTTCCATGCGAAGCGTTGCGGCCACTATCTCATCTGATATTAAGTGACGTGCACAAGATGGTAAAAACGCTAAACCTACCAGAACACACCTGTAGGGATTTAACCCCAAATTGGTAGCTAACCAGGTGGGCATTAGAAAAAACTGCTATGCTATGGTTTCATAACGATGTTTTCCTTCACCGAAAACTTAGGCTCATTGCAGGGATTCGAACTCACGTACATTGACGTGGAATCTGTACACACTACCAACAGAACCATCGTCGCTTCGCTATATCGAAACACAGTTCAATTGATAATGGTTATGCAAAAGCGGCTGCAAATGCTAATTAACAATATAATTAGAGTTCGTTTGTTACGTATAAGTTTAACTTTCCGGAATATGGATAAAAAAAAGATGCCTCTTATTTCAAAAAATATCGTAACGGAAGAAAATTACTTCAAAAAGACAAGATCAGCATTTACGCAAATGAAACCGCGGGCAAAAATAGTTTCCTAATAAGCTTAAACTTGTGTTTGTACCGAACTTTACGATGCATGATAAAATTGTAGTGACGTAAGTACTTTAGGAGGTAATTAAGAAAGCTTACGATGTTCATCTAGCAAGCACTTATCAGTAATTTCCTTCAGCTGTACCTAAGATAAAATTCTCATTTTAAGGTTAAACGTTACCTACTATAACTTTATGTTTACTTCATTTAACATTACATCCCTATGTCAAGTTGTCCACTTCTACATACGCTTGTGCAAAAAGTAAAGGTGAAAAATTAAAAGTAAAAAACAAATGTATTAGTTAAAAAGGAAAAGTAAAAGTTACCATAAAACTAAATTCAAAGCGCTCTAAAACATGACCACTACTAAAATAAAACTAATATAACACTAATAAAACTACCAAGCATCCAAGAAAGTAATGCGTTAAAAAAAATTAAAACGATAATATCTCTAAGAGTTTTATTTTCCAAAAGTACAAAGTAATAATAAAGAAAAGTAGTTTTTGAAAATTAAATCATCAAAATGATGTCCTTGACGGTTATAATACTTTTCCAATCGGTCGTGAAAATTTTGGAAAACTTTTGTCAAAGTTTTTCTTGATATGTATTTAATTTTTTTTTTGATTATTCAGCTTTGATCAGCGATTTTGTAGGAATATTGAAGCACACGTTACCTTTAAGGTGTTCCCATAAAAAATATATATGTTGTGTTTCAAATGTATGTGAATACTAACAATTTTAACACGCTCTCATCACAACATCTACTTTAAAGATAAGTCGTCCATATTCTAAACGAGAATGTCATTCCATACATTTTTAACACGCAAGGGAATGTACAAAAAGACTAATTTACGAGGGGCTCAGTTATAATCATGGACAAGCTCTAACTGATATTACAAATTCGCAGGAAGAAATAGAGAGATCGGAACCACCTGATGCGTTCGTGATCATATATTCAGTGGTGGACAAAGCTTCGTTCCAGAAAGCTGAACAAGAACTCGCGCGGCTTATGGATTGCGATATGCTGAGGTCAAGGCCAGCTCTGTTGGTTGCCAACAAAATCGACCTGGCTAGGAGTCGTGCTGTATCTACACAAGGTAATGCATTTAAACCCATCATCTATTATACATATATAAATTTGCTCTGAAAAGATACATGAGGGGTGCGTAATAGAGCCCTTTTATTGGAAGGCCAAAGCACCATACCTGTGTATACCATGATATATTATTCAGCAACAGGTAAACATTTTTGAGAATGAGAGGACCTGGATAAGAAACGTAATCATCAGAAGATCAGACCATCTTTGGTCATATCTTACAATTATGTTGGTAGATTATTAACATGTCCAAAATGTATATCAAAGGGCAGAACAAACTTCGCCCTGAGTAATACCTTTGTATAGCTGTCAAGGAAATTTACAGTCAGGTTGTCAGGTTGACACTATCATATATTTGTTCTAAAAACTTAATGCGTTTAAACCTATTATTCGTCTACAATTAGACAAAAACAAATCAATCAGTAGCTTCCTACCTACGTTTTTCCAACTTATTTTTTTTTGTTAATAAATACGGACGAGCATTAATTTTATCGCCTAAGAAATATTCAATAACATTTATTTTTTTGACTGTAGTGTGAATTTTCTCAATTTTTTCGAACACTAGGAGTTTCACTAGTATTTATTAATCATATCAAGGTATTCATTTTGAGACACTTTATATTATATACATTATTTATATTATTTATATTATATACTCAGTATTAAAACAAAAGTGTTTTTATGTAGTCAGTATTTACTTAAATCCCACAAAACTGGCAATACGTCAATCATATATATATTTAGTGTTGAATAGAAATCAATTTAAGGGAAACGAAAGAGAAAATTACAAAATGACATAGAATATTAAAAAACGGATTACCACATCACAACTTAAATTTATATCTGACAGTATCACACGTTTTTCCATCTTCTTACGTAATTTTCAACATTCTAAAGCCAGCAAGCAATCGGACAAACTGACTTTCTTATTCATGGCATAGATTTTCATTAGCTTTTACGGTCCGTTGTCAAAACGGGAAATGTAGTAGATTTTCATGTTCAATGGAAAGCTTTATTATGTAATAACTCTTCAGAGGCTATAAACGTGGTTGTAACTGTAGATTTTTCCCTGAAAACCAGTGCTGCAGTTTTCGTTGCGTGAGCATATGTAACTGAGCTCAGAGTCTTGTTTCAGTTATAATTATGGTTGAAATGTATATGATATAAACTAATATAATATGTGCTGTGTATATGGTGGAAATACACAACTTCTGTTTTTCTAGATTTGGTTTAAACAGGTTCGAAGTCTGAAGTTTTAAATGATGTAACTTTAAGGCATTTTTTGAAACCAGCCATAAAGCACTCCATTTATATTTCAGTAACGGAATATAAGCATATTCTGTCATGGCTATATCTTGTTAGAACGAAATGAATTCATCCTCTCCTCAATTTTTCGCATCGTCTTTTTGTATTTGGTTAAGTGTATTCGATAGGTGACTTCTAAATCTCAAAATTACTGCATGATATTCGCCTATAACTAACTATATTGAACAATATACTCGATACCTGGTATATGTAATATCTTAGTTTGGAATACTCACTTGAGTGTCTCTCTGTGACATAGTCTATTATACCGAATTTTAACTCTATTGCTATTATATTCGTCAATATTTCTAAAGAGCTCGTTATATGACAAACAAAGTGGTAATCGAGGAGTCAAATATCTTTCTCTCACACTGCCCTATATCTTTGTTTCAACTGGCTTCATCCCAGTTTACTGTTTTTTTTTTTTTTTTTTTTTTTTTTTTTATATATATATATTATCTGCGAACTCTGGCACTGCGTACTCTATTAGCTTTACAACAGTAGCTAGGCATTACACTAAACACTAAAAAGTAAAAGAGTTTCTTTGTTTTTTTTTTCACTTCTATAGTTGCGCTGTGGTTGGGGTTTGGGCAATTATAGCTTAGTGTGACCCTTTGGTTATCGTGTTTATTTACATATATTTGTTTCACTGCTGTTAAAGGTCAACATGTATACAAACCACCATCCGTAATATATACTTTCATACGAATCAATACCAGTGTATAAATCATTTGCCGTAATGGTATCTAGAATCATTAATATGATATTTTGATTTCTAGAACGAAAAATCTAAATTCGAGACAGGGAATTGTGGATAACTAACACCACACAGTTAATATGGAACTTTACAGAACTCTATACGTTCTTAAATTAAAAATGATAATCTCAGCAAATATCTTCATCCCAGTAGTCAATAATTCATCCACAGTATGATAGTATAATATGTACCATACCATACTAGTCCATAAAAAACGATTTCCACTCAAAATCACTCACAGAAGTGAAAACATCATTGAAGTGTAAATACTTTTCTTCTATATTTATATGTTAATGTCATCGCCGAGCGAGTACAACAATGACGTGATGTCCGTATTAATCTTTCTCCTTAGTCTACTTGAGTCCTCTTTACCCGAAAGAGTGTCACATAGCCGAGCGTGACGGCTCAGTTTCATTCAATACCCACAAAATAACGTATACAACCCGCCTAAAGGATTGCTCACTGCAAAAACTTTTTGTCTTCACCACAGCATAAAAAATTTTTACAACAGAATTAAACAGAGTGATACTACTTATATGTCAATGTACATATGTATTACGCAAGGCTCTGAAACAGACAAAAGACCGCTGAATAATGTATAACGAGTAGGCATTTCACGTCTTGGCGAATGTATATTTCATACAGCACCTTTTAGACGAATTACCTGACGAAACAATGAAAATATATTTCAAATTGGCCCCAATGCAAATGTTCGAACGATGAATATACTGAAAATTACAGTGTACAAGTGTTAAGAGTTTGCATGCTGATAGACTGAGCGTTTAGTGACAGAAAACATAGTGATGAAGCTGTGACATTAGCAGAACTTTTCCTAATCTCCATCTGAATAGCTACCACCCTCACGTTGAGTTTTTTTTATGGTAGCTCGGCAAAGTGACTGCACTGTACCTGATGTTAAGCACAGACCAAAAACAGCAGCGACCATCGAGAGAACGACAATCCATCGCCAATCGCTACTGTCAATTGCCGGCCTGCAATTTGCTACCAAATATCTATAGGTGTGTTCCAGCAGTTGCACTTGAGAGCCTCTCCCTCCACTAAGCTGAACGAGTTCACCATCTTCACGTTCTCAGGTGATATTGTAGCCGTAACGTTATACTTAAGTTAAAACGTATACGTTATACGTTAAGTGTAAAATTAATAATACGAGGTGTACTTGACGTGATTCACAACATATGAGCAACGTAAAATCTAATAGAATTGCCCACGAGAAACCATATCGAATTAGTGTCTGATTACTTCAGCCTATCCGGTAAACGTGGTGACCATAATAAGGTCGAGATTAATTAGGGACCAAGGGAGTTCCGACTCCAATTTTGCGGGTCGGGATTACAGAATTTTTTTCGGTCACATAAAGACAAAAATATATATATTAGACGAGTAGAATGTTGTTTCGGGTGAATTTTTTTCAATTTATTTCCTTCGTTCCACTGAAACAATGTAGGTTCCGTTGGACCTTTTTTATTTTATACATTATACATTTGGTTATAATCTCATCTGATCTGAAATTATTGCATGGTGGTAGAGCTTTTTCTAATGCCCGCCTGGCTAGCTACCATCCTCAAGTTAAAATTTACCGTCAAATACCCAGTTCCTTATATGGAAAGCCAATTTTACCGTTTGCAAAAAATATTATCGACTAAACTCTAATTTATTATTATATTTCACATGTATTTATGTATAGTTTATTATTATTTACATTTATTCATATCAACAATACTTTATTCTAAATTGCACCATTGTAAGATGTTCGACTTTGGAGTAGCACAATCAATCATCGTCACTTAACATCAGGTGAGATTGTAGACATAACTAACAATGCTCACTAAGACAAACTCACGAGAACCCAGCACTTCCATTTGTTACACGAGACTAAGAACCGATTTCGCAATATTTTTAGTCTTCAACGAGGTAAATAGATACTTATTAACATGTAAAAAAAAATTACGTGTCCCTACAAAACTTCGTTATTTCGTTTCGTTAACTATAAACAACGTATTTAGATCTTCATGCGCAATAGTTACCTGTTGTTTACTTATCTAACTAAAAGAAACTAAATGGACTAGGGATGGCGATATGCGATTGATTAATCGAAAAATCTGTTTTTAACCGTTTCACAGCTGTGAATCGATTCAGGTAATCGATAAATAAACGCTGCATTATTGATCGTAAGGTTTACTGCAGCATCTAACTGAATAAGCGGCCATTGTTAGTAAAAGTCGATAATGTATTTGTGTTTGTTTTTTTATAACTGTTATTTATTTACCAACGATAAATTTCTTCTTTCTTTCTTTTTATTCTTTCTATTGCATATTTATATTATAAGACATTATTTACATATATTTATATATTTTACCCAACACATATATAGAAATGATAATTTTTCACATATATTGAATGATAAAATCTATTTTTGTAGTTTGTTTTTTCTATGATTAGTTTTTTTATCAAAAGTATAGCGCAAAAAGGGAATCAAGTTAAAATTATTATTTTATGAAGCGAACTTTAGCATCACGATTTATTTGTTAATCGATTAATTTAGTTTCGATTCGTATCGATCCTTTCAGATAAATCGTCAACCCATTTGTAATAGATCCCAGATTAAAAACTAGAAAGTTTGTTTCAACAACCGCTCTTAAAAACCGATCGGCCCAGAGTTCTAACATATTACCATTTTGTCTGATATTCCCATTTAACAGGTAAGTACGTAGGTAAAACGCTAAATATTTACTAAAGCTAAATGTTTTATAGTCATCAAAGCTGGCACGGCAGATCTTGTCTACCCTTCCCAGTAATTAGTAAGGCAACCGTAACTTCATCTGTCGTATACAGAAAACCACCTCTTTTGTTGGGAGTTAGCCTCTGAGAAACTAATAGCCTATGATCCACACGGACGACACCAAGACTGACCTCTGAGGAACCTCATCGGTAGTGGATTTACCGGTAAGCAGAGTAGGCCGCAGCTTAGGGCAGCAAATTTGTTTTTTTTTTTTTTCAGAAACTGAAATGTTTCATACCTACATATATACCTATATGTTGCTATATATTACGATATGATTAACCACCAAGTATCTAAGTGTCTAATATCGATTGTTCTACAATTTACGTAGTCCTATGTGGACTCTAATTCTATAGGTAGCTAAGCAAAATTTGAATAGCCTACGAGCGGCAAAAGTGTAAATCTCCCGCTGAACCTCGTACTCTATCCAGCAACAGACCACAAGGCTATGACTGTCCAAGTAATATATAAAACATTAAATTATCATACGCATTTTCTTTTCATTCAAACGAATTTATCAAATTTCAAACAAAGCCATTATCGCTTCTAAGCAACACTGGTCCCGGTGAGTGCACATTCAAAACTAAATATCCCAAAATTGGCATTTTATGCTTTGTAAGTTTAGCGTTATGGCTACCATCTCATCTGATGTTAAGTGTCGATGTTGTCCAACATGATGGGACACGAAACCCAGTGGAAGGACTTGGTCTCAAGAGCAACTGCCGGAACTCATCTATAGCATGGTGGTGGGGCTTTTTCTATTGCCCGCCTGGGTAGCTACCACGCTTAAGTTGTTGTAAACCTGCCGCCAAATACTAATAGATGTGTTCCGGCAGCTGCAGTAGAGAGTCAGTTCCTCCACAGGTTTAGCGTGTCTACCAACTTGGGCCGTATCGTCACAGAAGATTAGGTGAGATTATGACCATAATGCTAAACCTTAAGTATAAAAAAAGGTATTTATTGCAAAATTTTCAATTTGAATCGTAACTAGCCAGTTATACCATGCTATGATTTCATCTCGATGTTTTCCTTCAACGAAAGTATACGTACATTGCAGGAATTTGAACTCAAAGTCAACTGACGCTTCATGAACTGAACTAAATAAACGAATTTGTCCACAGACGGTAAATGCCTCGCGTGCACGTACAAGGCGAAGTTCATCGAAGTCTCTGTCGGGATAAACCACAACGTGGACGAGCTTCTCGTCGGTGTATTGAATCAAATACGACTGAAGAAGCAACAGTATTCAGCGGACGGCGGTAGGGAATCTTCCCCCGCGCACTGGTACAAATCCCGTGGCGTCGTCCGGGCGAGTATGAAGGCCAGGCAGATGTTCACGTGGATCTTCGGTAAAGAGGATTCCAAATTCAAAAACTGTGAGAACTTGAACGTCCTGTGAGCCGAGAACGACGGACCCGTGTTCGTCTAAACGCTGACATACTTTTGTGATGAATGTTAAACGGTGAAATGGTTGTACGGCTAATATTTGAATTCGTATTTCGAACGGTTTTGTGTTACCAATTAATAAAAAAGGGTAGTCTTGTGCAGTTGCGTAAATAAATGTTTTTGTTTTTAATTTTTAATTATACATGAGTAAATAAGTTTGTATGGAAGACATATCAGATTCAATTTATACTGTAATGGTAAACGAAACAAAACAAATTGTAAGAATTGTTTTGCTATTTTAAATTCAGTGTATTTTAAATAAAAATATATCCTGTCACTTTGGAATTACCTAAAAATGTTAACTAAGAAAAGTTGACCAACTGACATGAAATGAAAAAAGCATTTTTAATCTCCTTTTTTAATTACTTACGCTTTTTTATTTAAGGCGATGCTAACAGTCCTTTGCGCCAAATTAAAAGTATTTCAACTTCTGTAGTATGTAATCGTTATGTGCCAATTTTTGAGAGAATTTAATATATTTAGATAAGTTCGTTACGTAAGTTAGTTAAGTGATTTATTAATTATATATCAGTATTTTAACGTGTATAAAACTATCATTTATTCCGTTCTATTTTCTAGAGATACCCGAAAAATATATATTTTTATTAAATACAAAAATTGTAAAACTTTCTTTTTTATAGATACCTCTTTTAATCTTTGTGGCGATATTTTCATGTTTTAAACTTTTTATCTATATTTTTTATGATTCTATTTTTATTTTTACACGTTTAATGACTAATTACCTTTTATCTCTTGTTACTTGATAATATAAAAGATAACTTGTATTCTATTAATGTTACCCATTTTATTTATTGCTATCTCATATAATAATGTATAGATCAGCAATAAAATAATTATTGAAAGAGTTTTCAAAGGACATTTCTGCTATACATAGTGTTAACCACAAACATATATTACCTGAAAGTCGTAGATTATGAAGTAATTAATATATCATTTGTTTATAAGAGGAAATGCGGTCGGGAATACCTATTGATGAATAGGTTTTAACTGAAATCGATTGTTATCGTGCTACATTCGGCTGATTGAATAGAGCATAAGATAGTCTATGGACTTATTACATTATTTTTTGTCAACATGATGAATGTATTCACGCATATCTTTTCGTAATACAACAGGCGGGTACATGTAGGGCGTATGAGTCTCATCGAATACGAAGCACGTGAAATAACCACTATAAATAAAAGTCTCCAGGACCACTCACATTCCTCGTTATTGCTAGTAACCAGGGCTTTCTTTCGCAGTACTTCTGGTCTCTAGTAAGAAAAACTGATTATAAGTATATAAAATTGATAAAACATTATTTTTTCAGGCTTAGCATTATGACTGTAATTTCAGCTGATCTTAAATTACGATACGGCCTATGTTGATAGATATGCTTAATCTGTGGAGGCACTGGCTCTCAAGTGCAGCTGCCAGAACACAGCTATTGGTATTTGGCGGCAGATTTTCAACTTACGGGTGGTTACTAGCTAGGCGGGCATTAGAAAAAGCCCTACAACCGTGCTATGGTTTCCTCACGATGCTTTCCTTCACTGAAAAGGCAGGCTCATTGTAGGTGGATTCGAACTCACGCGTCTTGACGCAGAGTCCGTTCATACTACCACTGCGCTATCATCACTTCTTCTAATCTCTAGTAAGAAAAAAATTATTATAAGTATTGAAAATAAATTAAAGTCTTAACTTCGTACTCAAAGCATTAAGGATATAGGGATATCATTATCCAAATTTAGAACGATTTTAATACAGTTTCCCATCAACTATATATACATATATGTGGATGATAAGAATCTATACTCAAGTAGGTCTCGACTACCATTTTTCCTATAATCACCGAAATGTAACCATGCTATTTTAGTAGTTCTAAAATGCTTCTAGTTCTTATAATAACATATACAAAAAGTGTCAGACATCGATTGTGTAGCATAAGATTTATTCAACTATACCGAATTATAACAAGGGAATATGTTTCTATCAACTATACGCCGCCCGCATTTCCTTTTAATAATGTCGATTGAATATTCTTAACACCGTAGTAAACTGAAAATATACTCTCTTATTTTAAGATAATTATGTTATTATCATAACAAACAATTATTAGGAATAATTTTATAATTTGAATATATGGAATACTATTAAACTGTGTACTTTTTTAAATTAATAATAAAATGAATATTGAATTCAAACGAAACCATAAAATATAGAAAGGTCCCCAAAAATCAAATGTAATTTAAAAGCAAATATTAAAAAATAATCAAAACTAATTATAAAAAGTTCATGATTTTACAAAAACAAAGTCTAGTTTCTTGCTTAGATATTTAAATAGAAAATGAGTTTTTAGATGACGAATAATTAATCAATAACGACTAGTGCATTACTGGAATCTTTTTTTATGTTGTAAAAATAGTGGAACTTATTTTTATTATTCTGGCAACCTTCCGACGAACTGTCAGTCACCAAGCTGTCTAAGACAAATTTAAATGCGTCTATTTTTTATTACTTGTAATCAACATATTGTATTTAAATAAATTTTACAGTTTAAATTCGCAAATATTTATTATTATTAAAAAAGATTACGTTATCGAAAGAAATTTTTAAAGCTAATTATTAACCATAATATTAGCTGTTTGTGTGAGGATAAATGGCAGCGACAATTACAACACTTTATTGTAAATAACTGTATACTATAATTCGAATAACATTTACAAGTAACACCATTCAGGGTCCATTGATTCCTTCCTAGCGTATAAAGAATACCAATTTACCTTAGTATTTAACGTATGACGGATTATTCGTAGACATTTAAAATTAAATTTGCACCCATGTGTCATAAACACTGCACAGTGAATGAAACAAACTTTAAACTTTCATATTTTATGCACACGTAATATTTCCAACCGGATTTAATAAGATTAGGCGTCGATCAGGCGTGTTTACTAAACCCGAAGCGAAAGGCATTATTATATCTTCCATAAATTTACGATAATAGCATTCTTTTTAGGAGTCATAAAATGTGTTATAACTAAACATAGTTCCACAGTATATAAATATATTTATGAAAATTTATATTAAGTATGAAGTCCTGATGACCACATTTATATTAAGGGTGGAGTAGTAAAAGATTCTTTCCTTATGTAATACATAATATCTACATATTTGAACCAATATGTATTAAAGAAACTTTCATGTCTTATATACATACTGGCTGTGTCTGCGACATCTTTCGCGTGGAACCATAAATTTTTGCATCATTGTAGTCCGTTGACGTTGCACGGTTCAGTACCGGGTTACCCCGCTGTCATCGCGCGGTTCGGCCGATAAGGTCGTCTTCGGAACACTCAACTTAACCAGTTAGGACCTCATAGTTAGCGAATGTTTGTTTGTTTTTTCGGCAGCAGCTCAAGCCGAGGTTCGGCCACTTTGGCACCCTTGCGCCCGTTACCAAGGGGCTGAGGGCCCTCAGCACTCGCCCCAAAAAGTTCGGTGAACCTGTCAAAGCCCTTATGGCTTACAACGATGTCAGGTCGAAAGAAAAACCCTGCAAAAATATAATATGAAGGAAAAGGTTTTAAACTTGTAAAAATAAATGTATAAATACATATAAATTTGCATATATGTACAAATTAAAATATTATATTAATAAAATTATTATTATTTTATAACGACCTTATTTCAACAACTAAGCTTGTTAATTCATAGAAAAATATATATAGCTTCGATTCAGATAAATACAGGTAAACAGGTATCTGATTTTCTTGTATATTTAAAGCTCTCGGTAACTTCCCCTATAGCCAAGTTGTTCTTGTTTAACAATTGTTAACATAAAAGAATATACAGGATGACATTCTAGACGCTAAATCGACGACATATCTTAACAATAAAACCCACATACATGTTAAACGCAATATTGATGTTTTTTCAAGGCTATTAGTAAATATGCGTTTATACGTTCTGATCACGGGATTCAAAGTTGAAAGATATAATCGATGTAGTGTTTAGAATGTCACCCCGTAAATTTTTGCTATCCCTTTACGCTATTGACCGTAGAAAAAAGGCACCATGGCTGGTATTTACTTAAAAAAAAAGGGCATAATATATGTAATGTAATATTTAGAATAATTATATAATATTTTAAATTAAATAATATCTCATATTAATCACCAATACCTTATATCAAGTCATATATCATACTTAAGTAGATTTCTTTATAACATTTATTATAATATATCTATTAATATTGAATATGTACATAATAAAGGCAAATGCACCTAAGGATTTGATGTTGTATTTAGATGTAGCTAGATTACGAATTTACACTTAATGATATTAATTTTTATAACTTTTTAAATAAAAGCAATTCGTGACTCTATTTAACTGTGAAATATTACAGCTAGATATAGCCATAAATAATGCGTTAAAGGCGTTCATGATAACTTTAAAACAATTAGCATATATAATACAAAATATATTAAATTCTAAACCTAAAAATTAAAAACTTTTATACAATAAATGTTTAAAAAATCCTGATAGAAATACTTTTTGTCTTTGTTATAATTAAAAAGTATAATTAAAATTGAATATACTGAAAATATTATTATGACTTTAGAAGTCAGTCGTAAAACTAAGGTGGCACAAAACGACTGACATGAATTGATTTCTTCCAAATAAACCTACAATGGACTTACTGAAATTTTCGTAATAATAATTAATACGAAAGTTTTAATTATGATTCGAACAGTGCCTTTTTATTATATAACAAAAAAAATAATAATATACCTGTGCTCTTTTTGTTAGTTGGTTATGTATGAATTAAGTGTAATGAAATGTATCTTATATTGTTATAGTTGGAATAAATATACTTTACTTCATAAAGAATATCGTGTAATCCTTTATAATCAATGTATATGAACTAATAAATCAGACACGAAAAGTAAACGCAATTTCCATTGCTACAAATCAATCATACAAAATGTATCGTTATTATTATAATGTATATGTCAATATTTAACGGGTTAACTCTAAAACGTGTATTTGTCACAGTTGACATTTGCATAATTTGGCTGCAGGTTAGGTCATAAATCATATTTTGCATAGTAATATGCATGTGCAAACAGTACACTATCTATAACAAACTGGCCAGAGCAAATGAGTCATTCGTGACCTAAATCACGTTCATTCATCTGTAAATCTGGCAACGCGTAACTTCCAATCCTTGCGTATTTGGATAATCAAGTTGGAATTTGTAAGTAATATACATATGATATGTTGAACTATTGAACATTATACATATTCCAATCAACACCAACAATGTGAAGAAAGTCGCACATATTGAATACTTCGTTACAAATTTAAATGATGATTCTGCTGGTAATGATTCGGAAAATGACTCTTTTAACGTTACTAAGAAATTATTATAAGTTGCCATAATATCTATAAGTGCAAGAAATCGAGATATTTGCTCTAGTCAGACGTTTTATTATCACAGATGCAACTAAATGTTGTCCTTCATATAATAACTTTTACCACTTGTAGTACAATCTATGGGAGAGTTTTGAAATACCGATCCGCAACCTTTATGTGTGACGCTCGTTCGGGAAAAGTCGTCTCGAAGTAACTGATGTTTAAATTATGTCGTATGGTTTTGAGTACACACGACTTATTTTTCATATACAGTGATATTGTTAGCACACCGTACATCAGAATAAGATACACAATACACAACTAGAATCAGATAATAAAAAACAATTTTTCCCAGTCAGAATTTATCTTTCACGTGTCGGTATGGTAAACAAAGTTTACCTTTTAATATGTCAGCTTATTGAATATAGAGAATAGATAGGTGAAAATGATAATCAATACATTTTTAATCTCTTATTACTATTCCAATCCAAATGTATACATTGTAACTAATTTTATTTACGTAATAAATAAAACCAACATGTATGTACTTCTATTTTTTCTATATTGTAAGTGTGATTAATATCGCTATAGTTACGATAAATTTGTACGTGTGTGTGTGTGAGTTTATTTAATTGTAAGTAAAAAATATATATAAATCAATTCTTAAATTTGTTATAGATAACGGTTTTGTATTGTAAATAGAAAACGATAATGAAAACAAATTATGCATTTTGCAGAATGTATGAGCTTCAGTGTATTAAGTGACACATGCGTATATAAGTATCACGTTTGAGGTAGACATTTAAAAAAGTGTAAATACGGCCGTTTATAATGTTATGGCCGCACCCGCAGCTGGGTTTGCGATTTAGGCTACAAATGAGATAGATACGAGTATGACTAAAGATATATATACGTAACATAACATACGATGTATGTATGTACGTAAATATATATTTTTTGTCGACCTGCTATTATAAAATAATAGAAATCAAAGTACATACTTGTGAACGTAGATGGCGGATTCTTGGCATTTCTGTTTAAAACCAACGCTGTTTGTTGGTTTCTCTAACACTCTACTAACAAACCAAGGTCTAAATGTTACTATCGTATCTTAATTATTTAGTTGTTTTACGATCGCAGTTGTAGGTTTAGATAATACCTTTACCTATGTTCTGTTTGACATTTATCCGACCTCAAGGCACAGTCAAACTACTGAACCTAGAAACATGAAATCTAGACTATACGTCCTTTTTGTAACGTAGGGGCTAATTAAGAAACGATTTTTAAAGTTTAACACTGAAAGCCATAAATAGAGGTACCATTCGTATGAAGCAGAAAAAAAAATCTTCACCTATTGACTTGAAATTCAGCAAAAGGACTCCATAATAAAAATAAATAAACACATGTTTCAAAGTGGATGAAAGATTTTATTAAAACTTCTATTGAGATACCTCCAAAACTAGCAGATCTACTGACTTCAAATCTTCCATAGATACACATTTCTCTCATGACTTAGACACCCACTGAGCAGGCATATTACGATCACAAGTTATTGACGGGAATAACGCGAACAAAGTCGTAGGGCACCCGCTACTCTCATATAATCGAACTAGCTATACCCGCGGCTTCAGCAACAATTTTTTTTATCGTGGAACCTTGTTTTAAAGAAGTAGCCCAAGTTACTTCTTGTAACATCAGCTATCTACCAGTAAAAGTCTCACCAAAATCGATCGAGCCGTATAACTATAACGTAGTATACTAAAACCTATTTTTACATTACAAACAGACACTTCAATTTTATTTAGTTGTATAGATGTACATCACAAACGCGATACTGCTGTATGTATGGGCATTTTATATCGTAATAATAAAATATATCATATTATATTAAATTAATTAAGCGTTTATTGTAAATATTATATTGTATTGATTGACAATAAATTTGATTACTACATGTGGCTATTTGTTATTTTATTTGATAATTTTACATCTCTGTCCCAAACAAAAATGTCTTTTCCTAGAATCATTAGTATAAAAAGAAAACTAAAAAAAAATAGTGGCTGATATTCTAAACTCTAAATCTACGACATATCTCTAAACAAAATACCATGATGAGATTACGTTCTACGACTTTTACGAACAAAAAGACAGACTGGCAAGAAAAATGCGAGTGTCGTGGAACACTCGGTTAGAACAAATTTCCTTGCCTAGTATATTATTATTAGTAAACAGGATTAACGTATTGTATTAAATTAAAACAAATAAATGAATTACTGACGTCTGAGAGCAATTAAATGAAACGCAGAGAGATAACTAATTAATGGAAGGAATGTTTGGAAATTTAATATTAAAAAAAAAAAAACAAGTTGTGAAAATAAACATTTTATTGTTCGTCGTTTAAATCATTCAAATACATATATTACGTTACGAAACAGCTGACGTGCATGCCGTGTACAAACTATACCTGCGCAGCCGTTGGGAACTTACTGGTTGTCTTGAACCAATAAGAGCGCACCTATGAATGGGCACAGCCAATAGCATACGAGCTATGCATAACCGTCTACAGTATGGAAATAGAGTACAATATAGAACACACTAAAGAAAGGGCTGTAATGAAAAATCTTACATTTTGATTTGTCTTGCCTCCATACGTACTGTTCGATAAAGAAGTTCATTCCAAATAATGGTGTGTGCAAATAAAGTGAAAATTTCATTACGGCGAGATCAATACATGATATAATGCGAGATATAACGTATTAAATAAAAGTTATTGGCACGGCACATACGATGTTTATGTCCATACTGATGCGTCATGCTGTCTCACTGAGAACATCTATAGATCACAGCAAATAGCATACGCGTTATGGATAACCTTCTACACTATAATACTATAGTGCAATATAAAACACACTAAAGTAAGCGTCATGACGGAAAAAATCTTACATTTTGATTTGTCTAATCTCCATCCTAACCGTGCAATAAGGATCTTAGTCCCAATTAAAAAAAAACAGCTCTACGTTGATAACATTCCGGTTACAGATTTACAAGTATAACATTAGTCAACTAATAGTTTACCTATGCGATCGTGTGAACTATAAAATAGTATTCAAGTATCCTAGAATTTAATCTGTGACACGCTTGCTTGCTTATCTTTTTTTTTATACTTAAGGTTTAGCATTATGGCCATAATCTCACCTGATCTTAAGTGACGATACGACCCAAGTTGGTAGACACGCTAAAACCTGTGGAGGAACTGGCTCTCAAGCGCAGCTGCCGTAACACACCTATTGGTATTTGGCGGCAGGTTTACAACTTGAGGGTGGTAGCTACCCAGGCGGACATTAGAAAAAGCCCTACAACAATGCTATGGTTTCCTTACGATGTTTTCCTTCACCGAAAGCTTAAGCTCATTGTAGGTGCTTGGATTCGAACTCACGTCCCTTGACGCGAAGTCGTACACACTACCACTGAGCTATCATCGCTTCGAATCATTTACTCATGACCAAGTTGTCTTTTAACCATTGCTAACATAAACAAATGCGCAATAGCCTATTGACGTGTATTGCGTAAGCAGAATTTTAGTAATTTCTGCTCGCTATCAGCAAAGATGTTAGATTAATACAAAACATAACTAATTTTTACTAAGTTTTTATTTTTTTTTTGTCTATCTGTTCGGGAGAAATTCTCTAATTGATTTTAAACTAAATTCCCGATAAACTAGATAACTGAAAATTATACCATAGCTCAGTAGTGGATGACAATGGATGAAAATGTGAAAAATTAATATGTTTTTTTTTGCATATAAAAAAATATAATCAATTTATAACTAACTTCTCGACTAACTCAGCTATATACTTGCATATAGCTCAGATCTAACAGACAGATTCACAGAATATATCAAAATTTCATTCACAGAACCCTAAAAAACAGATAATAGTTAAAAAATATTAAAAAAAAAACATATTTTTATAACGTACTATAATATAGGAAATAAAAGATTTGGAACGAAAAACACGGAGCGCACTTTTATAATTATGTATAGTTTTTAAATTTTAGTCCGTGATAAAAACATGATACATTTTTTTAATAATTAACTTATTTTAAATTAATAAAATTCTAATAATTTTAACACAAGTACCTACAACAAAGTGCCGTGTTAATACACTTTACAATTTTTATGTATGTATTATTAATCTGTAGAAAACTTGGTACCGCTTTCTCTTCTCTGTACACGTCACTTTGTGTAAAGTACTTGTGTTAAGTTTAATTAATTTAAACTAGCTGACCTGGAGAAGTTCGTATTACCTAAAACTAATTATCTATATTCTCGCTAAAACTCAAAAATGGTTTGACCGATTTGTTTTTTTTTTTTTACATTTTCTTGCGTTATTTATGGACAAGCGCCGCTGGCCCTGCGGCCGGTACCGTCGCAACCGGTATGTCCCTGCATTTTAAATCAGTAATGTCTTCGAAAATTTTCAAAATATTCATTTAAATTACATGTTGTAAAGGGCCATATAGATCTATATTAAATGCACAATGTAGTTAAGGTACTTAATTGGATAAAAATTAATGCTGTATTGCTTTAAATCGCTTCGTAAATAAGCCATTATTTCTCGTAAAAAGTAAAGGATAAAAAATGGTTATTGTGGGTTAACCCTAATAGATAGACATATACCATCGCGGACTTTTTCGTAGACCTTTTTAAAGTACATTAAATTGATCTATCTCATAGGGTTCAGCCAGCGTTTGCAATGTAAGCGCAAATAAATGTGTTTATTTACGACATCGCATTAGAAACCTCTAAAATTATCAGTGTTTCTCAATTATATTATGCATTTAATATACATGTAAAGATGTACGATACTCTAGTACATTATTTTCATCTATCTCATAGGGTTCAGCCTACATATGCAATGTAAGCGCAAATAAATGTGTTTATTTACGACATCGCATTAGAAACCTCTAAAATTATCAGTGTTTCTCAATTATATTATGCATTTAATATACATGTAAAGATGTACGATACTCTAGTACATTATTTTCATCTATATCATAGGGTTCAGCCTACATTTGCAATGTAGGCGAAAATAAATGTGTTTATTTACGGCATCACATAAGAAACCTCTAAAATTATCAGTGTTTCTCTACTACATTTAAACCTTCCACTTAAATCACTTTACCTACTATAAAATTCGCATCAAAATCCGTTACCTAGTTTCAAAGATCTGACGACTCCCCCCCTTTTGATGCTCACGTAATATTCAAATGGCTCGAAATCACTTTGATATATGTCCTCCCACATATTTTCGTTGTTAGCAATTGTTAAGACAACTTGGCAAGAGGCGCAGTTACACTGAACTGTTACAAGAACATTTATCATACAGCCTATAAGACAAACGATAATTAGCTGATAAACCTAAATATGCATTATCGTTTTTGTAATCAAAGTGTTACGTTAAATATGCATTTTTTTATAGTTAAGGTTTAGGGTTATGGCCATAATCTCACCTGATATTAAGTGATGATACGGCCCAAGTTGGTAGACTCGCTAAACCTGTGCAGGAACTGGCTCTCAAGTGCAGCTGTCGGAACACACCTATTAGTATTTGGCGGCACATTTTCAACCTGAGAGTGATTACTAGCCAAGCGGGCATCAGAAAAAGCCCTACCACCATGCTATGGTTTCCTCGCGATGTTTTCCTTCACCGAAAGCTCAAGCTCATTGTAGGCGGTTGGATTCGAACTCACGTATCTGAAGCGAGGTCGTACACACTACCACTGAGCTATTATCGCTTCAATATACGCAACCATAACACAATGCCATATGCAATTTCACGCAATGAAATATCCTTCATCGTTATAATAATGTTATCTGAATACAAATGTAAACACCACCTGAGCAAATTCTAGACAACGCATATAATTATAAATTCACAAATATACCAACCAACACGCCACGGTATCCTAATCATTTGATATTCTATCTCAAAGAGAATTGCTAAACCGCCTCACAATCAGCCACCGGATGGACCTTGATGAATATTTCATTCGTATAATGTAACCATGGATTACGTATAAATCAGTACCCGCCACTTTTAAACTCAAAGATACAATAGAATCCGCTATTTGGCAAACTGACTTTATCAAAAACTGTCTGTCCTTATAGACAACACGAAAGAAGTGAAGTGAAGAGAAGTTAAAAGCGATGATAGCTCAGTGGCAGTTTATACGACTTCACGTCAAGAGACGTGAGTTCCAATACACTCCGCCTATAATGAGCTTGAGCTTTCGGTGACGGAAAGCATCGTGAGAAAACCATATAATGGTGGTAGGGCTTTTTCTAATACCCGCCTGGCTAGCTACCACCTTGAAGTTGAAAAGTGAAGTTCCTGCAGTTGCACTTGAGAGCCAGTTCCTCTACAGGTCTAGCCAGTCTGCCAACCTGGGTTGTATCGTCGCTTAAGATGAGGTGAGATTATGGCCAAAACCTAAAACCTCAAATATAAAAAAAAAAAACTTTTTTTTCTCTCGCTCCCTTACTCGCCTCGAGCCTGCTTTACCTGAACGAGCGTCACGCAAAAAGGCTGCTGATTAAAACTTCAAAGTCCTCCCATAACAAGTTTCACTTCAAAAACATATACAAACTAATGTAACAAATGCGAAAGTGATTTTATTACGCTCTCACGCCTTAGCTACCCAATCAATCATGAAATTTTGCATTCATACAGACACAGAGCACAGAAAAAAATATATACTACTTGTTAACGCGTATTCATAGTTGTCATTTTTTTAAATTGCTTCTATCTTAAGTAACGATACGACCCATATTGGTGGGCACGCTAACAATAGAGAGGGATTGGTTCTCAAGTGCAGTTGCCAGAACACACCTAATGGTATTTGCCGGCAAATTTTCAACTCGAGGGTGGTAGCGATTCGGGTGGGAATTAGAAAACAGCCACCATGCTGTGGTTTCCTCACGATGTTATCCTTCACCGAAAGCTTAAATTCGATATAAGTGGATTCGAACTCACATCCCTCGACCACATATATTTTTTGTACTTCCGAAAGAATCGCTAAAACTGACAATATCACAATGAAAAAGTAAACTTATATCAATGTACACTTCCAATACCTAAGCCTTTTAAAGTGTTTACTTAACAAAAATATACTTGCAGTGTGTGCAGTTGTAAATAACACCGCTTAACCAGTATTGATAAGTCCGCAAAATAATTCCCTCATCTGCATCCCTTTAGTTAATGATCCCTTTCCACCAATTACCTATTATTCAGAAATATCATTTGTGCGTACTTATGTATACGTACGAAACTTATACTTCAATGGTACTGTATAATGTTACCTATTTATATTCACTTAGATTTATTCTTTTTTATTCTTGGCAACTCAGTCCCCTTAAGAGACTATTTCTGCCATTTTCAAGTGATAAGATTTGGGCAGTTTGGCCAGATGAAACTATCTTCGACAAGATGTCAACTCTCTTGTTGAAGTTCTCTTGGGAGTTTTTGTGGCAACTAATATAACATGCCCCGAATGATTATTTATTATTGACTTCACTTGTGCTCTTTAACTACAATACATCACGTAAAATGTCGCCATAATTACACAATACAGTGCTAAATAACTAGGTATATAAATTAAAAAAAATCACAACATGACTAATCAAGATCTCGCCAAAATCTCTCGTGCTTAGATTTATCTGTGGACAAGTATTTGACAGTTATTAGACATTACCAGTTATCTGTGGACAAGTGTTTGACAGTTATTAGACATTACCATATATCTGTGGACAAGTGTTTGACAGTTATTTGACATTACCATTTATCTGTGAACAAGTGTTTGACAGTTATTAGATATTACCATTTATCTGTGGACAAATGTTTGACAGTTATTAGACATTACCATTTATCTGTAGAAAAATGTTTGACAGTTATTTGACACACCTATTTTGACATCTATTATTTTAATATTTACCAACCTACTTCGCGGTGTCGACTCAAAAGTCTGTGCAGGAACGTAGATATCGTGTATATTCTCTTAATATTTCCTAAATGCAGCATAAAAGTATAACTTCAAAAAAATACTACTATGGCGAATGTCAAAGCCTGGTTTATGGTGTTTACGATTACTTTGGACAAAATTGAGCGATTTCAACACAATAGGTGGTTGTATTTTAAAATATCACACTTTTTTAACTACCTTATAATAATTTTAATGCCACTTTACACTGATAATTATAGGACACCCTACTGCTCTACACGATTGGTAGACAAATAAGGGACACCGGTAATCCTTTTTAATTAATCAAAGGAATAACTAACCCAAAAAAGCTGTAATTAATACTCGCGTTGAAACATCGCAATTAACGTCGGTCGCTTTTTAAATTTTAGTCTGACATCCCTAATTTCACCTTGACATGATTAATCATATATCCTTTATACCCCGTAATTCATTCTGCATCGCTATCTTTGTTAATATATTATATTTGACATCCCTTTACATGTTATATTAACATAAACTTCAAACCAACAGCATTAAATATTTAGCCAACGCACATGTCAGTCCATGCTTTTTAATATACTCGCCACAAAAAATGGCGCACGATAATCTATTTAGCTTCGCTGTACCAGTCAATTTTAATTTCTAATTTATTCAATAGAAACGTGTATTTGTACCTAATTCTGATGTCGCATAAATATGTTCTATAATAGTAAATCTTCAAATAACACTGAACTAAAGGTGGTGACTTACTGTTTAAAACTGTGTAAGAAGTTTTTGTGGTAATTAAAATACACATTTTTCTCCGTTATTTATTATTGATTTTATTTGTGTGTAATAAACTAGGTCTATCACATAGACCGCCATAATTTACGTAATATGGGGATTTCTTTTTTTATTCTTGGCAACTCAGTCCTCTTTATAGACTAGTACTGCCATTTTCAAGTGATATGATTTGGGCATTTTGTGCTGATGAAACAATCTTCAACAAGATGGTGACGCTTTGTTGAAGCTCTCTTGGAAGTTTTGTGGCAACCATCATATCATGTTCCGAATGATTATTCATAATTAACTTATGCTCTTCATCAAAAGTATATCATGTAAACTGGCACCTATCATACACAATATAGGGTTAAATAACTATGTATATGAATTAAAATAAATACTACAACATGACAGAGCCCACCAAAACTCCTATTATCACTTTTAATTAATTCAAAAACAAAGATAGACTAACAATACGGCCATAAATTCGTGCCTGCGGTTGAGCGTCTATCTGCAAGCGGGCGAAAGAATAGGCACTGATCAAGTGTTCAAACAGCCTAATATTAATAGCCCAAATATTAACATAGTATAAAAACTAATTTATAAAATATCTTAGAAGAAATTAACGTTGTTGAGTATAAAATAATTTGATGAAATGAACTTTTATTTATTTATCTCAATAATTTAATAAGCAAAGTTAATTTGTCTTACAATAATGTTTACTATTTTTACGCATAAAATTTCTAAGCCGTAATAAAAAAAATACACATTTGTATAATTAAAAGCTACATTACGAACCTAAAATCGATGAAATGAGAGCCAATATACGAGTGTGTTAAAAGTGAAACTACCTTGAAATCTCTTGTGGTGTTGTTAAACATTTCAGGAACTCACAGACAATTCATATTGATCAAATAACGTTTTTTATTACACTCAGCTTTGAACAGGATTGTACTCAGGAGTATCTTTCAGGAGATAAAATACTACTATTTGACCATGTTTTTTATTCATATTGCTTTAACTAGGTTTATTCGTCCATGTCTTTCCTAATATCAACAAATACATTTTTTTTAATTTTATTGTTAAATCGGCCTTTCAATTATACGATAAGCTTTTAAAATTAATTTGAACGCAGACTATAACTGACACAATTACGTATACAAATTCTGCTACAATATCTTTCAAAGGGCATCAATACTCTTCTCTTAAACTGTATTTAAGATCAGAAGCCCTTAAGGCATTTCATTTACGAAATATAATAACATTAAAACAATAAACGATAAATGGGAAGCAATGATATCTCTGAGTTCGGATGTCTGCTATGAATTTGAGTTTTTCGTAAAGGAAAACATCATGACGAAACCGTAGCATCTTGGTAGAGCTTTCTCTAATACCCGTCTGGCTAGCTACCACCATCAAGTTGAAAATCTACTGTCAAATACGTACTGATGTGTTCTGGCAGTTGCACCAGAGAGCTTGCCCCTCCACTAGGATTAGTGTTTTTACTATCTTGAGCTACATCTTTACTTAACACAGCTAAGCCTATGGGCAAAACACTAAACTTTATATGTTTTATGAGAACTAAGCGACCTTTTTTTTGTTCTTTCATGTATACCCGTAATTGGGGTATGAAACCCGAACAGTGTGAACCAACACGAAGGTCTTATAAATCCCTGCCAGATACCGCTTTCACGCCGCTTCTACAAAAACTTTGTGACCAGGATCCCCTTTTTAAAACTCAATCCGGTACTGTTCGCGGAAGGGACCGCCTAATATTTTTATGACGGAGTATATTTAATGACGGAATTCCAATAAGTAGAAGCTCTTCCAGCATTGATACAACCGGATATTAATTTTAGAATAATATATAAAAAGGCAACCTTTTTAATAACGGCTTTCTTCCGATTGTCTATTGGGGAAATTTATTCGAGAAAAAGACACCTTTATTAAAAATAAAGTTTTTTTATTTATTTATACGTTTAAGCATTACGGCCACAATCTCACCTGATGTTAAATGGCAATGTGCCCCAAGATGGTAGACACGCTAAACATAGTAGAGGGATGGGCTCTCAAGTACAACTGCCAGAATACAACTATAGGTAATGGTGATTTCTAGATAGTATTAGAAAATGCCCTACCACTATGCTATGGTTTCATCATGACTTTTACCTTCACTGAAAGCTCAAGCTCATTGTCAGGATTCGACCTCACGTCCATTGACGCAGCGTCCGTACACGTTAACAATTGTGCTATCATCACCTCAATATGTAATTGAAGCAAGGAGTTTTTGGCGAAATTTTAAACTGACATATTTTAATTTTTATTTACTTATACTTTGTTATTTAGCCGTATATTGTGTTATACAGATGACATAGTATGGCTGATACGCATAAGCAAAGTAAATTGTGAATAATTATTCGGAGATTGATATATTAGATCCCAAAAAAACTCCCTGAGCAGTTTCAACAAAAGAATCACGATGTCGCTGAAGCACTAACCTCTTAATTAAGAAATAACGTCCAACTTGGCTGAATGGTCGTAGATATCTGTGCCTTTGCCTTACAATTAGGAAAAACTTGAAGCAGAAAAAGACATTTAAGCGATTACGAGCTTAACACATTTACAGCAAGTGTTGAGATTTTTCAACAACAATCAAACATTTCGTTCTCTATACATATTAACAATTTTATTCTCTTTGTTTAACTAAAACTTACGTGCGCTCATACTAGTTTTAAAAAGAAAAACATATCCATCGCATTTGAACAATTTTTAAGAAACCTGATATGATACCAAATCGATAAAGTATAAAAGGTTTTTGAACGTAATGAATATTTTTTGGGTTCCGTCTCCCACAATGGAGAAACGGAACTGTTTTACCTTCACTGTATTGTCCACTCATGTTAACATTAATGCTTCTGATTTACAAATAGTATCAAAAATTTCATATTACAATCGGATGCCGTTAATGTATAACGTAACGAAATTTTTAAAGACTTTTCCTACGTAACGCATCATAACATTTTTCTGTATCGTCCCAGCCATCCCACTTCAAACATTTTGTCCCACTCAAGACGGTATTTTTACCTAAAGGTCTTAATGTCTTGTAAGTTTGCGTTTACCCGTGTTGATGATTTGTATGCTATTAGACGTAAGAAAATTGCCTCCATACAAAGTAATCTTCGCGATACTCCTAATGCATTTATGCAAACACTCATGAGCTTGTATGATGTTACTTTTATGAAATATTGGCTATCAGTCGTTATACGAGAATGTCGGGTTGTTTTATTTAACACGCTGTATATTAGCTTAACTTGTATGTCTGTACTCTATTTAAGTCACTATTTTATTAATTTAATACCAGGTTTACTCGATGGATCTTTGTAATCTGATAGATAAATAAATAATAATGTTTTTTCATATATTATTGTCTACTAAAAATAAAATAACTTGTTTATCTTAAAATCAAACTACATCCCTCCCCTCTTCTAATTGAGTTACGTAATTCTTGAACGGCCCCTTATATTGAAAATCGAGAAAATCCGTTCTCGGCACGCCAAAAGTAATTTTCACATCAAAAATATAGGGAACCCTTAGGCTTTCCCTCGAATTCGTCTCTTGGCCGATTTGTTCCTACCTCGCTAGAACTTCTATATAATTCCCTTGCATTTCTTTTTACCTCGCATATTTTATATTTTCGTTGCGTTATATATTCTGCAATCGTCGATTTTTATACTTACTTATATACGTCTCATGTTATTGTAGCAGAGCATTGCACCGCTTAAGAACTACTACAGTGGAGAGTATTGTACGCAGTTATATATTATTATAATATAGTATATTTATCGGCACAAATATTATATAATCAGAAAACACGTTGAAAGTACATCAACGAGTGTTAGTGCATTACGAGTACACCAACGAATATAAATAAAAGTACTTCAACGGATACTTGTACATTAAGAGTACATCAACGAATTATGATTAATAGTACTTCAACGGATACTTGTGCATTAAGAGTACATCAACGAATTATGATGAAAAGTACTTCAACGGATAGTTGTGCATTAAGAGTACATTAACGAATTACAATTAAAAGTACTTCAACGGATACTTGTGCATTAAGAGTACATCAACGAATTATGATTAAAAGTACTTCAACGGATGATTGCGCGTTGACGGCAGCGTTCCACTTACATTATAAAAAGGCGATATTTAACGCTGGCTACGGATTTTTCGTCAGAGTCTCTCGAGCGAGGGTAATAATTCGGTAGTAGTTATCATTTTACGAATAAAGACATGAGTCAACAAGATGACTTATTTCCTCTGAATACCCCCGCTACTCTTACATACTTAAGTATTTCTTCTACTAAAACGCAACGAAAGAACAAATTTGAACATCAACTTATTACGTATACAAGAAAATTATAACTGAACCAATTATATGTCTATACTAGCTGACCTGACAGATATTGTTCTGTTTTGTCGAGTAATCAATCACTTCGGCTACAGCGTCATCTATCGCGTTATGATCATTTATCGAGATAAAAATTATCCTATCTCTCAAGGTGAATTAAACTACACACAATAGGCAAAGTTTGATTAAAATCGGTTTAGTAATTTAAGAGCTCATCGCGGACAAACAATTTGACACGATATTTCTATATATAAAGATATATATTTATTATTTTTGTGAAAATTATTATCCGAGTGCATACTAAGTTTGAGTATTCTATTTTTGATATATACCATATGATTATAATAAAGTACTATGTTTTAAATATATACTTGTCTGTTTCGTTGTACGAGCATCACTTAAAAGTTACCTACTGGATAAATTTTGATAAAATTTGACACATTAATCCTTATTAATATAATAAATGCGAAAGTCAGTTTGTTTGTTACGCTTCACGCCTAAAACGCTGAATCGATTATGATGAATTTTGATATAGAGATAGATAGAAACGTGGAGACCGTGATAGGCTACTTTTGCTCGCGACAGACTTTTTGTAAGAGGGATAAAATTTGTATAAAACTTTTTATCGTGTCATCTGATTTGCTTGACAGAATCAAAATTAACGCGAGCGAAGCCGCATGTAAAAGCTAGTCAGTAATATTGAAGATTACCTTTTTAACTCGCTCTTACTTTTAACTATAAAACCGAAGGGTTCTTCTGCGGAATAGGCAATAAAAACTAATCTTTATTTAGGAATTCTTTTAGTAAAATTATTTACACTGAGAAAAGTAACCTGCGGGAGAACGATACTGGGAAAGTAATTGCTCTATTATAAAGCAACAGTAATGTCATGTTAAAAAAAGATTTAAGAAGTAAATCGATTAACAAATGAGCGTTGACATATCAGCGATTTTGTGGATGGGATTAACCAGAGAATGTGCCGATGTACGCGAACGTAACAACCGACTTATCAACGTGAGACTACGCCGGCGAGCTTTATATGCAGACGCTTCGATAATGTCACAGCATTCGGTACTAATTTATACATCACTAACGCCTGTCGCTTCTCTCGCGTTAATGCAGATTTTGACTATGATTATGGCCATAATCTGACCTGATCTTAAGTGACGATATGGCCCAAGTTGGTAGACACGCTAAACCTGTGGAAGAACTGGCTCTCAAGTGCAACTGCCGGATCACACCTATTGGTATTTGGCGGCAGGTTTACAACTTGAAGGTGGTAGCTACCCAGGCGGGCATTAGAAAAAGCCCTACCACCATGCTATGTTTTCCTCACGATGTTTTCCTTCACCGAAAGCTCAAGCTCATTGTAGGTTCTTGGATTCTAACTCACGTCCCTTGACGCTAAGTCGTACACACTACCACTGAGCTATCATCGCTTCACATTTTTGGTTCCTTAACGCTTCTGTTACGTTTTCACGCCCAAAGCGCTGAATCGATTATGATGTTTTTTGGTATAGAGATAGATGGGACCTTTAAACATCTTAGAAGTCGGGTAAAGATAAGAATAAACATTGTATGAAACTTTTTATTGTGTCATCTTATTTAACACACAATTTAACGTTAGCGAAGCCGCGGATAAAAGTATTTTGTATATAATTTGCGATATAAATTTCATTGTAAAAACGTGTAATGCCTGACAGCAAATATTATAAATACATAGTTCTGAAGTATCTAGTAAAACGAATGCTAAAACTTCGTAGAAAGCTGTCTACGTCACGGTTGGTCTAGCGGTTTAGGCGGCTGCCTCACTGACGCGTTTTGTAGATTCGATCTCCACATTGGACAATTATTTATCCTTTCTTGTATGGCTATTCTCACTTGCCTATTTTTATTATTTATAGGGTTTTTAGCGTTATGGCCATAATCTTATCTGATCTTAAGTGACGATGCGGCCCAAACTGGTGGACGCGCTAAACTTATGAGGCTAATTTTGCTATTTGCAAAACTGCCTACATAAGCAGATGCCATAGTATCCATAGTATCGATAGTATCGAAGCGATGATAGCTCAGTGGTAGTGTCCACGACTTCGCGTCAAGGGAGGTGGGTTCGAACCCAAGCACCTACAATGAGCTTGAGCTTTCGGTGAAGGAAAACATCGTGAGGAAACCATAGCATGGTGGTAGGGCTTTTTCTAATGCCCGCCTGGGTAGCTACCACCCTCTAGTTGTGAACCTGCCGCCAAATACCAATAGGTGTGTTCCGGCAGCAGCACTTGAGAGACATACGCTGTTAGCTGGAGGGGCTTTTACAGCTTAGCAGGACTTTTTTGGGGCGAAGGCACTCAGCCCCGAGGCAGCGGGCACAATGGTACCGTAGTGGCTTGCCCTTGGCATGGACAGCTGCCGGAAGAGAGAATTTTTTTTTTAATAGTAAGGACTGGCCTACTGGAGTAGGCCTTTAAATAAATACTCTTTGTTTAAATAGGCAACGAAATCGGTGGAGTGGAATATCGTAGCCAGCGTTACATAGCGCCTTTTTATAGTATAGTGGAGCGCTGTCGTCACGTAATGCGCAAACATCCGTTGAAGTACTTTTAATCATAATTCTTTGAGGTTCTCGTAATGTACCAACATTCGTTGAAGTGTTTTCATCGTATATTCTACTTATATAATGCTTGCACCGATACATTTATGGTGTGTTACGTGGTTGAGGTAATTAGTTTTGATCTAAACAATAAGCTTAACAATTAATAATAAAGAGAAACAACATTTAAAGCTATTGCTTCACTTTATTTTTTATCTTAGTATTATATAATTATATGTGTATTTATATATATATAAAAAAGGAGTTAATAAGTGGGGAATTGAAATGAAGATTTAAATGAGCTTTATTTACATATATATTAATAAAAAGTACTATCACCTTTTTGCAATATAGTTTTTATCGCATTAGGACAAACTAAAATGTTTAACGAGTATTTACATAATTATTTAGTGTATATAAGTGTATTTATTATTAGCTAACCTGACATACGTTGTCCTGTCTTAACTTTGTATTTTGATTTAGAATTGATATAATTAATATATATTTTTTTATAATTAGTGTTTATCGTTATGGGCATAATCTCACCTGACCTTAAGTGAGGATACGGCCCATGTTGGTAGACACGCTGTGGAACCTGTGAAAGAACTGGCTCTCAAGTGCAGCTGCCGGAACACACCTATTGGTATTTGACGGCAGGTTTATAACTTGAGGGTGATAGCTAGCCAGGCGGGCATTTCAAAAAGCCCTACCACCATGTTATGATTTCCTCACGGTGTTTTCCTTCACCGAAAGCTCAAGCTCATTGTAGGTGCTTGGAGTCGAACTCACGTCCCTTGACGCGAAGTCGTACACACTGCCATTGAGTTAATTAAATTAAAATTAAATTGATACTATTTTAAAACATAGTGTAATTACTATTGTAATACTCTAAGTCAACTGACAGTTATGGAAAATTAATATTGTCGTTAAGATTTTATAAATTACTTAATGTTCTGCTTAATTTCCTCCATTTTTTCTTTCATAAGAACCTTCTCCTGACGATAATTAATACGACAAAAAAAGAATTAACGAAGTTGTTTCGACCGATGCGATGGTCAAGGGAAATAGAAATTCATATATGTATATTTATAATTATTATAACATATAATTATTTATGTATAAGATTAAAAAATGTATTATTTACTATATTTCTTATATATACATAGTGTATTCGTTGATATATGTATCATAGTCAGTCTTAGTATTTTAATAGATAGTTTTCGTATTCCATTGTTTGATTTACACCTACCATCTTTTATCTCTGCACCATTTTAAGGTTGACTATCAGAAAATACCTATGACATTTAGTTTGCCATCGTATTAGGCACAAAGTGTAAAATAAATAAAACTTTATACTTAAAGATTATTTTATACGTCTAATTCAGACTCTTTCTATGGCTGACTTTTTGTTTTCAAAGTACAATATATTTTATTACATTTAAGTCTCCGAATCAAAAATTATAATACTGTAAAAACTCAATTTTAAGTATACCAGTAAATTCAAATTTAATAAAGTAATTTCCACGGAAGTCAAATTTAATAAAGTAATTTCCACGGAAGAATACTGAAAAGTACTTTGACGGTATTAATTCCGAATTGAACTGTTTTCTATTAACTAAGTTTGATGATTGGTTGACGACTATACGTTACTGAAAATTACATCTAATAATAACTTTACATATGTAGATACTATAAAATAAGGGTTAAAACAGTCCTATTCGTATGAGATAACGAATGTGTGACATAATTATGAACTGGGTTATACAAATTCGACAAAACCGCGGGCAGCGGAGTTGTTAAACTCTAATTAATGTTCCAACTAGTACCTAAGTCTGAAGCCGAAACGGGAACTCCGCCTCGCTTAAAGGGCAGGTGCGGTATGAACAGCGAGATTACAAAATCGACAGAATTTATAGACAAAATCGTTTTACGTACGTTTTTGTAATATGATAGCTATGACCGCGACTCCGTTTGCGTGGAACTAAAACTTTAATCACATATTTTTTTCATACAAAAACATATTATATAGTCTATGGTACTCAGGGCTAATGTAGCATTTTAATGGTGAATGTTTTTTTTAAATCGTCCAGCAGTTCTCAAGTTTATTCGTTACAAACTAAAATACAAATGTTTCCTCTTTATAATATTAGTATAGATTTCTTTTTGTTAGACTTTCATGGCAAACTATGATTGATATTATGTTGCTCTCGATGAGGTATATCTTAAATGTTGTAGTGGTAATGGCCGAATAGTTGGGTGATTATCACCCGAAGAGACACCACGTGCCTTTCTCGCCTTAGCATGAGCGTTTACTGCGTTTGAGTCTGCGCGTTGCGATGAGGGAATCCGTAAAATATAGGATTTTAAATACCACGTTAATTATAAAAGGTGGTAGCTATCCTGGTTGTGGCGGGCATTAAGCAAAGCCCTGCCCGCATGCACACTTGTCCGGCTTGTAGGTCAGTGCGCAGCCAAACTGACAGTTTTATAATATAACTAGCTTTTACCAGCGGCTACGTTCACGTTAGTATTGATCTTGCCAAATCGGTGGACGCGATAAAAAGTTTCATTGAAAGCTTATTCCTCTTTTTACACAACATACTACAAGCTTTTTAAGAGAAAAAAGCCACATATATCTCTATATCAAAATCAATCATAATCTATTCAGTGGTCTAGGCGTAAAAACGTAACAAACAAACTCAGTTTTTAAATTTATAATTTTACTGGATTTTACATGCAGCTTTGTTTGCGTTAATATTGATATTGCCAAACAAATCGGATAACACAATAAAAAGTTTCATATAAAATTTATCCCTCTATTTATGTCACTCCCAATAAAGATATCGCGAGAAATAGTAGCCTATCTCTGTCTCTTGTGTCCCATCTATCTCTGTAGGAAAATTCATCACAATCGATGCAACGGTTTAGGCGTGAAAACGTATCAATCTAACATACAAACTTATTTTCGTAATTATAATAATACTAACTGTTACCCGCGGCTTCGCTCGCACTGAACATATTAAATAAGTTTTTTATCTTTTGTAATTATTTTTTTTGTTCAATAAAAAGTGTCCTATGTTATGTATATTCTAATACCTCCAAGGATATTTGTACAAAGTTTCATGATGGTCGGTTATATAGTATTCGCGTGAAAGTGGAACAAACAAACTTACATTCACATTTATAATATTAGTAGGGATATTATATATTAAATTAATATAATTATTTGTAAGGATTATTGCCAGTGTTTTAGCTTTTACTGTACTTAACATCAAGTATATAGGAAACTCAACAGTACGAGCTTTATACCCTTTTCTATCTCGACAGCGCAACAACCCCTAATAATGTAGACACTAACAAGCTCGCCGCACCTGTATTTCCACGTTCCCATTATTGCCACATATACGTAATTACTATATTCTCGTTTCTTCCTTGTATCTTTCCATGAATACCTTTTAATTACCAACCTTGGCTAACCCTTAAATGCATTCCAATTATAAAAAGTGTAAAGATTACGCTATCGGGTAGGTTGAAAAAAAAATCGCCATGCATTTAAGGGTTGATGGTTCAACCCCACTCACACGCGTAATGATGGTGGCTTAATATGATAATAATTGTTTTCTCTAGCGCTCGATATTCAGTGGAAAAGGGATGCACTGATATGGTAAAGCAAATGAAAGAGTGAGATCCAACACTTAGATGAGATTAAAGTATCCATCCTCAAACGGTATCGAATAAACATAGCTACAATCCTAAGGTCATGTACAGTTACTACTTTAAAGTGTAAAAATACATCACTAGGCATTTATAGGTTAAGTTATTATCCAATGTGTAGACTTATTTTTAATAATAATAAGTATTAGGATTATGTTTAAATTGAACACGTCGTACACCTAAATTCCATCCTCACCATCTGGAAAATCCCACCGTGGTGGAAATAGCTTTCCACGGACGACTACCTTGTGGAAGAAACTTGGGTCGGCGGTGTTTCCGGACCGATACAACTTGGAACCTTCAAGAAGAGATCTGACTCTCACCTTGAAGACCGGCAACACACCTGCGATTCTTCTGGTGTTATGGGTGTCTCTGGGCGGCGGCAATCAATTACATACCATCAGATGACAAGCTTATAAGTTTTTTTTATATAGTTATACCTTAGCGTTATGGCCATAATCTCACCCGATCTTAAGTAACGATACAGCCCAAGTTCGAAGCCTTGAACCTTTGGAGGAACTGGCTCTCAAGTGCAACTGCCGAAACACACTAGTAGCTAGCCAGGCGGGCATCAGAAAGAGCCCTACCACCATGCTACGGTTTCCTCACGATGTTTTCCATTACCGAAAGCTCAAACTCATTGTAGGTGGTTGGATTCCAACTCACGTCCCTTGACGCGAAGTCGTACACCAAACTACCTCTGCGATATCATCGCTTTACTATTCCATAAAACTAAACTCGAGTAAAGTTTACCCATAAATCTTTGTTTTAAGTTTACCCAGGCGGGCTAACTGGATTTATGGGGCTGAGTTGGCACGAATCACTAGAAACACCAAGTAAAAATCCTCACGGAGATGCTGCATTCATACTTTACCTATGAGAAACCTTTCACATTGTTTCAAGTTTTTAAAACAAGCTAGGCGTATCTGAGCACTTTGTCTTGGAATACATTCTTTAATTTAGTACATAACAACGCGTTTATGAACGTCAAAACCGCCCACCAGTTCGGAATACCTCCCAGTAAAATCAAAACAAATCAAATCAAAAATCTTTATTAAATTTAGGCCCTAAGATGGCGCTTATGAACGTCATAACTACTACCGGTTCGGAATGTAACGCAGTCATCGAGATGAACCGGCAAGAAACTCGATCTGCATCTTCTTTTTTTTAAGTCTTATTCTTATCCTTTTAAACAGTAGTTTATTGTGTTACAGTAGTTATTAGCGGATGTACAGAGAGGGGTGTCAATTCCAGACATCACGATCGCTCACATATTGATCCACCCTATAATAAATAGCCTTTTGACATCAAAACCCGTTTGACATGGTTCTTGAACCTACCGTTCGGCAATTCAGTAATGTGCTTTGGGACTTTATTATAAAACCTAACACTATTACCTAAACAACTGTTATTTGCGTCAGTCAAAAATAGGGAGTGACCAGTTTGTCGCGATATCTAGTATTCAAATGATGGCTGTCTTTAACAAAATCTAGCTTTTGTAAGTTTTTATGAACATACATTAAATTATCAAAAATTAGTCATCGAGTAGAAACGGCAAGAAACTCGATCGGCTTATATATTTTTTATGACTCTGTTCGTTACAACTGTCGATGCACATTATAAGCTTTTTGATGCGAAAATATGTAAGTCGGTAGTATGTACGAATTCCGCGTCGATGGGCGTGATTTCGAAAAGATCAAGTTCAAATATTCGTATGTATACTCCGGCAGATGTACTTGAAAGCCAGCCCCTACGTTAGGCTTGGGTCATCATCAAGGGCAAAATCGTTGCATAGCATCAGATAAGAGTATATCCATAACCTTAAACTTATAAGGAATAAAAAAAAGCTCTTAATAATAAATTTTCCACTTGAAAGCCGTCGCTATTCTGTCGGCTTCATCACGATGTTTTCAATCGAAAACCAGTCGGAGATTTTTCTAAATCAACACCGACTCTATAATTATGATCGTAAAGGAAACAATGAAACATGCAATCACGTACACAAACTAAACGTTTAATACAGCAATTTCAGTGATTAACATGGTAACGAGAATTCAGTTCTCCATCAAAGTTAAGGGCCCCGAGTAATTAAAACGTCGGCGAGTCAGTTTAAGATGGTGCCCAGGTACGGATTCAGAGAGCGTAGACTTTAACGTGACGTCTTAAATTAAATTCCTTTGTAAAACGGAAAATTATTTACGAATAAGCTGTCGTCAATATTATAAATCTACTAACTGACGCGACAGACGTTGTCCCGTCTTAACTATGAATATTGTATTCGAACTGGTGTCATTCATTAAAATATATTATTCAAAAATATAGTGTTATTATAATGTTCTATGAGAACTAACAGTTATATGAAATTAATATTGTCATTATTTTTTATTTAATTTTTTTTATAGAACCTTATCTTGATAATAAATAACACAATAAAAAAATAATTAGTTAAATTTTTCTATCCGTTCACGCGTGATGCGATGACCAATAGAAATATAGATTTGTATATATAGATGTAACCATATCTAATACTTACTAAATATTCGTGAAGAAATCATATTCATATCTTCTATGTCTATTACAAAATCTCAGACGATGTTGGGGCTTCGACTTTCAGACTGGATATATTTATTTATTCAGTAACAACTAAACACATGGTTCTAGTTGAGCTTATTGTACCATGTTAAACAAACATATCTCAGGACCATGCTATAAAAACATAAAGTTTGAAAAATCCAAAAGTACACGCCGCATAATCTCTTTTTTTATATAATAACAATTAAACCATATCGAATCAGACCGTGAAAAGAATAGTGTTGTATTCCTAATTATACTTAACCATGGTTTGCTAACAAGTTCGTCTCTCACTCCTTTCTCTGTGCATATAAAAGAAAAATACAATTCCTCTGACAGTCAATCACGTCTAAACTGCTACACTATCGAGATGAGACTATGACCATTCCATGCGAAATTTTTGTTGACGATTCTAGGCAATTTTTTTTATATTTAAGGTTAAGCGAGATGGCCACAATCTTACCTAATGTTAAGTGACGATACAGCCCAATATGGTGGACACGCTAAACCTGTGGAAGTACTGGCTCTCAGAGATTAAAAGCAGTACGAAAACTGTCTCTAGTCTGTGGCAACACAGGAGTTTGAAATGTCGCCATGGTTCGTTTGGTGAATCACCATATACCTATCTCGTCTTGGCTTAAGCACGGATAATACGTTTGTGTGTTGTGTCGAGGAAGACGGTAAAGAATAGGATTTTAAACACCATGTTAATAAAGAGCGAAGTTGAAGCGATGATAGCTCAGTGGTAGTGTGCACGACTTCGCGTCAAGGGACGTGGGTTTGAATCCAAGCAACTACAATGAGCTTGAGCTTTCGGTGAAGGAAAACGTCGTGAGGAAACCATAGCATGGTGGTAGGGCTTTTTCTAATGCCCGCCTGGGTCGCTACCACCCTCAAGTTGTAAACCTGCCGCCAAATACCAATAGGTGTGTTCCGGCAGCAGCACTTGAGAGCCAGTTCCTCCACAGGTTTAGTGTGTCTACCAACTTGGGCCGTAATGTCACTTAAGATCAGGTGAGACTATGGCCATAACGCTAAAACTTAAGTATAAAAAAGAGGGTAAAAAAGTACTACCCCTATGCAAAATTATGACAGGCCGCCCGCCTGACATCAACTTTCCTTTTGATTATGATCGATATTTATACATATAATAATCATTCTTAATTTACAATATTTCAGACCTCTAATATTCTCTAACAACGTATTTGACGGGACAAGGTATCCATACGCACCGGGCCCGCTGGTTTATTTGCACATTGGGCCGAGAATTATTATTTTCCAAACAAACTTTATCATCCCGTTACACCCTCGGGGGCTAAATATTGGAAAACGATGAGATACATAATCCATTTAAAGGTAAGGTTTGAGTAATTTTCAATTAAGGGAGGAATTTTGTGATAATCCCGTCTCGGACGATGCTTGCAATGTAATGTCTACGTTTTCACCAAATTTGGAATTTTTCTCTTTAGTACTTTGGCTTGAGCGATGGCGTATCTACAACGACATTTCCTTTTATACATAATATAGGTCGTGCTCGCTACTTCGTTCTCGTGGACTATGAATTATTATAGTTAAGGTACAGCGTTATGGCCCCAATCTCACCTGATGTTAAGTGACGATGTAGCCCGAGATGTTAGACTCGCTAATCATAGTCGATAGGTACTGGCTCTCAAGTGAAACTGCCGGAACACACCTATAGGCATTTGGCCCAAATTTTCCATTTGAGGATGTTAGCTAGCCAGGCGGGTATTAAAAAAAACTCTACCACCGTGCAACGGTTTCATCACGATGTTTTTATGCACCAAAAATTCAAGCTTAGAACTTAGGTCCTTTGACCCAGCGTCCGTACATACTACCAACTGAGCTATCATCGCTTTAAAGAAAATTATTATCAAACAATCTTGCTATTAAGTTGATCTTAGTAATGTTATGGTAATGTTTTGAACTGCAGGGTTGGTTCGTTTATGCCTTGTCGCCTATGGTACATATATGAGCGTTTGAGTCTAGTTGTTGAGTTATATGTGTCAATTGTATTTTCTTAAAGTCCTCCGCAACACAGGTTCGATATATTTTAGGGATAACGCGGTCAGTTGTCTTTTATTAAATATACTAGCTGTGCTCTCGACTTCTTCCTCGTGGAACTAAAAATTATTTAATCACTAGTTTTTACGTGCGGCTTCGCTCGCGTTAATGTTGATTTAGTCAAACAAATCCGATGACGCATTTAAAAGTTAAATACCAAGTTTATCCCTCTCTTTTCCCCGCTCACAATAAGTTTTTTTGCGAGAAAGAGTATCCTATCACCGTCTCCAGGTTCCCATCTATCTCTGTAGCGATGGTAGCTCAGTGGTGGTGGTGATAGGGCTTTTTCTAATGCCACCATCCACAACCATCCATAAGTTGAAAATCTGCCCCCCAATACCAGTAGGTGTGTTCCAGCAGTTGAACTTCAGATCCAGTTCCTCCACAGGTTTAGCGTGTCTACCATCTTGGGCCGTATCGTCACGTAAGATCAGGTGAGATTATGGCCATAAGACTAAACCTTTACTATAAATTCAACGGTTTACGCTTGAAAACGTAACAAACAAACCCCTTTTTACATTTCATAACATTATTAGTGATTTTTGCTTGAATTCGTAACTGTTTTCAAGACAACTTTGTTCCTATCTCTGGTAGCGGAATGTTCCTCAATGATTATTCTGTCAAATACAAAAATATTTTTTTTTAAAGCCGACCGGAAGTTGCAAATATTAGCGCGCTCAAACAAACAAACTTCTTCGCTTTCTACTAATAATATAGATGTGTATGAGCAATAAGATTTATATGTCACGCGGTTTACCACGCGGAAAACGCTTTTCCGTTTACACCAGCGAATAAATAAAATAATACGAATTCCAACAATACCCCGGAAGACACTCGACGCTGACTGACTTACATCCGAAATGACGTAAATGGAGCATTCAATATAATATAGCGGCTGTATCGGAATGAATGAATGAATGTATTCCGGAATGAAGATGCTGAGAACCGATATTCAATTACTTTTATTACTGTGTGTGAGTTGGTTCATTCGATTCGCATTGTGTTAAAATAGGTGTGCTCTATATTGTAAAAGTAAAAAAAAGTAAACGAAATCGCGGACATAGCTAATATATGATAAATTATATGCATCTACTTCTACTGTTTGACATCTCCCATTTGTACACAAACAATATAAAGTTTTATTTAAAACTCATAGACTATCAATTAAGGAATAATATAAACTTCTCATAAACAAAGTTCCCTAAGAATCGGACAAGCCGTTTGTAGTTAATCCAACCTACATAATCACTTAACATCAGGTGATATTGTAGCCATAACGCTAAACCTTAACTATAAAAAGAAACCTTAAATGAAAAATCAAGATATCTATTCATAATATTAATGTTAATTGTTTTATGTTAAGTTTTTCTCATTTGTACCTAGACGGCACTTGTAAAAATCTGTTTAAAATTACATAGTGTCATCGCGGTATGGTTTTGTAACATTCGCTGAGAGATAATCTAACATATTTATTTTGAATAATTTTCTCGGCAACAGCCCAAGCCGACGTTCAGTCGTTAGTGACACCCTTGCGCTAGCTACCCTTCGGGCTTATCCTTATAGTGCGGCCAAGCTATAAAAGCCTCTCAGACTAACAGTGTAGGTCCATTAAAAAAATAATTGAATAATTAAAGTCCTGCCAAGCTGTGATCTGTGCTGTGAAAAAAAATATCTATCAATTATTTCCCCTCAGGCTCGAGTGCCTTCTGCGCTCGCTCTTATAGTCCGGTGAAACTGTGAAAGCCTCTCAGGCTAACACTGTAGTTCCGTTAAAAAAATAATTGAACAATTAACAGTGCAATAAAGTAAGAATGAAAGTTAGACCCGTACTTTTATTTATCAGTAATAGTTCTTCCGAGAACCAGTAAAGTGAATTGTGCCAAGTTCTTGTGGATAATACGTACCAGACTTCTGAAACGAAATTTGACAAAAATTAAACAAGAAAACGGCAGATTTATTTATATAGAGAACATTTTAAAAGTGGGGGAATTTTGTAAAGGCAATGTACATAACAAAGTAAGCTATAATTTTTCAAGAGTATTAATTATCCAGTTTTATATTTGCGTTGTCTATAATCTTGATGATAAGGTTATCATAAAACCTCAAAGGTTTCGTATTTCTGATTTACAACAAAAAAGTTTGTTTGGTAAAAACGAGTGGTGTCGTGGGACACCAAATAAGAACGAAGTTCCTTATTAAAAAAATATTAATTTCAAGTTCTATTCGAGGTATAAGGAAAATAATTATTCTGCTATACATTTTTTTATTATGATCTTTTTATCAACAAAAAAAAAAAATAACTACTTTACAGAATAGTTTAGAACCTTTATTTTGTTTACGATGATTTATAAAAAAAAAATATAATAATAACAGTCATCACGTAGACTATACATTAGACACTGTATAGCCATCATACATAGACTATACATAAAAATCTTACGCTAACGTTACGGACGTTTTTTGCCGGCTACGGTACCCCTGCGCGACGCCCCATAAGGAACTTCGTTCCAAAAATCTATCCCATATTACGGGAGAAATATCGTTTGGTGGGGTAAAAAGTAATTTATAATTTCACCCATTACGTTAATCATCATAATGATTCCATATTTCAGTCTCAGTAAGTCCAGTAACTGTGTTGTTTGGTAGTAGTGTTGGGTTTTATAACGAAGTCCCAAAGCACAATACTAATTCGCCGAACAGTAAATTCAAGCATCATGTCAAGCGGGTTTGACGTCGAACGGCTGTGATATGGTTGGATCATTGTGTAAACGATAGTGATATCTGGAATAGATACCCCTCTATGCCATTCGCTAAAAACATTAGTAGCCGTAATGTATTTTTTTGTACAAAAAAGTATTTAAAAAAAGTCTACGACAAGCGCTTTCTCATTGGCAACACAAAATTTTTGTTTTATGTAATAGCGGACAAACGAGCAGTCGTGTCACCTTATGGTAAGTGATCAACGCCGGCCATGGACATCCACAACACCAGGGAAATCGCAGTTGTGTTGCCAGCCTTTATTTGAAGGATTGGCTCTCAAGTGCAACTCTCGGAACACACCTAATAGTATTCGGTGGCAGATTTTCAACTTGAGGATGGTTGCTAGCCAGGCGGGTATTAGAAAACACCTTACCGCTATGTATGATTATATTTTAAACGTTATAGCTAAAATATCACCTTATGTTAAGTGACGATGTGGCCCAAAACGGTAAACATACTAAACCTAGTAGACTCACTCTCAAATGCACGAAAATCTCGAAAATAATAATTATAAATATATGTAAAAATTCATTTCAGTATATGTACAGATAACTCCACACAAGACCTTTATCATCGTTACAAAGGGTACAGAATAATATTCATTGTTTCTCCGATATCAAAGGAGGGATTGCCCGAAGAGCATCCTTAGAGTCAAGTACCGCTTTAAGACCCTGTAAGCTCAAAGCACAACCTTTCTGAAACAAGGCCACGCTCCTGGATCAAACACACCTGTCTTTTTATATTTAAGATTTTTATACACTCTTTGTGATTCAGCGTATGCCGTTAAGATGTAATCTAAGATTATGAGACGGTAAGTCTTTTGAGAGATTGGCTCTCAAGTGCGCCGGAACACACCTACAGGCACTTGTCGATCGGTTTTTAACTTGACAATGTGTAGAATGTTATGCTCGTATTAAAATTAAGCATTAACATTACAAACATTAAGATGAAACTATAGCAAGTGGTAGGGCTTTTTCAAATGCCCGGCCCACCTGACTAGCTTCCATCCTCATGTTGAAAATTGCGTTGAAATCGATAAGTATGTATTCCGCCAGTTGAACTTGTGAGCCAGTCCCTCCACTGGTGTTTAGCGTGCCCAGCATCTTTCGCCATATTGCCACTCTATAAATAATATCCCGCCCCCCTCACCGATGTTTTTCTTCACCGACAGCTCAAGCTCATTGTAGGTGGTTGGATTCGAACTGACGTCCCGTGACGGCGTACCTCCACGACACGACTGAGCTACCATCGCTTCAAATTAAAGTTAATCTAAATATTTTTAAATGGGGAAGGGTAATTGAACGCCACGTGCCAAGTGACTATTGGAAAAAAAAAGTGTTTCATGGGACAATAAACATTGGTGTAATTCAATAAGTGGTACTCTGATCAAAAGATAACAGGAAAAAGCAAGAAAGAAGAATGAGTCAAGTAAAACTAAAACGAACTTAAAATGTAGTTATAATATTTTATTCCATATATCATCTTACATAAAACGTCAGAATTATAATTACAATATAACTAAATAGTTTAATTCTAAAAAGTATTTTATTTAATAGCTATATTTATTTAATGTATATCAGTACATTTATAAAGTGTAAATTATTTATACTAACTCCTTTGTACCTTCTCCCTTTTTATCGTTGTAGAAAAGATATCGCTTCTCTGGCGGTACTTTTTATTACATACAAAATGTAGTATGCGAATTAAATTTTTGCCTATATACGAAATAGACAAACCAGTCCACTTAGACAAGTTATCGTTTCCTACGCACGCTGGTATAATAAGAAACTCAAAAAACGTATGGGATGAGACGAGTTATCTCACTGTTTCAGCGTATCATACCATACGTATTATATTTTTTATTACGCTGGCGTTTGTAGGCAACGACAACTTGGCATGCGCCTTAGATTTTTTTTTGTTTAGTAAATATTGAAAAACTATGGTAGGAGAAATAGTTTTTACACCATTTTGCACAAGAAGTTCCGCATATTTTCAAAATTTGTTATGCGTGATGGTAACACAGGTGTGGAAAGCTTTTAATAGAAGTCGGCAATTTATGTTCGGTGCCCATAACCAAATCGTCTTTCAAAAGAATAACAAAAAATATATTTGATGACACGCGCCAAGTTGTCTACAAACGATCGTTAAGATACAGATAAAACAAAAAATGAATACCGTCGTCTACATTCCTTCTTTACTTTCCACAGACTGTGAACCACTTTTGCGTTATTTGCAGTCAAATTTCTACCACCTTAGATTTCTCGATATACGGCAGCTGATTTGAGTTATCGTCTTGAGCTACATCGTCACTTAACGTCACGTAAGAGTAAAGTATTTGTAGCCAGAATATACAAGAAAAGGCCTACAGATTTCATTATATTCAAAATATCTAACACACTGAAGATTTGAGTGGATTCTGGAATCTTTGCAAGGGGTCAAGTACAAAACACTATAAGAATCAGTGTATCTTCATCGCGAGTTTGTGGTATTTGCCAACGTTCTTGGTGCTTATGTTCTGGCTGATGACTTTACCGGCTTTGACGATGTCTTTCGCGTTGTACCCTTTATTGTAGGATTTCACATAGAAGTCACCGAAGAGGTACAAGAAGAGTATTGTGTTGGTGCAGACAGAACTTAAGAGAATGTAAGACGGTTGACATTCTGATATCGAATGGCTTACTACTACGTGTATGAACATAAATATGAACTGGATCTGAAAGAAAAATAAAGAATAATTTATAAATAATAATAGCTAACTGTCAAGATCTATTCCAGAAACTAATGGACAAAAGTTCCAGAACATTCAGCTATTTTTCGTGTACTTAATTTAATTGTAAGAAGATTGTCATTTTAGCGCAAGAGTTTGCTGAAGACCTAGGCGCACCTTTAAAGGTGGTCTGCGTAATTTGCTAGCCAGATTCGCAAATGTCGAGCAATGTCTCGCATGATGCAGAGATCGAATCCCGCATCGGCAAAGCAGCCTCTACGTTTGGGAGGCTCTGTACTAGGGCTTACGAAAACAAACACCTTACGTATGTATACTACTACATAAAGAGAGCTTAAATGTATAGATCTAATTATAAGCCTGACTTGTGAGTAATTTCTTTTGCAGAACATTTTTGGGAACAACGTCGGTTAGTTTCCTGTACAGTTTTGAATTAGTACTGACAAGGGCATCACTTTTCTGCCTTTTACTGCGGTTTATGCAATGTCGTAACTATAGTTTAACAGAGCTGGTAAAATGTCACGGGACCCCGGAATGACAGAGCCCTGTACCCAAAAGATTGAGGGCTCGGAAGTATTCTAACGTTTTTAACACAATCTAGTAAACGTTATAAGTTTTATACAAGTACTTAAAATGAAATAAATTTAGACGAACACCAACGTTAATACAAATCCAAATGAATTCTTAAAATTGAAACGCATTCATCAGAAAAGGATCAATTTCAGGATGATCCATTTTGCTATTCTGTCTGTCAAAAATCTTTAGTCCGATCATATTTGGACACTATTGTAGATAATTTACCACGGGTCCCAGATGGTTATACTTAACCACTGCTTAAGAGCTAAGTAAAAGAAAACATGTGGTAAAACCAGTGCATGGTGATTGGGCGTATTGCACACATCTTGATAGTTTTACTAAGTCAGCTGCAGGTATGTATCAGCGCCATATAAACTAAGTCTGTTCACTAGCATATGCTACATTATCACTAAGAATCAGGTGAAAGTGTATTTACATGGCAACCTTCTAAAGTAAATATAGTTTTGAAATCAGAACTTAAGTTATCTTGACGTCAATACGTACAGTACACCGCAAAACATAAATGAGAGATGTTTGGAATAGGGTTCAAATTATCAATAATGGATTCAACTCACTAATTGCATCATAGTGATATACTTTTTCCACCACAAATACTTGGTGAGCGATGGAAAAACTGACAGTCCGTAGTATGCATACATCACAACGTGGATTAGAGCGTTTAGGGTGCCCAAAAACATTCGACTATCCGATCTGTTGTATTTCACTATGGACCACGTAGCCAACACCATCAGAGCGTGATGGTACACGTGTAAAAATGAGACCTGTCGCTGTTTCTTTCGCAAAACGAAGAAAACTGTATCCAAAAGCTCGATTACTTTCACTAGGAAATAATAATGGCTGCCATCTGACATCTGGAAAGGTAAAAACATTGGTTCACGAATTTACAAAATACATACGGGAATTATTCAAAATAGAATATGAAATATATAGTGTTCAGATATTGGTAAGTTTATGGTAATCCAAGACTAATACGACCTAATTATGGTCAAGAATTTTAGGGCATGTTTTAGACTAGATTTTTATGAAGTCAGTTTTGCTTTTTTTTACTTTTTCATCGTTTCCATGAGACATATACATATATTTAACTGAAATGTTTTAAATTTAACTATGTTTGTTTTTCTCCAGAAGATTACACATCGGTAAGATGATGCTGACCTAATGAATCACTCCTTACGAAAGCTAAAATTTGTACGTATTTTTACTTTTCATTAAAAATAGTCACAGAATATACGTATAACCTCAGTATTTGTTTAAAACTTTTTCAATTTTGCTTTGACAGAGTTGGTTGTATGGACTTCAACAAATACAATGATGTTCTTAGCGAGCACATAGTTTTACCTGAGAAACTTCCGTTTAGAACTTAGTACTTTTCAATGTTTGTTGAATTCCCTCATGAACGTATTAACTTTTCACGATTCTGGCCGTCAAGATAAATTGAAACGGTCAAGGCGCGACGGAAAATAAGGAATAAGTGTGCAGGTGCCTCAGGTGCCTATCCTATTAAGTTTTATTGCTTCCCTTTATCCCGAAAACAGTTTATATCCATAGAAATTTAGTAAACTTCATAATTTTTTGGATGTAGCCTATGAATTTACAGCACCGTATTAATAAAAACCATATGCCCTGTTATATAGCTAACAGACGTATGGACTGTTTTCTGTTTTATAGACGGCTATGTATTAGCAAAAGTTGAACTGTGTACCGGTATTATTAGCGAGAAAACGTATAAATATTTTTATAAACTCTGTATTTTTATTTTATCGTTAAAAATACAAAAATTCCAATTTCTATTCTATTGCGAATTTCAGGCCGGATCTATCACTGCAATAGGTATATAATTCGCTAGTGTAGTAGATTTGATTATTACTCACCAACCGTCGCGTATCATCCCTCTCGAATAAACACGTTTTGTTCCATAGTCCGTTTTGAAACAGAAATATTGATCCCTGATAACAAATATTGAATTACTGTTGTAATTGTATTGACTTTTTTCTTTTTGGAGATAATATTATATAGAATAATCTATAATAACTATGCAAGATTAAGTAGTCTTTAAAAATAACTATTATGTACAATGTCATATGGCGCTGTCTTGTTCTATTCAGTAATTAAAACGCCGACTTTGCGTCAAGGGACGTGAGTTCGAATCCAGCCACCTACAATGAGCTTGAGCTTTCGGTGGATGAAAACATCGTGAAGAAACGATAGCATGGTGGTAAGACTTTTTCTAATGCCCGCTTGGATAACTACCACCCTCGAGTTGAAAGTCTGCCGCCAAATACCTGTAGGTGTGTTCGGCAGTTATACTTGAGAGCCAGTTCCTCCACAGGTTTAGCGTGTCTACCAACTTGGGCCGTATTGTCACTTAAGGTCAGGTGAAATATGGCCACAACACTAAGCATAAACATTAAAAAAATAAAAAAAACTCTATGACTTGTCGCGTTCAGAAATAGCATAAGAATTTAGCGATTTCATATATATGAACATTTATTTTTTAAACATAGACAAGCTGTGTCCACGACTCCGTTCGCGTGCAATTAAAATTTTATTGAATCATTTTCATTTAAATAAAATGTAACATACCCCATGCTACTCAGGGCTAAATTAGCATTCTAATGGTGAAAGAATTATTGAAATCGGTCCAGTAGTGATTGAGTTTATTCGTTACAAACAAAAATACAAATCTTTTATAATATTAGTATAGATATTGATATTTGATCACAGCTTATGTGTCTTTAGTTACGTTGCATCAAAATCCATTCAGAAGTTTATTTACTATAAAAATTTAAACTTTATCGTCTATACCTGTCGTAGTATTTTGTTTAATGGGCATAAAATTATTCTAAATGTTGAATTCCTATCAATATCCGATACTATCAAAGTCTATCCAGTAGTTTTAAATTTTTATTAATACAAGAAGACACATATAAAAATTGTAATAAAAAAAATCTATACCCGTAACAAAGTAGACGCATATTATAAATACAAATATATATTTACTGTACATTTTTTTTATAGTTAAGGTTACGGATTATAGCCATAATCTCACCTGACCTTAAGTGACGATACGGCCCAAGATGGTAGACACGCTAAACCTGTGAAGGAACTGGCTCTCAAGTGCAGCTGCCGGAACACACCTATTGCTATTTGCCGGCAGATCTCCAACTTGAGGGTGGTAGCTAGCCAGTCGGGCATCAAAAAAAGCCCTACTACCATGCTATGGTTTCCTCACGATGTTTTCCTTCACAGAAATCTCAAGCTCATTGTAGGTGGTTGGATTCGAACTCGCGTCAATTGACGCGAAGTCGTACAACTACCACTGGGCTATCATCGCTTCGATGTTTGTTGCGCTTTGTAAATTAAGTGTTTGAAATCACGCATAACGTTATGTCACGATATAATCCAAGATGTTAGGCACAGTAAGCTTACTGCAGAAACTGGCTCTCAAGTGCAGCTGCCGAAACAGACCTACAGGTATTTGGCGATAGATTTTTAATTTGCGGACGCTTGCTAGCCAGGCGGTCATCAGGAAATGTCCTACAACCATCCAATCGTTGGATCCGGATATATCCCTTCACGTGAAGATCAGACTCATTACACGGATTCGAACTCAAATCGAAGTTACATCCCTACACAATACCCCTGAATCATCGTTATTCAAAGATATAAATAAATCAATACCACATTTAACACTGACATTATTCCATTTAAATTTGAACTTGAACTCGGGTGATACATTAATTAAATCTTAACAAATGTCAACTATATTGAAATCATTGGTAAACGAGTGAATACAACGAAAACAATGGAAGCGTATACACTATATCAATTGTGCAATCCCATGTAGGTATGGCGGTAGGGCATTTTCCAATGCCCGCCTGGCTAGCTACCACCCTCAAGTTCACGATCTGCCGCCAAATACCTATAGGTATAATCCGGCAGTTGTAATTGAGAGCCAGTCCACAGGCTTAGTGTGGTCACCAGCTCGGGCCACATAGTCACTTAGTATCAGGTGAGATTGCGGCCATAACACTAAAACAGTTTGACGGTAGGTTTCCTTTAAAAATACTACAATGACTGCCCTAATAGAATAAGATGGAAAAAATCTGTACCAGGCGTTTTTATATTGTGCGTTATGGCTACAATTTCACAGAAATTAAGTGATCATGTAGAGCAAGGTGATAAACATGCTAAGCTTTGTGAGGAACTGACTCTCAAGTGCAACAGCCGAAACACATCTATAAGTATTTTGCGGTAGATTTTCAACTCAAGAGTGGTGGGTGCCCAAACGGGTATACGAAAACCCATACCACCATGCTATGGTTTCATCACGAGATTTTCCTGTGTCGGATTTTTCTAATGTCCATCTGGCTAGCAACCACTCTCAGATGGAAAATCTGCCGCCAAATACCAATAGGTGTCTTCCTGCAGTTGCACTTAACAGCCAGTTCTCCACAGGTTTACATTGTGTACCAACTTGGGCCGTATCAACATTTAAGATCAGGAGAGATTTTGATCATAACGCTAAACTTTAACTATAAAGAAAAGAGGCACATTATAGGGATTCGAACTCAAGTCCATTCACTACAGAGCCATCATTACACACACAACAAATTTTCGGTTTATTGTGTTTTGGGATCAGCTGTTGATTCTTTATTGCTCCTATTAAATTGTCATTAAAACTAATTTTACGTATTTAAGTCAATGCTATGTAAACTAGTGACACCATGTGGTCGCAATCCGACCATAATTAATTTAAATTATAAGTTTGAACATTATTAAGATTATGTTATAAAAGACTCTTATTAATATATAGGATTATGTTTGACATTCAGTAAATACAAACAATATTAAAACATAATCTATTCTCATTTTGACCACAGAATATAATATTAAACAAAAGAGAATATATGTGTGTGTATCATACATGGCTGTTTTCTTATTGATTTAATATATTTTTATGCATATTTAAAAAGAACCTTTAGCCTTCTGCACTCCTCTATATAAACTATAAGTGAGCGAAATTTCATACTCCTCCGTCCGCGCAATTTGCATAGAAAAGGGTACAAAGTTTTTGCTTAACGTATTAATATATAGAATTACATTTTGATATTAAACTTCTTTATATACCTTAATAGATTACTAAAAATTTTAAAGCAATATAGACGTTCATATTTAAACAAAAAAAATGTATAGTTGCCTAGCACGTAAAAACTTTTTTATTTAGATTTTTTTTCTCAATATTAAGAATATATACTGTGCTATAAGTTACAGTTCTTATAATCTGTGCTCTTAATAAAAATGTAATTGAACCATATCTCTACATAGTATTTTTTTTTCACTAATAATCGAGGTGCACTTTGTTATCGATACAGAGTTAAAAAATATAGAATAACCAGCTGACCTGGCAGACTTTGTTCTGCCTTTTCGAATAGTCAATCACATCGACTACAGCGACATCTATCGCGTCATGATCACTTATCGAGATAAAAAGTATCCCGTCTCTCAAGTTAGATCAAACTGCACGCAGTGTGCAAAGTTAGATTAAAATGGGTTCAATAGTTTAGGAGTTCCTCGTCAATAAACAATGTGACACGATTTTTTTATATAGAACGATTAAGGAGTGTACTTTTGGATTTTCCAATATATGTTTTTTTGTATTATTACATTTCTGTCCACTTATAAGTACATAGCTCTACAATACCTCAACAAATTTAATGTTTTAATGTAGAACAAAATAAAATTTCTAACTCACCCGAACGAACATCGATACTGATATTACAACTTGAATCGCATTATACCACAGTAAAACTTTATCCAATTTGTACGGAGGTCTGTTCTTCATGAAGTCTGGTCCAAATTTCAACACGAACCACAGGTAAAAACATATTATACCTATCATAGGATACGGCGTCCTGACGAGGAACTTTCTGTCTGTGTACTCTGAAAAAAAAAAACTTATTAAAATATAACTCCGATTTTGTTGGAGTACAACTAAAAGTTATTATTCTCAGTTCCTAGATTTTACACGCGGCTTCGCTCGCGTTAATATTGATTTCGTCAAACAAATCGGTTGACACAATTAAAAGTTTCATACACAGTTTATCTCTCTCTTTACCCCACTTCTAAAAAGGTTATCGCGAGCAAAAGAGGCCTATCACTATCTCCCGGTTTCCATCTATCTCTATACCAAAATTCATTAAAATTGGTTCAGCATTGGTTCTTGAGCGTGAAGTCATAATAAACAAAATCACTTTCGCATTTAAAATATTAGTTGTTTTTTTTTAATATATAGTTAAGATTTAGCGTTATGGCCATAATCTCACCTGATCTTAAGTGGCCCAAGATATCTGACACGCTAAACCTTTGAAGAAACTGGCTCTCAAGTACAACTGCTGGAGCACACAGAAAAAGCCTACCACCATGCTATGGTTTCCTCACAATGTTTTCCTTCACCGAAAGCTCAAGCTCATTGTAGGCTCATTGTGCGTGGTGCGTGGTGCGTGGTGCGTGGTGCGTGGTGCGTGGTGCGTGGTGCGTGGTGCGTGGTGCGTGGTGCGTGGTGCGTGGTGATTAGCACCTGATTAGTCAACACATGCCCTTATTGCCTTAACCTGAGTCTGGGCAATGCGTTTGTATAGGATTTTAAACACTACGTTAATAAAAAGACTTATAGCTAGCTAAAAGATACTAATCTTCCTTTACCGAAAGCTCTGACTTATGACGTTGATTCGAACCCACGTCTATCGGCACCAAGTGCTTACACGCTACCATTGAGTCATAATTTAAATTATATAATTTTGATACTATAGTACTCGATTTACTATTTAAAAAAAAACCATCTCACCATATGTCTACAATCAAGTGTTTTTAAAACACTTTAAATCTCTTAAAAAAGGACGTTCTTTCATGGAAACGATTAATTTTCATACAACATAATAATATTTCAATAAATAATAATTTTTACAGGTTACAGAATGTCAAAAAGTCGCGGATTCAATCTCTATTTTCATCCTACTATCGTTTATTTACGTTAAATAGCGGCAAACAGGCAGACAACTCATTTGATGGTAAACGGCTAACGTCGCCGTGTTGCTAACCTTGGCGGAAATGGCTGGCTCTCGTTCACTATGGCGAAGCACAAAGGCTCATACTGAACCTTTATTTTGCAGCAGTCTAAACCCGAGGCTGCTCGCTAACCAATCGGGCAATAATTCTAACACAAACTTGTGATGGATCGAGAATTAGAAAGAAAGAAAGAAAATACATTTATTACGGAACTCACACAATAATAATAATGACTAAATGACTACTACATAATAATAAAAAATTAGAGCGAAAGACAAAAACAACAATAGCCTAGTGAATATAATAGGCAGAGGGCGCCCACTAATCAGTTGTGTGAGGCCGTAAATGGTCCCATCTCAGCTAAAATGCTACAACGTATAATGCGTTGCAGCGCTGGTTTTCAGATGGACCAATGTGATGTCACGTTCAGCACTACTTTTTAATAATAATAACAAATAGGTTCTAAGGAAAACAAAATATATGATTAAAAATGGCAATGAAATAAAATACTAGAAATATACATGCCCAATAACACGATATAATAAAGTAATAAATAAACATATATGGATAGAAAATAAAAAAAATATGACTTATATGATTAGGCTGTATGACTTTTGGTCGTGGCTTGTTCACTATGGAGAAATTAAAATGGATTTGATGGTTAACCGTCATGACACTACCCAAAGGTGTGACCAGCAATTCCCAGAGCTTCGTCAGTTATTCGGTAGGGTACATTACATCCAGCTGAGGTTAGCTTAGGTAACTCGAATAATATTACCCCTTACACCTCTAAACGTAATAGATTATTAATCGAATTATTATCCACTGGTAAATGCAGGATTAAGATCTGTCAGGTTAATTTACAAACTTATAAAACATATTCAGTACTTTCGGTATATCTTTCGTTCTGTTTAGAAACTCACCGGTACCCGTGAAATCCCAGAAATCGTACTCTGGTAATTTATCCATTGTGACATAAAATTCTCTTTATAAAAATCACTAACAACAATCACTAACAACAAAAAACTATTAATGTTTAAAAAAACATTAATAGTTTTCGTTTTTTTTTTTTTTCTTTTTGATATAAAAACCAGAGTGAACAAACGTATAAAAATTTAGCTATTGAAGTCTGTAAACGAAAACTCTGAATTAATACTTCGAAGCAAGTTCTATTGCTGTAATCACGTACAATATGTAAAGGTGTGGTGCTACAATTAGCGACTTTTGTTTAATCTAAAATCGTCAAGTTTCTGATGACACTTTTCATGATAGATTTGCATTTTATGTACTGAAGTTGCCGACGTGAGATCGACGGCTACCGTTATCATATTTTGTAGAAAGTAGCTACAATTTTTGCTAGGTATTGAGGGGGGGGGGTTAAGAATATCCCTACATGTCCTTAAGTTGGGGGGAGGGATGAAATTCATTATTACATAATATTTCGTGAATTAAAATTTAATATTAACAATCTACATCCATTTTGGATTCCAAATAGTTTTCTTAATTTTAATGTGTGCAGTCGAATATTAATTTGTTACAATAATGTATATTGCTTGTTGAAAAAAAAAACTTATTAAAATTTCATATGTTTTTATTGTTATCCATGTTTGGTTCTATAGAAAAAGTTATAGTACATTTTTCCATAAATTATCGTATTTTTATAATTAAAAAAAAATAATTACATTTGCTTTCCTAACATAACAGTTTAATATTCAGAAGATCAAGATAGAATCTTACGTAAGAAAGGAAAAGGGGGTTTCGAGAAATTTTAAGTATACTTACATGGGGGTAGCGGGTCAAAAATGACCAAATTTAACCTTACGTAATTAATAAATGGCCCCTTATATAGATTCTGTTATATATATCCTGTTTATCCAATGGTAAACGTCAATGTATCGCATGGTAGCGTGGCTTTTTCTGATGCGCAACTGGCAAGTAAAAACCTCTACCATCAAATTTTTTTATTTTTTTTATACTTAAGGTTTAGCGTTATGGCCATAATCTCACCTGATCTTAAGTGACGATACGGCCCAAGTTGGTAGACACGCTAAACCTGTGGAGGACCTAGCTCTCAAGTGCTGCTGCCGGAACACACCTATTGGTATTTGGCGGCAGGTTCACAACTAGAGGGTGGTAGCTACCCAGGCGGACATTAGAAAAAGCCCTACCACCATGCTATGGTTTCCTCACGATGTTTTCCTTCACCGAAAGCTCAAGCTCATTGTAGGTGCTTGGGTTCGAACCCACGTTCCTTGACGCGAAGTCGTGCACACTACCACTGAGCTATCATCGCTTCATTCAGCTATGTTCCGGCAGTTGCACTTGACCGGTCTCTCAACTATGCTTATCTTGAGCCACCACACTATCACTTTACATCAGGTAAGGTTTTGGCCATAACGCTAAAACCTTAACAATAAAAAAAACATTTAGGTATATGTACAAAAAATACATAAACCTTAAATCTATATTAAACGGGTGCTACAAAGTAAATTAAATAAAACGCTTGTTTACTTTCATACTACTAATGTCAATCGTATAGCTTATTGTAACACACTTTCACAGAGTAAAGACTGGCGTCAAATAATTTCCAAAAGGTGCGAAATAATACCCAAGAAACATATTGACTTTTATAGCTATATTATTGTATAAATAACTTGATAATGTTCAAACTTGATAATTCAAATTCAATTAATTATGTTCTGAAATTCAAACATTGGGCGACAACTAGTAATCTTTAATTACTGATGAAACCCGCCGGCATTCGTACTCCACAATTTCGGTGCGACTCACATTTACATTCTATTCAAATTCGAACTTAATTGAGTAATTTATCGAACTTGGCATTATTTTGACGAATGTGACATTGTGCGCGAGTACAATCGGGTTTTATTGTTTCTTTTGACATTGAATTTCGTTTGGAAATAGCTTGCGAAATAGTTTTCTTTATACAAACTTCGTTATTGCTAATTTTTCTTTATAATAATTAACTTATTCGCTAAACTACCAGCAATAAACACATTTTAGCGCTTCAACTAAATAAAAAGATAAATACCATCTCATATTTTTAATTTCATTCTAAATTTATTTAATTTATCTAATAATCTAATATCTCAATTATGTATAGCTAATCTTATTTATTTTTCGGTGCTAAAACCGAATTTGGTATCCAATTTTTTATCACCCTCAGATCTTTCGCAATATGATATCGATTATCTATACGTATAAAAATGAATATCTATTTCCCTTGGTCATCGCATCACGGGTGAACGGGTAGATCCATCCCGCGAATTATTTTTTTGTTGGTTTAATTATCGTCAGGACAAGGTTCTTACGAAAGAAAAAATTAAGAGAGTTGACTGGAATATCAGTAAATTTGAAAAAACTTAAGGACAATATCAATTTTACATAATTGTCAGTTGTCATAAAGTATTACAATAATGAACACTATGTTTTTAAATATATATTTTTTGATATTAATTATACTAATTCGGATTTAATATTCATAGTTAAGACAGAACACCGTTTGTCGGGTGAGTATATGTTAAAATGAAAATTTCATACAAAAAAAAAGTTTTATTTTTATTATGTTATAATTCATTTTATATTGCTACAATTTGAACATTTTATATGCGTATTTTTTTGTAATTTGTTAGATGTGATATAAATTTTGTTGTTCTCTGTACAGAGACCAACAGTAATCACCTATCATACTGATATTTTAGCGTCCCTATCGTTTCTCCATCTTGTCTATGTTCCCCTACTGTTCACTCACTTCATACAGTGCTTTGGTTAAAAAAAAATGTTGGTTGTGCATGAATTGGAGTTTAAGACTGATCACACAACCAAGAGTTTTAAACTTATTTATCTCAGCTACGACAAGTTCATAGGCAGAGGCATTTACATTTCCAAAAAGTAAGTCACAAGTGTAATAATTGTTTCATGAGGCTTCAGGAAACAAAGCCGAACTATTCATATCATACTATACGTGTAACACTCGCTGATCGGTTGGCATCCAATGTCTAAAATGTGTTCGAGTAATGATCAAACTCGACTTATCACAGTCATCGACACGAGATAATAAAAAGAAAATAGTTTCACAGAGACGTCCGGTCGTCCAAGATTTTTTTTTTTCGATAAGTTTTTTTTATTGTATAGTGAAATAAATGGATTTCAAATACATCTAGTGTGATTATTTCTCTGGGTAATAAAATATTTGCATTGCCGTAAAAATACAAAAGATTTAAAATAATGGTCATTGAAGTCTCGAAAATTGTTCGACTTTCGAATGTCGAGAGTAATGCAGAACCTCAAACTACTCAGTTACTATGGAACACATTTTCATTATCTATTCAGTCAGTCTATTACTTTATAGGATACTGTAGATTTATAGCTACAATCTCACCTAATGTTAAGTGGCGATGTAACCCAATATGGTTGATACGCCAAGACTAGTGGAGAAACTGACTTTCAAATGCAACTTCCGGAACAACACTATAGTTGTTCGGCTGCAGATTTTGACATGAGTGTGGTAGCTAGCCAGTTGGGCACTAGACAAAGCCTTAGCTACTATGGTTTCCTCACGATACTTTCACCTAATTCAGTTCAGAAGCTTAGAATTATTGCAAATGGACTCGAACTCACGTTTATTGGCGCGGCGTCCATCCACCCTACCAACTGAGCTATCATCGCTTCAAAAGTTATAATACGACGTAAACTGAAATAGTTTAATTATCAGCATACGATATACACTTTCTTACACATATACTAATATTATAAAGAGAAAAAATTTGTATTTTTGTTTGTAACGAATAAACTCAAGAACTACTGGATCGATTTCAAAAATTCTTTCACCATTAGAATGCTAGATTCACCCTGAGTAACATAGGCTATGTAAGATTTTTTTAATGAAAATGAATAAATAAAGTTTTAGTTCCACGCGAACGGAGTCGCGGACACGGCTTGTGTTAAATAAAGAAAAATAATGTTGATCCAGTTTACTGAACGTGCTGTTAACGAACTCGGACAAGTTCTAAACTTAATATAGGAAGTAAAGTGCTGCCTCATATGATATTTTTCAAGCGACCTACTAAGCCTGGACAGTTTTGAAAACTTAAACTTAAAACAGTGCCTTTCCATTTTTCTAATATTTCTTCATTATTTATTCAATGTATTAAATTTTATTTATATTTAAAAAAATACTACCTATGTCCGCGGCTTTACCCGCGTTAATATTGGCTCCATCAAACAAATCGGATAACGCAAAAAAAGTTTCATAGAAAGTTTATCCCATCTTAAGCCCACTTCGAATGTTTTTCGAGAGTAAAAGTATCTTATCACCGTCTCCAAGGAATGATCTATCTCTATACCCAAATTAATTATAATCGATTCAGCGGTTTAGGAGTGAAAGTGTGATAAATACACAAACCAATTTGCTTGCGCATTTATAATATTAATAAGGATTTTTGCCCGTTGTTGTAACACTGTTCAATACAGCTTTACTTCCCCAGACAGGAAACCAAAAATAATTAAATATATTTTTTTAACATCAATTCAATATATACAACAGTGAATCGTAACAAAAACAATTACAAGTGGACAATAATAGAATCCGATAACTAAATACTAAATACTCTAGAACCATCAACCGCATCGAATATTAATAATAGTGTTATGTTCTGTTGTTATTTTATTTTATTTCTGTTTCTTTTATTTATTTTAATTATCATTTGCTGTGTGGTGGATAAATAAAACTTTCTTTCTTTCATCCCGGTACCCCCCGAGGTTTTGACGTGATATAGAAAATGAAGATTCTACGTATTTATATATCCTTCGTATTCCTTGCTAATATTATAAATGCGAAAATGAGTTCGTTTGTCCGTTACGCTTTCACGCCTAAACCGCGGAACAGAACAGACAGCCTACTGTTTCTCGCGAAAACCTTATTGGAAGTGGGGTAAAGAGGGGGATAACATTTCTATAAAATATTTTATTACGTCCGATTCGTTTGATGAAATCAACATTAAAGCGAGTGTAGGCTAGCTAAAGATATTCAAAACGTGAATATCTTCTCCTTAGTCAAAACACGGTACACTGTAAAAAGCTTTATAAAAAGCTAATTTATCGTACGATTTGTTTGTACGTACATACGTACTGTTATTATTATTGTTATTATTATAACTTGTTATTATTAGGTAAACAAAGCACACTCAGCGTCTTAGCTTACGATGTCGTTTTATCACATGTGCAATTTGACATTTTTACTTAACTTTGATATAAATTTTAATCAGTTCATTCAGTCAGGATTAAAACCTCTCGGAATACGGTGATAATCACACAAAAAATAAAATTCGGAAGTCAGTGTTCAGTGTAAAATTTAATGAAAAAAAAAGACAAACATGAATGATAAATAGGAATAAAAAATATGTCGCGTGTTGCGACGTCCGGATGACCGGATCTGAAGCGATGATAGCTCAGTGGTAGTGTGTACGACTTAGCGTCAAGGGACGTGAGTTCGAATCCAAGCACCTACAATGAACTTGAGCTTTCGGTCAAGGAAAACATCGTGAGGAAACCATAGCATGGTGGTAGGGCTTTTTCTAATGCCCGCCTGGGTAGCTACCACCCTCAAGTTGTAAACCTGCCGCCAAATACCAATAGGTGTGTTCCGTCAGTTGCACTTGAGAGCCAGTCACTCCACAGGTTTAGCGTGTCTACCAACTTGGGCCATATCGTCACTTAAGATCAGGTGAGATTATGGCCATAACGCTAAACGTTAAGTATAAAAAATAGAAACCACCCAAAAACCCAGACGCAACGTCAGTGGTATCTAAGTTACACATGCATCGCTATCACGCTTTGGCTGGCACCTTAACGCCTTGTCAATGTTGACACGTCGGATAAACAATGTTTTCATAAAATGATTGTAGGGTTCGCGGAAAATCGGCGGTGATGTTTGCCGACAATCACGGAAAACCCTCGAGAGAGGCCTACTCGACGGTCGAAAGCCGGAACCGAAATATGCGTGGGAAATGGGAATTTATTTGACGGCAGAAATATTCTTGATATTTGATTGATCGAAGTGTCACTTCGCCGAAATAGGGGCGTATATGTAGATCATTTGTTTTATATCACTTTACCGTCTCGGTATCTAATAAAAGTTTATTCATTTTATGTGTTATCTTACAGTTGGCATGGAGCTGGGATTTATTCGAAACCAACATATATAAGTAATAGTAGTTTTTAGCATTAAAAATCTGTGTTCTAGCCATAAGTCTTTGGTAATATGGGGAGAAAGGATGTGCGTCTGGACGCCGCATCAACGGAGGTGAGTTCGAATCCACCCGCAAAGGAGCTTTCGGCGAAGTTAAACATCGCGGGAAAACCATTGCATGGTGATAAGGCTTTTTGTGATTTCCGCCTGGCTAGCTAGTACCTACCACACTTTTGTTTATAACGTGGTGTTTACAGTCCAAGTCTTTACCGGCTTCCTCATTGCAAATAAAGGCTGCACGGCGGGTCTAGCGATTTAGGCGGTCGCGTGGTGCAGGTTCAATTTCCGTGCGGGGAAATTTTTCCGTGAGGATAATTGTACTTAGTCTGGGTGTTTGTATTCCTTGCTTGTATGACGATTATCACTTGACATTGTTTAAATCACATACGCGGGCAAATGTCATAATATTAAACAAGAAACAAAATAAAACCGGTCAGTACTTTTTGAGTTGAACAGACAGACAAACGTGGCAGGCGACTATATTTTATTATTATTATTTTAATGAGATAACAAGGATCCATTATACAAAACTAAACAAAATTATGAAATTAATAAATTGATGAGTTAAAAACATTACAAAATTAAATATTAATACGTTACTATAAAACAATTACAATAATAAAGGCTAAAACAACCCGAAATTGTCAATTGCTAATTTTATAAAGGGGTTTCATAATCTGTGAGTGTTTGCATAATTGAATTAGAACCATCGCCAAGTGTACTCTGTATAGATCGCCTAATAGCATAAAAATCATCGACCTAATTATTCTGTACCGATGTAACAATATGTATTTATAATAGGTACTGATATCTGGTTATTTGGGCCGATGAGTCCAAAACTCTCTCTCATACCCCGCCCGGTATATATATATATATTTTTTATAGTTAAAGTTTAGCGTTATGGCCATAATCTCACCTGGTCTTAAGTGACGATACGGCCCAAGTTGGTAGACACGCTAAACCTGTAGAGGAACTGGCTCTCAAGTGCAGCTGCCGGAAAACACACCTATTGGTATTTGGCGGCAGGTTTATAACTTGAGGTTGGTAGCTAGCCAGGCGGGCATTTGAAAAAGCCCTACCACCATGCTATGGTTTCCTCACCATGTTTTCCTTCACCGAAAGCTCAAGTTCATTGTAGGTGCTTGGATTCGAACTCACGTCACTTGACGCGAAGTCGTACACACTACCACTGAGCTATCATCGCTTCAAAATCAGATAAGGGTAGCAGAGGAAAACATGTTATGAAAATTAATTCGCTATGGTCAGTGGTGGATTTACGAGTAGGCTGAGTGGCCTGGAGCCTAGGGCGGCAGATCTGAGGTATTTCTGTTTTGTTCTTTACAAATTTAATTGATTCATACTTACATATATACCTAAATGTTGCTAGGTAATATGTTTCACCACTTTGAATCTAAGATTTTTTTCTATAATTTACGTAGTCCTATGTGGAATTTAATACTATGAAATAATATGAAAGCCATTACAACATCCAAGATAATGTTGGGGTTTCGACTTCCAGACCGAATATATTTATTTATTCTAGAACAACTAAACACATAATACTAGTTGAGCTTACTTTGCCACGGGAAACAAACATGACTAAGGATCACGCTATTAAAACAAATAAATTCTACGAGCTACTAAATTAGCTAAATAGGTTAATATATACGGGGCCCAAGTGGGAGCGAAAGATATACCAGCTACATCTCTGTATAACCTTCTAAAAGATCTTGGCATGTCTAAGACTGCAGTAAGTTCTATACTAGAACGTGCTTCTAAGGCTGTGCTAAGAGGCTCCTACCAAATTTAACTAGGTAGGGAAAGAAACATTGGTAGTGAAGTGGTAGAGTGTTGACGAGCGTTGACAAGGGGCGCTTTTAACCTACATACGAGTCACAAGTGTGGGACATTGACCGGAGTTTCCCTCCCTACCACACGATGGACCCGGAACACGCATGGTGGTGGTTCTCTGATTTGCTAAGAAGTTCGTCTCTAGTAGAGGTAAGTAGGGACGACATAATTTGAATAGTCTACGGGTGGCAAAAGTGTAAACCAGTTACTGGCAGTAGCCATGAAATTAAAAAAAATATAGTAGGCAATATATAGGATGGAAACCTGTATACACCAACAGGACAAACATAGTGTTGCGATCGTATATAAAGAAAATAAAGAAAAATAAGTACATAATAGCAGCAATATATTCCGTCCCATGGAAAATTTAGTTCCTAGCAATTTTCCGACACCTTGTAGCTAATAACAAATTTCCCGTGTAGTGTAGCGAGAGGTGCCTAATTAGATTTGTTCGCGCGTCGACTCCTCTCAGGCGCAATACCGTGTCGTTTGAACTACGAGCGCTTAATGGAACACCTTAGTTTGACTTGATTTTAATTGTTTTAAATTTTCTCTATCGCGAATTCTTGTGAAGTACTATTTATTAAAATTATTCGTAATGTTTACTATTAAAGCTTAAGGTGCTTTTCGGTATGATATGATTGTGATGATATAAATTCGTTATAATGAAGAGATGATAGCTCAGTGGTAGTGTGCACGACTTCGCGTCAAGGGACGTGGGTTCGAATCCAAGCACCTACAATGAGTTTGAGCTTTCGGTGAAGGAAAACATCGTGAGGAAACCGTAGCATGGTGGTAGGGCTTTTTCTAATGCCCGCCTGGGTAGCGCAACCACCCTCAAGTTAAAAACCTGCCGCCGAATACCAATAGGTGTGATCCGGCAGTGGCACTTGAGAGCCAGCCCCTCCACAGGTTTAGCGTGTCTACCAACTTGGGTCGTATCGTCGCTTAAGATCAGGTAAGATTATGGCCATAACGTTAAACCTTAAGTATAAAAAAAAGTATGCTTTCATCACGATGTCTTCTGTTACCGAAATCACCGGCTCATTTCTAAGATTGGAACTCGCGTCCATTGACGCAGCTTCAGTACGCACTATCAACTGAGCGATCATCACGTATACACAAATTTACAAAAAATCCTAAGTTTTATAATATTTTACACGAGTATAGTTATAAAAAGTATATACAAGTTGTGTTAACATATCTACGGAGATAACTTGATTAATATTTACAAACTGCATTAGAATAATCGTATTGTATGGGTTAGAAATGTTAATAAAGTCACGTACGGTGCAGGCGTCGCGTCGTGTACGAAGCAACGAGCCCGATCTTGGTGTATTACGGGTCGAATTTGTATGCAAATTTCCATGTTCCGGCTTTGACGGCACGCGGTGACGCTGTTGTCCGAACGCGTCCATAAACAATGTCGTCTAGATACGATATAGAAGGAAGTAGTGTTTCCCGGGTTTCCCCGGGAGGCCGAGATAACAATATCACAAAAACATTGTTTCTATGTATATTAAAATTACTAAAATTCAAACTAATTCTAACCTTCGGGGGGAGTACTTTAACTTGGAAATAAAAGTAACCTATGCGTTCTTCCTTGCCTCTGACAATGTGTATGCGAAATATAATTGTGACCGGTTGAGCAATTAAGTGTACGGACGCCGTTTCAACGTGGACGTGACTTCAAGTTCATCTGCAATAAGCTTGAGTTTTCGGTGAAAGATAACATTGTGATGGAACCAGTAAATGCTAAGATTAACGCGGTCAAACAAACAAACTTTTACAGTTTATAGTGTTAACATATATATCGATCGATACATGTACTTTTGTGTTAAGTAATATTATTCGAAAAGGTCACATGTTAAAAGGTATGTAAGAAAATGTTCTAAAGAACCTTTTCTTTTACAATAAACGCAGGGATCTCATACATAAGTCACCGCACGTAGTCACTAACTAGGCTCTCTTTACCCCCGAAACCTTTGTTTTATTCTATGTTAGTTTTACGGATACGGGATAGGTTTTTATAAAATAAATACTGTTTATTTATGTGAGCAAATATTAGAAAGGATCTAAATGTTTAAGACTTATACTAGCTTGTACCTGCGACTTCGCTCACGTTAATATTGATTTCGTCCATTCGGACGACGCAATAAAAAGTTTCATACAAAGTTTATTCCTTTTTACCCCACTTCATATAAGTTTTTCGCGAGTTTTTCTCTATAACTAATTTCATCATAATTTAATCAAAGGTTGAGGCGTGAAAACCTAACGAACAAACTCACTTTCACTCTATAATATTAGTAAGGATTACATTATTCCTTTTATTTATTATAAGCTGTGTCCGCGACTTCGTTCGCGTGGAACAAGTAACTATTTCACAATTTTTAGCTGTTTAGATAACTATTTTCAATACAGCTGTGCACCAATTGATTATCGCGTGATGATATATATATCTAAAACTTTTCTCAATGAATGCTCTATATAACACAAAAATAACTTTTGTAATCCGAGTGGTAGCTCTTAAATTAGCGCGTTCAACCAAACTCTTCTCCCTTATAATATATATATATATATATATATATATATATATATATATATAAATGTCGAAGCTAAAGCTCAAGGAGATCGGATGTCACTCTGTCGGCGGATCATAAAAAAAACTAAGCCGAATCTGAAATTATATGTCGATTATGAATGGAAACGATAACGTGCGAAAAGGAATAAATCCCTTTACATTCAGAACAATTTTAAGGATACGCGTACAACAGGTGTGAATAGTAACATGATAGTGAATTGTTATAATATATATATAATATATATATATATATATTATAAATCACGTCCCTTGACGCGAAGTCGTACACACTACCACTGAGCTATCACCGCTTCAAGTTTCACAGCGGTAGTGCTGTTTCTTAGACAAACATGGCTAGTCCCTCAAGTTGCAAATGTACCTCCAAATACCTATAGTCGAATTCTTGCAGATACACTTCACTATTTTAGGCCACACCTTCACTGAACATCAAGTGAGATTAGAGACTTGACGTTACATCTATAAAATTGGTTATCGATAAGTTAAAAATACAAAAGCTTTCCACATAATGAGACCGATACGTATGAAAATTGACATAAATACGTATTATAACGGTTACCGACCTCCTTACAATTCGCATATAGTTTCGAATGTAACGTATTAAAACCCTATACATCGAACTTATTTTTTACAGAGGCAAGATATTTTGTAAAACAAAATTTAAGACGTGTTTTTTTTATACTTAAGGTTTAGCGTTATGGCCATAATCTCACCTGATCTTAAGCGACCATACGGCCAAAGTTGGTAGACACGCTAAACCTGTGGAGGAACTGGCTCTCAAGTGCTGCTACCGGAACACACCTATTGGTATTTGGCGGCAGGTTTACAGCTAGAGGGTGGTAGCTACCCAGGCGGTCCGTTAATGTACTACTTCTTCGTAATCCGTCAGCGAGAGGGCATATGGCAAGACTCATCAATCAGCAACGTCAAACTACCCACCAACAAAATACCACAGCGACATTTCCACATGGTCAGTTCTTGATACAGTTACTTTGTCCGTTCGTTCCTATACGGCTTTGGGTTCTAGTGACTTTAGTCAGATAAATAAAAAAAAAAATCGTATTCGATACAATTTTCGATGTTGGATATTTTGTATCGACATATCAGATCAAAATATAATGGCCTATCATCTTATAAAATGAAAATTGGTGGTGTGTTGATTGAAGATTCATTTTTGTATTATAGATATATATTTCTACAATTTCAGACATATTTTTCTAAAATTTTCTTTTGATATTTGTTTAATTTTATTGCCTATTTTTAATTATGTAGAATTTAAATATATGGTACTATAGACCTATTAGTTTATGGTGTTGTGATACATAATTATGATATGGCGGTTAGTTACCTAAATAAAAAAAAATCGGCTAAAAATATCGATATATTGATTTACGAATATCGATACATCGATATGTCGATAGTTTTACAAGAAGCCTAGTGATCATGCCGGTCCACAGGCATCACGACCTTTACACACAGGCTGATGCTGTAATCGTAACAAACAGAGACACTTTGACAGGTTTATTAATAGGTGGTCGCAGCACTGTGCGATACAGGTCGTTGTGAACTGAAACTTCTTATGGGAGTACTTTGAAATTCTGATCGGCAACCTTTTTCTATGACGCTCCTTCAAGTACGCTCGTTTGGGTAAAGTCGGCTCGAGACGACTAAGGGAGAGTGATATAATGATGTTTCACTTGTGACGTGTGATCTTAATCACACTCGATTTTTACTTGAAAGTCGGTTTACCAGTGCCATATAGAGCATTTTACCATTTCTTTTTATATTAACGTGGTGTTAAAAACCTTATTCTTCCTTCCAGAGTTCCTAATTAGGTAAAAGCATTACCGAGCACAGGCCGGGGCGATACGCTCATGTGGTAAGACCCATAGGATGCTAATCACCCAACACTACCCACTAAAAATAACCACGGCAACCCTTCAAACTTCCGTGTTGCCAGAAACCCGGGAAAGCTCTCGTAGTTCTTCTAATCCGGGTACAGATCCTAGCAGCTCAAGGCGAGGTTCGGCCATTCTGGCACCCATGCGCCCGCTGCCTCAGCACTCGCCCCAAAAAAAATCGGTGAAGCTATCAATGCCCTTAAGGCTAACAGCGTATATCAGCTCGAAAATAATAACCTACAGTGTTTAATTAATCGACATTAGTTGAACATAATAAAGAAAAAATATTATGCGTGATAAATTAAAACTTAAACTAATCACGTTACAGGCTAAATTCCAGCTGCTAACTCAGAAATAATTATTATCCGATAGTGATGGGCCGGTAAATAATTTAGAACGTCGATATAACATAGTTAATCCGTCGGTTGCCGTGTGGCTGGTATGCGAAAAGCTTTCATAGAGGATTTACGCTCGGCCGCACTCTGATACAACCACAGTCCATGACGTTACGACTGGAAGTGAATTATCACAGAAACCATAAAACCAGAGACATGCAAACAGATAGTAATATTAACAAAATTATACAATCTGATCTGGATATTAGCTAGATCAGCTAGATCTAACGACTGATCAGGATCAGTCTTTAGGCCATACTGTGGACAGAAAAATGATCCATACAGATAAATACCTGAACGGTGAATCTCACCACCATCCGAAACAGTTTGTTACCGTGGGTAAATCTTTGTTTAAGAGAACACAAGGAATCTGTGACGAGGAACATCTGGCTGCTGAGCTGCAACATGTCAAGCAAGTACTGCGAGATAACAAGCTCCAAATTCCACGCCGCCATCACGGAAACCGAGTGAAACCAGCCACACTAGAACGTGTTCCTGTTGGGTTACCTTTTGTAAGAGGGGTCATAGACAAGATTGGCTATGTACTAAAGCGTGCTTCAATTAAAACTTACTTCAAGCCGCCCAAGAAGATTAGTCAAAGTTTATCACCTGTCAAGTGTCATATACCTCTACAAGAACAGGGCGTATACAAAATCGAATGTGACTCTGGTCTCTCCTATATCGGCCAAACTAAAAGAAATATAGGGACCCGCGTAAAAGAACATATAGCTGACGTTGAACACCGACGCTCTACGAAGTCTGTAGTTGCTGAACATACAGAAGAAGGCTCCAAACATTATCTTAGATTCGACAAGCCACAAATCCTTGCCAAAGAACACCGATTCCTACCTAGGATGATTCGTGAGGCTATTGAAATTAAAAAAACATCCAAATTTCAATAGAGAAGATGGTTGGAAACTAGCACAAGCCTGGGATCCAATTATACATTTAATTAAATCGGAACCCAAAAGACCAATTGCCAGACCTCAAGACACTGTGAGCTCTTTCTGCGTAGATCGGAACTCTATGAATAACAAAAATTAAATTGAAGGGAGACACAATAACATGAACTTTTTTGGACAACCTACACCTCAGTCCGCCCCGTGACCACGAAGACTGAAAAGCTTTCGAAACGTCGGGATCAAAATTAATAAATAACCGCGATAAAATCCGTATAAATTAGTTTTATTTCGATGAATAATATTCGCGGAAACATAATAAATTATAGAAGATAAGTTTGCCGGAGCTGACTCAGCAGGTCAAACGTTTTTAAAATGGTCATAAGAATATTGTACAGATAAAACAGACGAAAAAAATGGATGAAAATAAAAGGCGCTATAATAAATGTTTAACACATAAGACCACTAACTAGAAAATAACTTCTATTGCTCATTTTTATTAAGAGTACAATGTAAAAATAATTTTATAAATACAAATTAAATGAATATGGTGCGTACCAAGAGTCTGCAGTGCAGCCTGTGAAGCGATGATAGCTAGGTATCATGTAGTAACGCCGCGTCATGGGACCTGAGTTCGAATCCCACCACCTACAATGATCTTGAACTTTCGGTCAAAGAAAACTATAGCATGGTGGTAGGGCTTTTTTAATGCCCGCCTGAGTAGTTGCCACCTTCAAGTTGAATATCTACCGCCAGATATCAAAAGGAGTGTTCCGACAATGGCACTTGAGAGCCAGTCCCTCCTATAAAGGCATTGTGGGTGTTCGTGGTCGGCGGTAATCACTTACCATCAGGTGACACGTTTGCTCGTTTGTCCCCTATTACAAAAAAAAAGCGAATTATCCAACAAACGATAAGTACAGGACCGGATTTTCCTATATGCTTCAGCCTAAGACCTCAAGATCAAGAGAGACCTAAATTCGAGTTATTAGCAAAATTAAAATTACACTGTTTAAAAAACAATGAACACTAAAACACTGGACCGGAAATAAGGAGAAATATTACGCATATGACTAATAAATAGAAATACATTGGTTAAGATCAAGGCGAGATGTGGACGGGTCTCATAAGTGGAATAGCCTAGGGCCTCTCGCATATTCATAACTAACAAATAATTGCGATTTCATTCAGGTTATAAGTTTCAAACCACAACTGCACCGACATAACCTATTTAATAAACAAGACTCAGAATGGACATCACTGACGGTTTGCAAAATAATCTAATCTTCGAGAAGAACCGGTAAGAAACTCAATCTGGTTATATCTTTTTGGATCTGGTAAATACGATTTGCACCTGATCAATATTGAACGCACGAAGAATTGTCAGTAGAATGTTTCTAATCATTATTAAAATGTAAAAAAACTACTACATTATATCGCCTAAAAGTCGAACATCAAGAGAGACACAAAAAAACGGGTTATAGAGTTTTCGACTTATCGAGGTTCGACTTAACGAGGTTCTACTGTAATTACTAAATTGACTCAACAAAATCCAATCCAACAAATCCAAAATGGCGGCGTATTACAAGGATCTTAGTGTGCATCTAAACTAATCCAAATTAAATCAAAAATCTTTATTCAATTCAATGAACCGCGGCACTTCTAGTTATGTACTTGTTATCTGTGTCTATGCCACTCGACGGCACCTACATGTCAATAAATAATTTTATTTATATGCGTGCATGCATTATTATTTAAACCGTAACTATAAAAAATACAAGAACAGAATTTAATATCGTTTTAAGATCATTATATAACAGAGTACATAAGTCGCAATTAGTGACAAAGTTAAACCGGATAAATAGGTACACATATAACCGAAACTACTTGTCGAATAGTCAATAAATATCTGTATTTTATAGTGAACAAGCTGTGTCCGTGACTCCGTTAGCACGGAGCTAAAATTTTATTTAATAATTTTTATTAAAATATATATATATATAGCATATGTTACTCAGGATTAATGTAGCATTCTAATTTGAAAGAATTTTCGACATCAGAATCCTTTCGTTTCAGTAATTATCCGGAACAAACGGACAGACAGACAGATATATGTATTCTCATATACATTTAGTAAATGGCCGTTATTTTGATATTACAAACAGACACTTCAATGTTATTTATTTGTGTATAGATGACTAGTTGTGGCTGCGACTTCGTTCGCACGGAACTGAAAATTATATAACAAATTTATAGTCTATGTTACTCTGGAATAATGTAGCATTCTAACGGTGAAACAATTTTCGAAATCGGTCCAATAGTTCTTGAGCTAATTCGTTACAAACAAAAATACAAGTCTTCCCTCTTTATAATATTAGTATAGACCAGCTGTACTAGCGCGACTTCGTTCGGTTGAAACTAATAATTATTTCATAGTTTTTACCCGTTCTTGTAACTATTTTCAGTACTATTTTGCTCCTATTGGTGGTAGCGTGATGTTAAATAGTTTAAAGCCTTCCTAAGTGATCGCTTTATAAAATACAAAAAGCATTTTTGACATCTGACGGGCGATTCCAAGATTAGCACATTCGAACAAACAAATAATTCCGCTTTGTAATATTAATAAAATACTACAGATATATAATCCACAATCGATTAGAGGCCATCCATAAATCACGTGAGTTCGAATCCATCCTACAATAAACTGAGCTTTCGGTGGAGGAAAACATCATGAGGAAACAATAGCATGGTGATAGGCCTTTTTCTAATGCCCGCCTGGCTAGCTAGCACCCTCAAGTTGAAAATCTGTCGCCAAATACCATTAGGTGCGTTCCGGCAGTAACACTTAAGAGTTTTAGTTACACTTAGCAGCATAAGCAGTAACACTTAAGAGTTAGCTAGGCAGCCAGCCTGCAACGCACCTCCGAATTCTCTGGTGTCGTGAGTGTCCATGGGTGGCGGTGATCACTTACCATCAGGTGAAAGGCTTGCTCCTTTGACCCCAATTCTATAAAAAAAAAGTTACGTCACACAAATTTCATGATTTTTCGACCACCCCTCGTCCTTGCCACAATTTTTTACATCTGTAAAACTCCTTCTTCACATAAAGAAATGATGAAATTAATAGTTGGCATTTCGTATATTACTGCTTTTTTTCCACCTGGCATACGCTGTTAACCTTAAGGGCTTTGACAGCTTCACCAAACTTTTTAGGACAAGTGCTGAGGGCACTCAGCTCCGAGACAGCGGGCGCAAGAGTGCCAGAACGGTCGAACCTCGGCTTGCGCTGCTGCCGGAAAATGAAGAAAGGTTCGTGACTAACTAACTGAATTGTTAACATAACTAAATACATAACATAAAAATTAACTAACTAACAGGTCCTAACATACTAATTTATTAATTCTAACAAGCAAGTCGACATGAACCGCTGAGGTGATCTTTTACAGAACCGTGTACTTAATGTATGGGTGTGCACGAGTGGTATATGGTGTGATGATGTAATCTCAGTGATATACAGTGTCACTTTATCACAAGACCAAAGTCATTCAAGGGCTCCTATCCAGCGGATCGAACCTAGGTCTTTTATCGCTTAAATAAGTTATCAAATGTAACGTCACGAAATTTAGAACCCGCCGATCCCTTGTTACACCCTTTAAACGTGTTACGTAGTTTATGGATGCCCCCTTAGGTACAGTGTCGTGTAGTGATTTACGGAATATTAAAATCACGTGCCCAATGGAGAATCTAGGTACCCTTTCTGCTATAATTTATGTAATATTTTTTAATTTATGGCTGTCGCTTATACAAGACAGTAAGGGTCCGAATAAAAAATATATATATTATTGCTTATAATTTATTACACTAACCTATCTAATATAAAATAATTAAAAATTACATTCTTTTATGTTATTTTTTCTTATACAACGCAATGCCCTTTGGTTTCAGTCTGTTTTTCAGTATCCTCTGTCTTTCATCTTCTTCTGCTTGTTTCATTTTCTGGTATCTTTCTTTAGCAAAATCAAGTTCTGAGGACAGCTCAACAATCTTCTCCGCAAACTGCCTTTGCCTCATCATTCTAAGCTTTTGTTTGTGCTGCAAAAATTATATTATGTAGCGTTGATAGCTCATTTGTAGTGTGTATGAACGACTCAATAAGGGATGTGAGTTTGAATCCATTTACAATGAGCTAAAGTATTCAGTGTGGGAAAATATTGTGATAAAACTATAGCATGGTGGTAGGGTCTTTTCTAATACCAGTCTGGCTAGCTACCAACCTCAAGTTGAAAATCTGCCACCAAATACTTATAGGTGTTTTTCAGCAGGTACACTTGAGAGCCAGTCCCTCCTAGGTTTAGCATTTCCACCATCTTTAGCCCCATTGTCACTTAATGTCAGGTGAGATCATGGCTATAATACTAAACGTTAATTATGAAATAATATATAAACTATTGCATAATATTGAAGATGTTTAAAACTAATAAATTGAACTGTAATCACATAATGCTTACTTACAGGAATATCTCGAATAACCTTGGTGAATGCATATGGATACCAGTAAACATAAGATAATGTTAACTTTCTCCCTACTTTTATAACCTTAGCACAATGGCAGTTAATCATTTTATAATGAAAACAACAAAAACTATCAACCAATAATAATCTAATAAAACTATCATACAATAGCTCAGTGGTACCTTGTACACCATGCCGATTGATGTGTTGTACACCATGATCAAAAGCCTGTAATGACCCCAAGGAAAACATTAGGATAAAACCATATGGTAGGGCCATTTGTAATCTCTGCTTTGCTAAACATGACTTTCAAGTTTTATATCATCACTTAACATCAAGTGTATTATAGCCATAGTACTAAACCTATAAATTTAAATTTAAAAAATTGTACCTAACAACAATACTGCACAACTAAAACTGTATTGCTAAGTGACAAAGTGCAAAGTCATATTAATTTAACAAAAAAGGAAATTTAATATCTTACTTTACTTTATCTTTTTCAAATTCATATATATTTTTAATGTAACTGATAACTGGTTTGGTTTACTATATATATACAATAAATTTATTTGATATACTAACTATTTGCCTACTTTTCCCAGAACCAGTACTTTCTACCACAGTTTCAACATTCTTCATGAAAATGAACATGTATACTAATTTTAATGGAGATCATTCCACCTAGTTCGAGTGTTACCTTAGCGTCTACCTCTAAGAATACTTATAATATTATAATAAAAAAAGTAATTTATATATTTCACCTATATACTATTAGACATTTATATATATTGACTATTATTTTCTTAAATTTCCTCACAACTTGTCTAAAAGCTATGGAGTTAATTATGTTTTTAGACAATATATTTTTGATGTAGATGGATAACAAATACACCACAATTATAGCTGGAAAATTTTGAAACTTGAAACTTTAAAATATTAAAGTACAGAAAGCTTCAGCTTTCTTACAATTTTAATAATTATGTTTGTATCAAATTTTTCATTGCTGCACTTATGTCACAATAATTCTACAGATATGTTGTAAAAATCTCAAGCTTATGTAATAATTAATAATCTTACCAACAGTGGTGTGGGTCTTCCATCCAAAAAGGTATAATCTGGTCCATCAGTTAATATACCCTCTGCATTACGATTAATGGGAAGGCCTCGTTCCACTCTCCACTCTTTTGTAGCTAAAGGTAACGAGCAGCTAAATGACCGAGACCCTGGAATATATTAAATAAACATTGAACATAGGCACAAGATAATGAAATACCATAAGGTTCTGTCACCAATAGACAACAGTCCATATCTTTTTATATACTTTATAGGTTAAGCATTCTGGCAAACAATTGATCAACTGACGTTAAGTGACAATGTGACCCAAAACGGTAGACATTCTAAGCCTATTGGACTTGCTCTCAAGTGCAACTGTCAGAACACCCCAATAGGTATTTAGGAGTCAGATTTCAACTTGAGTATAGTAGCTATACAGACAGGCATTAGAAAAAACTCTACCACCATAGTATGGTCTGATTATCATGTTTTCCTTCAATGAAAGCTCAAAGTCATTGCAGGGATTCAAACTCACATCCATTGTTGCAGTGTCCGTTCACACTACAGTCATAATTACTAGAACACTATCTAGGAATGTAGCACAATAATGTTTTTAATATCTAGCAAATAGACTTTTCTAGAATTACATTTTTTACTAAATGCTGTGCGAAAGTACAATTTAATGTAAATATTACTGCTTCAAATATCCCTAAGAATAGCATATCACATGCATAAATAGGTATTACCTTAAGCATGTATTTTAGTAACTCAACATTTGTTAAGCATTAAATGAATACTAAGAAATTATTTACCTAAAATTCATTTAAGAAATCATTAGCTTTTAAAAATGCTGAATTAGAAACTTTATAATTAAAAGCTGTAATCATTAATTAAACCGCAATAATTACTTTCAGAATAAAAAAGTCGCTAGAATAGATTTCAATCATAACATTTTATCTACATAAAGCAAGAAATATCAAAAAGGATTATAAACAAACTAAGAACTAATAAAAAAAATCTTTTCAAACTTATAATAAAAGGAGATTCGGAAGATATATTTTAAAGAAAATTACTTACATATCGGAACTTTGATGAATTGTTTGAGTATTAGATGCATCGTTCAATATAAATAGAAGTTTAGTTTTTGAGATTACATACACATACACAAGTGGGTTTTATTTTATATTTTTTATTTAGGTTATTTTCGTACGTCAAATGTCAATACTTTCGTTGACGTTGACAGCTATCGATGTCAGTTTTAACTTTTTTTTTATATATGGCGTCATTAGTATCAGCCTACGTACACAACTTCACCAAAAGGGATACATCTTCTGACATTTGCATGGGCTAGTTTATAGTTTATATAATTTATTACTGGTCTCTGTTTTATATTTAATATCTGTACAGTGCACTACAGATTTATAAACTAAATGCTAAAAGATAAACTCAAAAACCACAGAATAAGGATAAAAAAAGGCTAAACTTTTTAAAACACTAGTTTTTAATTTTGTCATGATCTATAAATTTAGTTAGAAGGAAACATAGATACTCAGTGAAATTAAACGATTGATATTGATATTGTAGACCAAATAGTATATCTAGTAGTGCCTAAATGTTGGGCCACGGAATAAAGAAATTAGTGTTGGACGAATATATACATTTCAGTACCTATCAATATTATTCTACCATAAAATTGTCATACATATTTTTTATTTTTCACTCTGACTTGTAAACTCCCGGCACAAATTTCCAGTTCTTTCTAGCACTGTTTACTTATATTGATCCATAGCTTTTATTTTCTAGAATTTTGTCTATGGTAGAGCTGAGTCATGTTTCTCAACAAACAAATGTTATTTATTATTGGTCAACATATACGGCAGTGTATTTCATCCAATCACATATTGTAGTATTGTCTATTGGTAGAAACTTATATTCTATAATTTTTGTAATCGCAAACAAAGTGATTCAGTCTTTTGGAAAAACGTAATCGAAAGTGTGATTTTTTTATATTTTGGTTTCGTACGCCAAGAGTAGCATTGTTTTTTTTTAATATTTCAAGTGGTTTTGATTTATAATACATTGAATTTTTACGAGAACGAGTAGTACATATAGGTGAGTTTTATAATTGAGTCTAATATAATAACAGACACAAAGAAATTAAACAGATCGATCAGTTATTGCGCCATCGCTCTAGTATTTTCCATACACGAACATCCCAATAATATTAATCTTTCAATGTAGTAAAACATTCTTTATCATTTGATTCTATAATTTTAATTTGTTTTCTACTCCATATGTTCACGGGAGGAACATGTCATTCATATACTTGCATATTAAAAAAAGGTATTCATAGGACCTGTTTTGAAATACCAACTGACTAATAATTGAATTTACAATGATCAGATAACTTATCGTGAGGTACCATTAGGGAAATTACCGGTTATTATTCATTCCTAAAACTAATTTATATTCATGAATATATTGGCTTAAGAAAATTAAATAAAATTCAGAGATTTGTTATAAACGTTGTTCTATTTACAAGCAGTATATTAACAGCTGTTTATACGTATCTAAGCTAACATTATAATCTTTTTATTATTATAAAACAGTCATAGAATAGCTATAACCTAATGAATTATTATTGTAATTTCCTTATATCATCATTAAAAATTGTTTTTTTTTTTTTTTGTGTTATCTATTCTAAACGTCATTGCATAACCTATTTCAAGATAGAAGTAAAAAGGTTTACTTATAACTGCCGCTCTGCTATGATGTGAGTTCCGATCCCACACATGGCAATATTTTAGTGATGCACAAATGTTTGATTTGTGTAACAATACTTTGTGCACATTATCCCATTCCTCCCCACTGTCATATTTTTAGGACACTATTTTCTAAATTTCTTTTTACATATTAGGACTTTTATTTTTATTATTTCTGATGAAATTTATATTTTTACACAATTTTTGAAATAAAATAATTATTTTTCGCTGTAAAAAATGTTTAATTAATAAAAATAAATGCCTGTTGGGGAGGAATGGGTTAAATATGACTGTAAAGGCCTTCTCAATTTATATTAGTAAAATTGCACACATAGGCATAATATTAATTAAATTAATAACCACAGAATTGTTTTATAATTTTTTTAATCATAAGTGTTTAGGTTTTAGTATATCTTGTATTATATTAAGCAAAATATAAAACATATAGAATATAAGAAAATCAAGTGAGATTTTTTTTTGCATATTTTTATGCAACACTGAGTCTAGATTAAAACTGGAACTGTTGGCACTGGTAGTTGCACAATAATTACTGAAAAATACTAATTAGTAAAAACATTATTGTAAAGGCTATTGTTGACTTCAATGAATGCTCTAAAATTTTAATAAATAAAACATAAAAGTTAATTTTTTAGAAAGTTTAGTTTATCTTTATAGTTTATCTTCACCATAGATCTGATTGTGGTGAAACTTTGTTATTGTGTTGGGGCTGTTAAGATTCCTGGGCAAGAGAAGAAGAAACATGTTTCTAGTAACTTTAATTATTTTAATTGGATTGGTGTTATCACCACAAGTTTACCTGCTGTTAAGTTACAATGTAGCCTAAGCTGGTGGGCATGCTAAGCCTATTGCAGGGACACCCCTGTAGGTATTTAGTGGCAGATTTTCTATTTGAGGGTGGTAATTAGTCAGGCAGATATTATCATAAACCTTGCTACCATACTATAGTTTCACTAAGATATTGCTTTCATGGAAAGCTCAGGTTTATTGCGGTTTATTCAAACTCACATCCAGTAATGCTGTGGTCATAAACAATTACTGTACTTCATAGAGATAGTTAAATAAATATATTGTGAATCAAAAATATTAAATGCAATATTGGATTGATAGCATTGTCTTTGCTTATGGATATTGTGTGTGTTTATCTAAGTATTAAAAAACTTGTTTATTTCAAAGAATCATTGTTTTGTATTGTTGCAAATTCATTCTTCTTAACTTTATAACTTGCATTTCCAGTTATAAACGTATTTTATAAATTAATGCTAACTTGGTATAGTAATTAGTTCAAGTTACTGAAATAAGCGAGCTGTGCTCACTTACGAAATTGTATATAGTGATTTATGTAAGACTGTTCTCAAAGTTATAAATGAAAGTGTCTCAGTGCTCATGATTTTCTTATGGACTGAGTGTGATCGTAAAATGCGTTCTTTGTTTTTGTTCTGTTTTCACTGTGAAACGATTATGCGTGCCAATTTTTGAATCGGTTTATTTTAGGCTATGTTCCACTTAGCCGAACCATATGACGACCAAGGGCGTTGTGGTCGCGTCCAAAGAATGATGACGTCACTATTTTCACCAGTGCCAGTTGACAAAGGGCCGGTCATAAAATACGTCACGCAAATGTTTACTTTTTAGACCTCAAGTCCCTCCGTCAGATGACGTCACATTTTTTGCGTCCATTATCAGTATTGCATCACAATAATACACGTACTACGCGATACATGATATATGGCAATTAACAGCAGTACACAAATTTAAATATTTTTAGTTTGCACTAATAAAACTTTATATAATAAATATTTGTAATAATATGTAAATTTACAAATTTGTTTTATGAGCTGTGAACCTCACCTTCACGGGCTTATTGTGTCTGCCATCTTAGGCCAAACTATCACTTAATATCAGATGATTTGGCCTTAAAGCTAAAATAATAGCATTTAGCAAAAAAATAATGGATAAGGCTTTTTATGATGTCACTGAATACTAAAGATATTTCTTAGTAAAGCAATACCTTTCCTTATTGACTATGGGACAGATGGGATAATATATGCCAGGCCAACTGGTATATTTTTATACTACTATACACTACTGGTATAGAAATTCCACTTACTCATTATGAGTCCACTACCACTACCTAACCTATTCATTTGAAATTTAGATATCTGTTTCATAATCTGATTAAGAAGGGTTTTCATGGAAAAATCTGTACAAAGTTTAGGATTCAGCTATTATATATAGTAGAAATACTTATTTAAATTACAATAAGTGAAATCATTTTGACTAAATTATGTTGTTTTTTTTTAACAGGTTTTCGTCTGATCCGAGTAAGTGAAGGAATATATTCAAAACGGCCACTGAAAAATTAAATCCCCAAGAGCAGACCAATTACAACACAATGTGTATGTACAGTTTCTTTACTTTATTGCATAGTTTATTTGTATATTTTTTCTGTTTCTAGTCCACCTTGGCGATGTGGCAGAACCAAGGAGTGTATCCGGGAGGTCTTTATTTTTTAGAATTCACTTATATGTGTAGCACAACATTGAGCTAATCAATCATAAAAGGCCTGATTTATTTGGTTACGGCCCAAGCTGAGGTTCAACCACTTGGGCACCCTCGAGCTAGTTGCCTTTTGGTTGAGAACCTTCCACACTCACTCTGAAGTGTAGTGAATTTGTAAAAGCCACTTGGGCTAACAAAGTAGTCAGAGAGACTGTATCTTTGGTGGAACATTTAAGCATTGTTTAAGTGAACATCTTATATAAATTTAAAGGCCTGATTTATTTCGTTACGGCCCAAGCTGAGGTTCAACCACTTGGGCACCCTCGAACTAGTTGCCTTTTGGTTGAGAACCTTCCACACTCACTCTGAAGTGTAGTGAATTTGTAAAAGCCACTTGGGCTAACAAAGTAGTCAGAAAGACTGTATCTTTGGTGGATTATTTAAGAATTGTTTAAGTGAACATCTTATATAAATTTAAATACTTTTACATATGGCCTTTTATTATTGATGATGTGCTTTGCATCACCGGCACATGCCACATTTATTTTACTTTATATGTCTATTTTGTTTTAATATCCAGTATAATTATGCACCTCCGAGTTTAAACAGTGAATGCGGAGCATTGTATTTCAGTTTGAATTTTGATTATATTTTTGTATATGTTTGTATGTTTATATATGATTCCTGTATTAGGAGTGGCTTGGTACAACCCTTATTCGGATGTCCCTATTACAGCTTTGCTTTACTCCTAAGGATTGTAGGGTTGTAATAAACAAGTTATATCCTTTCTTATTCATTGGGCTACTAAATGCGATAAGGATTTTGCCTATACGGCTCTTAGTTCCTGAGATTAGTGTATTCAGAGAAACTGTTTATCTTTATTATAGCAGTATAGAAATAGTCTATTCAAAATTAGTAATGATACAATGTTTTTAACACGACAAGAAATATATATGAATACAGTATAGATTAACCGTTTTTTAGTATGGTTAACATTGAAATAGTTTTTTTTTTTTTTTATGTAGCTGTCGATTATGTACCGACTGTTGAGTTTGCGACCTCCGCAGAGACCTTAATTAAAACGAGAGGTATTATTAGACACTACAATTATGAAATTTTGTGACTAGTTAGGTAGTGAGTCGTGACCATGATACACTGGTGACGAACGAGGCACAGTAACTCGGTTTTGGTTTTCTCACATTTCCGAACGAAGAACTGATTGATTAACTTATTCATCAGGACATGGCAGGTCTAGATAGTGATTATGTCAAAAATATTTACTTATTTACGTTTTTTGATATTTTTTTTATAATTCAGTTTTAACGTCACAATCTCACCTGATGTTAAGTGACGATGTGGCCTAAGACGGTGGACACGCCAAGCCTAGTGGAGAAACTGACTCTCAAGTTCCACTGTCGGAACACACCTATATATATTTAGTGGCAGACTTTCAACTTGAGGGTGGTAGTTACACAGGCGGGCATAACAAGAAAGCCTACCTCCATACTATTGTTTTATCACGATATTTTCCTTCACTAAAAGCTCAAGCTCATTGTAGGTGAATTCGAACTCACGTCCCTTGATGCGGCGTCTGTATACACTACAAACTGAACTGCTAACGCTACAGTGTGATATGGCAACCCTGTTTGTCTATGCTAGAAAACGAAAGCATGTTTCAGGGGTTCCTTAAAACAATTGTTATTGTTGTGTTCCTTACTCTTATACAGTGTTCTATGGTAAATTAATAAATATATTTATGAACGTTTACGTACGCATGTTGGGGGTAGTACCTTTGCTAACTATTGCTGCCAAGGGAGAGGGTATGTCAAGTCTCTAAAACTGTGCTTACGGATTGTTTGAATGGCCTCTGAACTGGTGTATATCCAACCATCGAGAAGCCAGAAGACGCTATCACTTCTGATATACCGATGGTCACTGTTTTTGGATTGCACTGTGATGACCGTCATGTATAATGGTGTTATTTTGCCGTGCCTCTGTAAAATAAATGTTTCAGTCGGTTAAATACGTAAAATAAAAAGAGACGGGTGTATTCACTGAAGCGAGTGCGTGTACAAATTGTGAAGCAATCCGACTCTATTCTCTCGCATACAAACAAACGTAATATCAAAGCTATGTAGGCTATATTTAGTGATACACTTTTACATCAATATAAAAACACGCATACGTCACAAAACGGCGTGAATCATTGTTATCCTCTCGGAAGCGATAATGAAATGAATGTTTTCTAGAAAAATACTTTCGATTTTATTTATCGGTCATGTTTTATCAATTATACACGGAATCCATTTTGAGAATTGAGTTTGATGACTTTGTGTAATATAATTTTAATGCAATTTTAACAGAGTTCCATTTCGCTTTAAACTTTTCTGGACAACCTACACCTCAGTCCGCCCCGTGACCACGAAGGCTGAAAAGCTTTCGAAACGTCGGGATCAAAATTTAATAAGTGGCCGCTATAAAATCCGTTTAAATTAGTTTTATTTCAATAAATACAACATCGTTACTAAGAAAATTGATGCAGTATTAGGGTAAATCCTGTTAGCAGTTGCCTTAGTCATCGCACGTATTTTCCTTGTCAAGTGCAGTAAAATATTTGTCAGTGGTAGTGTGTAGGAACGTCGCGTCATGTGACGTGAGTTCGAATCAAATCACCTACAATGAGCTTGAGTATTCGGTGAAAGAAAACATTGTTAGGAAACTATAACATGATGGTAGGGCTTTTTCTGATGTCTGCCCGACTAGCTACCACCCTTAAGGTGAAAATCTGCCGCTAAATGCCAATAGGTGTATTCCGGCAGGAGCACTTGAGAGCCAGTTACTCCATTAAAGATTGGCAAAGCACCTGTAATACCCTCGGTATTGTAGGCGTCCATGTGCGGCGGTGATCACTTACCATCAGGTGACACGCTTGCTCGTTTGCCCGCTATTACATAAAAAAAAATCATTTGGTCAGAATATGTAGGTTATAGTAACGTTAATGGACGTGAGTTCGAATCCCTATACCCTTAGCCAAGTTATCTTTCAATCATTGCTGAAGTAAAGTGATAACAAATAACGTATGGGATGCTTTTGATATTCTATGTTGAATGTCATCCCATAACTTTTGGTTGTCCAATTACGTTAGCAATCGTTGGCAGACAATTTGGCTAACGGCACAGCAATTAGCTTTTGGTTCAGGATTTTTTTGCTATTGGACAGCAATCAGGCAGACGACCCATGTGATGGTAAATGGTTACCGTCTTCCATAGGCAGCCGCAAAACCAGAGGTATTACAGCCATGTAGCTGACCGTAACAGTAAGGGCTGTTTCTCGTCCACTATGCCGGAACACAGGCTCCTTTATTTGCGGTAAACTAAACCCGAAGGTGGTCGCTAATCAGTCGGGAAATAACTAAGCTGTGATTGATCAAGGGTTATATGGTTATCCGCATGACCAAAACCAAATGTGGGACCAACCATCGCCGGAGCCTCGTCGGTTACTCGGAATCCAACACGATAGTCTGGTGATAGGGCATTTTCTAATGGCCCCTTGGTTAGTTACCAACCTCGAGTTCGAAATCTGTCTGAAAATCGACAGTTGCACTCGAGAGCCAGTTACTCAGCTAGGCTTAGCGTGCCACCATTTGAACCATATCGTCGTTTAAATTCAGATAGTGGACAAGACGCTAAACTTATAACAAATGCATGAAAATAACATAAATACTTAATATTCTAGAACAATTCACAAGATTATAAGCCTTTCTTGAGGTTTCAAACCAAGCAATGCCTGTGATGCCTGTGAAGCCTAAAATACTGTTAGAATTTAACAGATCATTTCTCGTGACGCTTTTAACTTCGCAGAACGCAGACAACACAAAAATTAACAAAGGAACCATTTTCATTAGATACTAGCTTTTACCCGCGGTTTCGCTCGCGTTAATATTGATTTCTGTCAAACAAATCGGATGACGCAATAAGAGGTTTGATACAAAGTTTATCCCTCCCTTTACTCCGCTTCCAATAAGTATTTCGTGAGAAAAAGTAACCTATCACCGTCTCCGGGTTCCCATCTATCTCTGTGCTAAAATTCATCATAATCGATTCAGCGGTTTAGGCGTGAAAGCTCAACGAACAAACTCACTTTCGCATTTTACGATATTGGTGAAGGTTAACAAGTTAATACTAGTGGCTGTGATTTCTTTCATATATACTAGGTTACATTTGAAGTTCATAGTTTACTTCCGTTTAAGATTAAACAAATACTTAGTATTTGGCAACCATTCAAGGTCAAATGAGAACGTTACGCAGTAACTACCATTAATCAAAAAGAAAGTAAACAAGTCGGTTGACTTTCTCTCGTATAACTAGCGTTCGCCAGCGGCTTCGTCCGCGTGGAACTGATATTTAATCTTTCATCCCACGGGAATATCAGACAGCCGATCTCAACTAAACTTCACCGAAATCTTATCTAGCTAAACTTAATGTAAGACTTAACTTACCTTCTATGTAATGGATTATACGAAATATAATTGAATTATGTTTTGTATATTCATGCTATTTACGAACGTGTGTTATTATTGAACTAACTGCGTCTGTGGCCTCGTTCGCGTGGAACAATAATTTTATTTATAACTTTTCTCAATACACTTTTCCTCCTATTTGTGGTAGCGTGATGATAGAAAGCCTATTTAATTATTATATTTCATCTTCCGTTGCAAATATTAAAGCCACTCTTTCCTTTTCAGTTCGTTTTGTGGCAATGAAGTTATGTTTTTTTTAGTCTGAAATTCTATTGACATCTATTAAAATTTTATTGAAACTAATTTTTTTATAATATCCATTTTCCTTTATCTAACAATTAGCCGTGTCCGCTACTTCGCAGTTATCTGAAATTTATTTAATAATTTTTGCCCGGTTTTGTTTCTTATTCAATACAACTTTGCTCCCATTGGCAAAGCCTAAAGCCTTCCTCGATGATTGGTCTATTAAATACAAAAATAACCTTTGTAATTCGACTGGTAGTTTCTAAAATAAGCGCGTTCTAACAAACAAACTTTTCCACTTTATACTACTATCTAAATCTAATTCTAATAATAAATTTCATCATCAAATTTGTTTACGTTTTTTTTTTCATTATTTTTTATACTTTATAAGTTTATGGCTTCAATCTCGCCTGATGGTAAGCGACGGTGTGGCCGAAGTTGGTCGAAACACTGAATCTAGGGGACCGGATGGCTCTCAAGTGTGACTGCCGGAACACTTCTAAAGTTATGATTGTAGTTTCACAAGCTAACCCTGTCATATAAATTATTTCTAGTGAACACTTTTGTTGTATAAAATAGCAATTAAAAATTTGAGGGTGAAGTTAAAAGGGTGAAAATTTGGGTATAAAGATATATTTTGATGACACATAAAAAAAATTTTTTTTTTTTTTTTTTTGGTATGGTCACCCTTATCCCCTTGCAGCATGAAATATCTTTTAGGACCTTATCGCATACCGGCCAAATATACATTAAAAAATAATTAAAATCGGTTTATATATACGATTATATTAATTACTATATATGGTGCTTAGTTCGTTATAGTGGTTCCTTTATCGTTACGTTTCTGAATATAGCTAACTACATAATAGGCATAATTATAAGGAAAACGGCATTTAATTTTCGAAGTGAGACTAATTTAAACTAATTTTATCGCGGTTATTTACATAGATAATAGAATAGCGGAATAAATAACCGCGTGAAAATCCGTTTCAATCAGTTTTATTTCGATAAGTACTGTTGGCGTAAACAAAAGAAATCATTAGGCATTTAATTTTCTTGAGGTATAACTGGATATCACATGAAACAATAAACGGACAGTGGGTAATGTTCCATCAATGAAAAGTGTCTTATAAGCATATCAATCGAAAACTGGAATTAGTTTTCTATGTATAGAATTTCATAGGAATAGATTAAGCATTTTTTACGTTAAACCTGGGCATGAAACAGACGTTTGGTAAACATTGAACCGTCTTCGAACTCAAGTGGGCCGTTTTAATTTTAACCTGGTTTAATTAGGTATTTCGTCAACCAATCCGAGCTCTATATGACTATAAATCAGTGGTAGTGTGTACGGACGCTGTGTCAAGGGATGTGTGTTCGTATCACATACAATGTCCTTGAGCTTTCGGCGAAGGAAAACATCGTGAGTAAACCAAGGCTTTTTCTAACGCCCATCTGGCTAGCTACCGCCCTCATGTTGAAAATGTACCGTCAAATACCAATTGGTGTGTTCCGGCAGTGGCACTTGAGAGCCACTCCCTCCTATAAAGGCCGGCAAAGCACCTGCGATTCCTCTGGTCTTGTGGATGTCCGTGGGCGGCGGTGATCACTTACAATCAGGTGGGACGCTTGCTGGTTTGCACCCTATTCCATATAAAAATAATATATATTGAAGGTGTTTTTTCAATACAGCTGTGCTCCTATTGGTGGTAGCGTGATGTTAAACAGCTTAAAGGCTTCCTCGATGATTGCTTTATCAAATACAAACAATAATTATTAAAATTTGACGGGCAGTTTCTAAATTAGCGCGTTCAAACAAACAAATAAGCATTTCCGCTTTATTATAATATTAAAAAAGATAGCGTTTCTGTACTTACATTCGTTTTAATAAATTTACTTTCAACATTACTTTCTTTACCGCGTGACGAAATCATATCGGCGACGCGACCTCGAGGTCTCACGAGTCCAGCGCGTATGAAGGGGTTTCAAAAACTAAACATTACCGCTTGTTCGCGAGAATCACTGCGAAAGAATTACTCATTACTCAGAACGTGACATAAATCACGGTATATACTACGTAGTACCGAGCCGTATACATAAATAATCGACACTAACCAAAATATTAACCTCGGAGTAAACACTGACGTTACCCATCACGATCAGCCTCATCGTACCGCCGCCTACTTGCGTACCGCGAACCTTCATACAATTATCATTTATCACTCTAAAGGTGTTAATACATTCGGTTATCGCTTTTATGACGTTGACAATAAAAACCAGATTCATTACGAGCTCACCGGTACGAGGTATGAACGTTTCGAGTTGCGTTTTTTTTGCACTCAAATTACACACTGGCCACAGAAACATGTGGGTGCAGAAGGTCTGCTCAGAATCATGCAACGTAATTGCGTTCGATAGTCGAGCGTGCGCAATTGCGCTCGACAAATGCTTGCAATTAACAATTCTATATCATATTAGTTAGTATTTACAGTACATAATTTGTGTACATATACTAAAGCAGCCAAAATTGTAGGGTAATTTATTTTTGAAAAATATTATCAGGGGTAATTTGCCGTTTGCAAAAGAAATATATATATTTAAAAAAACTGGACCGATTTTGATGAAATTTGCCCCGGGGATAACTACTGATATGAATTATAACATGTTAGTTTTTTTTTAATTATATAAAAGGATATCCTTTATTTTATATAACTATATAGAATTTCGTCAAAATCTATTCATTTTTTAGAGTGATTTGCGCACAAACACATAACAGTTAAGAATATATATGTGTTAATATTATATACTAGCAGTTTGTTTGTTGTTTGAACACGCTTATTTTAGATACTTCCAGTCGAATTTTAAAAGTTCTTTTTGTTTTTGATAGAACAATTATTCAGGCAGCTTATGAGCTATTTAACATTACGCTACCACCAATAGGCGCAAAGCTGTATTGAAAAAAATTGCCAAACAGACAAAAACGATTAAATAATATTTGGTTCCGCACAAACGAACTCGCAGGCACAGCTTACTTGTAACATTTAGGATCATTTATTCGCTATGGAGCAAACACTAGTAGTTTGTTAATTTTGTAGTAGGTTGTTAATAAAGGAGGAATAAAACATCTGTGTCAAACTTTTTCTATGTCATTTGTCGATGACAAACGGATGATATGTGACAACTTCATAACACGACATGCATATCAGAAACTCGGACGGTCATCGAGTGATTCATTTATAAATTTTTTTAACATTAAAATATAACGAAGTTTAGTTTACGTTATAGATTAAATAGGAAGACGGACGTGATTGTGTTTGATATAGTGATTTATAAAGTTTGACGTCTTTTAGAGGCTACCGGATATGTCTGAGACCAGAGGTTCGTTTTCATTGTTACTATTATTTATTCAACTTTGCTAAGCTTGAATTAAGCGTTTTAAATTAATTAATAGACTAGCTATGCTCGCGACTTTTTTTTCTTTCGGGAACAGTTTTTTGGTTGGATCCTAAACCAAGTCGCCTGAATTTAAATGTTCTGACAGTTCAGGGAAGTCAAGGGAGTCTGTCTCAAATCTGCCCATATAATTTTCGCCGTCGGAATAAATCTAGATATTAATAAAATTCGTTTTTAATATTCCATATAATCTTACATAAAGAGTCGCAAATGCGTGTAATGGAATGGAATTATTGTTGCTTTGGGTAAGTTTCTTAGTGCATTTTATCCTACAGCTGTCAAAGCTACGTGAAACGAAACGCAACTGTCATTTTATTTAGTCTATGCGTTATTTTACCGTTAGTCTGTTGCTTGTTTGTATTCGTGAATGTGCTCTATCGTGCGTTGAACTTATTTCGACAAATACAAAACTATTTTTGAGTTCCTGGTACTGGTAGTTCCTGAACTTTTCCGCTTTATATTATTAATATAGATGATCGATAGCGATTGTCCAGGGATTCCCTAACATATTTGTTGATGCTTTCTCATGTGGTGTTTATGGTTACCTATAAAATGCTTAAGTAAACATAGGAAGGGTACGTAAAAGCATTGCTTATTTTTGTCGAAATGGAGTGGGGAGGATCAGTAATTACTGAAATACTTGAAAGGACATTAATTTAATTAGTTCCATGATATGACCTGCTTCTGTGTCAAGTTTAAATATAAAGAAATCGAATTTGTCAAATTAAAAGAGACATGTCCACTTATATAAGTCTTTGTTATAAAGTTTTTTTATTTTATTTATTTAGTAGTAAATGTGTATAGTGTAGGACAGTAATCGTTAAAATTAGTTCTTTATCTGTATGATCGCGTTACGAAAATTAACCGAAAGTTATATGCAGGTTTTTCCCACTGGGCACTCTGGGCAGTTGTCCAGGGTCCCGAGTTCGATAGGGAGGCTCCCAAGTTCCTACCACATCACTAACCGATAATTATTACTGAAAAACATAATAATTAACGATATTGTTGAATGTTATTTATGTGACATATTTATGTTTAATACTTGAGAATGATGTTTGTTACTTTCTTATTTTATGTTTTTTTTTTTTAATAGTGCATGCAATGGTAGACTTAAAAAGCCAGTTCATTGCATCCCATTTGTACCCAAATAAGATTTGATTTGTCGGTGTATTTTCCACTGTCTATCCTTTTTTATAAAAATTAATCTACATCTAGAACTTCATTTATATACTTTCTTTTTTTATACTAACATAATAGTGATTTGCCAAGGTCATAAGGACCCTCATTGTCATAATATGCCCAGGGCCTCCGATAGGTTAAATACAGCCCTTGCCTATATGACCGAATTTTATATTATAAAAATGTACATGAGACGTTTATGTAATTTTTGAACTTACTATTTATACTAATATTATAAAGAGAAAAGGTTTGTATTTTTGTTTGTAACGAATAAATTCAAGAACAGCTGCACCGATTTAAAAATATATTTGAACATTTGAATGCTATATTAGCCCTGAACAACATAGGTTGTATAAAATTTATTAATTAAAATGAATAAATACAATTTTAGTTTCACGCGAACGGAGTCGCGGACACAGCTAGTATAAAATAATTTAAAAAATAGTATTCGTAATTGAAAATAAGGTACATCCGGTTACATTAAAAAGGTAATGTAAATGACACTAGTGTTTTCGTTTTTCAATGTTACACGGAGAATACATATTGTTACTACATTTTTGTTTATATCCTCTACAGATATATTGCACAATGATCTCACAAACTTGTAGATATTTTTAATTAAGTATATGTCAAGTTATTTTATATTCCCCTTACTTCATTTTGATTCGGTTTTCATCGATTTATTGGACTACTTTAACCTCTTTCTCTCGTAATACGTACTAGAGGAGTGTCTAGAGTCCATCCGATCGGAAGCACCGTCAAAAGTCCCCTAAACACATCACGGCATCTCTCTATCTCCCACACTGCTAGAGACCAGGAACAATTTTGACACATATAGTCTTCCTAGATGTGCCGCTTTGTTAGAGTGAAACTAAAAATTACCTTTTAATCCCTCTGACACAGTACTTTCTTCTAAATAAACGTACCCTATGTCCTTTTCTGAAGGTGTATCTAAAAGCCCGTCATGGTCGGTTGATTAGAAACGTAACAAACAAACATAGTAATCTTCGCCATTATAATATTATTAAAGATTTACAAAATAAAATTTTACATATGGACAATATAAGGCTGTGAAAGTTTGAAAATCCAGCGCTATTTGAAATATGCAGTTAAACGAACTTAGTGTATAGGGAAACTTGAAAAAAAGAAAACGTTTATTAAGGTTTGAAACACACATCCAAATATATATCAGCACAAGTATTATTTATTTCCTTGTTTTTTTCCGAGTTCATAATTTGTATTTATTTGTTTGTTTGTCCTCTCTGTTTTACATTTTTTTTATAGCATGCCCCTTCGCATAAACGAGCTGCACTGTGTTACGTCTTTTCAATCGTATCAAAACATGTTTTGCTAATGTATAAATGTCGCTGAGTATAAAAATAAACGTGACAATTGTTTAGACCGTCCTTCAAAAAAGTAATGTCCGTGCTAGCTAATTAATGTTTTGTGCGTCTGCTTATTAAAGGTTGTTGCATTTAAAATTTTATATGTTTTTACGTGCAGATCAGAATCAAGGCGGTTATCCACAAGCTGGCTACCCACAAGCTGGCTACCCACAGGGAGGATACCCGCAAGGTGGGTACCCGCAAGGCGGATACCCACAGGGTGGTTACCCACAAGGCGGATACCCACAAGGCGGATATCCTCCGCCGCCCCAGCCGGGCTTCCAACCAGCCGGTTACGGAGGAGCGGCTTATGGAGATGTGAGTAAAAAAATCACCATACACTTATTTAATACCAGATTTTTGCCTTTCCTCGCGTTAACATTGATTTTGTCAAACAATTCGGATGACGCTATAAAAAGTTTCATACCAACTTTATCCCTCACATTACTCCAGTTTCAATAAGGTTTTCGCGATAGCCTATCACCGTCTCCAGGTTCCCGTCTATCTCTATGCCAAAATTCACCATAATCGATTCAGCAGTATAGGCGTGAAAGCATAACAAACCAGTTTATACCAAGTTTATCCCACTCTTTACCTCAGTTTCAATAAGGTTTTCGCGAGAAAAAGTAGCCTATCACCGTCTCCAGGTTCCCGTCTTTCTCTATGCCAAAATTCATCATAATCGATTCAGCGGTTTAGCCGTGAAAGCGTAACAAACAAACAAATTTTCGTTATTTATAACACTTGTAAAGGATTAAGAGACCCATTAGCCTCATGATATCTACTAATTTTATTATAATACTAGCTGTGCCCATGGCTTCGTTCGCGTGAAACTAAAAATAATTTAATTATTTTTGCTCGTTTTTATAACTTTATTCAATACAGCTTTGGTCCTATTAATGGTAGCGTGAAGTTAAATGTTCTAAAACCTTATTCAATTATTACTTTATAAAATACAAAACTGATATTTAAAATATCCGGCTCGTCTGGTCGATCTGTTCTGTTTATATTCGCGATTTTTGTTTGTTTGTTTGAACGCACTTATCATAGGAACCACCAGTCATATTAAAATAAATTATATTTGTTAGAGCGATCATTGACGAAGCCTTCAGGCTATTTAACATTACGCATTAAAAATGATTCAATAAAATCTAATCTCGACACGAATGAAGTCTCATAAGTAGAAGACTCATGCTTCGATGATTCGGTGGTGAAAAACCAACGTGACCGCAGTGATGTAGTTTTCTCAGAACTACTTTTCAAAATGTAGATTTTGTTAGCTTAAATTTCAGCAATAAATATTATTTCATTACTTGTCAAAGACAAAGTTCGTATCGGTTATGGCTTAAAATCTAGTGCACCTCGAAAGGTCTACACATGTTTCAATGACGTATAAAAGTATATTTATATCACCTTAATTATTATAATAATGAAATACATTGTTTATAATTAATTTCATGGGACCAAGTTACAAATTTGTAAGTATTATTATGTCTGGTTTAAAAATATTGTTGACTGCGTATAGATACGTTGTTTTTTATTGTAATAATTTAATAATATCTCCGGTAATTATGTTTTTGAATTCGTATATTTTATTCGAGTTAGCAAAATAATTTAATATAAGGTATTTAATTTTAATATTAACCGAGAAGTTATATTACTATTTTAACAGTAAAGGGACCAGTTACTACTTTCAATTATCGTTTTTTTTTTTATTGTTAAGGTTTAGAGCTGCGGCCATAATCTCACCTGATCTTAAGTGACGGTACGGGCCAAGTTGGTAGACACGCTAAACCTGTGAAGGAACTGGCTCTCAATGCAACAGCCGGAACACACCTATTGGTATTTGGCGGCAGATTTTCAACTTGAGGGTGGTAGCTAGCCAGGCGGGCATTAGAAAACCATACCACCGTGCTATGCTTTCCTCACGATGTTTTCCTACACCGAAAGCTCAAGCCCATTGTAGGTGGAGTGGATTCCAACTCACGTCCCTTGACGTGAAGCCGTACACACTACCGTTGAGCTATCATCGCTTCGTGACTGTATTGTTTGGTGACTGTAATTTGTACGGAATGTGTGTTTCTTCTCACCATTGCTACTTAACATCATTGTTTTGTGAGAAATACGAAAAAAGTTAGGGTCATTCAAGTTAGGTATTATATTTGCAATATATCTGGAATGTTTAATTTTACTTAGCATTTCCACTTATCATGATTGTTTTATTTTCCATACTAATATTATAAACGTGAAACTTTTTATGTATCTATGTTTGTCACCCTTTCATGCTAAAACTACTGAAGGGATTTTAATGAAACTTTATAACGATAAAGGCCATGTATTAGAAAACACATATGCTATAATATATATGAAGATATTGTGTGAATTGTCTAAAATATAACGATACGTGTTAAGTAAGTAGGAAAAAATTGCGCTGCAAAAACCGTTAGAGTTACATATATATATAATGTATAATGGAAATGTTTACCTTAATATAAAAAAAACATACATAAAAGCCTGCGACAGTATATATCTGTCTTTTATGTGTAAGCCATTATCGCCGAAATAGTAAACTATAAATACAATATAAAAATTGATAATTTATTTCTAACGCACATTTCCTAGTAACAATTTTGTAACAATTGACGGGGAGAGGCTACATTTTCTATCGAGAAAAACTTATCGGAAGTAAGGTAAAGACAGGAACTTTCAAAAGATTTTGTTGCGTCACATCCGATACGTTTGACAAGATCAATATGCACGCGAGCAAAGCCGCGGGTAAAAGTGCTATAAATGTATTGTACAGGATTTGTAATACATCCGGTATTTTTTTTTTTCTCAATCCAATTAACGTGATTGTTTTGTGAGTAACGACATAACATAACGAGTAACATTACGAGTACAAATTAGTAGAGATATGATTGTGTTGTGTTGGGTTTTTGTTATATATTCGGAATGTTTACGCGCGACAGCGAGGAACAAGCTTGTTATCAATATTTTTAACTTATCAGCAATTTACTATCGGGGTTTCACGTGTGTGTGTACATTTGATAAACTCATTCCGTGATCAGTCAATGTTTGGACTGGTTGTTAAATCTGTCGTATCGTGATTCAATTTTTGGATTAATATGGTCGAGGTAAATACATTTTAATTATTTTTTATAGTTAATGTTTGGCGTTATGGCCATAATCTCACCTGATCTAAGTGACGATACGGCCCAAGTTGGTAGACACGCTAAACCTGTAGAGGAACTGGCTCTCAAGTGCTGCTGCCGGAACACACCTATTGGTATTTGGCGGCAGGTTTACAACTTGAGGGTGGTAGCTAGCCAGGCGAGCATTAGAAAAAGCCCTACCACCATGCTATGGTTTTCTCACGATGTTTTCCTTCACCGAAAACTCAAGCTCTTTGTAGGTGCTTGGGTTCGAACCCACGTCCCTTGACGCGAAGTCGTGCACACTACCACTGAGCTATCATCGCTTCAAATATACATAGTATACTGAATTTGAATTACATTTAGTATTAATTAAATATGATTGGGGGGTTAAGCAGAAGATTGGAGTTCTGTGGCGACATTTCTTTCGAATGTTTGCCTTCACCGTGAAGCAATCAATTATACACAATACTAGCTGACCTGACAGACCATGTTTTGCCTTGTCGAGAATCACATCGACTACAGCGACATCTATCGCGTTATGATCACTTATCGAGATAAAAAGTATCCCGTCTCTCAAGCCGGATCAAAGTGTTCACAGTGTGCAAAATTTGATTAAAATCGGTTCAGGCACGAAATCTTTGTATATAAAGATGTATTGTTTGTAGCAATGTCATATAACTCGTAATCCTTTGTCAATGTATTTATTTTAACATGATTTTAGACTGTATATTTTTCCGCTATTGACGAAATATAGGAGTACTATCTTTTTGAATATAAAAACCGTCATTTCATTAAGTAGACTACGGTATTAATCGATTGAACTGAATTGACTATTCATTATATACTTTATGTTATTCACAATCGATTAGAAAATTTATCTCATAGTTTGACCTTTTTTAATTGTTTAATTACAATATTACTTGATCGATACAGTATCGAAATACTCGATCTGGTAACTTGTTATTGGTAAACGAATCACTTTAAAAGTTATTATAATACGAATTCCCCTTGTATATTTGTCTGTCGAGTAAATGTTCGATCACCAGACAGTGGAAAGTCAATCTTGTTTTCAATGCGAATTTTTTTTTTCATAGAAACAGTGTTATAAACAAGTTTATACAGTTTATAAATATTACAAAATAATATAAAAATATATATAAAAAAAATATTAAAAAAATATAAAAAAATATTAAAAAAATGTATAAATAATAGATAAAAAATACATAAATAATAGATAAAAAAAATATACAAAATATTTAAAAAATATAATTTATATTACAGCCCGGATACGCGCCGCCTAACTCCAACAGCCTCGGGGAAGATGGAGAGGTCAAAGGCTTCGATTTCACCGAGCAAAGCATACGGAAGTCGTTTATTAGGAAGGTGAGTTTATTTCTCTTTTTGTTATGAGTTTAAGGGTGTCTACGAAAAAAGGTATTGTTGGACGTAACTCGGTGAAATATGTGCGGTGGTAATACACTCAATATCTTTGTACTACTAAATGCCTCATCAGACGTCGTGCTGCCCTTTTTTAATGTTAAATAATTTACCTTATCATAATTAGTACCTTTCATGAGTAACATATAAGTTTTATGCTTAAAATTGTTAAATTATGTGGCAGTTTTAACTTGTATCCCAACATCTCGGTGGAACCCTTTCGTTTATCTATATTGTTAATATTGTAAAGCCTAAAGGTTTGTTTCTATAAACGCGCTTATCTTAGGATCTAGCAGTAGGATTTCGAAAATTCTTTATGTATTTGATAGCGTAATCATTGAATTAAGTATTATGCTATTCATCATCACGCTACTACCAATGGGAGCAAGCCGTATTGATTAATTTACATGAGCGGGCAGAAATTATTATATAATTTTTATTCCATGCGAACGAAGTCGCACACTGTGTCAGTGGGATATAAAGTAATTTCCATGCTGTTACATTATTCTAGTCAACAGTTAAAAAAATTGAATTGATATTTTTTTCTGTCATCTGTACTGATTATATAATAAATGCAAAGAAAAAAAATTACGTAGTTAGTAATTAGAACTATTTTTTTTTGGGGAACACTATTTTTATACAAAAATTATAGGAGTCTGAGATACTTTATATAAGATCCGTTATCAGTCACCGAAAGTTTCCTCAATATTGGTCCTTCCGTTTCAGTGATTATCCGGAACAAACGGACAGACAGACAGATAACAATTTTAAAAAATCATATATATAAAGATCGTATATATGTATTCTCATATACGTCTAGTAAAAAGCCTTTATTTTGACATTACAAACAGACACTTCAATTTTATTTATATGTGTATAGACGACTAGTTGTGTCTGCGACTTCGTTCGCATGGAACTGAAAATTATATAACAAATTTATAGGCCTGAGATAATGTAGCGTTCTAACGGTGAAAGAATTTTTCAAATCGGTCCAGTAGTTTTTGAGTATATTCGTTACAAACAACAATACAAATCTTTGCTATCTATAATATTATTACAGATATAATATACGAAGTTCTGTAATTTGCTAGACTGTTGTAATGCTTTTTATGGATTTCCTAACGCTTTTAATCTCGGCTTGTTTTAGTGCAGATTCTTTTCTTCTTTTACTTCTGTATTTTCTGATTTCTTCTCTCTTTTCTTTTATTTCTGTGTTTTCTGATTTCTTCTCTCTTTTCTTTTATTTCTTTGTTTTCTGATTTCTTCTCTCTTTTCTTTTATTTCTGTGTTTTCTGATTTCTTCTCCCTTTTCTTTGATTTCTTTGTTTTCTGATTTCTTCTCTCTTTTCTTCTTTAATATCTGTATTCACTGATTTATGTTCTTTTTTTATTAGTTTATTTTTGTGTTTTCTGATTTCCTCTCTCTTCCGTTTTCAGGTATACTCGATCCTGATGTGTCAGCTGCTAGTGACGTTGGCGTTCATAGCGCTGTTCCTGTTCCACCAGCCGACCAAGATGTGGGCGATGAGGAACCCTTGGCTATTGTGAGTGTATACCTGAATATTTTACTGTAGCACTTTTAATGTTTATCGATGGTGTTATTATTTAAATGAAACTTTACAAGTGTTGATTCGATGCGTCTGTAGCGCAGACGGAAGTTAAAAAAAAAAAAATATTTTTTTTAATACGCGTTACGTTTAGTGTTATGGCTACAATCTCATCAGATGTTGAGTGAATATGTGGTCGGAACTTATGTACACGCTAAGCTCGGGTCAAGGGTTAGCTTTCAAGTGCAAATGCCGGTACACACCTATTACGTGTTTATTGGGTTTATTTATTTACGTTATATATAGGTAGGTATTTATTCATTAGGTAAAACCGTACGACTATGCTGTGGTTTGACCATAATGTTTTCCTTCACCAGAAGCTCGAGCTTATTATATATGGATTCGAACTTGCGTCCTTTGACGTGGCGTCAGTACACTACTGACTACCAACTGAGAACTAATTTAATTCAAATAATAGTATTTTATTAAATGATCATGAGTATATAAGTCTTAATTTTATTTTATAATTATGATGGTTATGATTTCGATTAAATATACTATATATATATATATATATATATATATATATATATATATATATATATATATATATATATATATATATATGTAAAGAAAATAGTGCACGTGTGGGTATTTCACTAGTTTCTTGCACCGAATGTCCGCTTTTTAAAACGAATTTCGGCACATCTCTAATATAATATCTGTAGGTATATGTCATAAGGGTAAAATAAAAAACATTGTGTCGTTTTATAAAACCACGTCGAAGGAGACACGTTTTTTCGTATCTTGAAAATTTTCTAAATATGTGATAATATATATATATGGACCGTTTATTTTGAAAGTGGTGTAAGTCCATTTTTGAGAAAAATGAGCTATCACGTTATTCATGCTTAATTTAATGTAATTTTTTTTAATATATAACTAGTCCGTGTTTAATTTCTCAAAGAAATCCCATGTTTTGTACAACTTAAAATCGGGTCGGTAAATGAAATTGCATTATCAACAAATATAGTATAACCTTTAATTTTCTCGAAACAAAAGAAAATGGACTTACACCACTTTCAAAATAAACGGTCCATATATATATATATATATAAAGCCGATGCAAAACATGGGCGGTCTCCATGTTGTCCTGCGCTGCTCCGCCGAGCGCCTTTCACATTACCCCCACTCCGCGCCCGGCTGTAATGCGACATGCGATAGACGAATAAAAATTTGAGTCCATATAAAAGCGTTTGACTTTCAAACGCGAAACTCGTACACCTCACTAACTGAGCTGACACATTTTTTTTTTTTATTCTTAAGGTTTAGCGTTATGGCCATAATCTCACCTGATCTTAAGTGACGATACGGCCCAAGTTGGTAGACACGCTAAACCTGTGGAGAAACTGGCTCTCAAGTGCTGCTGCCGGAACACACCTATTGGTATTTGGCGGCAGGTTTACAATTTGAGGGTGGTAGCTACCCAGGCGGGCATTAGAAAAAGCCCTACCACCGTGCTATGGTTTCCTCACGATGTTTTCCTTCACCGTGCGCTCAAGCTCATTGTAGGTGCTTGGGTTCGAACCCACACTACCATTGAGCTATCATCGCATTAAGTAACCGAGTGTTTCTCGTCGATGACAGCTGGGTCGCGTTTGCCGTCGTGTTCACGTGCCTGATCGTGATGTCTTGCTGTGGGAACGTGCGCCGCCAGGCTCCCATGAACTTCATATTCCTCGGCATCTTCACCGTGGCCGAGAGCTTCCTCCTCGGTATCGTCTCCAGCGTCTATGATGTCGATGCGGTGAGTTTCTTCATAGTCAGGGTTCAGCGTTGCGGCCGTTATCTCACCTGATCCTGAGTGACGATACGGCCCAAAATGGTGGACACGATAAGCCTGTGGAGGGACTGACTCAAGTGCAACTGCCCGAACACACGTCATGATATTTGGTGGCAGATTTTCATCTTGAGGGTGGTAGATAGCCAGGCGGGCATTAGAGAAAGCCCTGCCACCATGCTATGGTTTCCTCACGATGTTTTCCTTCAACGAAAGTTTGAGCTCATTGTAGATGGATTCGAACTCACGTCCCTTGACACAGCGCCTGTACACATTACCACTGAGCTATCATAAGGTTCTTATATCTTAACTGAAACAACTAATTGCAACTTATTTGATGTAAAATAATCATTAATTAACAAAGCAATTCCTATTTATAATATAGTTAGGAAGCTATCAGTAGTAATTTACTTTTCCCCAATTACAAAAACCCAACAAACAACAAAAAGCCCACTATTCATTATATCGGTCCGATGTAGTCATAATTATGTTGACATCATACAGTCTGAATGAGTTCACGGTTTAATTAAAACCCTATACATTTATATCATAATTGATAATGTAATTAACGTTAAAAATAAATGTAATCTCTTTTAATATTTATATTCATGATAAATGAGATGAAGTAGAACTAAGAGAATATTTTCAGTTTCGATATGTTTAATAATTGATAAAATCCTTGAGATGCCACACTTTCTACTGGACTTTTTAAACTCTGTTTTGCCGAGAATTCTTCCTCGGTGATATTTTAACAAGGATTTATTCCTCTGTAATTTTTTAATGAGGTTATCTTCTCATAACTTCCCTATACACTAGTACCTTGTTTAACTTTGTATCCCGTAATGGAGATCTTTGTATCCTACGTAAGCATATGTTCATGGAATAATATAAATGTAAAATTAAACTACTTTGTTATCGTATTTGTTCGAGAATTCTTCCTCGTTGATTTTTTAATGGGGTTATATTCCTCATATCTTACCTTTTTTTGTATCCCAAAATGTAATTCGTTTTTATCGTATCTAAGCATGAGTTCATCGGATACTATAAATGTAAAATTTAATTCAGTTATCTTATGTTGAATTATTATTTATTTTTTTATTTATTTATTTATTATGTGCACAGGTAATGATGGCGGTAGGCATCACGGCCGCCGTGTGCTTGGCCCTCACTATATTCGCTCTTCAAACGAAATGGGACTTCACAGCCATGGGCGGTATTCTGCTCTGCGCTACCGTCGTGCTTCTGCTCTTTGGTAAGTTTATTTTTTATAATTTATAAGTTTAGCATTATGACCACAATCTCACCTGATGTTAAGGCACTGTGTGGCCAAAAACGGTAGACACGCTAAGGCCAGTGGAAGGACTGGTTCTTAAGTACAACTGCCGGAACACACCTATTGGTATTTGGCATCAGATTTTCAGCTTGAGGGTGGTAGCTAGCCAGGCGGGCATTAGAATAAGTCCTACCACCATGTTATGGTTTCCTCACGACGCTTTCCTTCTTAGCTCGGGCTCATTGTAGGTAGATTGGAACTCACGTTCATTGACATTAAATATAGATGATATCGTAACGATGTGATCGAAATATTAAATACTGAAAGCAGAATTATGTTGAAACACTCTTAACTTGAAAATTGGCTGCTAAATACCTATAGGTGTGTTCTGGTAGTTGCAATTGAGAGACAGTTCCTCCACTAGGCTAACCTTGTCTACCAATTTTGGACCACATTGTCACTTAACATCAGGTGAGATTGTGGCTATAATGCTAAACTGTAAAAAAAAAGTAGTCATGAGGAGTGCTGATAGAAGTGAAAACTATAAAAAAAAAAAAACAATGAATATTTTTGTATATCCAAATTTATTTATTTAAATCAAATCTATAGTGGAATAAATGTATACCAAAAGGAATAGATATAGCGTGAACCTTAACACGTCACCCTATTCGAAAGTTCCTATTGAAATTTTCACTTGAAAAAATGTCTGCCGGACCAACTAAGTTTTCCACCAGAGATGATAAATGTTATTCGTTGTTCCAGGTATCATTCTGATGATAGTCGGCACCAGCAAGGTGATGACCCTCGTGTACGCGTCCCTCGGCGCCCTGCTGTTCTCCATCTACCTGGTGTACGACACGCAGCTGATGATGGGCGGCAAGCACAAGTACAGCATCTCCCCCGAGGAGTACATCTTCGCGGCCCTCAACCTCTACCTGGACATCATCAACATCTTCCTGTACATCCTGACCATCATCGGTGCCAGTAGGAACTAGGACGGGGCCCGGGGCAACGGTCAAGCGGTATAGGTCTGACTCGTTTCGCTGGTCTATTCGAGTTTAGATTGGAGTGCGTTGTGGAATATCTTTGGTGTGGGGTTTGCTAACTCTATTTGTGTTTATCCATAGACAAATATAAACAAATGCCGTTACAAGACTTTTTTCCTTACAAAAAAAAAAAACTTGAATTTTTTTGTCTATGGTTGTCATATGTTTCAGTGACTTATTATAACGTGTTACTTGAATTCTTTTCACGCATCAGATGCAAATAGATGCCCTTAATTCAACTTAATTTATTTTTCTTAAAAATATTGTTGTCTATGGTGTTTGATATTTTTTTCCACGGTTGTCAATTGCCAGTAAGCTATTCTAGTATGTTAGTAGAATTCATTGCACGCATTTCTTTGGATTTAAATAAATGCCCTTAATTAAAAGTATTATTTTTTTCCTTAGCCATTTTCTTTTATTAGTCAATTTTAACTGTAGTGTTTATGATGTTCGTCTATGGTCGTGTAATGTGACGTAATAGTTTTGGACAAAGTTAATAAAAAAAAGTTAGGTATTACTTCACACCGAGATGTTGCGAGAGGGACTTTTTCGCGTTTATTTAGTGTATGTACAGAAGTTGCCTGTCGACTTTCATTCCAAGGTTCGATCCGATTTAATTATTAAAATTGATTGTACAATATTCATGTTAATTATAAATTATACGTACTTTGAAACGACATGTGAACAGTAATTACTAATTTTTATTATACAAATTTTTTTTTTTGTTTGTTTTTTTTTTTTTTTTTTTTCAACTGATATGGAACCTTAGTCGTAGTACGAATGGATGCGTAATAATATCGACCGATGGCGACCGTTGCCTTAAACTATACATCACAATGTAATCAATCCAAAGTTTCAAATATTAGTCGCTAAATGTTTAACCTCGGTAATCTGTACCCATAGAGAGTCGTTCAATATTTTAAATTATCATAACTATCGATACTAAAATGACGTTGAAATATTCGATAAATTTAAATTATCCCTATAGATTAAAAAAAAAAATCACACTGTATTTAGTATTTATTTATCGATACGCGATTAGTGTTGCGGTTTTGAATTCGCTGAACGTCGATAAGACGCGCTTCGGTGTATTAAAAAATTAATAAATTAGCATTGTAATACTAATTAGAGATACATACGACAGTTTTCATTAATGTATTCTATAGATTAACTGTGAACCTAGAATTGTCGATTATCGGTAGATGGTAATTTTTACCACATCGTCAAGTTAATTGCTACTTACCCCTTTACTTGATTGCGTAATTAAGAACCTATTTAAATACACGTTGTCTCCTTTTCTGTCTGTACATACAGTTAACAAAAAAATCGATTCTATCGTGAAAAGATGTTTTTTTTTTTATATAATCGATAATGGTTCTATTCTAATAATATTGTTATTTACTTATTAAATATCGACAAACTAGGTTTACAGTGACATACTATGTATATGTAATAAGTAAGTTCGACTTATGTTAGGTTTAGTTTGTATTAAGATTTTGTTAATTTCCGTTTAATAATAAATAAAAAGTTATATTTAACATGATAATAAAATGTTTTTTTTATATTTATTTTTAAATTCTATGGGGTGTGTGCTTAACAGTAGTGATGCCACGAACATTCGGAAACTATTCGGTATTCGGCTATTTTCACTATTACGTTATTCGACCGAATGTTGCGAACTATTCCGTCGAACATCAAACTCGGAAGATTTTATCACTAAGTTATTAACATATTAGACAGGAAACGCATGTGGTGAGAAAAGTAGTAATGGATATGATTGTGGAAGGATGGAAAGGATAATGAAGGCTAAATAAAGAAATGGATAGTGTGTGTGGAATGAGATGAGAGAAGAGATGGCGGCTGATAGAGATTTATGGAAATAGAAAACGTATTCCGCTGACCCCAATTGACTTAGGAACAGGACAAGAAGATGTATGAACTTATAAAGAAATGGATAGAGTGTGTGTAGAATGAGATGAGAGAAGAGATGGCGGCTGATAGAGATTTATGGAAATAGAAAACGTATTCCGCTGACCCCAATTGACTTAGGAACAGGACAAGAAGATGTATGAACTTATAAAGAAATGGATAGAGTGTGTGTAGAATGAGATGAGAGAAGAGATGGCGGCTGATAGAGATTTATGGAAGAAGAAAACGTATTCCGCTGACCCCAAATGACTTGGGAACAGGACAAGAAGATGTATGAACTTACAAAGAAATGGATAGAGTGTGTGTGGAATGAGATGAGAAAAAAGATGGCGGCTGATAGAGATTTATGGAAGAAGAAAACGTATTCCGCTGACCCCAATTGACTTAGGAACAGGACAAGAAGATGTATGAACTTATAAAGAAATGGATAGAGTATGTGTAGAATGAGATGAGAGAAGAGATGGCGGCTGGTAGAGATTTATGGAAATAGAAAACGTATTCCGCTGACCCCAATTGACTTAGGAACAGGACAAGAAGATGTATGAACTTATAAAGAAATGGATAGAGTGTGTGTAGAATGAGATGAGAGAAGAGATGGCGACTGATAGAGATTTATGGAAGAAGAAAACGTATTCCGCTGACCCCAAATGACTTGGGAACAGGACAAGAAGATGTATGAACTTACAAAGAAATGGATAGAGTGTGTGTGGAATGAGATGAGAAAAAAGATGGCGGCTGATAGAGATTTATGGAAGAAGAAAACGTATTCCGCTGACCCCAATTGACTTAGGAACAGGACAAGAAGATGTATGAACTTATAAAGAAATGGATAGAGTATGTGTAGAATGAGATGAGAGAAGAGATGGCGGCTGATAGAGATTTATGGAAATAGAAAACGTATTCCGCTGACCCCAATTGACTTAGGAACAGGACAAGAAGATGTATGAACTTATAAAGAAATGGATAGAGTGTGTGTAGAATGAGATGAGAGAAGAGATGGCGGCTGATAGAGATTTATGGAAGAAGAAAACGTATTCCGCTGACCGCAAATTACTTGGGAACGGGACAAGAAGATGTATGAACTTACAAAGAAATGGATAGAGTGTGTGTGGAATGAGATGAGAGAAGAGATGGCGGCTGATAGAGATTTATGGAAATAGAAAACGTATTCCGCTGACCCCAAATGACTTAGGAACAGGACAAGAAGATGTATGAACTTATTAACATATTAATACTTAAGATCTTTTTTTTATTATGGGAAGTTCCATGCGCGGTGTTCAGGCAACACTGGAATCTGTGTCCCGGTTTTTTTTTTTTGTGTTAGACGCTTGAGGGCGCTATACGTTACTTTGAATAAGGTTACGGTAATTCGACATCGGAACAAATCATCGTATTTTCTTTTTTTATGCTTATGACGGATATTACTGTGATTGGGTTAACAACTACCACACCCGCACCAGATGAGATTACAACTCCGGATTTTATTCAAAGTGGACTGTATTTTAAAATGTTCGGAAGTAGATATCTCCTAAAATGAATGCCAAATATTGTACGACTATTAGCGGGATGAAAGCTCACTTACCTTGTACGCCGACGGTACGGCCACCGTTGCTTTTGAGGTATCCAAAGCCACCGAAGTTACATCTTTAAATATCCTAAATGTAAACACACAATTCACACAGTCATCTCGGATCTTTTATATGTGTAGAATAGAAAAAATAATTTCACCTACCTTCCAAGCAATTTATTATTTATTTTTTTTATACTTAAGGTTTAGCATTATGGCCATAATCTCACCTGATCTTCAGTGACGATACGGCCCAAGTTGATGGACACGCTAAGCCTGTGGAGGAACTGACTCTTTTCGTGCAGCTGCCGGAACACACCTATCGGTATTTGGCGGCAGGTTTACAACTTGAGGGTGGTAGCTACCCAGGCGGGCATTAGAAAAAGCCCTACCACCATGCTATGGTTTCCTCACGATGTCTTCCTTCACCGAAAGCTCAAGCTCATTGTAGGTGCTTGGGTTCGAACTCACGTCCCTTGATGCGAAGTCGTACACACTACCGCTGAGCTATCATCGCTTCAAAACATTAGCCCGAACAGTGATCCTACAAGTGACCAGCAGAGGTTTTATATATCATTATATGGACCACGGCGTCCGCCAAGATTAACAAAGTGTAGCGCTGTACCGGTCACGTACGCCACGACAAAGAGATCATCGTCAACGGCTACCCAGGGTGTCAACACTATCAGTCGGGCGCAATTATTGGTGGACCCTGAACATTCGTAATCAAAGTAGGTGGGAAGTCCCAGGTTCGCGAGTTATGGAAGACCCGCGATTTAACATCCGGCCCTAACATGCGCAATACCTAGGAAGGTTATGTAGAACGCACACTGCGCTGGTTGTCGGGAAAACCGAAATTATAAAAAACAAAAAAGGCAAGGTGACATGTGTGTGTGTGTTTTTTTTATATTTATTTATTAATACCCATCATAACACCCTACCTAAGGTTTAGTTTGTGCTTGTTATGATAAAATATCGTTTTAGCATTTATTGATATCAAATAATTGTGTTCTTTCTCGTACATTATAACAGCTTCGGAAAATAAAGCGCGTTGTGACAGGACTCGATCGCGAATGACGCAAAAGCGGTCACGGCGCGACGCCTCGTTGACACGATTACTTTCGTGAAGCATGTTTAAACCTGTAACCCGAGACACGTACAAGTGTTGCCGAATATTCAGTATTCGGCAACACCACTATTTATGGCATCTCTACTTAAGGCCAACGACGAAGAAAAAAAGGCGAAGTAAAAACTTTAAGGCGAGGTTAATAAATATTAAATAAAACGTATTGGCGGTAAGATATTTACGTCGATACTGAATGCTACTGACGCGTCATTCGTTCTCATGTAACGCTTGTACAGCGGGTATAGCAGTGACGCGTTGACTGTATCTCTCTTTCCTTAGTGGACTCGAGCCGACTCTATCCGAACGAGCTATATACAGCTGAGCGTAATGGCTCAGCTAATTCAAAGCCCACAAAATAAAGTGATCAGTCCGCTCAAAAAAAGTTTCACTTCATAAATTATAAGATCTACATAAGGAATGCATCTAGATTTTACTTTTGCCTAGGTCCTAGGCAATATCTTTTTCCAATTTATAAAAAAAAAAAACCTTTTCACGGGGACGTGGTGGAAACTTATCAAGCTAGAGTCACGACTGCATGGTAGGTTCGTGGTTAAAGCAATTGCCTCGCTACAACCGCCGCGCCTAAGTACTGTAGGTTCGAGTCTTTCACGGGACAATTATTATATGATCAACAAGCGTTAAACATCATGTTTACTGTGTTTAATTTTAAACAATGTCTAAGCCGTGACTATCTTTAAATAAGGACTAGACACTCTTTTGTGATCAAACTTTTTTAATTTTTTCTGTTGATTGTAGGTACTCGAGGATGAGTTATGAAAGAGATACGGTTGCTGCGGGGTAGTAGAGCTGTATAGCAAACTGGGTAGTAAGCACAGGGCCCGCTCTAGGGCGTGTCTAGCTGGGTATTTGCTCGGGCCGCCAAAATTTAGGGGCACTTGGCGGCCGTTTTTTTGGAAAAAATTATAAATTGTTAGGTACGTTTTACTGACAAAGAATAATTTCACACGTTAATCCCTTCTTCGCTAAAAAAATATTATGGTATTTGTATATTGACACTATATTAAAATTTCCAAGGGGCGGCAATTTGTCTTTTTATCCTCGGCGCCGTAATCTCTAGAGCTTTAAAATAAAATAACGTTAAAAGCCCAGCCTATATATTCGTCCAGCTATAAGAACTTTCAGCGTCACAACAGACTTGTGTCATGACGGCGTGACATTAATCGATTCAGTCAAAGTCAACAAGATTATTTTATGGTAAATCAAATTTAGACAATTGTATAGTCGTTGGAGGGCTTTTTACAATACCCACCTACCTAGCTACCACCCTCCTGCCGTCAAATACCTATGTGTGTTCCGGCAGTGGCACTTGAGAGCGAGTCGCTCCACTAAACTTAGCGGGCCAACATCTTGAGCCACATCAACACTTAACATCAGGTGAGACTATGGCCTTAACGCTAAACCTAAAAAATTATGGAAAAATACCTCAGATACAGAAAGAACTTAATTGCGAAATTTATCATCATAATATATCTAATTCTATACACGCGACTAGTATGAAATCTGCCATAAGTATTCCTTTTACAACGTAGAAACCAACCAAGAACAGATTTAACGATCATCTGAGATCGACGAAAAAAATCCGAACGAAGTCGGAAGCTAACTGGTTTAATAAATCCAACGGACGAACCGGCTACATGTCATAACAAGTTTCCATTCTCGCTTTGAACAGGTCGTACTCTTTATAATACGTGTGTCAACGAGTGTGTGATATAAACACTATCGACTTGTTTATATAACTGTTATATGTATTCAAAGTATTGTCGCTTTTATTGCTTTGGTATATGAACTATATTCTTATGGATGAGTTAAGACTAAAACTGTTTTGGTGCGTGTTTTGCACTCGAATTGCACACATAGAGCTGTATAAAAAACACAGTACCAAAGGTCCACTTAGGTCAACGCATTACTTTGTACAAGTTGTGAAATTTTTGTGGCGATTTTGGCAAAATTCAGTGTTTATTAATATACTTTTATCTTGATTTCATCGTGTCCGTGATAAATTAGATATTATACAAGGGTAGAACTGGTATTATGACAGTTGAGATTGTCGAGTGAGCGTGAGTGGGCCTTCTGTATAGAATTTTATGTGGTCGTTTTGCATCTGTAGAAAACTTTAAATTTGCGACGCTAACTTCATTTAGTCTCTAACGCACTTCATTCGGTTGGCATTTGCTAATTAAACAACAGAGAGAGTAGTTTCGTGTCGCAACAAAACTCTGAACTTGAACAGGAAAATACGTGTGTTTTTGTGTAATATATTGCAATATTCAACGCGAAGTGCCAACGCCCGTTTTAGTTTCACAATGATCGAAATCAAAGGTTTGTTTTATTTGTTATTATTTATGCAAAGAGACATAAAATGATCAGTGCAATTATGTTCATGATTCAAAATTAACAATAGTATATAAGATTATAAATAAATAAAATTACCGGGAGAAGAATGTCGATAAGTGATCGCCACGCATAGCGCCGCCATTTGTGGTTACTACATTCTATGCAAAAAATATTTGACGAAACAATTTTTTAACAAAGCGGGTTTATTTTATTTAATTCAATAAAACAAATCAGTTTCATTGGCATATAGGTAGGTATCTACTATAATCCTTTCGATAGTTGATTTTCGTATATATGCAAGTTTTAAACATGATGGCGGCTTTACAATTATTTTCATATTGGATCTGCATATATGTGTGATTCTGTTTGCGAATGTTAATATGTTTTTTTTTTAATTTCTCGATAAGTATTTTTATTGACAACATTGATAAACATTGATAATTAAAATTAAATCGATTCCATATTTTTTAAGTAAACTGTGCAGAACTATACAATCCGGTTCAAAATTGAAATGTTTTTTTTTTTAATAATAGCTAAAGGTAACAATGAAATAATTACTATTTAGGTATACATTCTCAATATTACGAAATGGTTTCTACGCGAATAAGAACTGAAATAAGGCGTTATTTTTGGTATCTCCACATAGTATAATATAAAGTTGTCCTGCCACTTCTACCTGTCTGAACGGATTAAACTCAAAACCTTCCGAAGGAAATTTTATACAATTTTCTCTAATAGACGAAGTAATTGTTGAGGAAGGTGTAGGTGTATAATTCACTACGGTTTTCTTTGAATTGATTGTAATATGTCGATTATAGTTGAGTATGATGAAAAAAACAAAAAAGTATGGGAGTCGCTGTTTTATTATTTTCCTTCAAGGAGACTATTTTAAAATATTGCAACGTGTATGTTTATGTAATTATCACAATAACCCGTGCGACCCATAAGTTGTCAAAAATTATTCATTTATTTTTAGCATAAATTGTCCAATCGTATAAGGAAGTACGTACAGTAGAACCACTATAAGTCGAACATCAATAGAGACGCCAAAAATTCGAGATATAGAGTTTTCGACTTATAGAGAATGGAAGTTTTGGTGTTTAAAACGAAGGGAACAAACCATTTTTTGGAGATTTGGAGGTTGGAGGTGGAAGTTCGACTTAACGAGGTTCTACTGTATATCTTATTTCTTTTTCCTTATAGGTTCTAATATTGCTTTGTTATTGATATTTAATATTGATATAAGAATTTTATGATAGCTCAGTGGTAATGTGTATTGACTGCGCCTCAACGGACGTGAGTTCGAATCCAACCACCTACAATGAGCTTGAACTTTCGGTGAAGGAAAACATCTTGAGGAAACTATAGCGTGGTGATAGGTGATAGGGCATCTAACATCAGGACAGATTGCGGGCATAACGCTACATCTTAACTGTAAATAAATAATAGTTTAAAAAACTAGAACACACGCTTTATATAGAAAACTAAACTAAAAACAGAAAATAAATTTTAATTAAGAATAAAGTATTTTTTTTTAATAAATATAAGTTATTAATAGTTTGAATAAGACAAAAAATGTTTTATTGTAAAAAAAGCGGGGGTGCTTTTCAAGATATTATCGAAATGGTAGTCCTTCTCATATCTGTCAATTAAATATTCATAACTATTGACACCATACACCCCATTTTTTTTTTACAATAAAACTTTTTTTTTTTTATTCAAACTATTAATAACTTATATTTATTAAAAAAAATACATTATTCTTAATTAATATTTATTACAATTTATTTTCTGTTTTTAAGTTTGGTTTTCTACATAAAGCGTGTGTTCTAGTTATTTAAACTATTATTTATTTTTTATTTTTTCGTTACTGGAACTGAAGCTAATATAAAGCGTGTAAAAACCTCGTTAGATCTCGTTGATGTCTTTTACTTGGAAAAAGGGGTCGGATACACACATACATACATACATACATACATACAGGTGAAGCTAATATAAAGCGTGTAAAAATGTATGTTAAAACAGAACTTAGCATAGGCGTTCCGTACTCACTAAATCACTGAACAAGTGACTGACAGTAAGCATAGCCTACGTCACAGTAGTTTAGTTTCTACAGTGCGAAACTGTCAATTAGTATTTTTCTTATGGTAACACTGAGGTACTGTCTGAAACGATACAGTACCTTTAATCCATGGAATCGGTTTCTTACTACATCGCTTATGTGTGCCTCGAAATGAGGATCTTCGTCGATAATCAAACCCAGAATGCGCTCAGGCTCTACGCTCTTAATATTTTTCTAGGTTTTATGTTTAGGCCAGCATATAAGACTTGCCTGATTTGCATCTTGCTACGCAAGATAATGAATTATTTTATATTGGAATATTTAAATCATTTTTAATGCAATTTCCTTAATGTTCTATAACATGTGTCATTCCATAGATATTTTGATTCCTCCTTACCATAACAATTGTTGAGAGACAACTTGGCTGAGGGTATTGATATTAGTTTGAGAACGATTATATTACGATTTGTCTTATTCCTTTTACAGATCAGAATAAAGCCGATGAGATGTCTACCGGAGAGCATACTGTCATTGAAGCCGTAAGTACAAACGAAGGAAATCGTCCGCAGCAACATATGTCGTACTTTTGTCGTACCGTGAAGTTGTAGGACAGTCTCCCAGCCCATGTATTCCCTTCCTCATGTAACACGGGTCCTTCGACCGAAACATGAAAAAGCGTTTACGCAGGTTGTTATGACAGTAGCGACTGGCGATGGATTGTTGTTCTCTCGATGGTCGCTGCTGTTTTTGGACTGTACTGTACTTATCATTAGGTATAGTGCAGTCACTTTGCCGAGCTAAAATAAAATAAAAAAATTATACAAGCTCTGTTCGCGACTTCGTTCGCATGTAACTAAAAGTTATTTAATAATATTTGTTCGTTTTTTAACTTTTTTCAAAACTGCTTTGCTACTATTGGTGGTAGCGTGATGTTAAATAACCTAAAAGCTTTCCTCCATAATCCGAATAGTAGTTCCTATGATTAGCGCGTTCAAACAAACGAACATACTTTTCCGAGTAAAGATCTCTTATTTATAGTCTATGTGTTGTCAGGTCCAGCAGTTCTTGAGTTTATTCGGTACAATCTTCCTTCTTTATAATATTAGTATATACAGATTAAGTAGTATAGATAAAGTATATTCATCATGATATCTCCAGAGCTTAACATCGCATTGACTTGACATTTTTTCCTCCGGATAGGAGTCCTCGAGTGACTGCTCGCGCGATACAGTGACATTCTCTATCACTGAGTACATTATCACATGGTGCTTCAACAACAACCGATGAGTCTTGCGATACGTCCCATTACCTTAGTCTGATTCTGTGCAGTGCGTTATGCATTGCAACAGGAAGCCCGTCAAAGCATTTCTTTCACCATGTCACCAAAAAAAATGGGTTTTGCCAATAGCAAAGGCAAATACAGATTTTGACATGTGTCATCCCAAAGATTTTTTGTTATGTCTGGTACTTTAGGTATCCTTGAAAGACAACGTGGCTAGGCGCCCAAGGGTGTCCAGAAAAGTGGCGAAGATGGAGCATGATGTTTGCTGTGACCGCAAATAGGTAGATCTTACTGACAAAGTGCGTGAAATTCATAAAGCAGTCTAAGTCGAGATAACCTGCAAATCTATACAAATAACACATCTGTAGAAAAGATGTTTTTGTACATAGAAATATGTAAAACAAAAAAATTGCCAGTGTGTAAACACAGGATAACCAACAGAAGCCATTTACAGCATTTTTGGATTTTTTGTTTGTTTATCTGCGCACGCATCACGTAAAATGTACGAAACCAATATAGATAACTTTTATACGTAAAAATTGTATACCACTTGAAGTATTACTTAGTTTTTGTTTCATCGCAATCGGATGATTCACTCTACCAAGAGATATTAGATTATTCGAATTTTAAGTGTTCTTTCACGCACGCAATTTAGTTATTGCAACGCCAAAGTAGAACTAATGTTGACAGTTGAACCTCATATTCGATAGATGACGTTGTGCATATGACGTCATCATGTAACACGGATATTGACTGCACTATTATCTAAGTGACGCGTCTTAGTTTTCAACAACCACGCGAACGAAGTCGCAAGCACAGCTAGTATTATAATAGAAGATAATTAATATATATTGCAGCATAGTGACGCACCGCCCGACTACACCAGCCTTGGGAAAGGCGATCAAGTCAAAACGTTTGACGCCACCGCACAAACTATGCGGAAGCTATTTGTTGAAAAGGTTAGTTCTCCTTTCTTTTTTCTAATTTTTATATTCTAAAATGATACTTTTCCAATTTGCATCATTTGCTGTACCATGTGTTACATACTACTTCTACCAGCGTATTGATATGAAGACTATTTTTTTTTATATGTATGGTTGATTATTATAGCAATAATCACACATGATCTTATGTGAAGATACGGCCCAAGGTGGTAGACACGCTAAACCTTTGGAGGAACTGGAACACTCGAGACGAGTCCAGTCTAGGCGTAGGGTAAAGTTGAGTTAAGAACGTTCGATCGTACGCAAGTGTTGAAGGAAGAGGAAGCTATGCTGTAAAATATAACGATCGTGAAACGTGACTCTGAGTATGATTCGACACAACCTCCACGCTGTGTAACACATGCTGTTGTTACATCACGATGTTTACCTTCACCAAAACATTTGAAAGCAGCGATGGCTCAGTGGTAACGTACGGACGACGAGTCAATGGACGTTAGTTCGAATACGTACAATGAGTCTATGCTTTCTGTGATGGAAATGCCATGCTGTAACCTTAGCATGGTAATTGTGCTTTCCGTAATGCCCACTTGGTAAGCTACCAGGAAGTCGAAAATCTGCTGCCAAAACTTATAGGTGTGTTCCAGCAGTTGCATTTGAGAGCCAGTCCGTCCATTAAGCTTAGCGTCTGCCGTCTTGGACCATTTCGTCACTTAACATTAGGTGATATCGTGGATATAACGCAAAAGCAATTGAAAAAAAAACTTAATACTCATTACAGCCAGATTATGCACCGCCCGATTACATCGGGGTCGTGGAAAGTGACGATGCTAAAACATCTGACTTCAAAGATGAAAGAACACAGAGGGCATTTCTTGCAAAGGTAAGTATTACTTACATCTTTTATCCTTTTTCTTTTTTTAAACCCTTCTTACTTAACCTTCACCTTCGAGTTTTTGACAGAGCTCTGTTAACCTATCATATTACCATTTTTATTTCATGCGACTCTATGTTATGTAATACTAGATTTTAACTGCGGCTTCGCTTGCGTTATTACTGATTTGGTTAAACAACTCAGATGTCGTATTAAAAAGTTTCATACAAAGTTTATCCCTCTCTTTACCCCACTTCCAATAAGGCTTTCGCAAACAAAAGTAGCCTGTCACCACCTACAAATTTCCATCTATATCTATACCAAAATACAACATAATCGATTCAGCGGTTTAGGCGTGAAGGCTTAATAAACAAACAAACTTACTTTTGCGTTTAAAATATTAGTATGGAAGTAAGGATTAGCGAGTATTGTGCATACATTAATTGAATTTTAATCAATAACTCGGGGTATGATTCAAGATACCGCCAAAAACTCTGTTTTATAGACTATAAAATTGATGAGTGACTTTTATTTCTACTGTATCTATGTTCTGTACTTGTGCGTCTTATGTTGTAATAATTATAAAAAGTATGGAAAATCTAAAAATGCACGCCTCATAATCTAATTTTTTAATTATTTTATTTAATAACGATTAAACCACATCGAGTCAGACCGTTAAAAGTAATAGGGTTCTCTTCCCCATGCTAGAAAAAGAAAACTCGATTAGTAAAGTGTTTCGGTTGTTATCGTGATAACATACAGAATTCGCACATACAGACACACGGACGTCCAAGACAGACTTTTTAATTTGTTTTAAACTGGTCCTCCTATATCGGCCAAACCAAAAGAAATATAGGGACCCGCGTAAAAGAACATATAGCTGACGTTAAACACCGACGCTCTACGAAGTCTGCAGTTGCTGACCATTCAGAAGAAGGCTCCAAACATTATCTTAGATTCGACAAGCCACAAATCCTTGCCAAAGAAGCTCGATTACTACCTAGGATGATTCGTGAGGCTATTGAAATTAAAAAAAATCCAAATTTCAATAGAGAAGATGGAAGGAAGCTAGCACAAGCCTGGGATCCGATTATACATTTAATTAAATCGAAATCCAAAAGACCAATTGCCAGACTTCAAGACACTGTGAGCTCTTTCTGCGTAGATCGGAATACAATCAATAATAAAATTTAAATTGAAGGTAGCACAGTGACATGAACTTTTCTGGACAACCTACACCTCAGTCCGCCCCGTGACCACGAAGGCTGAAAAGCTTTCGAAACGTCGGGATTAAAATCAATAAATAACCGCGATAAAATGCGTTTAAATTAGTTTTATTTCAATGGTTGTAATAGCATCAAAAATATCACGAGTGTTAAAAATACCGTTTTTTCTTGATATGTGTGTGTTATATGTTATATTATTTTACAAGTGCAATATATGACAGAGATATTTTAGGTTTGAAAAATCAGTTGTTTTGCTTGAAGTTACAGTAGTACCCACATCAACCCTTCGCTTATGAGGCGTGCAATAATTATGTGTTAAATTTATTATCTCTACTTTTAGTTAAACAAATTCGTCTACATAACACATTTCATGTGTGTAGCTCGTTGTTAGGAACAATAAGTTTAGTTCGTTAAGACCTGTTGGTTGGTTGGACTCGCGAATCCTTGTTCATTTTCTGACAGCAAGTCCATGGCATTTCAAGTCCATTCTGACACCCTTGAGCCCGTTGCCTCGGGGCCGAATGCCCTCAGCGCTCATCTCAAAAAGCTCGGTAAAGCTGTCAAAGCTCTAAAGACTAAGCGCGTATGTCATGTCGATAAAAAAAAAATTGGTAATAGTTGTTGTTGGTATAAATTCACTACGAATACTCGACTTTCATACCGTTACCTATTTCGAAAGGTAACGGATTGAAAGTCTTAAAGCGACATAAATTTATAACAGAGGGTGTATTATCATCACACCGCTTACACATGTATCTCACTATAATGACTTTAACGACATGTGTTATTGCATTAATTTCCAGGTATACGCAATTCTTACGTGCCAGCTTCTTGTGATGAAGACATTCATGGTCTTGTTCATGTACAAAAACCCGATGGTACAATATTACAATACCTACTACTACTTTTTCATGAACAGTTGGGTCTTGTAAGTATTGAAATAAATTTTTGTGTAACAGATATTGCCCTAGTAATGTTATTATTTGCTACGAACTCACACTCATCATATATCAAAGACACGTTTTGTGTAACTTGTGAGTATGAGAGGGAGAATTATGTGCCATGTATAAACCGGAATTCAATTTATCTTATAGGTAAAAGTAAATCGATAAAAAAAAGGAGAGAATGTAAACTAAAAACTAAGTAGCTTAGAACAATCTACGATTTTTCACTTCGAATGGCCCTAGTCCCACCCGATAATTGTAGCGGTCGGGGGACTCGCCTCCAATTGTACCAGTGGGTATTCTCGGTGAATAGCGCCAGATGAGTCCTACATAACCCTCTCAGTCCCTCCAGGGCTGAGAGGGGATGCATAAATGCATTTCCAAACTTTATGTGTTAGTCAAAGTTCGATTTATTAAAAAATTTAACTGACAAACGTGTAAAGTTTACCAAATGCATGTCAATCAATTGTGTATGTATAGTGTTCAACGCCTTAAATAGTTTTGAAGCGGTTACAGCAAAATCACCGTGATTTCGGCGTGATATATCAACACGACATGCCGGTCGAAGATTAATTGACTAACGTTCATGTGACAAACTGAACATGTTAGTCATACTGTGATTGATGGATCAGTAGTTGACTAACTTGTAAAGTTTGTCAAGTATATGTTAAAATATACTAATACACGTTGTATTCTTATAAATTGTGTGTGTCGTTATTGACAGCTGTGTGTCTTTGGCCGTCGCCTTGGCTTGTTTCATCATCGTATTCCGCTATGGGAACTCGCGTCGACAGCCTCCCATGAGCAATGTATACCTCGGTATATTCACGCTGGCGGAGTGCTTAGTACTTGGCGCACTTTCGACAATGATCGATGTTGACTGGGTAAGTTTTCATTTACTTTAATAATGGTATGCATATGATTGCGTAAAAGCGGTAAAACGATGCCCGATCTCTAGCAAATAAGACAAACTGTAGTGTGGTTATCGCAATTTTTAGAGGGTAATTCCCAGTTTGCCCAAGTTAAGTTTGAGTGACAATTATTTTCCTGTAATCTACATAAAATCTAGGTATTTTCTTGCCTTGTAAGAGACGAGTGAAAATTTTACTTTACTTAATTTCCAGGGAAATGCAAGGCCAACGTTCACATTAGTGGAATATCTTTTATATTATTGAAGTAGTAAATATATATATGACGCGATTGCGCGAGTTCTATGACTTTTCTTCACCAAAAACTGCTCAACGCGCTTAAAGAAGTTTTCACTTTTGTTTTCATAGTTAAGGTTTTAACGTTATGGCCGTAGTCTCATCTGATCTTAAGTGACGACACGGCCTAAGTTTGCAGGCACGCTAAACCTGTGGAGGAACAGACTCTCAAGTGTAGCTGTCGGAACACACCTATTGGTATTTGGCGGCAGATTTTCACCATGAGGGTGGTTGCTAGCCAGGCGGGCATTAGATAAAGATCTACCTCCATGCTATGGTATCCTCAAGATGTTTTCCTTCACCGAAAGCTCAAGCTCATTGTAGGCGGTTGGATTTGACCTCACGTCCTTTGAAGCCAAGTCATACACACTACCACTGAGCTATCATCGCTTCAGTAAAGTTGTCCGTCATGGAAGTTGACATTCTGTACATTCGAATAAACAGGTTCCGAAAATTGTGGTCGTGACGGCCCTCGTGTGTTTCGCCCTCACCGGGCTCGCGCTGCAGACCAAGTGGCAATTCACTACTTTGGGCGCTGTTCTCATCTGCACCATTATCGCGCTTTCTACATTCAGTGAGTTTGCATTCCCTTTCTTTAATAACTTGTGGCGTTCAACCGTTTGGCGGAATATTTTTACCTGACAGACGTCGTCCTGTCTTATTTATGAATATTAAATTCGAATTGATAAAAAAAACATGTGTTTATTATTGTAACGCTCTATGACAACTGATAGTTATCTCAAATTAATATTGTCGTTAATTTTTATAAAATTTCTTAAATTTTCTGCCTTTTTTTTATTGTTTAGGTTTAGCGTAATGGTCATAATCTCATCTGGTCCTAAGTGACGATACGGCCCATGTTGGTAGACACGCTTTACCTGTGGAGGAACTGGCTCTCAAGTGTAGCTGCCAGAATTCACCTATTTGTATTTGGCGACAGGTTTTTAACGTGACGGTGGTAGCTAGCCAGGCGAGCATTAGTTAAAAGCCTACCTCTATGCTCACCATCTCCATGCTCCATTTTCTTACACCGAAAGCTCAAGTTCATTTATGTGGTTGCATTTGAATTCACGTCCCTTGACGCTAAGTCGTACACGCTACTACTCAGCTATCATCGCTTCAAATACATATATAAACCAAAAACCGATCTTATTCAGAAATAATCGCCAGCCCTAGTCCTTATAGACAACCGACTGAGCCATCGCCGCTTCAAAATATTTTAAGATTAGATACCTATAGACACCTACAGACAATACAGACGCATCAAACTGAAAACTAATTCTTTTTCTTTCCTCAGATCTCCTCGTGTTGCTATCGTTTACTCGCGACGTAATATCCTTGTTCTTTATAACGTTCTTCGCTTTTCTGGTCTCCATGTACTTCGTGCATGAGACACAGCTCATGGTGTCCGGGCAGCACAGGCTCAGCATCACCCCCGAGGAGTACGTGTTCGCCGTGTTCACTCTCAAACGGGACGTCATCACTGTGTACCCTTGTATCCTCTCCATCATCAGGGCGTATAGGAATAGGAACAAAAACGTGCCATTGGTCGAGAGACAAGAGGATTAGCCGTTCGTTTTGGACGAGTCGAAGGTCGACACGAGATCTGATTCTTTTAATATATAATCGATACATGTAATGAGAATGTAAATTTAACGTGTCTGTACTTATTTATGTTCTTTGACATTTCTTTATTGTGAATTGTCGATACTAACAAGTGAAAAACTCTCATCAACCAATATTTAATGTTGATTTTGGTTATTATCTATTTTCTAATACATAAAACGTTGATAACTCGAGGAAACATGTTTTTATTATTTTAACGCCCCTAAAATAATAAGTTAAAATTATAAATCTGTTTATAAGTGACTGGATTTTCTTTATCTTTGTTACTAAGTTACTATTTCATTTAACGAAAGTTGTTGAACGATTATTTGACCAAACTCGTAAAAATATTTTTTTTTTATTTGGGAAACAAACAGGTATTTATTCTTATAAATTACAGTAAAATTTAGTTAAGTCGAACTTCGATAAATTGAAAATCTCATAGTCTCAAAAAAAAGTTTTGTTTCTATTCGCTCCAAACTATAAAAACCTCTATTCTCTATAAGTTGAAAACTCTATTACTCGAATTTTTTACCATCTTCCTTCATCTTCGACCTGTAGAGGTTCTACTGTATATACATAATAAGACACCACATAACAATATGAAATTTAGAGAAAATTCAATTTAAAAGTTTGGGGTTTTTTATGTTTTTAATTAAACTACATCGAATCAGACCATGAAAAGTAAAAGGGTTCTATTCGTAATTATACTGAAGCGTAAGAAAAAAAAGACTCAATTAGTAAAGTATTTCGGTCGTTATCGTCATAACATACAGGATCCGCACATACAGACACACGGACGACCAAGACGAAAAATTTTTTAAACTGTTTTAAACTAGTTTAATAAATAACAAAAATGGCATCAATAATATCATGAATGTCAAAAATAGTGATTTTTTTTTTCTTGATATGTGTGTATATATTATTTTAGTGAAGTGACAGTAGTGCCCGCCTCAACGATTCGCTTATGAGCCGTGCAATAAAAGCTTTGATAAAAATATTAAATCAATTGCAGACAAAAAACTATTTCATAATAACCGAGTGATTAAATTCCTATATTTTGCAAATAGTAAGTACGTTAACAACTTTAGAGTATAGTTCATATATTTCTAAAACAGTCGGTCGAGTATTTAAAAACATGCAAAAAAAATTTTTAAATTAAAATGTTTTACTCGATTGCAATTTTACTGGCAGTATATTTTATTTAATACTAGCTTTTACCTGCGACTTCGCTCGCGTTAATATTGATTTTGTCAAACAAATTTGATGACGTGATAATAAGTTTCATACAAAACTTTATCCTTTTCTTTACCCTGCTCTCAATAAGGTTTTCGCGAGAACAAATAGCCTATTACCGTTTCCAGGATCTTATCTATCTCTATACCAATATTCATCATAATCGATTTAGCGGTTTAAGTGTGAAAACGTTATAAACAAACTTACTTTCGCATTTATAATATTAGGTAAAATATGTTTTTATTTAAAAAATGGATTTATGTTAGCTGGCGACGCTACTAAATTAGTACTGATAGTCCTAAATGCGCTACTGTTAAAAGGCCTTTTACGTCTACACTTAGTACTGACATTCTAATAATTATTGATAAGTTTTATGACGTTACAAGATAAAAGATTAATTATTACTGATTTAGAGCCAACAGTGATCACGTGTCATGTGTACAGTAAAATACACCTACAACCTACCTACTACATTTTTGTAGCATCAGTATTTTTGGAACGAAGTTCCTTATGTGGCGTCGCGGAGGGGTACCGTAGCCGGCAAAAAACGTCCGTAACGTTAGCGTAAGATTTATGTATAGTCTATGTATGTTGGCTATACAGTGTCTAATGTATTGTCTACGTGATGACTGTTATATATATAAACTGTTATATAAACTTGACTTTTTAAACTCTGTTGTCAGATTTTGCCAAAAATTCTTTCTCGGTTATATTTTAACAAGGATTTAATTCTCAGTAATTTTTTAGTGAGGTTATCTTCTCATAAGTTATCTGCACCTTACTTTTTTAACTTTGTATGCCATAATTGATTATGTTTTGTCGTGTTTAAGCATGCATTCGTGGAATAATATTAATGTAAAATTAAACTTTGTTATCGTATATCGTCGAGAATTCTTCCTCATTGATTTTTTAATGAGGTTATCTTCCTCATATGTTACCTTTTAGTATCCCGAAAGGTAATCCGTTTTTATCGTATATAACCATGCGTTCATAGGATACTATAAAGGAAAATTGAAGTCAGTTATCGTATATTGAAATATACGGCGGTACGATATTTATGTCGATACTGAATGCTACAATTGCGTCATTCCTTCTCATGTAACACTCGCAGAGCGGGTATAGTGGTGACGCGTTGACCATATCTCTCTTTCATTAGAGGTCTCGAGCCGACTTTATCCCAGCGAGCTTCATATAGCTGTGCGCGACCGCTCAGCTCATTCAATGCCCACAAAATAAAGTGATCAGTGTGCCCAAAAAAGATTTCACTTTATAAATTATGAAATCTACACAAGAAATGCATCTAGATTTTTGTCGATAAGGCGATCCTAGGCAATACCATTTTCCAATTTATTAAAAAAAATACCTTTTTACGTAGACGTGGTCTAAACTTAACGAGCTAGAGTCACGACTGCATGGTCGGTTCGTGGTTAAAGCAATTGCCTTGCTGCAGCCGCCGCGCCTAAATACTGACAATTATTATATGATCGACAAGCGTTAAACAACGTCTACACTGTGTTTAATTTTGAACATTGTCTAAGCCGTGTCTATCTTTGAACAAGGACAAGACACTCTTTTGTGATCAAAATTTTTTCAAACATGTGTTCCACGCAAGTTTTACTCTTTTGTAATATGACGGTTTGTGTCCGTTAATCGTGTTTACACTTGACATATGAGAAATTGCCTAAAATAATTAAAAAAAAGTACTCAAATATCATCTCCAAACACCCAAGCCAATTTTTCCTGTTTCCTGTAATGAAAGGGATATGGTTGCAGCCGGGTAGTAGAGCTGTATAGCAAACTGGGTAGTAACCACGGCACACAGGGCCCGCTCTAGGGGGTGGCTGGCCGGGTATTTGCTCGGGGCGCCAAAATTTAGGGGCATCATGATATCCCTAATTCTATATACGCGACTAGTATGAAATCTGCCATAAGTATTCCTTTTACAACGTAGAAACCAACTAAGAACAGATTTAACGATCATCTGAGGTCGACGAAAAACATCCGAACGAAGTCGGAAGTAGTAACTGGATTAATAAATCCAACGGACGAACGGGCTACATGTCATAACCTGTTTCCGTTCTCGCTTTGAACACGTCGTACTCTTTATAATACGTGTGTCAACGAGTGTGTGATATAAACACCATCGACTTGTATATATAACTGTGATATGTATTCAAAGTATTGTCGCTTTTATTGCTTTGGTATAAGAACTATATCCGTACGGATGAGTTAAGACTAAAACTGTTTTGGCGCGTGTTTTGCACTCGAATTGCAAACATAGAGCTGTATAAAAAACACAGTACAAAAGGTCCACTTACGTCAACGCATTACTTTGTACAAATTGTGACATTTTTGTGGCGATTTTGGCAAAATTCAGTGTTTATTAATATACTTTTATCTTGATTTCATCATGTCCGTGATAAATTAGATATTATACAAGTGCAGAACTTGTATTAAGACAGTTGAGATTGTCGAGTGAGTGTGAGTGGGCCTTCTGTATAGAATTTTATGTGGTCGTTTTGCATCTGTAGTAAACTTTAAATTTGCGACGCTAACTTCATTTCGTCTCGAACGCACTTCATTCGGTTGGCATTTATTAATTAAACAACAGAGAGAGTAGTTTCGTGTCGCAACAAAACTCTGAACTTGAACAGGAAAATACGTGTGTTTTTGTGTAATATATTGCAATATTCAACGCGAAGTGCCAACGCCCGTTTTAGTTTCACAATGATCGAAATCAAAGGTTTGTTTTATTTGTTATTATTTATGCAAAGAGACATAAAATGATCAGTGCAATTATGTTCATGATTCAAAATTAACAATAGTATATAAGATTATAAATAAATAAAATTACCGGGAGAAGAATGTTGATAAGTGATCGCCACGCATAGCGCCGCCATTTGTGGTTAATACATTCTATGCAAAAAATATTTGACGAAACAATTTTTTAACAAAGCGGGTTTATTTTTATTTAATTCAATAAAAAAAAAACAGTTTCATTTGCATATAGGTAGGTATCTACTATAATCCTTTCGATTGTTGATATATATTTTCGTATATATGCAAGTTTTAAACATGATGGCGGCTTTACAAATATTTTCATATTGGATCTGCATATATGTGTGATTCTGTTTGCGAATGGAAATATGTTTTTTTTTTTTATTTCTCGATAAGTATTCTTATTGACAACATTGATAAACATTGCTAAATAAAAATTAAATCAATTCCATTTTCTTTAAGTAAACTGTGCAGAACGATACAAGCCGGTTCAAAATTGAAATGTTTTTTTTTAAATAATAGCTAAAGGTAACAATGAAATAATTACTATTTAGGTTTAAATTCTCAATATTGATATAATTATCTATTTGATTATATATTTGCTATATATAATCCTATATGTATTACCCCAAAATTAATTATACTCGATATTACAAGATTTCGTGGTTTTAGGCCACGTAAAGTCATTTGGTGGTTTTCAAAAAGAAAATTAAATTGCTCAAGGTTCAATTGTAAGTCCAATATAGTGGCGATGCATTGTACGAAATAGTTTCTACGCGAATATGAACTGAAATAAGGCGTTATTTTTGGTATCTCCACATAGTATAATATAAAGTTGTCCTGCCACTTCTACCTGTCTGAACGGATTAAACTCTAAACCTTCCGAAGGAAATTTTATACGATTTTCACTAATAGACGAAGTAATTGTTGAGGAAGGTGTAGGTGTATAATTCACTACGGTTTTCTTTCAATTGATTGTATTATGTCGATGATAGTTGAGTATGATGAAAAAAACAAAAAAGTTTGGGAGTCGCTGTATTATTATTTTCCTTCAATGAGACTATTTTAAAATATTGCAACGTGTATGTTTATGTGATTATCACTATAACCCGTGCAACCCATAAGCTGTCAATAATTATTCATTTATTTTTAGCATAAATTGTCCAATCGCATAAGGAAGTAGGTACAGTAGAACCACTATAAGTCGAACATCAAGAGAGACGCAAACAATTCGAAATATAAAGTTTTCGACTTATAGGGAATGGAAGTTTTGGTGTTTAAAACGAAGGGAACAAACCATTTTTTGGAGATTTGGAGGTTTTCTACTTATTGAAGTTCGACTTAACGAGGTTCTACTATATATCTTATTTCTTTTTCCTTATTATAGGTTCTAATATTGCTTTGTTATTGATATTTAATATTGATATAAGAATTTTATGATAGCTCAGTGGTAATGTGTATTGACTGCGCTTCAACGGACGTGAGTTCGAATCCAACTACCTACAATGAGCTTGAACGTTCGGTGAAGGAAAACATCTTGAGGAAACTAGCGTGGTGATACGTGATAGGGCACCTAACATCAGGACAGATTGTGGGCATAACGCTACATCTTAACTGTAAATAAATAATAGTTTAAAAAACTAGAACACACGCTTTATATAGAAAACTAAACTAAAAAACAGAAAACAAATTTTAATAAATTTTAATTAAGAATAATGTTTTTTTTTTAATAAATATAAGTTATTATTAGTTTGAACAAAAAAAAAATGTTTTATTGTAATAAAAGCGGGGGTGCTTTTCAAGATATTATCGAAATGATAATCCTTCCCATATCTGTCAATTAAATATTCATAACTATTGACACCATGCACCCCACTTTTTTTTTACAACAAAACATTTTTTTTCTTATTCAAACTATTAATAACTTATATTTATTAAAAAAAATTACATTATTCTTAATTAATATTTATTAAAATTTATTTTCTGTTTTTAAGTTTGGTTTTCTACATAAAGCGTGTGTTCTAGTTATTTAAACTATTATTTATTTTTTATTTTTTCCTTACTGGAACTGAAGCTAATATAAAGCGTGTAAAAACCTCATTAGATCTCGTTGATGTCTTTTACTTGGAAAAGGGGTCGGTTACACACATACATACATACAAACATACATACATACAGGTGAAGCTAATATAAAGCGTGTAAAAATGTATGTTAAAACAGAACTTAGCAGAGGCGTTCCGTACTCACTAACTCACTGAACAAGTGACTGACAGTAAGCATAGCCTACGTTACAGTAGTTTAGTTTCTACAGTGCGAAACTGTCAATTAGTATTTTTCTTATGATAACACTGAGGTACTGTCTGAAACGATACAGTACCTTTAATCCATGGAATCGGTTTCTTACTACATCGCTTATGTGTGCCTCGAAATGAGGATCTTCGTCAATAATCAAACCCAGAATGCGCTCAGGCTCTACGCTCTTAATATTTTTCTAGGTTTTATGTTTAGGCCAGCATATAAGACTTGCCTGATTTGCGTCTTGCTACGCAAGATAATGAATTATTTTATATTGGAATATTTAAATCATTTTTAATGCAATTTCTTTAATGTTCTATAACATGTGTCATTCCATAGATATTTTGATTCCTCCTTACCATAACAAATGTTGGGAGACAACTTGGCTGAGGGTATTGATATTAGTTTGAGAACGATTATATTACGATTTGTCTTATTCCTTTTACAGATCAGAATAAAGCCGATGAGATGTCTACCGGAGAGCATACTGTCATTGAAGCCGTAAGTACAAACGAAGGAAATCGTCCGCAGCAACATATGTCGTACTTTTGTCGTACCGTGAAGTTGTAGGACAGTCTCCCAGCCCATGTATTCCCTTCCTCATGTAACACGGGTCCTTCGACTGAAACATGAAAAAGCGTTTACGCAGGTTGTTATGACAGTAGCGACTGGCGATGGATTGTTGTTCTCTCGATGGTCGCTGCTGTTTTTGGACTGTACTGTACTTATCATTAGGTATAGTGCAGTCAATTTGCCGAGCTAAAATAAAATAAAAAAATTATACAAGCTCTGTTCCCGACTTCGTTCGCATGTAACTAAAAGTTATTTAATAATATTTGTTCGTTTTTTAACTTTTTTCAAAACTGCTTTGCTACTATTGGTGGTAGCGTGATGTTAAATAACCTAAAAGCTTTCCTCAATAATCCGAATAGTAGTTCCTATAATTAGCGCGTTCAAACAAACGAACATACTTTTCCGAGTAAAGATCTCTTATTTATAGTCTATGTGTTGTCAGGTCCAGCAGTTCTTGAGTTTATTCGGTACAAACAGAAATACAAATCTTCCTTCTTTATAATATTAGTATATACAGATTAAGTAGTATAGATAAATTATATTCATCATGATATCTCCAGAGCTTGGCATCGCATTGACTTGACATATTTTCCTCCGGATAGGAGTCCTCGAGTGACTGCTCGCGCGATACAGTGACATTCTCTATCACTGAGTACATTATCACATGGTGCTTCAACAACAACCGATGAGTCTTGCGATACGTCCCATTACCTTAGTCTGATTCTGTGCAGTGTGTTATGCATTGCAACAGGAAGCCCGTCAAAGCATTTCTTTCGCCGTGTCACCAAAGAAACTGGGGTTTTGCCAATAGCAAAGGCAAATACAGATTTTGACATGTGTCATCCCAAAGATTTTTTGTTATGTCTGGTACGTTAGGTATCCTTGAAAGACAACGTGGCTAGGCGCCCAAGGGAGTCCAGAAAAGTGCAGAAGATGGAGCATGATGTTTGCTGTGACCGCAAATAGGACGATCTTACTGACAAAGTGTGTCAAACTCATAAAGCGGTCAAAGTCGAGATAACCTGCAAATCTATACCAATAACAAATCTGTAGAAAAGATGTTTTTGTACATCGAAAATAGTTCTAAATAAAATAGCCAGTATGTTACAGGATAACTAACAAAATCCATTACCAGGATTTTTTGTTTTTTTTATATGTATGTCTGAGTACGCATCACGTAAAATGTACGAAACCAATAGCGATAACTTTTACGTAAAAATTGTATAAAATTTGAAGTATTACTTAGTTTTAGTTTCATCGCAATCGGATGATTCACTCTACCAAGAGATATTAGATATTTCGAATTTAAAGTGTTCTTTCACGCACCCAATTTAGTTATTGCGACGCCAAAGTAGAACTAATGTTGAAAGTTGAACCTCAGATTCGATAGATGGCGTTGTGCATATGACGTCATCATGTAATACGGATATTGACCGCACTCTTATCTAAGCGACGTGTCTTAGTTTTCAACAACCACGTGAACGAAGTCGTAAGCACAACTAGTATTACAACAGAAGATAATTAATATATATTGCAGCATAGTGACGCACCGCCCGACTACACCAGCCTTGAGAAAGGCGATCAAGTCAAAACACAAACAACCGCACAAACTATGCGGAAGCTATTTGTTGAAAAGGTTAGTTCTCCTTTCTTTTTTCTAATTTTTATATTGATACTTTTCCAATTTGCCTCATGGTATTGATATGAAGTCAATTTTTTATATGTATGGTTTAATGTTATAGCCATAATCACACATGATCTTATGCGAAGATACGGCCCAAGGTGGTAGACACGCTAAACCTGTGGAGGAACTGGAACACTCGAGACGAGTCCAGTCTAGGCGTAGGGTTCAGTTGAGTTAAGAACGTTCGATCATACGCAAGTGTTGAAGGAAGAGGAAGCTATGCTGTAAAATATAACGATCGTGAAACGTGACTCTGAGTATGATTCGACACAACCTCCACGCTGTGTAACACATGCTGTTGTTACATCACGATGTTTACCTTCACCAAAACATTTGAAAGCAGCGATGGCTCAGTGGTAACATACGGACGACGAGTCAATGGACGTTAGTTCGGATACGTACAATGAGTCTATGCTTTCAGTGATGGAAATGCCATGCTGTAACCTTAGCATGGTAATTGTGCTTTCCGTAATGCCCACTTGGTAAGCTACCAGGAAGTCGAAAATCTGTTGCCAAAACTTATAGGTGTGTTCCAGCAGTTGCATTTGAGAGCCAGTCCGTCCATTAAGCTTAGCGCCTGCTGTCTTGGACCATTTCTTCACTTAACATTAGGTGATATCGTGGATATAACGCAAAAGCAATTGAAAAAAAAACTTAATGCTCATTACAGCCAGATTATGCACCGCCCGATTACATCGGGGTCGTGGAAAGTAACGATGCTAAAACATCTGACTTCAAAGATGAAAGAACACAGAGGGCATTTCTTGCAAAGGTAAGTATTACTTACATCTTTTATCCTTTTTCTGTTTTTAAACCCTTCTTACTTAACCTTCACTTTCGAGTTTTTGACAGAGCTCTGTTAACCTATCATATTACGGTTTTTATTTCATGCGACTCTATGTTATGTCATACTAGATTGTAACTGCGGCTTCGCTTGCGTTAATACTGATTTGGTTAAACAATTCGGATGTCGTATTAAAAAGTTTCATACAAAATTTATCCCTCTCTCTACCCCACTTCCAATAAGGCTTTCATAAACAAAAGTAGCCCGTCACCGCCTCCAAATTTCCATCTATATCTATACTAAAATACATCATAATCGATTCAGCGGTTTAGGCGTGAAGGCTTAATAAACAAACAAACTTACTTTTGCGTTTAAAATGTATGGAAGTAAGGATTAGCGAATATTGTGCATACATTAATTGAATTTTAATCAATAACTCGGGGTATGATTCAAGATACCGCCAAAAACTCTGTTTTATAGACTATAAAATTGATGAGTGACTTTTATTTCTACTGTATCTATGGTCTGTACTTGTGCGTCTTATGTTGTAATAACTATAAAAAGTATGGAAAATCTAAAAATGCACGCCTCATAATCTATTTTTTTAATTATTTTATTTAATAACGATTAAACCACATCGAGTCAGACCGTTAAAAGTTTGGTTCTATTCCCCATGCTAGAAAAAGAAAACTCGATTAGTAAAGTGTTTCGGTTGTTATCGTGATAACATACAGGATTCGCACATACAGACACACGGACGTCCAAGACAGACTTTTTAATTTGTTTTAAGCTGGTCCTCCTATATCGGCCAAACCAAAAGAAATATAGGGACCCGCGTAAAAGAACATATAGCTGACGTTAAACACCGACGCTCTACGAAGTCTCCAGTTGCTGAACATTCAGAAGAAGGCTCCAAACATTATCTTAAATTCGACAAGCCACAAATCCTTGCCAATCCTTGCCAGCTCGAATCCTACCTAGGATAATTCGTGAGGCTATTGAAATTAAAAAACATCCAAATTTCGATAGAGAAGATGGTTGGAAGCTTGCACAAGCCTGGGATCCGATTATACATTTCATTAAATCGAAATCCAAAAGACCAATTGCCAGACTTCAAGACACTGTGAGCTCTTTCTGCGTAGATCGGAATACAATCAATAATAAAATTTAAATTGAAGGTAGACACGGTGACATGAACTTTTCTGGACAACCTACACCTCAGTCCGCCCCGTGACCACGAAGGCTGAAAAGCTTTCGAAACGTCGGGATTAAAATCAATAAATAACCGCGATTAAATCCGTTTAAATTAGTTTTATTTCAATGGTTGTCATAGCATCAAAAATATCACCTGTGTTAAAAATACTGTTTTTTCTTGATATGTGTGTGTTATATGTTATATTATTTTACAAGTGCAATATATGACAGAGATATTTTAGGTTTGAAAAATCAGTTGTTTTGCTTGAAGTTACAGTAGTACCCACATCAACCCTTCGCTTATGAGGCGTGCAATAATTATGTGTTAAATTTATTATCTCTACTTTTAGTTAAACAAATTCGTCTACATAACACATTTCATGTGTGTAGCTCGTTGGTAGGATCAATAAGTTTAGTGTGTTAAGACCTGTTGGTTGGTTAGACTCGCGAATCCTTGTTCATTTTCCAACAACAAGTCCATGGCATTTCAAGTCCATTCTGACAGCCTTAAGCCCGCTGCCTCGGGACCGAGTGCCCTCAGCGCTCGTCTCAAAAATCTCGGTAAAGCTGTCAAAGCTCTTAATATTAAGCGCGTATGTCATGTCGAAAAAATATATATTGGTAATACTTGTTGTTTGTATAAATTCACTACGACTTTCATACCGTTACCTATTTCGAAAGGTAACGAATTGAAAGTCTTAAAGCGACATAAATTTATAGCAGAGGGTGTATTATCATCACAGCGCTTACACACATATCTCACTATAATGACTTTAACGACATGTGTTATTGCATTAATTTCCAGGTATACGCAATTCTTACGTGCCAGCTTCTTGTGATGAAGACATTCACGGTCTTGTTCATGTACAACCCGATGGTACAATATTACAATACCTACTACTACTTTTTCATGAACAGTTGGGTCTTGTAAGTATCGAAATGAATTTTTGTGTAACAGATATTGCCCTAGTAATGTCATATTTGTTACGAACTCACACTCATCATATATCAAAAACACGTTTTGTGTGACTTGAGAGTATGAGAGGGAAAATGATGTGCCATGTATAAACCGAAAAGATAATCTTATACGTAAAAGTAAATCGAGAAAATAAAAAAAGGGAGAATGTAAACTAAAAACTAACTAGAACAATCTACGAGCTTTTTAACTTCAAATGGCCCTAGTCCCACCCGATAGTTGTAGCGGTCGGGGGACTCGTCTCCAATTGTACCAGTGGGTATTCTCGGTGAATAGCGCCGGATGAGTCCCACATAACCCTCTCAGTCCCTCCAGGGCTGGGACGGGATGCATAAATGCATTTTCAAACTTTATGTGTTAGTCAAAGTTCGATTTAATAAAAATTTCAACTGACTAACGTGTAAAGTTTACCAAATACATGTCAATCAATTGTGTACGTATACTATTCAACGCCTTAAATAGTTTTGAAGCAGTTACAGCAAAATCGCCGTGATTTCGGCGTGATATATCGACACGACATGCCGGTCGAAGATTAATTGACTAACGTGCATGAGACAAACTGAACATGTTAGTCATACTGTGATTGATGGATCAGTAATTGACTAACTTGTAAAGTTTGTCAAGTATATGTTAAAATATACTATTACACATTCTATTCTTATAAATTGTGTGTATCGTTATTGACAGATGTGTGTCTTTAGCCGTCGTCTTGGCTTGTTTCATTATCGTATTCCGCTATGGGAACTCGCGTCGACAGCCTCCCATGAGCAATGTATACCTCGGTATATTCACGCTGGCGGAGTGCTTACTACTTGGCGCACTTTCGACAATGATGGATGTTGACTGGGTAAGTTTTCTTTTACTTTAATAATGGTATGCATATAATTGCGTAGAAGCGGTAAAACGATGCCCGATCTCTAGCAAATAAGAGAAACTGTAGAGTGGTTATCGCAATTTTTAGAGGGTAATTCCCGGTTTGCCCAAGTTAAGTTTGAGTGACAATTATTTTCCTGTAATCTACATAAAATCTACTTACTATCTTACCTTGTAAGAGACGATTGAAAATTTTAGTGTACTTAATTTCCAGGGAAATGCAAGGCCAACGTTCACATTAGTGGAATATCTTTTATATTATTGAAGTAGTAAATATATATGGCGCAAAGGCGCTAGTTCTATGATTTTTCTTCACCCAAAAACTGCTTAACGCGCTTAAAGAAGTTTTCACTTTCGTTCTCATAGTTAAGGTTTTAACGTTATGGCCGTAGTCTCATCTGATCTTAAGTGATGATACGGCCTAAGTTTGTAGACACGGTAAACCTGTGGAGGAACACACTCTCAAGTGCAATTGCCGCAACACACCTAATGGTATTTGGCGGCAGATTTTCAACATGATGGTGGTAGCTAGCCAGGCGGGCATTAGATAAAGATCTACCTCCATGCTATGGTTTCCTCAAGATTCTTTCCTTCTTCGAAAGCTCAAGCTCATTGTAGGCGGTTGGATTTGACCTCACGTCCTTTGAAGCCAAGTCATACACACTACCACTGAGCGATCATCGCTTCAGTAAAGTTCTCCGTCATGGAAGTTGACATTCTGTACATTCGAATAAACAGGTTCCGAAAATTGTGCTCGTGACGGCCCTCGTGTGTTTCGCCCTCACCGGGCTCGCGCTGCAGACCAAGGAGCAATTCATTACTTTGGGCGCTGTTCTCATCTGCACCATTATCGCGCTTTCTACATTCAGTGAGTTTGCATTCCCTTTCTTTAATAACTTGTGGCGTTCAACCGTTTAGCGGAATATTTTTACCTGACAGACGTCGTCCTGTCTTATTTATGAATATTGAATTTGAATTGATAAATAAAATCAAAAACATAGTGTTTATTATTGTAACGCTCTATGGCAAGTGATAGTTATCTCAAATTAATATTGTCGATAAGTTTTTATAGAATTTCTTAAATTTTCTGTCTTTTTTTTTATTGTTTAGGTTTAGCGTAATGGCCATAATCTCATCTGGTCCTAAGTGACGATACGGCCCATGTTGGTAGACACGCTTTACCTGTGGAGGAACTGGCTTTCAAGTGTAGCTGCCAGAATTCACCTATTTGTATTTGGCGACAGGTTTTTAACGTGACGGTGGTAGCTAGCCAGGCGAGCATTAGTTAAAAGCCTACCTCTATGCTCACCATCTCCATGCTCCATTTTCTTACACCGAAAGCTCAAGTTCATTTATGTGGTTGCATTTGAATTCACGTCCCTTGACGCTAAGTCGTACACGCTACTACTCAGCTATCATCGCTTCAAATACATATATAAAACAAAAACCGATCTTATTCAGAAATAATCGCCAGCCCTAGTCCTTATAGACTACCGACTGAGCCATCGCCGCTTCAAAATATTTTAAGATTAGATACCTATAGACACCTACAGACAATACAGACGCATCAAACTGAAAACTAATTCTTTTTCTTTCCTCAGATCTCCTCGTGTTGCTATCGTTTACTCGCGACGTAATATCCTTGTTCTTTATAACGTTCTTCGCTTTTCTGGTCTCCATGTACTTCGTGCATGAGACACAGCTCATGGTGTCCGGGCAGCACAGGCTCAGCATCACCCCCGAGGAGTACGTGTTCGCCGTGTTCACTCTCAAACGGGACGTCATCACTGTGTACCCTTGTATCCTCTCCATCATCAGGGCGTATAGGAATAGGAACAAAAACGTGCCATTGGTCGAGAGACAAGAGGATTAGCCGTTCGTTTTGGACGAGTCGAAGGTCGACACGAGATCTGATTCTTTTAATATATAATCGATACATGTAATGAGAATGTAAATTTAACGTGTCTGTACTTATTTATGTTCTTTGACATTTCTTTATTGTGAATTGTCGATACTAACAAGTGAAAAAATCTCATCAACCAATATTTAATGTTGATTTTGGTTATTATCTATTTTGTAATGCATAAAACGTTGATAACTCGAGGAAACATGTTTTTATTATTTTAACGCCCCTAAAATAATAAGTTAAAATTATAAATCTGTTTATAAGTGACTGGATTTTCTTTATCTTTGTTACTAAGTTACTATTTCATTTAACGAAAGTTGTTGAACGATTATTTGACCAAACTCGTAAAAATATTTTTTTGTTTATTTGGGAAACAAACAGGTATTTATTCTTATAAATTACAGTAAAATTTCGTTAAGTCGAACTTCGATAAATTGAAAATCTCATAGTCTCAAAAAAAAGTTTTGTTTCTATTCGCTCCAAACTATAAAAACCTCTATTCTCTATAAGTTGAAAACTCTATTACTCGAATTTTTTACCATCTTCCTTGATGTTCGACCTGTAGAGGTTCTACTGTATATACATAATAAGACACCACATAACAATATGAAATTTAGAGAAAATTCAATTTAAAAGTTTGGGGTTTTTTATGTTTTTAATTAAACTACATCGAATCAGACCATAAAAAGTAAAAGGGTTCTATTCGTAATTATACTGAAGCGTAAGAAAAAAAAGACTCAATTAGTAAAGTATTTCGGTCGTTATCGTCATAACATACAGGATCCGCACATACAGACACACGGACGACCAAGACGAAAAAATTTTTAAACTGTTTTAAACTAGTTTAATAAATAACAAAAAAGGCATCAATAATATCATGAATGTCAAAAATAGTGATTTTTTTTCTTGATATGTGTGTATATATTATTTTAGTGAAGTGACAGTAGTGCCCGCCTCAACGATTCGCTTATGAGCCGTGCAATAAAAGCTTTGATAAAAATATTAAATCAATTACAGACAAAAAACTATTTCATAATAAGCGAGTGATTAAATTCCTATATTTTGCATATAGGTAGTAAGTACGTTGACAACTTCAGAGTTTAGTTCATATATTTCTAAAACAGTCGGTCGAGATATTAAAAACCTGCTAAAAAAAATATTAAATTAAAATATTTTACTCGATTGCAATTTTACTGGCAGTATATTTTATTTAATACTAGCTTTTACCTGCGACTTCGCTCGCGTTAATATTGATTTTGTCAAACAAATTTAATGACGTGATAATAAGTTTCATACAAAACTTTATCCTTCTCTTTACCCTGCTCTCAATAAGGTTTTCGCGAGAACAAATAGCCTATTACCGTTTCCAGGATCCTATCTATCTCTATACCAATATTCATCATAATCGATTTAGCGATTTAAGTGTGAAAACGTTATAAACAAACTTACTGTCGTATTTATAATATTAGGTAGAATATGTTTTTATTTAAAAAATGGATTTATGTTAGCTGGCGACGCTACTAAATTAGTACTGATAGTCCTAAATGCGCTACTGTTAAAAGGCCTTTTACGTCTACACTTAGTACTGACATTCTAATAATTATTGATAAGTTTTATGACGTTACAAGATAAAAGATTAATTATTACTGATTTAGAGCCAACAGTGATCACGTGTCATGTGTACAGTAAAATACACCTACAACCTACCTACTACATTTTTGTAGCATCAGTATTTTTGGAACGAAGTTCCTTATGTGGCGTCGCGGAGGGGTACCGTAGCCGGCAAAAAACGTCCGTAACGTTAGCGTAAGATTTATGTATAGTCTATGTATGTTGGCTATACAGTGTCTAATGTATTGTCTACGTGATGACTGTTATTATTATATATTTTTGTAAATCATAGTAAACAAACTAAAGGTGTTAAGATAATTTTGTAAAGTAGATTTTTTTATCAATAAAAATATCACAATAATAAATGAATAACCGAATAATTTATTTTCTTCATACCTCGAATAGAACTCGAAATTAATATTTTTATAATAAGGAACTTCGTTCCTAACTGGAGTCCCATGACACCACTCCTTTTTTTTAAGTAATTTTATGGTTTCCTGTTATTGGCACAATTTCACCTGATGTTACGTGGCGATGTGGCCCGAGATGGTGGGCACGCTAAGCCTAATGAAGGGTCTGGCTCTAAAGCACGACTTCCGGAACACACCTATACGTATTTGGAGAGAGATTTTCAACTTGAGGGTGGTAGTTAGTCATAGAAGGAGTGTGAGTGCTGTCCCTGGCCTCTGGCAACACGGGAGTTTGTAATGTCGGGGTGGTGCGTTTTAGTGTGTAGTGTTGGGTGATTAGCACACAATGAGTAACCACATGCCGCTTACGACTTGGCATGAGCTCGAATAATGCACTAGTGCGTTGCGATGAGGAAGTCCCCAAATAATAAGATTTTTAACAAATAAAAATGGATGGTAGCTAGCCAGGTGAGCATTAGAAAAAGCTCTACCACCATGCTTACCATGCCTCACCAATCTGCCGCCAAATACCTATAGATGTCTTCTGAACACTTTTCTGGATAAGTTACACCTCAGTCCGCCCCGTGACCACGAAGGCTGAAAAGCTTTCGAAACGTCGGGATCAAAATTATTAAATAACCGCGATAAAATCCGTTTAAATTAGTTTTATTTCAATGAATAATATTCGCGTAAACATAAGAAATCATAAGATAATATTTTCGCTGATTTGTTTAATAATTGATAAAATCTTTGAGATGCCAAACTTTCTAAGGGACTTTTTAAACTCTGTTGTCAGATTTTGCCAAGAATTCTTCCTCGGTTATATTTTAACAAGGATTTAATTCTCAGTAATTTTTTAGTGAGGTTATCTTCTCATAAGTTATCTCCACCTTACTTTTTTAACTTTGTATGCCATAATTGATTCTGTTTTATCGTGTTTAAGCATGTATTCGTGGAATAATATTAATGTAAAATTAAACTTTGTTATCGTATATCGTCGAGAATTCTTCCTCATTGATTTTTTAATGAGGTTATCTTCCTCATATGTTACCTTTTTGTATCCCGAAAGGTAATCCGTTTTTATCGTATATAACCATGCGTTCATCGGATACTATAAATGTCAAATTGAATTCAGTTATCGTATGTTGAAATATACGGCGGTACGATATTTATGTCGATACTGAATGCTACTATTGCGTCATTCCTTCTCATGTAACACTCGCAGAGCGGGTATAGTAGTGACGCGTTGACTATATCTCTTTTTCATTAGAGGTCTCGAGCCGACTTTACCGCTCAGCTCATTCAATGGCCACAAAATAAAGTGATTAGTGTGCCCAAAAAAGATTTCACTTTATAAATTATGAAATCTACACAAGAAATGCATATAGATTTTTGTCGATAAGGCGGTCCTAGGCAATACCTTTTTCCAATTTATTAAAAAAAATACCTTTTTACGTAGACGTGGTCTAAACTTACCGAGCTAGAGTCATGACTGCATGGTCGGTTCGTGGTTAAAGCAATTGCCTCGCTGCAGCCGCCGCGCCTAAATACTGACAATTATTATATAATCGACCAGCGTTAAACAACGTCTACACTGTGTTTAATTTTGAACATTGTCTAAGCCGTGTCTATCTTTGAACAAGGACAAGACACTCTTTTGTGATCAAAATTTTTTCAAACATGTGTTCCACGCAAGTTTTACTCTTTTGTAATATGACGGTTTGTGTCCGTTAATCATGTTTACACTTGACATATGAGAAATTGCCTAAAAAAAGTAAAAAAAAGTAGTCAAATGTCATCTCCAAACACCCAAGTAAATATTTCCAGTTTCCTGTAATGATAGGGATATGGTTGCAGCCGGGTAGTAGAGCTGTATAGCAAACTGGGTAGTAACCACCGCACACAGGGCCCGCTCTAGGGGGTGGCTAGCCGGGTATTTGCTCGGTGCGCCAAAATTTAGGGGCATCATGATATCCCTAATTCTATACACGCGACAAGTATGAAATCTGCTATGAGTATTCCTTTTACAACGTAGAAACCAACTAAGAACAAAATTTCCTATCACCTGAGGTCGATGAAAAAAATCCGAACGAAGTCGGAAGCAGTAACTGGATTAATAAATCCAACGGACGAACGGGCTACATGTCATAACCTGTTTCCGTTCTCGCTTTGAACAGGTCGTACTCTTGATAATACGTGTGTAAACGAGTGTGTGATATAAACACCATCGACTTGTATATATAACTGTGATATGTATTCAAAGTATTGTCGCTTTTATTGCTTTGGTATAAGAACTATATCCTTACAGATGAGTTAAGACTAAAACTGTTTTGGCGCATGTTTTGCACTCTAATTGCAAACATAGAGCTGTATAAAAAACACTGTACAAAAGGTCCACTTACGTCAACGCATTACTTTGTATAAGTTGTGACATTTTTGTGGCGATTTTGGCAAAATTCGGTGCTTATTAATATGCTTTTATCTTAATTTCTTCATGTCCGTGATAAATTAGATATTATACAAGTGCAGAACTTGTATTAAGACAGTTGAGATTGTCGAGTGAGTGTGAGTGGACCTTCTGTATATAATTTTATGTGGTAGTTTTGCATCTGTAGTAAACTTTAAATTTGCGACGCTAACTTCATTTCGTCTCGAACGCACTTCATTCGGTTGGCATTTGCTAATTAAACAACAGAGAGAGTAGTTTCGTGTCGCAACAAAACTCTGAACTTGAACAGGAAAATACGTGTGTTTTTGTGTAATATATTGCAATATTCAACGCAAAGTGCCAACGCCCGTTGTAGTTTCACAATGATCGAAATCAAAGGTTTGTTTTATTTGTTATTATTCATGCAAAGAGACATAACAAGATCAGTGCAATTATGTTTATGATTCAAAATCAACAATAGTATATAAGCATATAAATAAATAAAATTACCGGGAGATGAATGTCGATAAGTGATCGCCACGCATAGCGCCGCCATTTGTGGTTAATACATTCTAAGCAAAAAATATTTGATGAAACAATTTTTTAACAAAGCGGGTTTATTTATATTTAATAAAATAAAAAAAAATCAGTTTCATTTATATATAGGTAGGTATCTACTATAATCCTTTCGATTGTTGATATATATTTTCGTATATATGCAAGTTTTAAACATGATGGCGGCTTTACAAATATTTTCATATTGGATCTGCATATATGTGTGATTCTGTTTGCGAATGGAAATATGTTTTTTTTTTTTATTTCTCGATAAGTATTCTTATTGACAACATTGATAAACATTGATAAATAAAAATTAAATCAATTCCATTTTCTTTAAGTAAACTGTGCAGAACGATACAAGCCGGTTCAAACTTGAAATGTTTTTTTTTAAATAATAGCTAAAGGTAACAATGAAATAATTACTATTTAGGTTTAAATTCTCAATATTGATATAATTATCTATTTGATTATATATTTGCTATATATAATCCTATATGTATTACCCCAAAATTAATTATACTCGATATTATAAGATTTCGTGGTTTTAGGCCACGTAAAGTCATTTGGTGGTTTTGAAAAAGAAAATTAAATTGCTCAAGGTTCAATTGTAAGTCCAATATAGTGGCGATGCATTGTACGAAATAGTTTCTACGCGAATATGAACTGAAATAAGGCGTTATTTTTGGTATCTCCACATAGTATAATATAAAGTTGTCCTGCCACTTCTACCTGTCTGAACGGATTAAACTCTAAACCTTCCGAAGGAAATTTTATACGATTTTCACTAATAGACGAAGTAATTGTTGAGGAAGGTGTAGGTGTATAATTCACTACGGTTTTCTTTCAATTGATTGTATTATGTCGATGATAGTTGAGTATAATGAAAAAAACAAAAAAGTTTGGGAGTCGCTGTATTATTATTTTCCTTCAAGGAGACTATTTTCAAATATTGCAACGTGTATGTTTATGTGATTATCACAATAACCCGTGCGACCCATAAGCTGTCAATAATTATTCATTTATTTTTAGCATAAATTGTCCAATCGCATAAGGAAGTAGGTACAGTAGAACCACTATAAGTCGAACATCAAGAGAGACGCAAAAAATTCGAGATATAAAGTTTTCGACTTATAGAGAATGGAAGTTTTGGTGTTTAAAACGAAGGGAACAAACCATTTTTTTGAGGCTTGGAGGTTTTCTACTTATTGAAGTTCGACTTAACGAGGTTCTACTATATATCTTATTTATTTTTCTTTATAGCTTCTAATATTGCTTTATTATTGATATTTAATATTGATATAAGAATTTTATGATAGCTCAGTGGTAATGTGTATTGACTGCGCTTCAACGGACGTGAGTTCGAATCCAACTACCTACAATGAGCTTGAACTTTCGGTGAAGGAAAACATCTTGAGGAAACTATAGCGTGATGATAGGGCTTTCTCTAATACCCGCCTGGCTAGCTACCACTCTGAAAATCTACCGCCAAATACCTATAGGTGACCACCTACAATGAGCTTGAACTTTCCGTGAAGGAAGATATCTTGAGGAAACTATAGCGTGGTGATAGGGCTTTCTCTAATACCCGCCTGGCTAGCTACCACTCTGAAAATCTACCGCCAAATGCCTATAGGTGTGTTTCCACATGTGCACCTGAAAACCAGTCCCCCCATTAGACTTAGCGTGCCCACCATCTTGGGCCACATCACCACCTAACATCAGGACAGATTGTGGGCATACGTTAACTGTAGAAAAATGTATGTTAAAACAGAACTTAGCATAGGCGTTCCGTACTCACTAAATCACTGAACAAGTGACTGACAGTAAGCATAGCCTACGTCACAGTAGTTTAGTTTCTACAGTGCGAAACTGTCAATTAGTATTTTTCTTATGGTAACACTGAGGTAGTCTGAAACGATACAGTACCTTTAATCCATGGAATCGGTTTCTTACTACATCGCTTATGTGTGCCTCGAAATGAAGATCTTCGATAATCAAACCCATATTTCGCTCAGGCTCTACGCTCTTAATATTTTTCTATGTTTTATGTTTAGGCCAGCATATAAGACTGGCTTGATTTGCATCTTGCTACGCAAGATAATGAATTATTTCATAGTGGAATATTTAAATCATTTTTAATGCAATTTCTTTAATGTTCTTTAACATGTGTCATTCCATAGATATTTTGATTCCTCCTTACCATAATGGTCCAAGAGCCCGTGAGTGCCAGACCTTCGGATTTTTATAAAAGCTGAAAATTTTTCTATGTGTGTCCCTAGTACAGGTAAGAATGATCCCCACCCATGAAGCTGAGGCAGCGGTGGCTTTGGCAGGTAACAGGTAACAAAGGTGTATAAAATTCCATCTCAAATTTATCATAAAATAAAACTGAATTTTTTTATATTTGATTCATAATAATATCAAAACTCGCGTTGCTCATTGCCAGACAGTTGGTATGGTTGCAACCCTCTGCCGGACACCCTTAAACTGTTATAATTTATAATTATACTTACGTTATATTATAAAACCTAAATTTTATATATAATGTTTTGGGGGCCTATTAATCTATGTTTACATAATAGCCGGACAGTTTCGACGGTTCTATCATCTTGCCAGACGCATTCAAAGTGAGCAGTAGTTCGGAGAGCAAGAAGCGTATACAGTAACTAGTGCGAGTGAGACAGAGCGCTTGGTCTATTGCGGCTCTTCACTGCGCATCAGCTGCTGTTTATTGTACCTATCTGGTGAACGGCTATGCTCATAATAAATGTATTATTTTTCTGTGCAGTTTATAAAATAAATGTGATCAGTTGTAATAAAGTGCTATCATGAGTGACGAAAAAATAGTTTGCTTTGTTTGTAAGAAAAGTGATGAACATATAATAATATTTTCTGAGGAAACTTTAAAAAAATGCCAGACTATTCTTAAATTACGAAAAATACATAACCTAAAGTACAGAGAGATTATTTTACCCAGTGAATACACCGAGAGTGGTTATCACAGAGTATGTTACAAGGTATTTACAGGTCTTATGAAAAAATATTTCACCTCTCAACCATTGAGTGCTGAAAAAAAAAAAGGAAAAAAACAAGGGAGTTGTGTAATTACAAGCAACTCATCTTCAACCTTGTCGTCAATACGAGATTTGAGTTCTGAACTACCTGATCCACAGTCTCCGTCAACAGAATCTTCATCTCAACTAATTTCACTATCCCAGTCCACAGAAACACAACCTTCGACATCTGAAAATGAATCTCATTTACAGTCTGTATCCACAGAATCTCCCACGACATCTCAGCCAGCTCCAATTTGTGAATCAATAGATCTACAATCTGCAACTCTTCAAGATATTTCTGACGTTTTTGACAAATGTTGAGAGACAACTTGGCTGAGGCTTGGCTTGGCTGACTTGAACGATTATATTACGATTTGTCTTATTCCTTTTACAGATCAGAATAAAGGCGATGAGATGTCTAGCGGAGAGCATACTGTCATTGAAGCCGTAAGTACAAACGAAGGAAATCATCCGCAGCAACATATGTCGTACTTTTGTCGTACCGTGAAGTTGTAGGACAGTCTCCCAGCCTATGTATTCCCTTCCTCATGTAACACGGGTCCTTCAACCGAAACATGAAAAAGCGCTTACGCAGGTTGTTATGACAGTAGCGACTGGCGATGGATTGTTGTTCTCTCGATGGTCGCTGCTGTTTTTGGACTCTACTGTATTTATCATTAGGTATAGTGCAGTCACTTTGCCGAGCTAAAATAAAAATAAAAAAATTATACAAGTTCTGTTCGCGACTTCGTTCGCGTGTAACTAAAAGTTATTTAATAATATTTGTTCGTTTTTATAATATTAGTATATACAGATTAAGTAGTATAGATAAAGTATATTCATCATGATATCTCCAGGGCTTGACATCGCATTGACTTGACATATTTTCCTCTGGATAGGAGTCCTCGAGTGACTGCTCGCGCGATACAGTGACATTCTCTATCACTGAGTACATTATCACATGGTGCTTCAACAACAACCGATGAGTCTTGCGATACGTCCCATTACCTTAGTCTGATTCTGTGCAGTGCGTTATGCATTGCAACAGGAAGCCCGTCAAGGCATTTCTTTCACCATGTCACCGAAAAAAATGGGTTTTACCAATAGCAAAGGTAAATACAATTTTGACGTGTGTCATCCCAAAGATTTTTTGTTATGTCTGGTACGTTAGGTTTCCTTGAAAGACAACGTGGCTAGGCGCCCAAAGGAGTCCAGAAAAGTGGCGAAGATGGAGCATGATGTTTGCTGTGACCGCAAATAGGTAGATCTTACTGACAAAGTGCGTCAAATTCATAAAGCGGTCAAAGTCGAGATAACCTGCAAATCTATACAAATAACAAATCTGTAGAAAAGATGTTTTTGTACATCGAAAATATTTCTAAATAAAATAGCCAGTGTGTTACAGGATAACTAACCAAATCCATTACCAGGATTTTTTGATTTTTTGTCTGTTTGTCTGTGTACGCATCACGTAAAATGTACGAAACCGATATAGATAACTTTTATACGTAAAAATTGTATACAATTTGAAGTATTACTTAGTTTTAGTTTTATCGCAATCCGATGATTCACGCTACCAAGAGATATTAGATAATTCGAATTTAAAGTGTTCTCTCACGCACCCAATTTAGTTATTGCAACGCCAAAGTAGAACTAATGTTGAAAGTTGAACCTCAGATTCGATAGATGGCGTTGTGCATATGACGTCATCGTGTAACACGGGTATTGACCGCACGCTTATCTAAGCGACGCGTCTTAGTTTTCGACAACCACGTGAACGAAGTCGTAAGCACAACTAGTATTATAACAGAAGATAATTAATATATATTGCAGCATAGTGACGCACCGCCCGACTACACCAGCCTTGGGAAAGGCGATCAAGTCAAAACGTTTGACGCCACCGCACAAACTATGCGGAAGCTATTTGTTGAAAAGGTTAGTTCTCCTTTCTTTTTTCTAATTTTTATATTCTAAAATGATACTTTTCCAATTTGCGTCATTTACTGTACCATGTGTTACATAATACGTCTACCTGTCTATTAATATGAAGGCTTAATATTTTTTTTATAGTTAAAGTTTAGCGTTCAAGCCTTAATCACACATGATCTTAAGTGACAATACGTCCCAAGTTGGTAGATACGCTAAACCTGTGGAGGAACTGGCTCTCAAGCGCAGCTGCCTAAACACACCTATTGGTATTTGGCGGCAGATTTTCAACTTGAGGGTGGTTGCTACCCAGGCAGGTATTAGAAAAAACTACCACCATGCAGTACTATAATAATACTACATACTTTAAATTGTTGCGATGGAGCGTAGTTGATAACACAGATTACGGTATAAGTGTAAAGCGAGCGCGGTTAGTGTCCAGTCGAAACGACACTCAAGACGAGTCCAGTCTAAGCATAGAGTTCAGTTGAGTTAAGAACGTTCGATCGTACGCAAGTGTTGAAGGAAGAGGAAGCTATGCTGTAAAATATAACGATCGTGAAACGTGACTCTGAGTATGATTCGACACAACCTCCACGCTGTGTAACACATGCTATTGTTACATCACGATGTTTACCTTCACCAAAACATTTGAAAGCAGCGATGGTTCAGTGGTAACCTACCGACGACGCGTCAATGGACGTTAGTTCGAGTACGTACAATGAGTCTATGCTTTCAGTGATGGAAATGCCATGCTGTAACCTTAGCATGGTAATTGTGCTTTCCGTAATGCCCACTTGGTAAGCTACCAGGAAGTCGAAAATCTGCTGCCAAAACTTATAGGTGTGTTCCAGCAGTTGCACTTGAGAGTCAGTCCGTCCATTAAGCTTAGCGTCTGCTGTCTTGGACCATTTCGTCACTTAACATTAGGTGGTATCGTGGATATAACGCAAACACAATTTAAAAAAAAAAACTTAATGCGCATTACAGCCAGATTATGCACCGCCCGATTACATCGGGGTCGTGGAAAGGGACGATGCTAAAACATCTGACTTCAAAGATGAAAGAACACAGAGGGCATTTCTTGCAAAAGTAAGTTTTTCTTACATCTTTTATCCTTTTTCTTTTTTTAAACCCTTCTTACTTAACCTTCACTTTCGAGTTTTTGACAGAGCTCTGTTACCCTATCATATTACGGTTTTTATGTTACGGACTATATGTTATGTCATACTAGATTTTAACTGCGGCTTCGCTTGCGTTAATACTGATTTGGTTAAACAATTCGGATGCGTATTAAAAAGTTTCATACAAAATTTATCCCTCTCTCTACCCCACTTCCAATAAGGCTTTTGCAAACAAAAGTAGCCTGTCACCGCCTCCAAATTTCCATCTATATCTATACCAAAATACATCATAATCGATTCAGCGGTTTAGGCGTGAAGGCTTAATAAACAAACAAACATACTTTTGCGTTTAAAATATTAGTATGGAAGTAAGGATTAGCGAGTATTGTGCATACATGAATTGAATTTTAATCAATAACTCGGGGTTTGATTCAAAATACCGCCAAAAAGTCTGTTTTATAGACTATAAAATTGATGAGTGACTTTTATTTCTACTGTATCTATGTTCTGTACTTGTGCGTCTTATGTTGTAATAATTATAAAAAGTATGGAAAATCTAAAAGTGCATGCCTCATAATCTAATTTTTTAATTATTTTATTTAATAACGATTAAACCACATCGAGTCAGACCGTTAAAAGTAATAGGGTTCTATTCCCCATGCTAGAAAAAGAAAACTCGATTAGTAAAGTGTTTCGGTTGTTATCGTGATAGCATAAAGGATTCGCACATACAGACACACGGACGTCCAAGACAGACTTTTTAATTTGTTTTAAACTGGTCCTCCTATATCGGCCAAACCAAAAGAAATATAGGGACCCGCGTAAAAGAACATATAGCTGACGTTAAACACCGACGCTCTACGAAGTCTGCAGTTGCTGAACATTCAGAAGAAGGCTCCAAACATTATCTTAGATTCGACAAGCCACAAATCCTTGCCAAAGAACACCGATTCCTACCTAGGATGATTCGTGAGGCTATTGAAATTAAAAAACATCCAAATTTCAATAGAAAAGATGGTTGGAAGCTAGCACAAGTCTGGGATCCGATTATACATTTAATTAAATCGAAATCCAAAAGACCAATTGCCAGACTTCAAGACACTGTGAGCTCTTTCTGCGTAGATCGGAATACAATTAATAATAACATTTAAATTGAAGGTAGACACAGTGACATGAACTTTTCTGGACAACCTACACCTCAGTCCGCCCCGTAACCACGAAGGCTGAAAAGCTTTCGAAACGTCGGGATTAAAATCAATAAATAACCGCGATAAAATCCGTTTAAATTAGTTTTATTTAAATGGTTTTAATAGCATCAAAAATATCACGAGTGTTAAAAATACTGTTTTTTCTTGATATGTGTGTATTATATGTTATATTATTTTACAAGTGCAATATATGACAGAGATATTTTAAGATTGAAAAATCAGTTGTTTTGCTTGAAGTTACAGTAGTACCCACATCAACCCTTCGCTTATAAGGCGTGCAATAATTATGTGTTAAATTTATTATCTCTACTTTTAGTTAAACAAATTCGTCTACATAACACATTTCATGTGTGTAGCTCATTGTTAGGAACAATAAGTTTAGTTCGTTAAGACCTGTTGGTTGGTTGGACTCGCGAATCCTTGTTCATTTCTGACAGCAAGTCCATGGCATTTCAAGTCCATTCTGACACCCTTGAGCCCGTTGCCTCGGGGCCGAGTGCCCTCAGCGCTCGTCTCAAAAAGCTCGGTAAAGCTGTCAAAGCTCTCAATACTAAGTGCGTATGTCATGTCGATAAAAAAAAAATTGGTAATAGTTGTTGTTGGTATAAATTCACTACGAATACTCGACTTTCATACCGTTACCTATTTCGAAAGGTAACGGATTGAAAGTCTTAAAGCGACATAAATTTATAACAGAGGGTGTATTATCATCACACCGCTTACACATGTATCTCACTATAATGACTTTAACGACATGTGTTATTGCATTAATTTCCAGGTATACGCAAATCTTACGTGCCAGCTTCTTGTGATGAAGACATTCACGGTCTTGTTCATGTACAACCCGATGGTACAATATTACAATACCTACTACTACTTTTTCATGAACAGTTGGGTCTTGTAAGTATCGAAATGAATTTTTGTGTAACAGATATTGCCCTAGTAATGTCATATTTGTTACGAACTCACACTCATCATATATCAAAAACACGTTTTGTGTAACTTGTGAGTATGACAGGGAAAATTATGTGCCATGTATAAACCGGAATTCGATTTATCTTATAGGTAAAAGTAAATCGAGAAAAAAAAGGGGAGAATGTAAACTAAAAACTAAGTAGCTTAGAACAATCTACGAGCTTTTTCACTTCAAATGGCCCTAGTCCCACCCGATAGTTGTAGCGGTGGGGGGACTCGTCTCCAATTGTACCAGTGGGTATTCTCGGTGAATAGCGCCAGATGAGTCCTACATAACCCTCTCAGTCCCTCCAGGGCTGGTAGGGGATGCATAAATGCATTTCCTAACTTTATGTGTTAGTCAAAGTTCGATTTATTAAAAAATTTAACTGACTAACGTGTAAAGTTTACCAAATGCATGTCAATCAATTGTGTATGTATAGTGTTCAACGCCTTAAATAGTTTTGAAGCGGTTACAGCAAAATCGCCGTGATTTCGGCGTGATATATCAACACGACATGCCGGTCGAAGATTAATTGACTAACGTTCATGTGACAAACTGAACATGTTAGTCATACTGTGATTGATGGATCAGTAGTTGACTAACTTGTAAAGTTTGTAAAGTATATGTTAAAATATACTATTACACGTTGTATTCTTATAAATTGTGTGTGTCGTTATTGACAGCTGTGTGTCTTTAGCCGTCGCCTTGGCTTGTTTCATCATCGTATTCCGCTATGGGAACTCGCGTCGACAGCCTCCCATGAGCAATGTATACTTCGGTATATTCACGCTGGCGGAGTGCTTACTACTTGGCGCACTTTCGACAATGATCGATCTTGACTGGGTAAGTTTTCTTTTACTTTAATAATGGTATGCATATGATTGCGTAGAAGCGGTAAAACGATGCCCGATCTCTAGCAAATAAGGAAAACTGTAGAGTGGTTATCAGAATTTTTAGAGGGTAATTCCTGGTTTGCCGAAGTTAAGTTTGAGTGACAATTATTTTCCTGTAATCTACATAAAATCTACTTACTATCTTACCTTGTAAGAGACGATTGAAAATTTTAGTGTACTTAATTTCCAGGGAAATGCAAGGCCAACGTTCACATTAGGGGAATATCTTTTATATTATTGAAGTAGTAAATATATATATGGCGCGATTGCGCGAGTTCCATGACTTTTCTTCACCAAAAAACTGCTCAACGCGCTTAAAGAAGTTTTCACTTTTGTTTTCATAGTTAAGGTTTTAACGTTATGGCCGTATTCTCATCTGATCTTAAGTGATGATACGGCCTAAGTTTGCAGGCACCCTAAACCTGTGGAGGAACAGACTCTCAAGTGTAGCTGTCGGAACACACCTATTGGTATTTGGCGGCAGATTTTCACCATGAGGGTGGTAGTTAGCCAGGCGGGCATTAGATAAAGATCTACCTCCATGCTATGGTATCCTCAAGATGTTTTCCTTCACCGAAAGCTCAAGCTCATTGCAGGCGGTTGGATTTGAACTCACGTCCTTTGACGCCAAGTTATACACACTACCACTGAGCTATCATCGCTTCAGTAAAGTTCTCCGTCATGGAAGTTGACATTCTGTACATTCGAATAAACAGGTTCCGAAAATTGTGCTCGTGACGGCCCTCGTGTGTTTCGCCCTCACCGAGCTCGCGCTGCAAACCAAGTGGCAATTCACTACTTTGGGCGCTGTTCTCATCTGCACCATTATCGCGCTTTTTACATTCAGTGAGTTTTCATTCCCTTTCTTTAATAACTTGTGGCGTTCAACAGTTTGGCGGAATATTTTTACCTGACTGACGTCGTCCTGTCTTATTTATGAATATTAAATTCGAATTGATAAAAAAAACATAGTGTTTATTATTGTAACGCTCTATGACAACTGATAGTTATCTCAAATTAATATTGTCGTTAGGTTTTTATAAAAAAAAAAAAAAAAAATCTGTCTTTTTTTTTTTGTTTAGATTTAGCGTAATGGCCATAATCTCATCTGGTCCTAAGTAACGATAAGGCCCAAGTTGGTAGACACGCTTTACCTGTGGAGGAACTGGCTCTCAAGTGTAGCTGACAGAATACGCCTATTTGTATTTGGCGACAGTTTTTTAACGTGAAGGTGGTAGCTAGCCAGGCGGGCATTAGATAAAAGCCTACCTCCATGCTATGGTTTCTTCACGATATTTTCTTACACCGAAAGCTCAAGCTCATTTATGTGGTTGCATTTGAATTCACGTCCCTTGACGCTAAGTCGTACACGCTACTACTCAGCTATCATCGCTTCAAATACATATATAAACCAAAAACCGATCTTATTCAGAAAGAATCGCCAGCCCTAGTCCTTATAGACTACCGACTGAGCCATCGCCGCTTCAAAAATATTTTAAGATCAGATACCTTTAGACACATACAGACAATACGGACGCATCAAACTGAAAACTAAATCTTTTTCTTTCCTCAGATCTCCTCGTACTGCTATCGTTTACTCGCGACGTAATATCCTTGTTCTTTATAACGTTCTTCGCTCTTCTGGTCTCCATGTACTTCGTGCATGAGACACAGCTCATGGTGTCCGGGCAGCACAGGCTCAGCATCACCCCCGAGGAGTACGTGTTCGCCGTGTTCACTCTCAAACGGGACGTCATCACTGTGTATCCTTGTATCCTCTCCATCATCAGGGCGTATAGGAATAGGAACAAAAACGTGCCATTGGTCGAGAGACAAGAGGCTTAGCCGTTCGTTTTGGACGAGTCGAAGGTCGACACGCGAACTGATTCTTTTAATATATAATCTATACATATAATGAGAATGAACTTTAACGTGTTTGTACTTATTTATGTTGTTTGATATTTCTTTATTGTGAATTGTCGATACTAACAAGTAAAAAAATCTCATCAACCAATGTTTAATGTTGATTTTGGTTAATACCTATTTTGTAATACATAAAACGTTGATAACTCGATGAAACATGTTTTTATTATTTTTAACGCCCTTAAAATTATAAGTTAAAATTATAAATCTGTTTATAAGTGACTGGATTTTTTCTTTATCTTTGTTACTAAGTTACTATTTCATTTAACGAAAGTTGTTGAACGATTATTTGACCAAACTCATAAAAATATTTTTTTATTTATTTGGGAAACAAACAGGTATTTATTCTTATAAATTACAGTAAAATCTCGTTAAGTCGAACTTCGATAAATTGAAAATCTCAAAGTCTCAAAAAAAAGTTTTGCTTCCATACGCTTCAAACACCAAAACCTCTATTCTCTATAAGTTGAAAACTCTATTACTCGAATTTCTTGGCGTCTCCCTTGATGTTCGACTTATAGAGGTTCTACTGTATATATACAATAAGCCACCACATTAGAATATGAAATTTAGAGCAAATTCAATTTAAAAGTTTGGGAAATCCAAAAGTGTACGCCTCATTGACTCTTTTTTATGTTATCTAATTAAACTACATCGAATCAGACCATAAAAAGTAAAAGGGTTCTATTCGTAATTATACTGAAGCGTAAGAAAAAAAAAAGACTTGATTAGTAAAGTATTTCGGTCGTTATCGTCATAACATACAGGATCCGCACATTCAGACACATGGACGTCCAAGAAAAAACTTTTTTAAACTGTTTTTAAACTAGTTTAAATAACAAAAATGGCATCAATAATATCATGAATGTCAAAAATAGTGTTTTTTTTTCTTGATATGTGTGTATATATTATTTTAGTGAAGTGACAGTAGTGCCCGCCTCAACGATACGCTTATGAGCCGTGCAATAAAAGCTTTGATAAAAATATTAAATCAGTTGCAGACAAAAAACTATTTCATAATAACCGAGTGATGAAATTCCTATATTTTGCATATAGGTAGTAAGTACGTTGACAACTTCAGATTTTAGTTCATATATTTCTAAAACAGTCGGTCGAGATATTAAAAACCTGCTAAAAAAAATATTAAATTAAAATACTTTACTCGATTGCAATTTTACTGGCAGTATATTTTATTTAATACTAGCTTTTACCTGCGACTTCGCTCGCGTTAATATTGATTTTGTCAAACAAATTTGATGATGTAATAATAAGTTTTATACAAAACTTTATCCTTCTCTTTACCCTGCTCTCACTAAGGTTTTCGCGAGAACAAATAGCCTATTATCGTTTCCAGGATCCTATCTATCTTTATACCAATATTTATCATAATCGATTTAGCGGTTTAAGTGTGAAAACGTTATAAACAAATTTACTTTCGCATTTATAATATTACAAGATAAAAGATTAATTATTACTGATTTAGAGCCAACAGTGATCACGTGTCATGTGTACAGTAAAATACAAAGAACATTTTTGTAGCATCAGTATTTTTGGAACGAAGTTCATTATGTGGCGTCGCGGAGGGGTACCGTAGCCGGCAAAAAACGTCCGTAACGTTAGCGTAAGATTTATGTATAGTCTATGTATGTTGGCTATACAGTGTCTAATGTATTGTCTACGTGAGACTGTTATTATTATATATTTTTGTAAATCATAGTAAACAAACTAAAGGTGTTAAGATAATTTTGTAAAGTAGTTTTTTTATCGATAAAAATATCATAATAAATAATGAATAACCGAATAATTTATTTTCTTTATACCTCGAATAGAACTCGAAATTAATATTATTGTAATAAGGAACTTCGTTACTAACTGAATTCCCATGACACCACTCCTTTTTTTTTAATAATTTTTAGGTTTCGTGTTATTGGCATAATTTCACCTGATGCGGCCAAGCTGGTGGGCACGCTAAGCCTAATGAAGGGTCTGGCTCTAAAGCACGACTGTCGGAACACACCTATACGTATTTGGAGAGAGATTTTCAACTTGAGGGTGGTAGTTAGTCATAGAAGGAGTGTGAGTGCTGTCCCTGGCCTCTGGCAACACGGGAGTTTGTAATGTCTGGGTGGTGCGTTTTAGTGTGTAGTGTTGGGTGATTAGCACACAATGAGTAACCACATGCCCCTTACGACTTGGCATGAGCTCGAATAATGCACTAGTGCGTTGCGATGAGAAAGTCCCCAAATAATAAGATTTTTAACAAATAAAAATGGATGGTAGCTAGCCAGGTGAGCATTAGAAAAAGCTCTACCACCATGCTTACCATGCCTCACCAATCTGCCGCTAAATAACTATAAATATCTTCCTGACACTTTTCTGGACAACCTACACCTCAGTCCGCTCCGTGAGCACGAAGGCTGAAAAGCTTTCGAAACGTCGGGATCAAAATTAATAAATAACCGCGATAAAATCCGTTTAAATTAGTTTTATTTCAATGAATAATATTCGCGTAAACATAAAAAATCATAAGAGAATATTTTCGCTGATATGTTTAATAATTGATAAAATCTTTGAGATGCCACACTTTCTAAGGGACCTTTTAAGCTTTGTAATCATATTTTGCCAAGAATTCTTCCTTTGTTATATTTTAACATGGATTTAATTCTTAGTAATTTTTTAATGAGGTTATCTTCTCATAAGTTACCTGCACCTTACTTTTTAAACTTTGTATGCCATAATTGTTTATGTTTTATCGTGTTTAAGCATGCATTCGTGGAATAATATTAATGTAAAATTAAACTTTATTATCGTATATCGTCGAGAATTCTTCCTCATAGATATTTTAATGAGGTTATCTTCCTCATATATTACCTTTTCGTATCCCGAAAGGTAATCGGTTTTTATCGTATATAAGCATGCGTTCATCGGATACTATAAATGTCAAATTGAATACAGTTATCGTATGTTGAAATATACGGCGGTACGATATTTATGTCGATACTGAATGGTACTATTGCGTCATTCCTTCTCATGTAACACTCGCAGAGCGGGTATAGCGGTGAAGCGTTGACCATATCTCTCTTTCATTAGAGGTCTCGAGCCGACTTTATCCCAGCGAGCTTCATATAGCTGTGCGTGACCGCTCAGCTCATTCAATGCCCACAAAATAAAGTGATCAGTGTGCCCAAAAAAGATTTCACTTTATAAATTATGAAATCTACACAAGAAATACATCTAGATTTTTGTCGATAAGGCGGTCCTAGGCAATACCTTTTTCCAATTTATTAAAAAAAATACCTTTTTACGTAGACGTGGTCTAAACTTAACGAGCTAGAGTCACGACTGCATGGTCGGTTCGTGGTTAAAGCAATTGCCTCGCTGCAGCCGCCGCGCCTGAGTACTGACAATTATTATATGATCGACAAGCGTTAAACAACGTCTACACTGTGTTTAATTTTGAACATTGTCTAAGCCGTGTCTATCTTTGAACAAGGACAAGACACTCTTTTGTGATCAACATTTTTTCAAACATGTGTTCAACGCATGTTTTACTCCTTTGTAATAAGACGGTTTGTGGCCGTTAATCGTGTTTACACTTGACATATGAGAAATTGCCTACATAGCTAGATGTCATTATAAAAAATGTAGTCAAATGTCATCTCCAAACACCCAAGCCAATTTTTCCTGTTTCCTGTAATGAAAGGGATATGGTTGCAGCCGGGTAGTAGAGCTGTATAGCAAACTGGGTAGTAACCACCGCACACAGGGCCCGCTCTAGTGGGTGGCTAGCCGGGTATTTGCTCGGTGCGCCAAAATTTAGGGGCATCATGATATCCCTAATTCTATATCACCGCGACTAGTATGAAATCTGCTATGAGCATTCCTTTTACAACGTAGAAACCAACTAAGAACAAAATTTCCTATCACCTGAGGTCGATGAAAAAAATCCGAACGAAGTCGGAAGCAGTAACTGGATTTATAAATCCAACGGACGAACGGGCTACATGTCATAACCTGTTTCCCTTCTCGCTTTGAACAGGTCGTACTCTTGATAATACGTGTGTCAACGAGTATGTGATATAAACACCATCGACTTGTATATATAACTGTGATATGTATTCAAAGTATTGTCGCTTTTATTGCTTTGGTGTAAGAACTATATCCTTACGGATGAGTTAAGACTAAAATATTTGATGAAACAATTTTTTAACAAATCGGGTTTATTTATATTTAATAAAATAAAAAAAAAACAGTTTCATTTATATATAGGTAGGTATCTACTATAATCCTTTCGATTGTTGATATATATTTTCGTATATATGCAAGTTTTAAACATGATGGCGGCTTTACAAATATTTTCATATTGGATCTGCATATATGTGTGATTCTGTTTGCGAATGTAAATATGTTTTTTTTTTTAATTTCTCGATAAGTATTCTTATTGACAACATTGATAAACATTGATAATTAAAATTAAATCGATTCCATATTTTTTAAGTAAACTGGGCAGAACGATACAATCCGGTTCAAAATTGAAATGTTTTTTATAAATAATAGCTAAATTGTTACAATGAAATAATTACTATTTAGGTATACATTCTGAATATTACGAAATGGTTTCTACGCGAATATGAACTGAAATAAGGCGTTATTTTTGGTATCTCCACATAGTATAATATAAAGTTGTCCTGCCACTTCTACCTGTCTGAACGGATTAAACTCAGAACTTTCCGATGAACATTTTATTCGATTTTCACTAATAGACGAAGTAATTGTTGAGGAAGGTGTAGGTGTATAATTCACTACGGTTTTCTTTCAATTGATTGTAATATGTCGATGATAGTTGAGTATGATGAAAAAAACAAAAAAGTTTGGGAGTCGCTGTGTTACTATTTTCCTTCAAGGAGACTATTTTAAAATATTGCAACGTGTATGTTTATGTGATTATCACAATAACCCGTGCAACCCATAAGCTGTCAAAAATTATTCATTTATTTTTAGCATAAATTGTCCAATCGTATAAGGAAGTACGTACAGTAGAACCACTATAAGTCGAACATCAAGAGAGACGCAAAAAATTCAAGATATAGAGTTTTCGACTTATAGAGAATGGAAGTTTTGGTGTTTAAAACGAAGGGAACAAACCATTTTTTGGAGATTTGGAGGTTGGAGGTGGAAGTTCGACATAACGAGGTTCTACTGTATATCTTATTTCTTTTCCCTTATAGGTTCTAATATTGCTTTGTTATTGATATTTAATATTGCTATAAGAATTTTATGATAGCTCAGTGGTAATGTGTATTGACTGCGCCTCAACGGACGTGAGTTCGAATCCAACCACTTACAATGAGCTTGAACTTTCGGTGAAGGAAAACATCTTGAGGAAACTATAGCGTGGTGATAGGTGAACACCAGGACAGATTGTGGGCATAACGCTACATCTTCTTAACTGTAAATAAATAATAGTTTAAAAAACTAGAACACACGCTTTATATAGAAAACTAAACTAAAAAACAGAAAATAAATTTTAATAAATTTTAATTAAGAATAATGTAATTTTTTTTAATAAATATAAGTTATTAATAGTTTGAATAAGAAAAAAAATGTTTTATTGTAATAAAAGCGGGGGTGCTTTTCAAGATATTATCGAAATGATATAAATCATCTTATCATATCTGTCAATTAAATATTCATAACTATTGACACCATGCACCCCACTTTTTTTTTACAATAAAACATTATTTTTCTTATTCAAACTATTAATAACTTATATTTATTAAAATAAATTACATTATTCTTAATTAATATTTATTAAAATTTATTTTCTGTTTTTAAGTTTGGTTTTCTACATAAAGCGTGTGTTTTAGTTATTTAAACTATTATTTATTTTTTATTTGTTCGTTACTAGAACTGAAGCTAATATAAAGCGTGTAAAAACCTCATTAGATCTCGTTGATGTCTTTTACTTGGAAAAAGGGGTCGGTTACATATATACATACATACATACATACATACATACATACAGGTGAAGCTAATATAAAGCGTGTAAAAACCTCATTAGAACTCGTTGATGTCTTTTACTTGGAAAAAGGGGTCGGTTACACACATACATACATACATACATACAGGTGAAGCTAATATAAAGCGTGTAAAAATGTATGTTAAAACAGAACTTAGCATAGGCGTTCCGTACTCACTAAATCACTGAACAAGTGACTGACAGTAAGCATAGCCTACGTTACAGTAGTTTAGTTTCTACAGTGCAAAACTGTCAATTAGTATTTTTCTTATGGTAACACTGAGGTACTGTCTGAAACGATACAGTACCTTTAATCCATGTAATCGGTTTCTTACTATATCGCTTATGTGTGCCTCGAAATGAGGATCTTCGTCGATAATCAAACCCAGAATGCGCTCAGGCTCTACGCTCTTAATATTTTTCTAGGTTTTATGTTTAGGCCAGCATATAAGACTTGCCTGATTTGTTTCTTGCTATGCAAGATAATGAATTGTTTTATAGTGAAATATTTAAATCATTTTTAATGCAATTTCTTTAATGTTCTTTAACATGTGTCATTCCATAGATATTTTGATTCCTCCTTACCATAACAATTGTTGAGAGACAACTTGGCTGAGGGTATAGATATTAGTTTGAGAACGATTATATTACGATTTATCTTATTCCTTTTACAGATCAGAATAAAGGCGATGAGATGTCTACCGGAGAGCATACTGTCATTGAAGCCGTAAGTACAAACGAAGGAAATCGTCCGCAGCAACATATGTCGTACTTTTGTCGTACCGTGAAGTTGTAGGACAGTCTCCCAGCCCATGTATTCCCTTCCTCATGTAACACGGGTCCTTCGACCGAAACATGAAAAAGCGTTTACGCAGGTTGTTATGACAGTAGCGACTGGCGATGGATTGTTGTTCTCTCGATGGTCGCTGCTGTTTTTGGACAGTACTGTACTTATCATTAGGTATAGTGCAGTCACTTTGCCGAGCTTTTTAAATAAATTATACAAGCTCTGTTTGCGACTTTGTTCGCGTGTAACTAAAAGTTGTTTAATAATATTTGTTCGTTTTTTAACTTTTTTCAAAACTGCTTTGCTACTATTGGTGGTAGCGTGATGTTAAATAACCTAAAAGCTTTTCTCAATAATCCGAATAGTAGTTCCTATGATTAGCGCGTTCAAACAAACGAACATACTTTTCCGAGTAAAGATCTCTTATTTATAGTCTATGTGTTAGTCAGGTCCAGCAGTTCTTGAGTTTATTCGGTACAAACAGAAATACAAATCTTCCTTCTTTATAATATTAGTATATACAGATTAAGTAGTATAGATAAAGTATATTCATCATGATATCTCCAGAGCTTAACATCGCATTGACTTGACATTTTTTCCTCCGGATAGGAGTCCTCGAGTGACTGCTCGCGCGATACAGTGACATTCTCTATCACTGAGTACATTATCACATGGTGCTTCAACAACAACCGATGAGTCTTGCGATACTTCCCATTACCTTAGTCTGATTCTGTGCAGTGTGTTATGCATTGCAACAGGAAGCCCGTCAAAGCATTTCTTTCGCCGTGTCACCAAAGAAACTGGGGTTTTGCCAATAGCAAAGGCAAATACAGATTTTGACATGTGTCATCCCAAAGATTTTTTGTTATGTCTGGTACGTTAGGTATCCTTGAAAGACAACGTGGCTAGGCGCCCAAGGGAGTCCAGAAAAGTGGCGAAGATGGAGCATGATGTTTACTGTGACCGCAAATAGGTCGATCTTACTGGCAAAGTGCGTCAAATTCATAAAGCGATCGAAGTCGAGAAAACCTGCAAATCTATACAAAAAACAAATCTGTAGAAAATATGTTTTTGTACATCGAAAATATTTCTAAATAAAATAGCCAGTGTGTTACAGGATAACTAACCAAATCCATTACCAGGATTTTTGGATTTTTTGTCTGTTTGTCTGTGTACGCATCACGTAAAATGTACGAAACCAATATAGATAACTTTTATACGTAAAAATTGTATACAACTTGAAGTATTACTTAGTTTTAGTTTCATCGCAATCGGATGACTACCAAGAGATATTAGATATTTCGAATTTAAAGTGTTCTCTCACGTACGCAATTTAGTTATTGCAACGCCAAAGTAGAACTAATGTTAACAGTTGAACCTCAGATTCGATAGATGGCGTTATGCATATGACGTCATCGTGTAACACGGGTATTGACTGCACTATTATCTAAGCGACGCGTCTTAGTTTTGAACAACCACGCGAACGAAGTCGCAGTCACAGCTAGTATTATAATAAAAGATAATTAATATATATTGCAGCATAGTGTCGCACCGCCCGACTACACCAGCCTTGGTAAAGGCGATCAAGTCAAAACATTTGACGCCACCGCACAAACTATGCGGAAGCTATTTGTTGAAAAGGTTAGTTCTTCTTTCTTTTTTCTAATTTTTATATTCTAAAATGATACTTTTCCAATTTGCGTCATTTACTGTACCATGTGTTACATACTACTTCTACCTGCGTATTGATATGAATACTTTTTTTTTATATGTATGGTTTAATGTTATAGCCATAATCACACATGATCTTATGTGAAGATACGGCCCAAGGTGGTAGACACGCTAAACCTGTGGAGGAACTGGAACACTCGAGACGAGTCCAGTCTAGGCGTAGGGTTCAGTTGAGTTAAGAACGTTCGATCGTACGCAAGTGTTGAAGGAAGAGGAAGCTATGCTGTAAAATATAACGATCGTGAAACGTGACTCTGAGTATGATTCGACACAACCTCCACGCTGTGTAACACATGCTGTTGTTACATCACGATGTTTACCTTCACCAAAACATTTGAAAGCAGCGATGGCTCAGTGGTAACGTACGGACGACGAGTCAATGGACGTTAGTTCGAATACGTACAATGAGTCTATGCTTTCTGTGATGGAAATGCCATGCTGTAACCTTAGCATGGTAATTGTGCTTTCCGTAATGCCCACTTGGTAAGCTACCAGGAAGTCGAAAATCTGCTGCCAAAACTTATAGGTGTGTTCCAGCAGTTGCATTTGAGAGCCAGTCCGTCCATTAAGCTTAGCGTCTGCCGTCTTGGACCATTTCGTCACTTAACATTAGGTGATATCGTGGATATAACGCAAAAGCAATTGAAAAAAAAACTTAATGCTCATTACAGCCAGATTATGCACCGCCCGATTACATCGGGGTCGTGGAAAGTGACGATGCTAAAACATCTGACTTCAAAGATGAAAGAACACAGAGGGCATTTCTTGCAAAGGTAAGTATTACTTACATCTTTTATCCTTTTTCTTTTTTTAAACCCTTCTTACTTAACCTTCACCTTCGAGTTTTTGACAGAGCTCTGTTAACCTATCATATTACCATTTTTATTTCATGCGACTCTATGTTATGTAATACTAGATTTTAACTGCGGCTTCGCTTGCGTTATTACTGATTTGGTTAAACAACTCAGATGTCGTATTAAAAAGTTTCATACAAAGTTTATCCCTCTCTTTACCCCACTTCCAATAAGGCTTTCGCAAACAAAAGTAGCCTGTCACCACCTACAAATTTCCATCTATATCTATACCAAAATACAACATAATCGATTCAGCGGTTTAGGCGTGAAGGCTTAATAAACAAACAAACTTACTTTTGCGTTTAAAATATTAGTATGGAAGTAAGGATTAGCGAGTATTGTGCATACATTAATTGAATTTTAATCAATAACTCGGGGTATGATTCAAGATACCGCCAAAAACTCTGTTTTATAGACTATAAAATTGATGAGTGACTTTTATTTCTACTGTATCTATGTTCTGTACTTGTGCGTCTTATGTTGTAATAATTATAAAAAGTATGGAAAATCTAAAAGTGCATGCCTCATAATCTAATTTTTTAATTATTTTATTTAATAACGATTAAACCACATCGAGTCAGACCGTTAAAAGTAATAGGGTTCTATTCCCCATGCTAGAAAAAGAAAACTCGATTAGTAAAGTGTTTCGGTTGTTATCGTGATAGCATAAAGGATTCGCACATACAGACACACGGACGTCCAAGACAGACTTTTTAATTTGTTTTAAACTGGTCCTCCTATATCGGCCAAACCAAAAGAAATATAGGGACCCGCGTAAAAGAACATATAGCTGACGTTAAACACCGACGCTCTACGAAGTCTGCAGTTGCTGACCATTCAGAAGAAGGCTCCAAACATTATCTTAGATTCGACAAGCCACAAATCCTTGCCAAAGAAGCTCGATTACTACCTAGGATGATTCGTGAGGCTATTGAAATTAAAAAAAATCCAAATTTCAATAGAGAAGATGGAAGGAAGCTAGCACAAGCCTGGGATCCGATTATACATTTAATTAAATTGAAATCCAAAAGACCAATTGCCAGACCTCAAGACATTGTGAGCTCTTTCTGCGTAGATCGGAATACAATCAATAATAAAATTTAAATTGAAGGTAGCACAGTGACATGAACTTTTCTGGACAACCTACACCTCAGTCCGCCCCGTGACCACGAAGGCTGAAAAGCTTTCGAAACGTCGGGATTAAAATCAATAAATAACCGCGATAAAATGCGTTTAAATTAGTTTTATTTCAATGGTTGTAATAGCATCAAAAATATCACGAGTGTTAAAAATACCGTTTTTTCTTGATATGTGTGTGTTATATGTTATATTATTTTACAAGTGCAATATATGACAGAGATATTTTAGGTTTGAAAAATCAGTTGTTTTGCTTGAAGTTACAGTAGTACCCACATCAACCCTTCGCTTATGAGGCGTGCAATAATTATGTGTTAAATTTATTATCTCTACTTTTAGTTAAACAAATTCGTCTACATAACACATTTCATGTGTGTAGCTCGTTGTTAGGAACAATAAGTTTAGTTCGTTAAGACCTGTTGGTTGGTTGGACTCGCGAATCCTTGTTCATTTTCTGACAGCAAGTCCATGGCATTTCAAGTCCATTCTGACACCCTTGAGCCCGTTGCCTCGGGGCCGAATGCCCTCAGCGCTCATCTCAAAAAGCTCGGTAAAGCTGTCAAAGCTCTAAAGACTAAGCGCGTATGTCATGTCGATAAAAAAAAAATTGGTAATAGTTGTTGTTGGTATAAATTCACTACGAATACTCGACTTTCATACCGTTACCTATTTCGAAAGGTAACGGATTGAAAGTCTTAAAGCGACATAAATTTATAACAGAGGGTGTATTATCATCACACCGCTTACACATGTATCTCACTATAATGACTTTAACGACATGTGTTATTGCATTAATTTCCAGGTATACGCAATTCTTACGTGCCAGCTTCTTGTGATGAAGACATTCATGGTCTTGTTCATGTACAAAAACCCGATGGTACAATATTACAATACCTACTACTACTTTTTCATGAACAGTTGGGTCTTGTAAGTATTGAAATAAATTTTTGTGTAACAGATATTGCCCTAGTAATGTTATTATTTGCTACGAACTCACACTCATCATATATCAAAGACACGTTTTGTGTAACTTGTGAGTATGAGAGGGAGAATTATGTGCCATGTATAAACCGGAATTCGATTTATCTTATAGGTAAAAGTAAATCGATAAAAAAAAGGGGAGAATGTAAACTAAAAACTAAGTAGCTTAGAACAATCTACGATTTTTCACTTCGAATGGCCCTAGTCCCACCCGATAATTGTAGCGGTCGGGGGACTCGCCTCCAATTGTACCAGTGGGTATTCTCGGTGAATAGCGCCAGATGAGTCCTACATAACCCTCTCAGTCCCTCCAGGGCTGAGAGGGGATGCATAAATGCATTTCCAAACTTTATGTGTTAGTCAAAGTTCGATTTATTAAAAAATTTAACTGACTAACGTGTAAAGTTTACCAAATGCATGTCAATCAATTGTGTATGTATAGTGTTCAACGCCTTAAATAGTTTTGAAGCGGTTACAGCAAAATCACCGTGATTTCGGCGTGATATATCAACACGACATGCCGGTCGAAGATTAATTGACTAACGTTCATGTGACAAACTGAACATGTTAGTCATACTGTGATTGATGGATCAGTAGTTGACTAACTTGTAAAGTTTGTCAAGTATATGTTAAAATATACTAATACACGTTGTATTCTTATAAATTGTGTGTGTCGTTATTGACAGCTGTGTGTCTTTGGCCGTCGCCTTGGCTTGTTTCATCATCGTATTCCGCTATGGGAACTCGCGTCGACAGCCTCCCATGAGCAATGTATACCTCGGTATATTCACGCTGGCGGAGTGCTTAGTACTTGGCGCACTTTCGACAATGATCGATGTTGACTGGGTAAGTTTTCATTTACTTTAATAATGGTATGCATATGATTGCGTAAAAGCGGTAAAACGATGCCCGATCTCTAGCAAATAAGACAAACTGTAGTGTGGTTATCGCAATTTTTAGAGGGTAATTCCCAGTTTGCCCAAGTTAAGTTTGAGTGACAATTATTTTCCTGTAATCTACATAAAATCTAGGTATTTTCTTGCCTTGTAAGAGACGAGTGAAAATTTTACTTTACTTAATTTCCAGGGAAATGCAAGGCCAACGTTCACATTAGTGGAATATCTTTTATATTATTGAAGTAGTAAATATATATATGACGCGATTGCGCGAGTTCTATGACTTTTCTTCACCAAAAACTGCTCAACGCGCTTAAAGAAGTTTTCACTTTTGTTTTCATAGTTAAGGTTTTAACGTTATGGCCGTAGTCTCATCTGATCTTAAGTGACGACACGGCCTAAGTTTGCAGGCACGCTAAACCTGTGGAGGAACAGACTCTCAAGTGTAGCTGTCGGAACACACCTATTGGTATTTGGCGGCAGATTTTCACCATGAGGGTGGTTGCTAGCCAGGCGGGCATTAGATAAAGATCTACCTCCATGCTATGGTATCCTCAAGATGTTTTCCTTCACCGAAAGCTCAAGCTCATTGTAGGCGGTTGGATTTGACCTCACGTCCTTTGAAGCCAAGTCATACACACTACCACTGAGCTATCATCGCTTCAGTAAAGTTCTCCGTCATGGAAGTTGACATTCTGTACATTCGAATAAACAGGTTCCGAAAATTGTGCTCGTGACGGCCCTCGTGTGTTTCGCCCTCACCGAGCTCGCGCTGCAAACCAAGTGGCAATTCACTACTTTGGGCGCTGTTCTCATCTGCACCATTATCGCGCTTTTTACATTCAGTGAGTTTTCATTCCCTTTCTTTAATAACTTGTGGCGTTCAACAGTTTGGCGGAATATTTTTACCTGACTGACGTCGTCCTGTCTTATTTATGAATATTAAATTCGAATTGATAAAAAAAACATAGTGTTTATTATTGTAACGCTCTATGACAACTGATAGTTATCTCAAATTAATATTGTCGTTAGGTTTTTATAAAAAAAAAAAAAAAAAATCTGTCTTTTTTTTTTTGTTTAGATTTAGCGTAATGGCCATAATCTCATCTGGTCCTAAGTAACGATAAGGCCCAAGTTGGTAGACACGCTTTACCTGTGGAGGAACTGGCTCTCAAGTGTAGCTGACAGAATACGCCTATTTGTATTTGGCGACAGTTTTTTAACGTGAAGGTGGTAGCTAGCCAGGCGGGCATTAGATAAAAGCCTACCTCCATGCTATGGTTTCTTCACGATATTTTCTTACACCGAAAGCTCAAGCTCATTTATGTGGTTGCATTTGAATTCACGTCCCTTGACGCTAAGTCGTACACGCTACTACTCAGCTATCATCGCTTCAAATACATATATAAACCAAAAACCGATCTTATTCAGAAAGAATCGCCAGCCCTAGTCCTTATAGACTACCGACTGAGCCATCGCCGCTTCAAAAATATTTTAAGATCAGATACCTTTAGACACATACAGACAATACGGACGCATCAAACTGAAAACTAAATCTTTTTCTTTCCTCAGATCTCCTCGTACTGCTATCGTTTACTCGCGACGTAATATCCTTGTTCTTTATAACGTTCTTCGCTCTTCTGGTCTCCATGTACTTCGTGCATGAGACACAGCTCATGGTGTCCGGGCAGCACAGGCTCAGCATCACCCCCGAGGAGTACGTGTTCGCCGTGTTCACTCTCAAACGGGACGTCATCACTGTGTATCCTTGTATCCTCTCCATCATCAGGGCGTATAGGAATAGGAACAAAAACGTGCCATTGGTCGAGAGACAAGAGGCTTAGCCGTTCGTTTTGGACGAGTCGAAGGTCGACACGCGAACTGATTCTTTTAATATATAATCTATACATATAATGAGAATGAACTTTAACGTGTTTGTACTTATTTATGTTGTTTGATATTTCTTTATTGTGAATTGTCGATACTAACAAGTAAAAAAATCTCATCAACCAATGTTTAATGTTGATTTTGGTTAATACCTATTTTGTAATACATAAAACGTTGATAACTCGATGAAACATGTTTTTATTATTTTTAACGCCCTTAAAATTATAAGTTAAAATTATAAATCTGTTTATAAGTGACTGGATTTTTTCTTTATCTTTGTTACTAAGTTACTATTTCATTTAACGAAAGTTGTTGAACGATTATTTGACCAAACTCATAAAAATATTTTTTTATTTATTTGGGAAACAAACAGGTATTTATTCTTATAAATTACAGTAAAATCTCGTTAAGTCGAACTTCGATAAATTGAAAATCTCAAAGTCTCAAAAAAAAGTTTTGCTTCCATACGCTTCAAACACCAAAACCTCTATTCTCTATAAGTTGAAAACTCTATTACTCGAATTTCTTGGCGTCTCCCTTGATGTTCGACTTATAGAGGTTCTACTGTATATATACAATAAGCCACCACATTAGAATATGAAATTTAGAGCAAATTCAATTTAAAAGTTTGGGAAATCCAAAAGTGTACGCCTCATTGACTCTTTTTTATGTTATCTAATTAAACTACATCGAATCAGACCATAAAAAGTAAAAGGGTTCTATTCGTAATTATACTGAAGCGTAAGAAAAAAAAAAGACTTGATTAGTAAAGTATTTCGGTCGTTATCGTCATAACATACAGGATCCGCACATTCAGACACATGGACGTCCAAGAAAAAACTTTTTTAAACTGTTTTTAAACTAGTTTAAATAACAAAAATGGCATCAATAATATCATGAATGTCAAAAATAGTGTTTTTTTTTCTTGATATGTGTGTATATATTATTTTAGTGAAGTGACAGTAGTGCCCGCCTCAACGATACGCTTATGAGCCGTGCAATAAAAGCTTTGATAAAAATATTAAATCAGTTGCAGACAAAAAACTATTTCATAATAACCGAGTGATGAAATTCCTATATTTTGCATATAGGTAGTAAGTACGTTGACAACTTCAGATTTTAGTTCATATATTTCTAAAACAGTCGGTCGAGATATTAAAAACCTGCTAAAAAAAATATTAAATTAAAATACTTTACTCGATTGCAATTTTACTGGCAGTATATTTTATTTAATACTAGCTTTTACCTGCGACTTCGCTCGCGTTAATATTGATTTTGTCAAACAAATTTGATGATGTAATAATAAGTTTTATACAAAACTTTATCCTTCTCTTTACCCTGCTCTCACTAAGGTTTTCGCGAGAACAAATAGCCTATTATCGTTTCCAGGATCCTATCTATCTTTATACCAATATTTATCATAATCGATTTAGCGGTTTAAGTGTGAAAACGTTATAAACAAATTTACTTTCGCATTTATAATATTACAAGATAAAAGATTAATTATTACTGATTTAGAGCCAACAGTGATCACGTGTCATGTGTACAGTAAAATACAAAGAACATTTTTGTAGCATCAGTATTTTTGGAACGAAGTTCATTATGTGGCGTCGCGGAGGGGTACCGTAGCCGGCAAAAAACGTCCGTAACGTTAGCGTAAGATTTATGTATAGTCTATGTATGTTGGCTATACAGTGTCTAATGTATTGTCTACGTGAGACTGTTATTATTATATATTTTTGTAAATCATAGTAAACAAACTAAAGGTGTTAAGATAATTTTGTAAAGTAGTTTTTTTATCGATAAAAATATCATAATAAATAATGAATAACCGAATAATTTATTTTCTTTATACCTCGAATAGAACTCGAAATTAATATTATTGTAATAAGGAACTTCGTTACTAACTGAATTCCCATGACACCACTCCTTTTTTTTTAATAATTTTTAGGTTTCGTGTTATTGGCATAATTTCACCTGATGCGGCCAAGCTGGTGGGCACGCTAAGCCTAATGAAGGGTCTGGCTCTAAAGCACGACTGTCGGAACACACCTATACGTATTTGGAGAGAGATTTTCAACTTGAGGGTGGTAGTTAGTCATAGAAGGAGTGTGAGTGCTGTCCCTGGCCTCTGGCAACACGGGAGTTTGTAATGTCTGGGTGGTGCGTTTTAGTGTGTAGTGTTGGGTGATTAGCACACAATGAGTAACCACATGCCCCTTACGACTTGGCATGAGCTCGAATAATGCACTAGTGCGTTGCGATGAGAAAGTCCCCAAATAATAAGATTTTTAACAAATAAAAATGGATGGTAGCTAGCCAGGTGAGCATTAGAAAAAGCTCTACCACCATGCTTACCATGCCTCACCAATCTGCCGCTAAATAACTATAAATATCTTCCTGACACTTTTCTGGACAACCTACACCTCAGTCCGCTCCGTGAGCACGAAGGCTGAAAAGCTTTCGAAACGTCGGGATCAAAATTAATAAATAACCGCGATAAAATCCGTTTAAATTAGTTTTATTTCAATGAATAATATTCGCGTAAACATAAAAAATCATAAGAGAATATTTTCGCTGATATGTTTAATAATTGATAAAATCTTTGAGATGCCACACTTTCTAAGGGACCTTTTAAGCTTTGTAATCATATTTTGCCAAGAATTCTTCCTTTGTTATATTTTAACATGGATTTAATTCTTAGTAATTTTTTAATGAGGTTATCTTCTCATAAGTTACCTGCACCTTACTTTTTAAACTTTGTATGCCATAATTGTTTATGTTTTATCGTGTTTAAGCATGCATTCGTGGAATAATATTAATGTAAAATTAAACTTTATTATCGTATATCGTCGAGAATTCTTCCTCATAGATATTTTAATGAGGTTATCTTCCTCATATATTACCTTTTCGTATCCCGAAAGGTAATCGGTTTTTATCGTATATAAGCATGCGTTCATCGGATACTATAAATGTCAAATTGAATACAGTTATCGTATGTTGAAATATACGGCGGTACGATATTTATGTCGATACTGAATGGTACTATTGCGTCATTCCTTCTCATGTAACACTCGCAGAGCGGGTATAGCGGTGAAGCGTTGACCATATCTCTCTTTCATTAGAGGTCTCGAGCCGACTTTATCCCAGCGAGCTTCATATAGCTGTGCGTGACCGCTCAGCTCATTCAATGCCCACAAAATAAAGTGATCAGTGTGCCCAAAAAAGATTTCACTTTATAAATTATGAAATCTACACAAGAAATACATCTAGATTTTTGTCGATAAGGCGGTCCTAGGCAATACCTTTTTCCAATTTATTAAAAAAAATACCTTTTTACGTAGACGTGGTCTAAACTTAACGAGCTAGAGTCACGACTGCATGGTCGGTTCGTGGTTAAAGCAATTGCCTCGCTGCAGCCGCCGCGCCTGAGTACTGACAATTATTATATGATCGACAAGCGTTAAACAACGTCTACACTGTGTTTAATTTTGAACATTGTCTAAGCCGTGTCTATCTTTGAACAAGGACAAGACACTCTTTTGTGATCAACATTTTTTCAAACATGTGTTCAACGCATGTTTTACTCCTTTGTAATAAGACGGTTTGTGGCCGTTAATCGTGTTTACACTTGACATATGAGAAATTGCCTACATAGCTAGATGTCATTATAAAAAATGTAGTCAAATGTCATCTCCAAACACCCAAGCCAATTTTTCCTGTTTCCTGTAATGAAAGGGATATGGTTGCAGCCGGGTAGTAGAGCTGTATAGCAAACTGGGTAGTAACCACCGCACACAGGGCCCGCTCTAGTGGGTGGCTAGCCGGGTATTTGCTCGGTGCGCCAAAATTTAGGGGCATCATGATATCCCTAATTCTATATCACCGCGACTAGTATGAAATCTGCTATGAGCATTCCTTTTACAACGTAGAAACCAACTAAGAACAAAATTTCCTATCACCTGAGGTCGATGAAAAAAATCCGAACGAAGTCGGAAGCAGTAACTGGATTTATAAATCCAACGGACGAACGGGCTACATGTCATAACCTGTTTCCCTTCTCGCTTTGAACAGGTCGTACTCTTGATAATACGTGTGTCAACGAGTATGTGATATAAACACCATCGACTTGTATATATAACTGTGATATGTATTCAAAGTATTGTCGCTTTTATTGCTTTGGTGTAAGAACTATATCCTTACGGATGAGTTAAGACTAAAATATTTGATGAAACAATTTTTTAACAAATCGGGTTTATTTATATTTAATAAAATAAAAAAAAAACAGTTTCATTTATATATAGGTAGGTATCTACTATAATCCTTTCGATTGTTGATATATATTTTCGTATATATGCAAGTTTTAAACATGATGGCGGCTTTACAAATATTTTCATATTGGATCTGCATATATGTGTGATTCTGTTTGCGAATGTAAATATGTTTTTTTTTTTAATTTCTCGATAAGTATTCTTATTGACAACATTGATAAACATTGATAATTAAAATTAAATCGATTCCATATTTTTTAAGTAAACTGGGCAGAACGATACAATCCGGTTCAAAATTGAAATGTTTTTTATAAATAATAGCTAAATTGTTACAATGAAATAATTACTATTTAGGTATACATTCTGAATATTACGAAATGGTTTCTACGCGAATATGAACTGAAATAAGGCGTTATTTTTGGTATCTCCACATAGTATAATATAAAGTTGTCCTGCCACTTCTACCTGTCTGAACGGATTAAACTCAGAACTTTCCGATGAACATTTTATTCGATTTTCACTAATAGACGAAGTAATTGTTGAGGAAGGTGTAGGTGTATAATTCACTACGGTTTTCTTTCAATTGATTGTAATATGTCGATGATAGTTGAGTATGATGAAAAAAACAAAAAAGTTTGGGAGTCGCTGTGTTACTATTTTCCTTCAAGGAGACTATTTTAAAATATTGCAACGTGTATGTTTATGTGATTATCACAATAACCCGTGCAACCCATAAGCTGTCAAAAATTATTCATTTATTTTTAGCATAAATTGTCCAATCGTATAAGGAAGTACGTACAGTAGAACCACTATAAGTCGAACATCAAGAGAGACGCAAAAAATTCAAGATATAGAGTTTTCGACTTATAGAGAATGGAAGTTTTGGTGTTTAAAACGAAGGGAACAAACCATTTTTTGGAGATTTGGAGGTTGGAGGTGGAAGTTCGACATAACGAGGTTCTACTGTATATCTTATTTCTTTTCCCTTATAGGTTCTAATATTGCTTTGTTATTGATATTTAATATTGCTATAAGAATTTTATGATAGCTCAGTGGTAATGTGTATTGACTGCGCCTCAACGGACGTGAGTTCGAATCCAACCACTTACAATGAGCTTGAACTTTCGGTGAAGGAAAACATCTTGAGGAAACTATAGCGTGGTGATAGGTGAACACCAGGACAGATTGTGGGCATAACGCTACATCTTCTTAACTGTAAATAAATAATAGTTTAAAAAACTAGAACACACGCTTTATATAGAAAACTAAACTAAAAAACAGAAAATAAATTTTAATAAATTTTAATTAAGAATAATGTAATTTTTTTTAATAAATATAAGTTATTAATAGTTTGAATAAGAAAAAAAATGTTTTATTGTAATAAAAGCGGGGGTGCTTTTCAAGATATTATCGAAATGATATAAATCATCTTATCATATCTGTCAATTAAATATTCATAACTATTGACACCATGCACCCCACTTTTTTTTTACAATAAAACATTATTTTTCTTATTCAAACTATTAATAACTTATATTTATTAAAATAAATTACATTATTCTTAATTAATATTTATTAAAATTTATTTTCTGTTTTTAAGTTTGGTTTTCTACATAAAGCGTGTGTTTTAGTTATTTAAACTATTATTTATTTTTTATTTGTTCGTTACTAGAACTGAAGCTAATATAAAGCGTGTAAAAACCTCATTAGATCTCGTTGATGTCTTTTACTTGGAAAAAGGGGTCGGTTACATATATACATACATACATACATACATACATACATACAGGTGAAGCTAATATAAAGCGTGTAAAAACCTCATTAGAACTCGTTGATGTCTTTTACTTGGAAAAAGGGGTCGGTTACACACATACATACATACATACATACAGGTGAAGCTAATATAAAGCGTGTAAAAATGTATGTTAAAACAGAACTTAGCATAGGCGTTCCGTACTCACTAAATCACTGAACAAGTGACTGACAGTAAGCATAGCCTACGTTACAGTAGTTTAGTTTCTACAGTGCAAAACTGTCAATTAGTATTTTTCTTATGGTAACACTGAGGTACTGTCTGAAACGATACAGTACCTTTAATCCATGTAATCGGTTTCTTACTATATCGCTTATGTGTGCCTCGAAATGAGGATCTTCGTCGATAATCAAACCCAGAATGCGCTCAGGCTCTACGCTCTTAATATTTTTCTAGGTTTTATGTTTAGGCCAGCATATAAGACTTGCCTGATTTGTTTCTTGCTATGCAAGATAATGAATTGTTTTATAGTGAAATATTTAAATCATTTTTAATGCAATTTCTTTAATGTTCTTTAACATGTGTCATTCCATAGATATTTTGATTCCTCCTTACCATAACAATTGTTGAGAGACAACTTGGCTGAGGGTATAGATATTAGTTTGAGAACGATTATATTACGATTTATCTTATTCCTTTTACAGATCAGAATAAAGGCGATGAGATGTCTACCGGAGAGCATACTGTCATTGAAGCCGTAAGTACAAACGAAGGAAATCGTCCGCAGCAACATATGTCGTACTTTTGTCGTACCGTGAAGTTGTAGGACAGTCTCCCAGCCCATGTATTCCCTTCCTCATGTAACACGGGTCCTTCGACCGAAACATGAAAAAGCGTTTACGCAGGTTGTTATGACAGTAGCGACTGGCGATGGATTGTTGTTCTCTCGATGGTCGCTGCTGTTTTTGGACAGTACTGTACTTATCATTAGGTATAGTGCAGTCACTTTGCCGAGCTTTTTAAATAAATTATACAAGCTCTGTTTGCGACTTTGTTCGCGTGTAACTAAAAGTTGTTTAATAATATTTGTTCGTTTTTTAACTTTTTTCAAAACTGCTTTGCTACTATTGGTGGTAGCGTGATGTTAAATAACCTAAAAGCTTTTCTCAATAATCCGAATAGTAGTTCCTATGATTAGCGCGTTCAAACAAACGAACATACTTTTCCGAGTAAAGATCTCTTATTTATAGTCTATGTGTTAGTCAGGTCCAGCAGTTCTTGAGTTTATTCGGTACAAACAGAAATACAAATCTTCCTTCTTTATAATATTAGTATATACAGATTAAGTAGTATAGATAAAGTATATTCATCATGATATCTCCAGAGCTTAACATCGCATTGACTTGACATTTTTTCCTCCGGATAGGAGTCCTCGAGTGACTGCTCGCGCGATACAGTGACATTCTCTATCACTGAGTACATTATCACATGGTGCTTCAACAACAACCGATGAGTCTTGCGATACTTCCCATTACCTTAGTCTGATTCTGTGCAGTGTGTTATGCATTGCAACAGGAAGCCCGTCAAAGCATTTCTTTCGCCGTGTCACCAAAGAAACTGGGGTTTTGCCAATAGCAAAGGCAAATACAGATTTTGACATGTGTCATCCCAAAGATTTTTTGTTATGTCTGGTACGTTAGGTATCCTTGAAAGACAACGTGGCTAGGCGCCCAAGGGAGTCCAGAAAAGTGGCGAAGATGGAGCATGATGTTTACTGTGACCGCAAATAGGTCGATCTTACTGGCAAAGTGCGTCAAATTCATAAAGCGATCGAAGTCGAGAAAACCTGCAAATCTATACAAAAAACAAATCTGTAGAAAATATGTTTTTGTACATCGAAAATATTTCTAAATAAAATAGCCAGTGTGTTACAGGATAACTAACCAAATCCATTACCAGGATTTTTGGATTTTTTGTCTGTTTGTCTGTGTACGCATCACGTAAAATGTACGAAACCAATATAGATAACTTTTATACGTAAAAATTGTATACAACTTGAAGTATTACTTAGTTTTAGTTTCATCGCAATCGGATGACTACCAAGAGATATTAGATATTTCGAATTTAAAGTGTTCTCTCACGTACGCAATTTAGTTATTGCAACGCCAAAGTAGAACTAATGTTAACAGTTGAACCTCAGATTCGATAGATGGCGTTATGCATATGACGTCATCGTGTAACACGGGTATTGACTGCACTATTATCTAAGCGACGCGTCTTAGTTTTGAACAACCACGCGAACGAAGTCGCAGTCACAGCTAGTATTATAATAAAAGATAATTAATATATATTGCAGCATAGTGTCGCACCGCCCGACTACACCAGCCTTGGTAAAGGCGATCAAGTCAAAACATTTGACGCCACCGCACAAACTATGCGGAAGCTATTTGTTGAAAAGGTTAGTTCTTCTTTCTTTTTTCTAATTTTTATATTCTAAAATGATACTTTTCCAATTTGCGTCATTTACTGTACCATGTGTTACATACTACTTCTACCTGCGTATTGATATGAATACTTTTTTTTTATATGTATGGTTTAATGTTATAGCCATAATCACACATGATCTTATGTGAAGATACGGCCCAAGGTGGTAGACACGCTAAACCTGTGGAGGAACTGGAACACTCGAGACGAGTCCAGTCTAGGCGTAGGGTTCAGTTGAGTTAAGAACGTTCGATCGTACGCAAGTGTTGAAGGAAGAGGAAGCTATGCTGTAAAATATAACGATCGTGAAACGTGACTCTGAGTATGATTCGACACAACCTCCACGCTGTGTAACACATGCTGTTGTTACATCACGATGTTTACCTTCACCAAAACATTTGAAAGCAGCGATGGCTCAGTGGTAACGTACGGACGACGAGTCAATGGACGTTAGTTCGAATACGTACAATGAGTCTATGCTTTCTGTGATGGAAATGCCATGCTGTAACCTTAGCATGGTAATTGTGCTTTCCGTAATGCCCACTTGGTAAGCTACCAGGAAGTCGAAAATCTGCTGCCAAAACTTATAGGTGTGTTCCAGCAGTTGCATTTGAGAGCCAGTCCGTCCATTAAGCTTAGCGTCTGCCGTCTTGGACCATTTCGTCACTTAACATTAGGTGATATCGTGGATATAACGCAAAAGCAATTGAAAAAAAAACTTAATGCTCATTACAGCCAGATTATGCACCGCCCGATTACATCGGGGTCGTGGAAAGTGACGATGCTAAAACATCTGACTTCAAAGATGAAAGAACACAGAGGGCATTTCTTGCAAAGGTAAGTATTACTTACATCTTTTATCCTTTTTCTTTTTTTAAACCCTTCTTACTTAACCTTCACCTTCGAGTTTTTGACAGAGCTCTGTTAACCTATCATATTACCATTTTTATTTCATGCGACTCTATGTTATGTAATACTAGATTTTAACTGCGGCTTCGCTTGCGTTATTACTGATTTGGTTAAACAACTCAGATGTCGTATTAAAAAGTTTCATACAAAGTTTATCCCTCTCTTTACCCCACTTCCAATAAGGCTTTCGCAAACAAAAGTAGCCTGTCACCACCTACAAATTTCCATCTATATCTATACCAAAATACAACATAATCGATTCAGCGGTTTAGGCGTGAAGGCTTAATAAACAAACAAACTTACTTTTGCGTTTAAAATATTAGTATGGAAGTAAGGATTAGCGAGTATTGTGCATACATTAATTGAATTTTAATCAATAACTCGGGGTATGATTCAAGATACCGCCAAAAACTCTGTTTTATAGACTATAAAATTGATGAGTGACTTTTATTTCTACTGTATCTATGTTCTGTACTTGTGCGTCTTATGTTGTAATAATTATAAAAAGTATGGAAAATCTAAAAGTGCATGCCTCATAATCTAATTTTTTAATTATTTTATTTAATAACGATTAAACCACATCGAGTCAGACCGTTAAAAGTAATAGGGTTCTATTCCCCATGCTAGAAAAAGAAAACTCGATTAGTAAAGTGTTTCGGTTGTTATCGTGATAGCATAAAGGATTCGCACATACAGACACACGGACGTCCAAGACAGACTTTTTAATTTGTTTTAAACTGGTCCTCCTATATCGGCCAAACCAAAAGAAATATAGGGACCCGCGTAAAAGAACATATAGCTGACGTTAAACACCGACGCTCTACGAAGTCTGCAGTTGCTGACCATTCAGAAGAAGGCTCCAAACATTATCTTAGATTCGACAAGCCACAAATCCTTGCCAAAGAAGCTCGATTACTACCTAGGATGATTCGTGAGGCTATTGAAATTAAAAAAAATCCAAATTTCAATAGAGAAGATGGAAGGAAGCTAGCACAAGCCTGGGATCCGATTATACATTTAATTAAATTGAAATCCAAAAGACCAATTGCCAGACCTCAAGACATTGTGAGCTCTTTCTGCGTAGATCGGAATACAATCAATAATAAAATTTAAATTGAAGGTAGCACAGTGACATGAACTTTTCTGGACAACCTACACCTCAGTCCGCCCCGTGACCACGAAGGCTGAAAAGCTTTCGAAACGTCGGGATTAAAATCAATAAATAACCGCGATAAAATGCGTTTAAATTAGTTTTATTTCAATGGTTGTAATAGCATCAAAAATATCACGAGTGTTAAAAATACCGTTTTTTCTTGATATGTGTGTGTTATATGTTATATTATTTTACAAGTGCAATATATGACAGAGATATTTTAGGTTTGAAAAATCAGTTGTTTTGCTTGAAGTTACAGTAGTACCCACATCAACCCTTCGCTTATGAGGCGTGCAATAATTATGTGTTAAATTTATTATCTCTACTTTTAGTTAAACAAATTCGTCTACATAACACATTTCATGTGTGTAGCTCGTTGTTAGGAACAATAAGTTTAGTTCGTTAAGACCTGTTGGTTGGTTGGACTCGCGAATCCTTGTTCATTTTCTGACAGCAAGTCCATGGCATTTCAAGTCCATTCTGACACCCTTGAGCCCGTTGCCTCGGGGCCGAATGCCCTCAGCGCTCATCTCAAAAAGCTCGGTAAAGCTGTCAAAGCTCTAAAGACTAAGCGCGTATGTCATGTCGATAAAAAAAAAATTGGTAATAGTTGTTGTTGGTATAAATTCACTACGAATACTCGACTTTCATACCGTTACCTATTTCGAAAGGTAACGGATTGAAAGTCTTAAAGCGACATAAATTTATAACAGAGGGTGTATTATCATCACACCGCTTACACATGTATCTCACTATAATGACTTTAACGACATGTGTTATTGCATTAATTTCCAGGTATACGCAATTCTTACGTGCCAGCTTCTTGTGATGAAGACATTCATGGTCTTGTTCATGTACAAAAACCCGATGGTACAATATTACAATACCTACTACTACTTTTTCATGAACAGTTGGGTCTTGTAAGTATTGAAATAAATTTTTGTGTAACAGATATTGCCCTAGTAATGTTATTATTTGCTACGAACTCACACTCATCATATATCAAAGACACGTTTTGTGTAACTTGTGAGTATGAGAGGGAGAATTATGTGCCATGTATAAACCGGAATTCGATTTATCTTATAGGTAAAAGTAAATCGATAAAAAAAAGGGGAGAATGTAAACTAAAAACTAAGTAGCTTAGAACAATCTACGATTTTTCACTTCGAATGGCCCTAGTCCCACCCGATAATTGTAGCGGTCGGGGGACTCGCCTCCAATTGTACCAGTGGGTATTCTCGGTGAATAGCGCCAGATGAGTCCTACATAACCCTCTCAGTCCCTCCAGGGCTGAGAGGGGATGCATAAATGCATTTCCAAACTTTATGTGTTAGTCAAAGTTCGATTTATTAAAAAATTTAACTGACTAACGTGTAAAGTTTACCAAATGCATGTCAATCAATTGTGTATGTATAGTGTTCAACGCCTTAAATAGTTTTGAAGCGGTTACAGCAAAATCACCGTGATTTCGGCGTGATATATCAACACGACATGCCGGTCGAAGATTAATTGACTAACGTTCATGTGACAAACTGAACATGTTAGTCATACTGTGATTGATGGATCAGTAGTTGACTAACTTGTAAAGTTTGTCAAGTATATGTTAAAATATACTAATACACGTTGTATTCTTATAAATTGTGTGTGTCGTTATTGACAGCTGTGTGTCTTTGGCCGTCGCCTTGGCTTGTTTCATCATCGTATTCCGCTATGGGAACTCGCGTCGACAGCCTCCCATGAGCAATGTATACCTCGGTATATTCACGCTGGCGGAGTGCTTAGTACTTGGCGCACTTTCGACAATGATCGATGTTGACTGGGTAAGTTTTCATTTACTTTAATAATGGTATGCATATGATTGCGTAAAAGCGGTAAAACGATGCCCGATCTCTAGCAAATAAGACAAACTGTAGTGTGGTTATCGCAATTTTTAGAGGGTAATTCCCAGTTTGCCCAAGTTAAGTTTGAGTGACAATTATTTTCCTGTAATCTACATAAAATCTAGGTATTTTCTTGCCTTGTAAGAGACGAGTGAAAATTTTACTTTACTTAATTTCCAGGGAAATGCAAGGCCAACGTTCACATTAGTGGAATATCTTTTATATTATTGAAGTAGTAAATATATATATGACGCGATTGCGCGAGTTCTATGACTTTTCTTCACCAAAAACTGCTCAACGCGCTTAAAGAAGTTTTCACTTTTGTTTTCATAGTTAAGGTTTTAACGTTATGGCCGTAGTCTCATCTGATCTTAAGTGACGACACGGCCTAAGTTTGCAGGCACGCTAAACCTGTGGAGGAACAGACTCTCAAGTGTAGCTGTCGGAACACACCTATTGGTATTTGGCGGCAGATTTTCACCATGAGGGTGGTTGCTAGCCAGGCGGGCATTAGATAAAGATCTACCTCCATGCTATGGTATCCTCAAGATGTTTTCCTTCACCGAAAGCTCAAGCTCATTGTAGGCGGTTGGATTTGACCTCACGTCCTTTGAAGCCAAGTCATACACACTACCACTGAGCTATCATCGCTTCAGTAAAGTTGTCCGTCATGGAAGTTGACATTCTGTACATTCGAATAAACAGGTTCCGAAAATTGTGGTCGTGACGGCCCTCGTGTGTTTCGCCCTCACCGGGCTCGCGCTGCAGACCAAGTGGCAATTCACTACTTTGGGCGCTGTTCTCATCTGCACCATTATCGCGCTTTCTACATTCAGTGAGTTTGCATTCCCTTTCTTTAATAACTTGTGGCGTTCAACCGTTTGGCGGAATATTTTTACCTGACAGACGTCGTCCTGTCTTATTTATGAATATTAAATTCGAATTGATAAAAAAAACATGTGTTTATTATTGTAACGCTCTATGACAACTGATAGTTATCTCAAATTAATATTGTCGTTAATTTTTATAAAATTTCTTAAATTTTCTGCCTTTTTTTTATTGTTTAGGTTTAGCGTAATGGTCATAATCTCATCTGGTCCTAAGTGACGATACGGCCCATGTTGGTAGACACGCTTTACCTGTGGAGGAACTGGCTCTCAAGTGTAGCTGCCAGAATTCACCTATTTGTATTTGGCGACAGGTTTTTAACGTGACGGTGGTAGCTAGCCAGGCGAGCATTAGTTAAAAGCCTACCTCTATGCTCACCATCTCCATGCTCCATTTTCTTACACCGAAAGCTCAAGTTCATTTATGTGGTTGCATTTGAATTCACGTCCCTTGACGCTAAGTCGTACACGCTACTACTCAGCTATCATCGCTTCAAATACATATATAAACCAAAAACCGATCTTATTCAGAAATAATCGCCAGCCCTAGTCCTTATAGACAACCGACTGAGCCATCGCCGCTTCAAAATATTTTAAGATTAGATACCTATAGACACCTACAGACAATACAGACGCATCAAACTGAAAACTAATTCTTTTTCTTTCCTCAGATCTCCTCGTGTTGCTATCGTTTACTCGCGACGTAATATCCTTGTTCTTTATAACGTTCTTCGCTTTTCTGGTCTCCATGTACTTCGTGCATGAGACACAGCTCATGGTGTCCGGGCAGCACAGGCTCAGCATCACCCCCGAGGAGTACGTGTTCGCCGTGTTCACTCTCAAACGGGACGTCATCACTGTGTACCCTTGTATCCTCTCCATCATCAGGGCGTATAGGAATAGGAACAAAAACGTGCCATTGGTCGAGAGACAAGAGGATTAGCCGTTCGTTTTGGACGAGTCGAAGGTCGACACGAGATCTGATTCTTTTAATATATAATCGATACATGTAATGAGAATGTAAATTTAACGTGTCTGTACTTATTTATGTTCTTTGACATTTCTTTATTGTGAATTGTCGATACTAACAAGTGAAAAAATCTCATCAACCAATATTTAATGTTGATTTTGGTTATTATCTATTTTCTAATACATAAAACGTTGATAACTCGAGGAAACATGTTTTTATTATTTTAACGCCCCTAAAATAATAAGTTAAAATTATAAATCTGTTTATAAGTGACTGGATTTTCTTTATCTTTGTTACTAAGTTACTATTTCATTTAACGAAAGTTGTTGAACGATTATTTGACCAAACTCGTAAAAATATTTTTTTTTTATTTGGGAAACAAACAGGTATTTATTCTTATAAATTACAGTAAAATTTAGTTAAGTCGAACTTCGATAAATTGAAAATCTCATAGTCTCAAAAAAAAGTTTTGTTTCTATTCGCTCCAAACTATAAAAACCTCTATTCTCTATAAGTTGAAAACTCTATTACTCGAATTTTTTACCATCTTCCTTGATGTTCGACCTGTAGAGGTTCTACTGTATATACATAATAAGACACCACATAACAATATGAAATTTAGAGAAAATTCAATTTAAAAGTTTGGGGTTTTTTATGTTTTTAATTAAACTACATCGAATCAGACCATGAAAAGTAAAAGGGTTCTATTCGTAATTATACTGAAGCGTAAGAAAAAAAAGACTCAATTAGTAAAGTATTTCGGTCGTTATCGTCATAACATACAGGATCCGCACATACAGACACACGGACGACCAAGACGAAAAATTTTTTAAACTGTTTTAAACTAGTTTAATAAATAACAAAAATGGCATCAATAATATCATGAATGTCAAAAATAGTGTTTTTTTTTTCTTGATATGTGTGTATATATTATTTTAGTGAAGTGACAGTAGTGCCCGCCTCAACGATTCGCTTATGAGCCGTGCAATAAAAGCTTTGATAAAAATATTAAATCAATTGCAGACAAAAAACTATTTCATAATAACCGAGTGATTAAATTCCTATATTTTTCAAATAGTAAGTACGTTAACAACTTTAGAGTATAGTTCATATATTTCTAAAACAGTCGGTCGAGTATTTAAAAACATGCAAAAAAAAATTTTAAATTAAAATGTTTTACTCGATTGCAATTTTACTGGCAGTATATTTTATTTAATACTAGCTTTTACCTGCGACTTCGCTCGCGTTAATATTGATTTTGTCAAACAAATTTGATGACGTGATAATAAGTTTCATACAAAACACTATCCTTTTCTTTACCCTGCTCTCAATAAGGTTTTCGCGAGAACAAATAGCCTATTACCGTTTCCAGGATCTTATCTATCTCTATACCAATATTCATCATAATCGATTTAGCGGTTTAAGTGTGAAAACGTTATAAACAAACTTACTTTCGCATTTATAATATTAGGTAAAATATGTTTTTATTTAAAAAATGGATTTATGTTAGCTGGCGACGCTACTAAATTAGTACTGATAGTCCTAAATGCGCTACTGTTAAAAGGCCTTTTACGTCTACACTTAGTACTGACATTCTAATAATTATTGATAAGTTTTATGACGTTACAAGATAAAAGATTAATTATTACTGATTTAGAGCCAACAGTGATCACGTGTCATGTGTACAGTAAAATACACCTACAACCTACCTACTACATTTTTGTAGCATCAGTATTTTTGGAACGAAGTTCCTTATGTGGCGTCGCGCAGGGGTACCGTAGCCGGCAAAAAACGTCCGTAACGTTAGCGTAAGATTTATGTATAGTCTATGTATGTTGGCTATACAGTGTCTAATGTATTGTCTACGTGATGACTGTTATATATATAAACTGTTATATAAACTTGACTTTTTAAACTCTGTTGTCAGATTTTGCCAAAAATTCTTTCTCGGTTATATTTTAACAAGGATTTAATTCTCAGTAATTTTTTAGTGAGGTTATCTTCTCATAAGTTATCTGCACCTTACTTTTTTAACTTTGTATGCCATAATTGATTATGTTTTGTCGTGTTTAAGCATGCATTCGTGGAATAATATTAATGTAAAATTAAACTTTGTTATCGTATATCGTCGAGAATTCTTCCTCATTGATTTTTTAATGAGGTTATCTTCCTCATATGTTACCTTTTAGTATCCCGAAAGGTAATCCGTTTTTATCGTATATAACCATGCGTTCATAGGATACTATAAAGGAAAATTGAAGTCAGTTATCGTATATTGAAATATACGGTGGTACGATATTTATGTCGATACTGAATGCTACAATTGCGTCATTCCTTCTCATGTAACACTCGCAGAGCGGGTATAGTGGTGACGCGTTGACCATATCTCTCTTTCATTAGAGGTCTCGAGCCGACTTTATCCCAGCGAGCTTCATATAGCTGTGCGCGACCGCTCAGCTCATTCAATGCCCACAAAATAAAGTGATCAGTGTGCCCAAAAAAGATTTCACTTTATAAATTATGAAATCTACACAAGAAATGCATCTAGATTTTTGTCGATAAGGCGATCCTAGGCAATACCATTTTCCAATTTATTAAAAAAAATACCTTTTTACGTAGACGTGGTCTAAACTTAACGAGCTAGAGTCACGACTGCATGGTCGGTTCGTGGTTAAAGCAATTGCCTTGCTGTAGCCGCCGCGCCTAAATACTGACAATTATTATATGATCGACAAGCGTTAAACAACGTCTACACTGTGTTTAATTTTGAACATTGTCTAAGCCGTGTCTATCTTTGAACAAGGACAAGACACTCTTTTGTGATCAAAATTTTTTCAAACATGTGTTCCACGCAAGTTTTACTCTTTTGTAATATGACGGTTTGTGTCCGTTAATCATGTTTACACTTGACATATGAGAAATTGCCTAAAAAAAGTAAAAAAAAGTAGTCAAATGTCATCTCCAAACACCCAAGTAAATATTTCCAGTTTCCTGTAATGATAGGGATATGGTTGCAGCCGGGTAGTAGAGCTGTATAGCAAACTGGGTAGTAACCACCGCACACAGGGCCCGCTCTAGGGGGTGGCTAGCCGGGTATTTGCTCGGTGCGCCAAAATTTAGGGGCATCATGATATCCCTAATTCTATACACGCGACTAGTATGAAATCTGCTATGAGTATTCCTTTTACAACGTAGAAACCAACTAAGAACAAAATTTCCTATCACCTGAGGTCGATGAAAAAAATCCGAACGAAGTCGGAAGCAGTAACTGGATTAATAAATCCAACGGACGAACGGGCTACATGTCATAACCTGTTTCCGTTCTCGCTTTGAACAGGTCGTACTCTTGATAATACGTGTGTAAACGAGTGTGTGATATAAACACCATCGACTTGTATATATAACTGTGATATGTATTCAAAGTATTGTCGCTTTTATTGCTTTGGTATAAGAACTATATCCGTACGGATGAGTTAAGACTAAAATTGTTTTGGCGCGTGTTTTGCACTCGAATTGCAAACATAGAGCTGTATAAAAAACACAGTACAAAAGGTCCACTTACGTCAACGCATTACTTTGTACAAATTGTGACATTTTTGTGGCGATTTTGGCAAAATTCAGTGTTTATTAATATACTTTTATCTTGATTTCATCATGTCCGTGATAAATTAGATATTATACAAGTGCAGAACTTGTATTAAGACAGTTGAGATTGTCGAGTGAGTGTGAGTGGGCCTTCTGTATAGAATTTTATGTGGTCGTTTTGCATCTGTAGTAAACTTTAAATTTGCGACGCTAACTTCATTTCGTCTCGAACGCACTTCATTCGGTTGGCATTTATTAATTAAACAACAGAGAGAGTAGTTTCGTGTCGCAACAAAACTCTGAACTTGAACAGGAAAATACGTGTGTTTTTGTGTAATATATTGCAATATTCAACGCGAAGTGCCAACGCCCGTTTTAGTTTCACAATGATCGAAATCAAAGGTTTGTTTTATTTGTTATTATTTATGCAAAGAGACATAAAATGATCAGTGCAATTATGTTCATGATTCAAAATTAACAATAGTATATAAGATTATAAATAAATAAAATTACCGGGAGAAGAATGTCGATAAGTGATCGCCACGCATAGCGCCGCCATTTGTGGTTAATACATTCTATGCAAAAAATATTTGACGAAACAATTTTTTAACAAAGCGGGTTTATTTTTATTTAATTCAATAAAAAAAAAACAGTTTCATTTGCATATAGGTAGGTATCTACTATAATCCTTTCGATTGTTGATATATATTTTCGTATATATGCAAGTTTTAAACATGATGGCGGCTTTACAAATATTTTCATATTGGATCTGCATATATGTGTGATTCTGTTTGCGAATGGAAATATGTTTTTTTTTTTATTTCTCGATAAGTATTCTTATTGACAACATTGATAAACATTGCTAAATAAAAATTAAATCAATTCCATTTTCTTTAAGTAAACTGTGCAGAACGATACAAGCCGGTTCAAAATTGAAATGTTTTTTTTTAAATAATAGCTAAAGGTAACAATGAAATAATTACTATTTAGGTTTAAATTCTCAATATTGATATAATTATCTATTTGATTATATATTTGCTATATATAATCCTATATGTATTACCCCAAAATTAATTATACTCGATATTACAAGATTTCGTGGTTTTAGGCCACGTAAAGTCATTTGGTAACCACCAAAAAGAAAATTAAATTGCTCAAGGTTCAATTGTAAGTCCAATATAGTGGCGATGCATTGTACGAAATAGTTTCTACGCGAATATGAACTGAAATAAGGCGTTATTTTTGGTATCTCCACATAGTATAATATAAAGTTGTCCTGCCACTTCTACCTGTCTGAACGGATTAAACTCTAAACCTTCCGAAGGAAATTTTATACGATTTTCACTAATAGACGAAGTAATTGTTGAGGAAGGTGTAGGTGTATAATTCACTACGGTTTCCTTTCAATTGATTGTATTATGTCGATGATAGTTGAGTATGATGAAAAAAACAAAAAAGTTTGGGAGTCGCTGTATTATTATTTTCCTTCAATGAGACTATTTTAAAATATTGCAACGTGTATGTTTATGTGATTATCACTATAACCCGTGCAACCCATAAGCTGTCAATAATTATTCATTTATTTTTAGCATAAATTGTCCAATCGCATAAGGAAGTAGGTACAGTAGAACCACTATAAGTCGAACATCAAGAGAGACGCAAACAATTCGAAATATAAAGTTTTCGACTTATAGGGAATGGAAGTTTTGGTGTTTAAAACGAAGGGAACAAACCATTTTTTGGAGATTTGGAGGTTTTCTACTTATTGAAGTTCGACTTAACGAGGTTCTACTATAAATCTTATTTCTTTTTCCTTATAGGTTCTAATATTGCTTTGTTATTGATATTTAATATTGATATAAGAATTTTATGATAGCTCAGTGGTAATGTGTATTGACTGCGCTTCAACGGACGTGAGTTCGAATCCAACTACCTACAATGAGCTTGATCGTTTGGTGAAGGAAAACATCTTGAGGAAACTAGCGTGGTGATACGTGATAGGGCACCTAACATCAGGACAGATTGTGGGCATAACGCTACATCTTAACTGTAAATAAATAATAGTTTAAAAAACTAGAACACACGCTTTATATAGAAAACTAAACTAAAAAACAGAAAATAAATTTTAATAAATTTAATTAAGAATAATGTATTTTTTTTTAATAAATATAAGTTATTAATAGTTTGAATAAAAAAAAATGTTTTATTGTAATAAAAGCGGGGTGCTTTTCAAGATATTATCGAAATGATAATCCTTCTCATATCTGTCAATTAAATATTCATAACTATTGACACCATGCACCCCACTTTTTTTTTACAATAAAACATTTTTTTTCTTATTCAAACTATTAATAACTTATATTTATTAAAAAAAAATACATTATTCTTAATTAATATTTATTAAAATTTATTTTCTGTTTTTTAGTTTGGTTTTCTATATAAAGCGTGTGTTCTAGTTTTTTAAACTATTATTTATTTTGTAGTTACTGGAACTGAAGCTAATATAAAGCGTGTAAAAACCTCATTAGATCTCGTTGATGTCTTTTACTTGGAAAAAGGGGTCGGTTACATACATACATACATACATACATACATACATACATACATACATACATATATACATACATACATGCATACATACATACAGGTGAAGCTAATATAAAGCGTGTAAAAATGTATGTTAAAACAGAACTTAGCATAGGCGTTCCGTACTCACTAAATCACTGAACAAGTGACTGACAGTAAGCATAGCCTACGTTACAGTAGTTTACTTTCTACAGTGCGAAACTGTCAATTAGTATTTTTCTTATGGTAACACTGAGGTACTGTCTGAAACGATACAGTACCTTTAATCCATGGAATCGGTTTCTTACTACATCGCTTATGTGTGCCTCGAAATGAGGATTTTCGTCGATAATCAAACCCAGAATGCGCTCAGGCTCTACGCTCTTAATATTTTTCTAGGTTTTATGTTTAGGCCAGCATATAAGACTTGCCTGATGTGCATCTTGCTACGCAAGATAATGAATTATTTTATATTGGAATATTTAAATCATTTTTAATGCAATTTCTTTAATGTTCTTTAACATGTGTCATTCCATAGATATTTTGATTCCTCCTTACCATAACAAATGTTGGGAGACAACTTGGCTGAGGGTATTGATATTAGTTTGAGAACGATTATATTACGATTTGTCTTATTCCTTTTACAGATCAGAATAAAGGCGATGAGATGTCTACCGGAGAGCATACTGTCATTGAAGCCGTAAGTACAAACGAAGGAAATCGTCCGCAGCAACATATGTCGTACTTTTGTCGTACCGTGAAGTTGTAGGACAGTCTCCCAGCCCATGTATTCCCTTCCTCATGTAACACGGGTCCTTCGACTGAAACATGAAAAAGCGTTTACGCAGGTTGTTATGACAGTAGCGACTGGCGATGGATTGTTGTTCTCTCGATGGTCGCTGCTGTTTTTGGACTGTACTGTACTTATCATTAGGTACAGTGCAGTCACTTTGCCGAGCTAAAAAAAAATAAAAAAAATTATACAAGCTGTGTTCGCGACTTCGCTCGCGTGGAACTAAATGTTTTTGAACAATATTTGTTCGTTTTTGTAACTTATTTCAATACTGCTTTGCTCCTGTGGGTGGTAGCGTGATGTTAATTAACCTAAAAGCTTTCCTCAATAATCCGAATAGTAGTTCCTATGATTAGCGCGTTCAAACAAACGAACATACTTTTCCGAGTAAAGATCTCTTATTTATAGTCTATGTGTTAGTCAGGTCCAGCGGTTCTTGAGTTTTTTCGGTACAAACAGAAATACAAATCTTCCTTCTTTATAATATTAGTATATACAGATTAAGTAGTATAGATAAAGTATATTCATCATGATATCTCCAGAGCTTAACATCGCATTGACTTGACATTTTTTCCTCCGGATAGGAGTCCTCGACTGACTGCTCGCGCGATACAGTGACATTCTCTATCACTGAGTACATTATCACATGGTGCTTCAACAACAACCGATGAGTCTTGCGATACGTCCCATTACCTTAGTCTGATTCTGTGCAGTGCGTTATGCATTGCAACAGGAAGCCCGTCAAGGCATTTCTTTCACCATGTCACCGAAAAAAATGGGTTTTACCAATAGCAAAGGCAAATACAATTTTGATGTGTGTCATCCCAAAGATTTTTTGTTATGTCTGGTACGTTAGGTTTCCTTGAAAGACAACGTGGCTAGGCGCCCAAAGGAGTCCAGAAAAGTGGCGAAGATGGAGCATGATGTTTGCTGTGACCGCAAATAGGTAGATCTTACTGACAAAGTGCGTCAAATTCATAAAGCGGTCAAAGTCGAGATAACCTGCAAATCTATACAAATAACAAATCTGTAGAAAATATGTTTTTTGGACATCGAAAATATTTCTAAATAAAATAGCCAGTGTGTTACAGGATAACTAACAAAATCCATTACCAGGATTTTTTGATTTTTTGTCTCTTTGTCTGTGTACGCATCACGTAAAATGTACGAAACCGATATAGATAACTTTTATACGTAAAAATTGTATACAACTTGAAGTATTACTTAGTTTTTGTTTCATCGCAATCGAATGATTCACTCTACCAAGAGATATTAGATAATTCGAATTTTAAGTGTTCTTTCACGCACCCAATTTAGTTATTGCAACGCCAAAGTAGAACTAATGTTGACAGTTGAACCTCAGATTCGATAGATGGCGTTGTGCATATGACGTCATCGTGTAACACGGATATTGACCGCACTCTTATCTAAGCGACGTGTCTTAGTTTTCAACAACCACGTGAACGAAGTCGTAAGCACAACTAGTATTATAACAGAAGATAATTAATATATATTGCAGCATAGTGACGCACCGCCCGACTACACCAGCCTTGGGAAAGGCGATCAAGTCAAAACGTTTGACGCCACCGCACAAACTATGCGGAAGCTATTTGTTGAAAAGGTTAGTTCTCCTTTCTTTTTTCTAATTTTTATATTCTAAAATGATACTTTTCCAATTTGCGTCATTTACTGTACCATGTGTTACATACTACTTCAACCTGCGTATTGATATGAAGACTTTTTTTTTTATATGTATGGTTTAATGTTATAGCCATAATCACACATGATCTTATGTGAAGATACGGCCCAAGGTAGTAGACACGCTAAACCTGTGGAGGAACTGGAACACTAGAGACGAGTCCAGTCTAGGCGTAGGGTTCAGTTGAGTTAAGAACGTTCGATCGTACGCAAGTGTTGAAGGAAGAGGAAGCTATGCTGTAAAATATAACGATCGTGAAACGTGACTCTGAGTATGATTCGACACAACCTCCACGCTCTGTAACAGATGCTATTGTTACATCACGATGTTTACCTAAACCAAAACATTTGAAAGCAGCGATGGCTCAGTGGTAACATACCGACGACGAGTCAATGGACGTTAGTTCGAATACGTACAATGAGTCTATGCTTTCAGTGATGGAAATGCCATGCTGTAACCTTAGCATGGTAATTGTGCTTTCCGTAATGCCCACTTGGTAAGCTACCAGGAAGTCGAAAATCTGCTGCCAAAACTTATAGGTGTGTTCCAGCAGTTGCACTTGAGAGTCAGTCCGTCCATTAAGCTTAGCGCCTGCTGTCTTGGACCATTTCTTCACTTAACATTAGGTGATATCGTGGATATAACGCAAAAGCAATTTAAAAAACATTTAATGCTCATTACAGCCAGATTATGCACCGCCCGATTATATCGGGGTCGTGGAAAGTGACGATGCTAAAACATCTGACTTCAAAGATGAAAGAACACACAGGGCATTTCTTGCAAAGGTAAGTATTACTTACATCTTTTATCCTTTTTCTTTTTTTAAACCCTTCTTACTTAACCTTCACTTTCGAGTTTTTGACAGAGCTCTGTTAACCTATCATATTACGGTTTTTATGTTACGGACTCTATGTTATGTCATACTAGATTTTAACTGCGGCTTCGCTTGCGTTAATACTGATTTGGTTAAACAATTCGGATGCGTATTAAAAAGTTTCATACAAAATTTATCCCTCTCTTTACCCCACTTCCAATAAGGCTTTCGCAAACAAAAGTAGCCCGTCAACGCCTCCAAATTTCCATCTATATCTATACTAAAATACATCATAATCGATTCAGCGGTTTAGGCGTGAAGGCTTAATAAACAAACAAACATACTTTTGCGTTTAAAATATTAGTATGGAAGTAAGGATTAGCGAGTATGAATGCGAAATGCATACATGAATTGAATTTTAATCAATAACTCGTAGTTTGATTTATTAGTTGCCACGATAACTTCGATGCCAGTTTAACATAGACACTATCTCATGAATGCACTTTATCACATTATAATGAAATCCTAAATGGAGATTTAAGATTAAGGCAAGATGTTCTGTGACTAGACTTTACAGCCGGTCTGAACGTTTTATGAGCCAGACGGTCTTATATAATTAGGTATACATTATTGTTAAAAAGATAAGAAAAAAGAACAAGTTAATATTACACTGCATAGGGTCAAATAAATATGTAATAGTATATGAATTAAAACAAAAATCACAACATGACAGATCAAGATGCCGTCAAAAACTCTGTTTTATAGACTATAAAATTGATGAGTGACTTTTATTTCTACTGTATCTATGGTCTGTACTTGTCCGTCTTATGTTGTAATAATTATAAAAAGTATGGAAAGTCTAAAAGTGTACGCCTCATAATGTCATTTTTTAAATTATTATATTTAATAACAATTAAACTACATCGAGTCAGACCGTGAAAAGTGATAGAGTTCTATTCCCCATACTAGAAAAAAAGCAAGAAAAATCTCGATTAGTAAAGTGTTTCGTTTGTTATCGTGATAACATACAGGATCCGCACATACAGACACACGGACGTCCAAGACAGACCTTTTTTAATTTGTTTTAAACTGGTTTAAATAGCAAAAATGGCATCAAAAATATCACCACGAGTGTTAAATATACTGTTTTTTCTTGATATGTGTGTGTTGTATGTTATATAATTTTACAAGTGCAATATATAACAGACCCATTTTGAGTTTGAATAATCAGTTGTTTTGCGTGAAGTGACAGTAGTACCCACATCAACCCTTCGCTTATGAGGCGTGCAATAATTACGTGTTAAATTTATTATCTCTACTTTTAGTGAAACACATTCGTCTACATAACACATTTCATGTGTGTAGCTCGTTGTTAGGAAGAATAAATTTAGTGTGTTAAGACCTGTTGGTTGGTTAGACTCGCGAATTCTTGTTCGTTTTCCGGCAGCAGTTTAAATTCAAGTCCACTTCTTCAGCGCTCGTCTCAAAAATCTCGGTAAAGCTGTCAAAGCTCTTAATATTAAGCGCGTATGTCATGTCGAAAAAATATATATTGGTAATACTTGTTGTTTGTATAAATTCACTACGACTTTCATACCGTTACCTATTTCGAAAGGTAACGGATTGAAAGTCTTAAAGCGACATAAATTTATAGCAGAGGGTGTATTATCATCACAGCGCTTACACACATATCTCACTATAATGACTTTAACGACATGTGTTATTGCATTAATTTCCAGGTATACGCAATTCTTTCGTGCCAACTTCTCGTGATGAAGACTTTCATGGTCTTGTTCATGTACAACAACCCGATGGTGCAATATAACAATACCTACTATAACTTTTACCTGTACACTTCGATCTTGTAAGTATTGAAATTAATTTTTGTGTAACAGATATTGCCCTAGTAATGTTATTATTTGTTGCGAACTCACACTCATCATATATCAAAGACACGTTTTGTGTAACTTGTGAGTATGAGAGGGAAAATTATGTGCCATGTATAAACCGGAATTCGATTTATCTTATATATAAAAGTAAATCGAGAAAATAAAAAAAGGGAGAATGGAAACTAAGTTTTTAAGTTTTTTCGCTTCGAATGGCCCTAGTCAAATCCGCTTATAATAGCGGTCGGGGGATTCGCCTCCAATTGTACCAGTGGGTATACTTGGTGAATAGCGCCGGATGAGTCCCATATAACCCTCTCAGTCCCTCCTGGCCTGGGAGGGGATGTGTAAATGCATTTCCAAACTTCACGCGTTAGTCCAAGTTCGATTTATTAAAAATTTCAACTGACTAACGTGTAAAGTTTACCAAATGCATGTCAATCAATTGTATATGTATACTGTTCAACATAATCACCGCGACGCGACGATCGAAGATTAATTGACTAACGTGCATGTGACAAACTGAACATGTTAGTCATACTGCGATTGATGGATCAGTAATTGACTAACTTGTAAAGTTTGTCAAGTATATGTTAAAATATAATATAACACGTTGTATTCTTATAAATTGTGTGTGTCGTTATTGACAGCTGTGTGACTTTAGCCGTCGCCTTGGCTTGTTTCATCATCTCATTCCGCTATGGAAACTCGCGTCGACAGCCTCCCATGAGCAATGTATGCCTCGGTATATTCACGCTGGCGGAGTGCTTACTATTTCTCGCACTTTCGACAATGATCGATGTTGACTGGGTAAGTTTTATTTTAATTTAATAATGGTATGTATATGATTGCGTAGAAGCGGTAAAATGATGCCCGATCTCTAGCAAATAAGGGAAAGTGTATAGTGGGAAAGTTCCTGGTTTGCCCAAGTTAAGTTTGAGTGACAATTGTTTTTCTGTTATCTACATAAAATCTACTTACTATCTTACATTGTAAGAGTCGAGTGAAAATTTTACTTTACTTAATTTCCAGTGAAATGCAAGCCAACGTTCGCATTAGTGGAATATCTTTTATATTGTTGAAGTAATAAATATATATACGGCGCGATTGCGCGAGTTCCATGATTTTTCTTCACCCAAAAACTGCTCAATACACTTAAAGAAGTTTTCCCTTTTGTTTTCATAGTTAAGGTTTTAACATTATGGCCGTAATCTCATCTGATCTTAAGTGATGATAAGGCCTAAGTTTGAAGACACGCTAAACCTTTGGAGGAACTGGCTCTCAAGTGCAACTGCCGCAACACACCTAATGGTATTTGGCGGAAGATTTTCAACATGAGGGTGGTAGCTAGCCAGGCGGGCATTAGATATGGATCTACCTTTATGTTATGGATTCCTCACGATGTTTTCCTTCACCGAAAGCTCAAGCTCATTGTAGGCGGTTGGATTTGAACTCACGTCCTTTGACGCCAAGTCATACACACTACCACTGAGCTATCATCGCTTCAGTAAAGTTGTCCGTCATGGAAGTTGACATTCTGTACATTCGAATAAACAGGTTCCGAAAATTGTGCTCGTGACGGCCCTCGTGTGTTTCGCCCTCACCGGGCGCGCGCGCAGACCAAGTGGCAATTCACTACTTTGGGCGCTGTTCTCATCTGCACCATTATCGCGCTTTCTACATTCAGTGAGTTTTCATTCCCTTTCTTTAACAACTTGTGGCGTTCAACCGTTTTGGCGGAGTATTTTTACCTGACAGACGTCGTCCTGTCTTATTTAGGAATATTAAATTCGAATTGATAAAAAAAAACATAGTGTTTATTATTGTAACGCTTTATGACAACTGATAGTTATCTAAAATTAATATTGTCGTTAAGTTTTAATTTTTATTTAATTTTCTGTCTTTTTTTTTATTGTTTAGGTTTAGCGTAATGGCCATAATCTCATCTGGTCCTAAGTGACGATACGGCCCAAGTTGGTAGACACGCTTTACCTGTGCAGGAACTGGCTCTCAAGTATAGGTGCCAGAATACGCCTATTTGTATTTGGCGACAGGTTTTCAACTTGAGAGTGGTAGCTAGCCAGGCGTGCATTATAAAAACCCCAACCAACATGCTATGGTTTCATCACGTTTTCCTTTACCGAAAGAAAGGTTCATTGCAAGGATCGAACTAACGTCAATTGGCACGGGGTTCGTACTAGGGATGATAATCTGACTTCGATTAATCAAAGAATCGGTTTGTTAGTTAACATAACTGATTTTTGAAATCAATTCAAAAGCTTTGAATCGATCTAGTGAATTGATATTTCACTCTTAAAAATAAAGATTCGATTCTTAACTATTTTCATTATACATTATTTACAATTATTAAAATATATATAGGAATGCCAATTTTTGCATATAGAATCAATTATTGTGGTGTTTTTTTTATACTGTAATATGAGCACTAAGAGCAAATCGAAAAAAAAAACAATTTTTGACGGAAATTTCTTTGGTATCTCGATTTTTTTCAGAATCGGTCCAAAAACCGGTCTTTTTCAGAAAGAATCTCCAGCCCTAGTCCTTATACACAACCGACTGAGCCATCGCCGCTTCAAAAATGTTTTAAGATCAGATACCTTTAGACACATACAGACAATACGGACTTATCAAACTGAATACTAACTCTCTTTCTTTCCTCAGATCTCCTCGTACTGCTATCGTTTACTCGCGACGTAATATCCTTGTTCTTTATAACGTTCTTCGCTCTTCTGGTCTCCATGTACTTCGTGCATGAGACACAGCTCATGGTGTCCGGGCAGCACAGGCTCAGCATCACCCCCGAGGAGTACGTGTTCGCCGTGTTCACTCTCAAACGGGACGTCATCACTGTGTACCCTTGTATCCTCTCCATCATCAGGGCGTATAGGAATAGGAACAAAAACGTGCCATTGGTCGAGAGACAAGAGGCTTAGCCGTTCGTTTTGGACGAGACGAAGGTCGACACGAGAACTGAATCTTTTAATATATAATCGATACATGTAATGAGAATGTAAATTTAACGTGTCTGTACTTATTTATGTTCTTTGATATTTCTTTATTGTGAATTGTCGATACTAACAAGTGAAAAAATCTCATCAACCAATATTTAATGTTGATTTTGGTTAATATCTATTTTGTAATACATAAAATGTTGATAACTCGATGAAACATGTTTTTATTATTTTTAACGCCCTTAAAATTATAAGTTAAAATTATAAATCTGTATATATGTGACTGGATTTTTTCTTTATCTTTGTTACTAAGTTACTATTTCATTTAACGAAAGTTGTTGAACGATTATTTGACCAAACTCGTAAAAATATTTTTTTGTTTATTTGGGAAACAAACAGGTATTTATTCTTATAAATTACAGTAAAATCTCGTTAAGTCGAACTTCGATAAATTGAAAATCTCAAAGTCTCAAAAAAAAGTTTTGTTTCCATACGCTTCAAACACCAAAACCTCTATTCTCTATAAGTTGAAAACTCTATTACTCGAATTTCTTGGCGTCTCCCTTGATGTTCAACTTATAGAGGTTCTACTGTATATATACAATAAGACACCTCATTAGAATATGAAATTTAGAGAAAATTCAATTTAAAAGTTTGGGAAATCCAAAAGTGCATGCCTCATTGACTCTTTTTTATGTTATCTAATTAAACTACATCGAATCAGACCATAAAAAGTAAAAGAGGTTCTATTCGTAATTATACTGAAGCGTAAGAAAAAAAAGACTCGATTAGTAAAGTATTTCGGTCGTTATCGTCATAACATACAGGATCCGCACATTCAGACACATGGACGTCCAAGACGAAACTTTTTTAAACTGTTTTTAAACTAGTTTAAATAACAAAAATGGCATCAATAATATCATGAATGTCAAAAATAGTGTTTTTTTTTCTTGATATGTGTGTATATATTATTTTAGTGAAGTGACAGTAGTGCCCGCCTCAACGATTCGCTTATGAGCCGTGCAATAAAAGCTTTGATAAAAATATTAAATCAATTGCAGACAAAAACTATTTCATAATAACCGAGTGATTAAATGCCTATATTTTGCAAATAGGTAGTAAGTACGTTAACAACTTTAGAGTATAGTTCATATATTTCTAAAACAGTCGGTCGAGATATTAAAAACCTGCTAAAAAAATTATTAAATTAAAATATTTTACTCGATTGCAATTTTACTGGCAGTATATTTTATTTAATACTAGCTTTTACCTGCGACTTCGCTCGCGTTAATATTGATTTTGTCAAACAAATTTGATGACGTGATAATAAGTTTCATACAAAACTTTATCCTTCTCTTTACCCTGCTCTCAATAAGCTTTTCGCGAGAACAAATAGCCTATTACCTTTTCCAGGATCCTATCTATCTCTATACCAATATTCATCATAATCGATTTAGCGGCTTAAGTGTGAAAACGTTATAAACAAGCTTACTTTCGCATTTATAATATTAGGTAAAATATGTTTTTATTTAAAAAATGGATTTCTGTTGGCTGGCGACGCTACTAAATAAGTACTGATAGTCCTAAATGCGCTACTGTTAAAAGGCCTTTTACGTCTACACTTAGTACTGACATTCTAATAATTATTGATAAGTTTTATGACGTTACAAGATAAAAGATTAATTATTACTGATTTAGAGCCAACAGTGATCACGTGTCATGTGTACAGTAAAATACACCTACAACCTACCTACTACATTTTTGTAGCATCAGTATTTTTGGAACGAAGTTCCTTATGTGGCGTCGCGGAGGGGTACCGTAGCCGGCAAAAACGTCCGTAACGTTAGCGTAAGATTTATGTATACTCTATGTATGTTGGCTATACAGTGTCTAATGTATTGTCAACGTGATGACTGTTATTATTATATATTTTTGTAAATCATAGTAAACAAACTAAAGGTGTTAAGATAAATTTGTAAAGTAGTTTTTTCTATTTTTATCGATAAAAATATCATACTAAAAAAATGTATAACTGATTAATTTATTTTCTTTATACCTCGAATATAACTTGAAATTAATATTTTTGTAATAAGGAACTTCGTTCCTAACTGAATTCCCATGACACCATTCCTTTTTTTTTAAATAATTTTTAGGTTTCGTGTTATTGGCATAATTTCACCTGATGCGGCCAAGCTGGTGGGCACGCTAAGCCTAATGAAGGGTCTGGCTCTAAAGCACGACTTCCGGAACACACCTATACGTATTTGGAGAGAGATTTTCAACTTGAGGGTGGTAGTTAGTCATAGAAGGAGTGTGAGTCCTGTCCCTGGTCTCTGGCAACGCGGGAGTTTGTAATGTCGGGGTGGTGCGTTTTAGTGTGTAGTGTTGGGTGATTAGCACACAATGAGTAACCACATGCCCCTTACGACTTGGCATGAGCTCGAATAATACACTAGTGCGTTGCGATGAGGAAGTCCCCAAATAATAAGATTTTTACCAAATAAAAATGGATGGTAGCTTGCCAGACGAGCATCAGAAAAAGCTCTACCACTATGCTTACCATGCCTCACGAATCTGCCGCCAAATAACTATAAATGTCTTCCTGAAACTTTTCTGGACAACTTACACCTCAGTCCGCCCCGTGACCACGAAGGCTGAAAAGCTTTCGAAACGTCGGGATCAAAATTAATAAATAACCGCGATAAAATCCGTTTAAATTAGTTTTATTTCAATGAATAATATTCGCGTAGACATAAAAAATCATAAGAGAATATTTTCGCTGATATGTTTAATAATTGATAAAATCTTTGAGATGCCACACTTTCTAAGGGACCTTTTAAGCTTTGTAATCATATTTTGCCAAGAATTCTTCCTCGGTTATATTTTAACATGGATTTAATTCTTAGTAATTTTTTAATGAGGTTATCTTCTCATAAGTTACCTGCACCTTACTTTTTAAACTTTTTATGCCATAATTGATTATGTTTTATCGTGTTTAAGCATGCATTCGTGAAATAATATTAATGTAAAATTAAACTTTGCTATCGTATATCGTCGAGAATTCTTCCTCATAGATATTTTAATGAGGTTATCTTCCTCATATATTACCTTTTCGTATCCCGAAAGGTAATCGGTTTATATCGTATATAAGCATGCGTTCATCGGATACTATAAATGTCAAATTGAATTCAGTTATCGAATGTTGAAATATACGGCGGTACGATATTTATGTCGATACTGAATGCTATTCGATATTGTCGATATTCGTCGATATTGCGTCATTCCTTCTTATGTAACACTCGCAGAGCGGGTATAGTGGTGACGCGTTGACCATATCTCTCTTTCATTAGAGGTCTCGAGCCGACTTTATCCCAGCGAGCTTCATATAGCTGTGCGTGACCGCTCAGCTATTTCAATGCCCACAAAATAAAGTGATCAGTGTGCCCAAAAAAGATTTCACTTTATAAATTATGAAATCTACACAAGGAATGCATCTAGATTTTTATCGATAAGGCGGTCCTAGGCAATACCTTTTTCCAATTTATTAAAAAAAATACCTTTTTACGAGAACGTGGTATAAACTTAACGAGCTAGAGTCACGACTGCATGGTGGATTCGTGGTTAAAGCAATTGCCTCGCTGCAGCCGCCGCGCCTAAATACTGACAATTATTATATAATCGACCAGCGTTAAACAACGTCTACACTGTGTTTAATTTTGAACATTGTCTAAGCCGTGTCTATCTTTGAACAAGGACAAGACACTCTGTTGTGATTAAAATTTTTTCAAACATGTGTTCCACGCATGTATTACTCTTTTGTAATAAGACGGTTTGTGTCCGTTAATCGTGTTTACACTTGACATATGAGAAATTGCCTAAAAAAAGTAAAAAAAAGTAGTCAAATGTCATCTGCGAACACCCAAGTAAATTTTTCCAGTTTCCTGTAATGAAAGGGATATGGCTGCAGCCGGGTAGTAGAGCTGTATAGCAAACTGGGTAGTAACCACGGCACACAGGGCCCGCTCTAGGGGGTGGCTAGCCGGGTATTTGCTCGGGGCGCCAAAATTTAGGGGCATCATGATATCCCTAATTCTATATACGCGACTAGTATGAAATCTGCCATAAGTATTCCTTTTACAACGTAGAAACCAACTAAGAACAGATTTAACGATCATCTGAGGTCGACGAAAAACATCCGAACGAAGTCGGAAGTAGTAACTGGATTAATAAATCCAACGAACGAACGGGCTACATGTCATAACCTGTTTCCGTTCTCGCTTTGAACAGGTCGTACTCTTTATAATACGTGTGTCAACGAGTGTGTGATATAAACACCATCGACTTGTATATATAACTGTGATATGTATTCAAAGTATTGTCGCTTTTATTGCTTTGGTATAAGAACTATATCCTTACAGATGAGTTAAGACTAAAACTGTTTTGGCGCATGTTTTGCACTCTAATTGCAAACATAGAGCTGTATAAAAAACACTGTACAAAAGGTCCACTTACGTCAACGCATTACTTTGTATAAGTTGTGACATTTTTGTGGCGATTTTGGCAAAATTCGGTGCTTATTAATATGCTTTTATCTTAATTTCTTCATGTCCGTGATAAATTAGATATTATACAAGTGCAGAACTTGTATTAAGACAGTTGAGATTGTCGAGTGAGTGTGAGTGGGCCTTCTGTATATAATTTTATGTGGTAGTTTTGCATCTGTAGTAAACTTTAAATTTGCGACGCTAACTTCATTTCGTCTCGAACGCACTTCATTCGGTTGGCATTTGCTAATTAAACAACAGAGAGAGTAGTTTCGTGTCGCAACAAAACTCTGAACTTGAACAGGAAAATACGTGTGTTTTTGTGTAATATATTGCAATATTCAACGCAAAGTGCCAACGCCCGTTGTAGTTTCACAATGATCGAAATCAAAGGTTTGTTTTATTTGTTATTATTCATGCAAAGAGACATAACAAGATCAGTGCAATTATGTTTATGATTCAAAATCAACAATAGTATATAAGATTATAAATAAATAAAATTACCGGGAGAAGAATGTCGATAAGTGATCGCCACGCATAGCGCCGCCATTTGTGGTTAATACATTCTAAGCAAAAAATATTTGATGAAACAATTTTTTAACAAAGCGGGTTTATTTATATTTAATAAAATAAAAAAAAATCAGTTTCATTTATATATAGGTAGGTATCTACTATAATCCTTTCGATTGTTGATATATATTTTCGTATATATGCAAGTTTTAAACATGATGGCGGCTTTACAAATATTTTCATATTGGATCTGCATATATGTGTGATTCTGTTTGCGAATGGAAATATGTTTTTTTTTTTAATTTCTCGATAAGTATTCTTATTGACAACATTGATAAACATTGATAAATAAAAATTAAATTAATTCCATTTTCTTTAAGTAAACTGTGCAGAACGATACAAGCCGGTTCAAAATTGAAATGTTTTTTTTTAAATAATAGCTAAAGGTAACAATGAAATAATTACTATTTAGGTTTAAATTCTCAATATTGATATAATTATCTATTTGATTATATATTTGCTATATATAATCCTATATGTATTACCCCAAAATTAATTATACTCGATATTACAAGATTTCGTGGTTTTAGGCCACGTAAAGTCATTTGGTGGTTTTCAAAAAGAAAATTAAATTGCTCAAGGTTCAATTGTAAGTCCAATATAGTGGCGATGCATTGTACGAAATAGTTTCTACGCGAATATGAACTGAAATAAGGCATTATTTTTGGTATCTCCACATAGTATAATATAAAGTTGTCCTGCCACTTCTACCTGTCTGAACGGATTAAACTCTAAACCTTCCGAAGGAAATTTTATACGATTTTTACTAATAGACGAAGTAATTGTTGAGGAAGGTGTAGGTGTATAATTCACTACGGTTTTCTTTCAATTGATTGTATTATGTCGATGATAGTTGAGTATAATGAAAAAAACAAAAAAGTTTGGGAGTCGCTGTATTATTATTTTCCTTCAAGGAGACTATTTTCAAATATTGCAACGTGTATGTTTATGTGATTATCACAATAACCCGTGCGACCCATAAGCTGTCAATAATTATTCATTTATTTTTAGCATAAATTGTCCAATCGCATAAGGAAGTAGGTACAGTAGAACCACTATAAGTCGAACATCAAGAGAGACGCAAAAAATTCGAGATATAAAGTTTTCGACTTATAGAGAATGGAAGTTTTGGTGTTTAAAACGAAGGGAACAAACCATTTTTTTGAGCTTTGGAGGTTTTCTACTTATTGAAGTTCGACTTAACGAGGTTCTACTATATATCTTATTTATTTTTCTTTATAGGTTCTAATATTGCTTTATTATTGATATTTAATATTGATATAAGAATTTTATGATAGCTCAGTGGTAATGTGTATTGACTGCGCTTCAACGGACGTGAGTTCGAATCCAACTACCTACAATGAGCTTGAACTTTCGGTGAAGGAAAACATCTTGAGGAAACTATAGCGTGATGATAGGGCTTTCTCTAATACCCGCCTGGCTAGCTACCACTCTGAAAATCTACCGCCAAATACCTATAGGTGACCACCTACAATGAGCTTGAACTTTCCGTGAAGGAAGATATCTTGAGGAAACTATAGCGTGGTGATAGGGCTTTCTCTAATACCCGCCTGGCTAGCTACCACTCTGAAAATCTACCGCCAAATGCCTATAGGTGTGTTTCCACATGTGCACCTGCAAACCAGTCCCCCCATTAGACTTAGCGTGCCCACCATCTTGGGCCACATCACCACCTAACATCAGGACAGATTGTGGGCATACGTTAACTGTAGAAAAATGTATGTTAAAACAGAACTTAGCATAGGCGTTCCGTACTCACTAAATCACTGAACAAGTGACTGACAGTAAGCATAGCCTACGTCACAGTAGTTTAGTTTCTACAGTGCGAAACTGTCAATTAGTATTTTTCTTATGGTAACACTGAGGTAGTCTGAAACGATACAGTACCTTTAATCCATGGAATCGGTTTCTTACTACATCGCTTATGTGTGCCTCGAAATGAAGATCTTCGATAATCAAACCCATATTTCGCTCAGGCTCTACGCTCTTAATATTTTTCTATGTTTTATGTTTAGGCCAGCATATAAGACTGGCTTGATTTGCATCTTGCTACGCAAGATAATGAATTATTTCATAGTGGAATATTTAAATCATTTTTAATGCAATTTCTTTAATGTTCTTTAACATGTGTCATTCCATAGATATTTTGATTCCTCCTTACCATAATGGTCCAAGAGCCCGTGAGTGCCAGACCTTCGGATTTTTATAAAAGCTGAAAATTTTTCTATGTGTGTCCCTAGTACAGGTAAGAATGATCCCCACCCATGAAGCTGAGGCAGCGGTGGCTTTGGCAGGTAACAGGTAACAAAGGTGTATAAAATTCCATCTCAAATTTATCATAAAATAAAACTGATTTTTTTTATATTTGATTCATAATAATATCAAAACTCGCGTTGCTCATTGCCAGACAGTTGGTATGGTTGCAACCCTCTGCCGGACACCCTTAAACTGTTATAATTTATAATTATACTTACGTTATATTATAAAACCTAAATTTTATATATAATGTTTTGGGGGCCTATTAATCTATGTTTACATAATAGCCGGACAGTTTCGACGGTTCTATCATCTTGCCAGACGCATTCAAAGTGAGCAGTAGTTCGGAGAGCAAGAAGCGTATACAGTAACTAGTGCGAGTGAGACAGAGCGCTTGGTCTATTGCGGCCCTTCACTGCGCATCAGCTGCTGTTTATTGTACCTATCTGGTGAACGGCTATGCTCATAATAAATGTATTATTTTTCTGTGCAGTTTATAAAATAAATGTGATCAGTTGTAATAAAGTGCTATCATGAGTGACGAAAAAATAGTTTGCTTTGTTTGTAAGAAAAGTGATGAACATATAATAATATTTTCTGAGGAAACTTTAAAAAAATGCCAGACTATTCTTAAATTACGAAAAATACATAACCTAAAGTACAGAGAGATTATTTTACCCAGTGAATACACCGAGAGTGGTTATCACAGAGTATGTTACAAGGTATTTACAGGTCTTATGAAAAAATATTTCACCTCTCAACCATTGAGTGCTGAAAAAAAAAAGGAAAAAAACAAGGGAGTTGTGTAATTACAAGCAACTCATCTTCAACCTTGTCGTCAATACGAGATTTGAGTTCTGAACTACCTGATCCACAGTCTCCGTCAACAGAATCTTCATCTTAACTAATTTCACTATCCCAGTCCACAGAAACACAACCTTCGACATCTGAAAATGAATCTCATTTACAGTCTGTATCCACAGAATCTCCCACGACATCTCAGCCAGCTCCAATTTGTGAATCAATAGATCTACAATCTGCAACTCTTCAAGATATTTCTGACGTTTTTGACAAATGTTGAGAGACAACTTGGCTGAGGCTTGGCTTGGCTGACTTGAACGATTATATTACGATTTGTCTTATTCCTTTTACAGATCAGAATAAAGGCGATGAGATGTCTAGCGGAGAGCATACTGTCATTGAAGCCGTAAGTACAAACGAAGGAAATCATCCGCAGCAACATATGTCGTACTTTTGTCGTACCGTGAAGTTGTAGGACAGTCTCCCAGCCTATGTATTCCCTTCCTCATGTAACACGGGTCCTTCAACCGAAACATGAAAAAGCGCTTACGCAGGTTGTTATGACAGTAGCGACTGGCGATGGATTGTTGTTCTCTCGATGGTCGCTGCTGTTTTTGGACTCTACTGTATTTATCATTAGGTATAGTGCAGTCACTTTGCCGAGCTAAAATAAAAATAAAAAAATTATACAAGTTCTGTTCGCGACTTCGTTCGCGTGTAACTAAAAGTTATTTAATAATATTTGTTCGTTTTTATAATATTAGTATATACAGATTAAGTAGTATAGATAAAGTATATTCATCATGATATCTCCAGGGCTTGACATCGCATTGACTTGACATATTTTCCTCTGGATAGGAGTCCTCGAGTGACTGCTCGCGCGATACAGTGACATTCTCTATCACTGAGTACATTATCACATGGTGCTTCAACAACAACCGATGAGTCTTGCGATACGTCCCATTACCTTAGTCTGATTCTGTGCAGTGCGTTATGCATTGCAACAGGAAGCCCGTCAAGGCATTTCTTTCACCATGTCACCGAAAAAAATGGGTTTTACCAATAGCTAAGGTAAATACAATTTTGACGTATGTCATCCCAAAGATTTTTTGTTATGTCTGGTACGTTAGGTTTCCTTGAAAGACAACGTGGCTAGGCGCCCAAAGGAGTCCAGAAAAGTGGCGAAGATGGAGCATGATGTTTGCTGTGACGGCAAATAGATCGATCTTACTGACAAAGTGCGTCAAACTCATAAAGCAGTCAAAGTCGAGATAACCTGCAAATCTATACAAAAAACAAATCTGTAGAAAAGATGTTTTTGTACATCGAAAATATTTCTAAATAAAATAGCCAGTGTGTTACAGGATAACTAACCAAATCCATTACCAGGATTTTTTGATTTTTTGTCTGTTTGTCTGTGTACGCATCACGTAAAATGTACGAAACCGATATAGATAACTTTTATACGTAAAAATTGTATACAATTTGAAGTATTACTTAGTTTTAGTTTTATCGCAATCCGATGATTCACGCTACCAAGAGATATTAGATAATTCGAATTTAAAGTGTTCTCTCACGCACCCAATTTAGTTATTGCAACGCCAAAGTAGAACTAATGTTGAAAGTTGAACCTCAGATTCGATAGATGGCGTTGTGCATATGACGTCATCGTGTAACACGGGTATTGACCGCACGCTTATCTAAGCGACGCGTCTTAGTTTTCGACAACCACGTGAACGAAGTCGTAAGCACAACTAGTATTATAACAGAAGATAATTAATATATATTGCAGCATAGTGACGCACCGCCCGACTACACCAGCCTTGGGAAAGGCGATCAAGTCAAAACGTTTGACGTCACCGCACAAACTATGCGGAAGCTATTTGTTGAAAAGGTTAGTTCTCCTTTCTTTTTTCTAATTTTTATATTCTAAAATGATACTTTTCCAATTTGCGTCATTTACTGTACCATGTGTTACATAATACGTCTACCTGTCTATTAATATGAAGGCTTTATATTTTTTTTATAGTTAAAGTTTAGCGTTCAAGCCTTAATCACACATGATCTTAAGTGACAATACGTCCCAAGTTGGTAGATACGCTAAACCTGTGGAGGAACTGGCTCTCAAGCGCAGCTGCCTAAACACACCTATTGGTATTTGGCGGCAGATTTTCAACTTGAGGGTGGTTGCTACCCAGGCAGGTATTAGAAAAAACTACCACCATGCAGTACTATAATAATACTACATACTTTAAATTGTTGCGATGGAGCGTAGTTGATAACACAGATTACGGTATAAGTGTAAAGCGAGCGCGGTTAGTGTCCAGTCGAAACGACACTCAAGACGAGTCCAGTCTAAGCATAGAGTTCAGTTGAGTTAAGAACGTTCGATCGTACGCAAGTGTTGAAGGAAGAGGAAGCTATGCTGTAAAATATAACGATCGTGAAACGTGACTCTGAGTATGATTCGACACAACCTCCACGCTGTGTAACACATGCTATTGTTACATCACGATGTTTACCTTCACCAAAACATTTGAAAGCAGCGATGGTTCAGTGGTAACCTACCGACGACGCGTCAATGGACGTTAGTTCGAGTACGTACAATGAGTCTATGCTTTCAGTGATGGAAATGCCATGCTGTAACCTTAGCATGGTAATTGTGCTTTCCGTAATGCCCACTTGGTAAGCTACCAGGAAGTCGAAAATCTGCTGCCAAAACTTATAGGTGTGTTCCAGCAGTTGCACTTGAGAGCCAGTCCGTCCATTAAGCTTAGCGTCTGCTGTCTTGGACCATTTCGTCACTTAACATTAGGTGGTATCGTGGATATAACGCAAACACAATTTAAAAAAAAAACTTAATGCGCATTACAGCCAGATTATGCACCGCCCGATTACATCGGGGTCGTGGAAAGGGACGATGCTAAAACATCTGACTTCAAAGATGAAAGAACACAGAGGGCATTTCTTGCAAAAGTAAGTTTTTCTTACATCTTTTTTCCTTTTTCTTTTTTTAAACCCTTCTTACTTAACCTTCACTTTCGAGTTTTTGACAGAGCTCTGTTACCCTATCATATTACGGTTTTTATGTTACGGACTATATGTTATGTCATACTACATTTTAACTGCGGCTTCGCTTGCATTAATACTGATTTGGTTAAACAATTCGGATGCGTATTAAAAAGTTTCATACAAAATTTATCCCTCTCTCTACCCCACTTCCAATAAGGCTTTTGCAAACAAAAGTAGCCTGTCACCGCCTCCAAATTTCCATCTATATCTATACCAAAATACATCATAATCGATTCAGCGGTTTAGGCGTGAAGGCTTAATAAACAAACAAACATACTTTTGCGTTTAAAATATTAGTATGGAAGTAAGGATTAGCGAGTATTGTGCATACATGAATTGAATTTTAATCAATAACTCGGGGTTTGATTCAAAATACCGCCAAAAAGTCTGTTTTATAGACTATAAAATTGATGAGTGACTTTTATTTCTACTGTATCTATGTTCTGTACTTGTGCGTCTTATGTTGTAATAATTATAAAAAGTATGGAAAATCTAAAAGTGCATGCCTCATAATCTAATTTTTTAATTATTTTATTTAATAACGATTAAACCACATCGAGTCAGACCGTTAAAAGTAATAGGGTTCTATTCCCCATGCTAGAAAAAGAAAACTCGATTAGTAAAGTGTTTCGGTTGTTATCGTGATAGCATAAAGGATTCGCACATACAGACACACGGACGTCCAAGACAGACTTTTTAATTTGTTTTAAACTGGTCCTCCTATATCGGCCAAACCAAAAGAAATATAGGGACCCGCGTAAAAGAACATATAGCTGACGTTAAACACCGACGCTCTACGAAGTCTGCAGTTGCTGAACATTCAGAAGAAGGCTCCAAACATTATCTTAGATTCGACAAGCCACAAATCCTTGCCAAAGAACACCGATTCCTACCTAGGATGATTCGTGAGGCTATTGAAATTAAAAAACATCCAAATTTCAATAGAAAAGATGGTTGGAAGCTAGCACAAGTCTGGGATCCGATTATACATTTAATTAAATCGAAATCCAAAAGACCAATTGCCAGACTTCAAGACACTGTGAGCTCTTTCTGCGTAGATCGGAATACAATTAATAATAACATTTAAATTGAAGGTAGACACAGTGACATGAACTTTTCTGGACAACCTACACCTCAGTCCGCCCCGTGACCACGAAGGCTGAAAAGCTTTCGAAACGTCGGGATTAAAATCAATAAATAACCGCGATAAAATCCGTTTAAATTAGTTTTATTTCAATGGTTTTAATAGCATCAAAAATATCACGAGTGTTAAAAATACTGTTTTTTCTTGATATGTGTGTATTATATGTTATATTATTTTACAAGTGCAATATATGACAGAGATATTTTAAGATTGAAAAATCAGTTGTTTTGCTTGAAGTTACAGTAGTACCCACATCAACCCTTCGCTTATGAGGCGTGCAATAATTATGTGTTAAATTTATTATCTCTACTTTTAGTTAAACAAATTCGTCTACATAACACATTTCATGTGTGTAGCTCATTGTTAGGAACAATAAGTTTAGTTCGTTAAGACCTGTTGGTTGGTTGGACTCGCGAATCCTTGTTCATTTTCTGACAGCAAGTCCATGGCATTTCAAGTCCATTCTGACACCCTTGAGCCCGTTGCCTCGGGGCCGAGTGCCCTCAGCGCTCGTCTCAAAAAGCTCGGTAAAGCTGTCAAAGCTCTCAATACTAAGTGCGTATGTCATGTCGATAAAAAAAAAATTGGTAATAGTTGTTGTTGGTATAAATTCACTACGAATACTCGACTTTCATACCGTTACCTATTTCGAAAGGTAACGGATTGAAAGTCTTAAAGCGACATAAATTTATAACAGAGGGTGTATTATCATCACACCGCTTACACATGTATCTCACTATAATGACTTTAACGACATGTGTTATTGCATTAATTTCCAGGTATACGCAAATCTTACGTGCCAGCTTCTTGTGATGAAGACATTCACGGTCTTGTTCATGTACAACCCGATGGTACAATATTACAATACCTACTACTACTTTTTCATGAACAGTTGGGTCTTGTAAGTATCGAAATGAATTTTTGTGTAACAGATATTGCCCTAGTAATGTCATATTTGTTACGAACTCACACTCATCATATATCAAAAACACGTTTTGTGTAACTTGTGAGTATGACAGGGAAAATTATGTGCCATGTATAAACCGGAATTCGATTTATCTTATAGGTAAAAGTAAATCGAGAAAAAAAAGGGGAGAATGTAAACTAAAAACTAAGTAGCTTAGAACAATCTACGAGCTTTTTCACTTCAAATGGCCCTAGTCCCACCCGATAGTTGTAGCGGTGGGGGGACTCGTCTCCAATTGTACCAGTAGGTATTCTCGGTGAATAGCGCCAGATGAGTCCTACATAACCCTCTCAGTCCCTCCAGGGCTGGGAGGGGATGCATAAATGCATTTCCTAACTTTATGTGTTAGTCAAAGTTCGATTTATTAAAAAATTTAACTGACTAACGTGTAAAATTTACCAAATGCATGTCAATCAATTGTGTATGTATAGTGTTCAACGCCTTAAATAGTTTTGAAGCGGTTACAGCAAAATCGCCGTGATTTCGGCGTGATATATCAACACGACATGCCGGTCGAAGATTAATTGACTAACGTTCATGTGACAAACTGAACATGTTAGTCATACTGTGATTGATGGATCAGTAGTTGACTAACTTGTAAAGTTTGTAAAGTATATGTTAAAATATACTATTACACGTTGTATTCTTATAAATTGTGTGTGTCGTTATTGACAGCTGTGTGTCTTTAGCCGTCGCCTTGGCTTGTTTCATCATCGTATTCCGCTATGGGAACTCGCGTCGACAGCCTCCCATGAGCAATGTATACTTCGGTATATTCACGCTGGCGGAGTGCTTACTACTTGGCGCACTTTCGACAATGATCGATCTTGACTGGGTAAGTTTTCTTTTACTTTAATAATGGTATTCATATGATTGCGTAGAAGCGGTAAAACGATGCCCGATCTCTAGCAAATAAGGAAAACTGTAGAGTGGTTATCAGAATTTTTAGAGGGTAATTCCTGGTTTGCCGAAGTTAAGTTTGAGTGACAATTATTTTCCTGTAATCTACATAAAATCTACTTACTATCTTACCTTGTAAGAGACGATTGAAAATTTTAGTGTACTTAATTTCCAGGGAAATGCAAGGCCAACGTTCACATTAGTGGAATATCTTTTATATTATTGAAGTAGTAAATATATATATGGCGCGAAGGCGCGAGTTCTATGATTTTTCTTCGCCAAAAAACTGCTCAACGCGCTTAAAGAAGTTTTCATTTTTGTTTTCATAGTTAAGGTTTTAACGTTATGGCCGTAGTCTCATCTGATCTTAAGTGATGATACGGCCTAAGTTTGTAGACACGGTAAACCTGTGGAGGAACTGGCTCTCAAGTGCAATTGCCGCAACACACCTAATGGTATTTGGCGGCAGATTTTCAACATGAGGGTGGTAGCTAGCCAGGCGAGCATTAGATAAAGATCTACCTCCATGTTATGGTTTCCTCAAGATTCTTTCCTTCACCGAAAGCTCAAGCTCATTGTAGGCGGTTGGATTTGACCTCACGTCCTTTGAAGCCAAGTCATACACACTACCACTGAGCTATCATCGCTTCAGTAAAGTTCTCCGTCATGGAAGTTGACATTTTGTACATTCGAATAAACAGGTTCCGAAAATTGTGCTCGTGACGGCCCTCGTGTGTTTCGCCCTCACCGGGCTCGCGCTGCAGACCAAGTGGCAATTCACTACTTTGGGCGCTGTTCTCATCTGCACCATTATCGCGCTTTCTACATTCAGTGAGTTTGCATTCCCTTTCTTTAATAACTTGTGGCGTTCAACCGTTTGGCGGAATATTTTTACCTGACTGACGTCGTCCTGTCTTATTTATGAATATTAAATTCGAATTGATAAAAAAAACATAGTGTTTATTATTGTAACGCTCTATGACAACTGATAGTTATCTCAAATTAATATTGTCGTTAAGTTTTTATAAAATTTCTTAAATTTTCTGTCTTTTTTTTTTATTGTTTAGGTTTAGCGTAATGGCCATAATCTCATCTGGTCCTAAGTGACGATACGGCCCATGTTGGTAGACACGCTTTACCTGTGGAGGAACTGGCTCTCAAGTGTAGCTGGCAGAATTCACCTATTTGTATTTGGCGACAGGTTTTTAATGTGAGGGTCGTAGCTAGCCAGGCGAGCATTAGTTAAAAGCCTACCTCTATGCTCACCATCTCCATGCTCCATTTTCTTACACCGAAAGCTCAAGCTCATTTATGTGGTTGCATTTGAATTCACGTCCCTTGACGCTAAGTCGTACACGCTACTACTCAGCTATCCTTGCTTCAAATACATATATATATATACATATATAAACCAAAAACCGATCTTAGTCAGCCAGCCCTAGTCCTTATAGACTACCGACTGAGACATCGCCGCTTCAAAAATATTTTACGATCTTTAGACACATACAGACAATACGGACGCATCAAACTGAAAACTAATTCTTTTTCTTTCCTCAGATCTCCTCGTACTGCTATCGTTTACTCGCGACGTAATATCCTTGTTCTTTATAACGTTCTTCGCTTTTCTGGTCTCCATGTACTTCGTGCATGAGACACAGCTCATGGTGTCCGGGCAGCACAGGCTCAGCATCACCCCCGAGGAGTACGTGTTCGCCGTGTTCACTCTCAAACGGGACGTCATCACTGTGTACCCTTGTATCCTCTCCATCATCAGGGCGTATAGGAATAGGAACAAAAACGTACCATTGGTCGAGAGACAAGAGGCTTAGCTGTTCGTTTTGGACGAGTCGAAGGTCGACACGAGAACTGAATCTTTTAATATATAATCTATACATGTAATGAAAATGTAAATTTAACGTGTCTGTACTTATTTATGTTCTTTGATATTTCTTTATAGTGAATTGTCGATACTAACAAGTGAAAAAATCTCATCAACCAATATTTAATGTTGATTTTGGTTAATATCTATTTTGTTATACATAAAAAGTTGATAACTCGATGAAACATGTTTTTATTATTTTTAACGCCCTTAAAATTATAAGTTAAAATTATAAATCTGTATATAAGTGACTGGATTTTTTCTTTATCTTTGTTACTAAGTTACTATTTCATTTAACGAAAGTTGTTGAATGATTATTTCACCAAACTAGTATAAAAATATTTTTTTGTTTATTTGGGAAACAAACAGGTATTTATTCTTATAAATACAGCAGAACCTCGTTAAGTCAAACCTCGATAAGTTGAAAACTTCAAAATCTTGAAAAAATGTTTTGTTTCCTTTGCTTGTAACACCAAAACCTCTATTCTCTATAAGTTGAACACTCTATAACTCTAATTTTTTGGCATCCCCCTTGATGTTCGACTTATAGAGGTTCTACTGTATATATATAATAAGACACCACATAACAATATGAAAATCAGAGAAAATTCATTTTAAAAGTTTGGGAAATCCAAAAGTGCACGCCTCATCATCACTTTTTTATGTTTCTTAATTAAAGTACATCGAATCAGATCATGACAAGTAAAAGAGGTTCTATTCGTAATTATACTGAAGCGTAAGAAAAACAAAGACTCGATTAGTAAAGTATTTCGGTTGTTATCGTCATAACATACAGGATCCGCACATTCAGACACATGGACGTCCAAGAAAAAACTTTTTTAAACTGTTTTTAAACTAGTTTAAATAATAAAAATGGCATCAATAATATCATGAATGTCAAAAATAGTGATTTTTTTTCTTGATATGTGTGTATATATTATTTTAGTGAAGTGACAGTAGTGCCCGCCTCAACGATTCGCTTATGAGCCGTGCAATAAAAGCTTTGATAAAAATATTAAATCAATTACAGAAAAATAACATTTCATAATAACCGAGTGATTAAATTCCTATATTTTGCATATAGGTAGTAAGTACGTTGACAACTTCAGAGTTTAGTTCATATATTTCTAAAACAGTCGGTCGAGATATTAAAAACCTGCTAAAAAAACTATTAAATTAAAATATTTTACTCGATTGCAATTTTACTGGCAGTATATTTTATTGAATACTAGCTTTTACCTGCGACTTCGCTCGCGTTAATATTGATTTTGTCAAACAAATTTGATGACGTGATAATAAGTTTCATACAACTTTATCCTTCTCTTTACCCTGCTCTCAATAAGGTTTTCGCGAGAACAAATAGCCTATTACCGTTTCCAGGATCCTATCTATCTCTATACCAATATTCATCATAATCGATTTAGCGGCTTAAGTGTGAAAACGTTATAAACAAACTTACTTTCGCAGTTATAATATTAGGTAGAATATATTTTTATTTAAAAAATTGATTTATGTTGGCTGGCGACGCTACTAAATAAGTACTGATAGTCCTAAATGCGCTACTGTTAAAAGTCCTTTTACGTCTACACTTAGTACTAACATTCTAATAATTATTGATAAGTTTTATGACGTTACAAGATAAAAGATTAATTATTACTGATTTAGAGCCAACAGTGATCACGTGTCATGTGTACAGTAAAATACACCTACAACCTACCTACTACATTTTTGTAGCATCAGTATTTTTGGAACGAAGTTCCTTATGTGGCGTCGCGGAGGGGTACCGTAGCCGGCAAAAAACGTCCGTAACGTTAGCGTAAGATTTATGTATAGTCTATGTATGATGGCTGTACAGTGTCTAATGTATTGTCTACGTGATGACTGTTATTATTATATATTTTTATAAATCATAGTAAACAAACTAAAGGTGTTAAGATAATTTTGTAAAGTAGTTTTTTTTTTATTTTTATCGATAAAAATATCATACAAAAAAGATGTATAACCGATTAATTTATTTTCTTTATACCTCGAATATAACTTGAAATTAATATTATTGTAATAAGGAACTTCGTTCCTAACTGAATTCCCATGACACCACTCCTTTTTTTTTTAATAATTTTTAGGTTTCGTGTTAGTGGCATAATTTCACCTGATGCGGCCAAGCTGGTGGGCACGCTAAGCCTAATGAAGAGTCTGGCTCTAAAGCACGACTTCCGGAACACACCTATACGTATTTGGAGAGAGATTTTCAACTTGAGGGTGGTAGTTAGTCATAGAAGGAGTGTGAGTCCTGTCCCTGGTCTCTGGCAACGCGGGAGTTTGTAATGTCGGGGTGGTGCGTTTTAGTGTGTAGTGTTGGGTGATTAGCACACAATGAGTCGCCACATGCCCCTTACGACTTGGCATGAGCTCGAATAATGCACTAGTGCGTTGCGATGAGGAAGTCCCCAAATAATAAGATTTTTAACAAATAAAAATGGAGGGTAGCTAGCCAGGTGAGCATTAGAAAAAGCTCTACCACCATGCTTACCATGCCTCACCAATCTGCCGCCAAATAACTATAAATGTCTTCCTGACACTTTTCTGGACAACCTACACCTCAGTCCGCCCCGTGACCGCGAAGGCTGAAATGCTTTCGAAACGTCGGGATCAAAATTATTAAATAACCGCGATAAAATCCGTTTAAATTAGTTTTATTTCAATGAATAATATTCGCGTAAACATAAGAAATCATAAGATAATATTTTCGCTGATTTGTTTAATAATTGATAAAATCTTTGAGATGCCAAACTTTCTAAAGGACTTTTTAAGCTTTGTAATCATATTTTGCCAAGAATTCTTCCTCGGTTATATTTTAACAAGGATTTAATTCTCAGTAATTTTTTAGTAAGGTTATTAGACTTATAATATACATTAGTCTTATAAGTTATCTGCACCTTACTTTTTTAACTTTGTATGCCATAATTGATTATGTTTTATCGTGTTGAAGCATGCATTCGTGGAATAATATTAATGTAAAATTAAACTTTGTTATCGTATATCGTCGAGAATTCTTCCTCATAGATATTTTAATCAGGTTATCTTCCTCATATGTTACCTTTTCGTATCCCGAAAGGTAATCGGTTTTTATCGTATATAAGCATGCGTTCATCGGATACTATAAATGTCAAATTGAATTCAGTTATCGTATGTTGATATATACGGCGGTACGATATTTATGTCGATACTGAATGCTACTATTACGTCATTCCTTCTCATGTAACACTCGCAGAGCGGGTATAGTGGTGACGCGTTGACCATATCTCTCTTTCATTAGAGGTCTCGAGCCGACTTTATCCCAGCGAGCTTCATATAGCTGTGCGCGACCGCTCAGCTCATTCAATGCCCACAAAATAAAGTGATCAGTGTGCCCAAAAAAGATTTCACTTTATAAATTATGAAATCTACACAAGGAATGCATCTAGATTTTTGTCGATAAGGCGGTCCTAGGCAATACCTTTTTCCAATTTATTAAAAAAATACCTTTTTACGAGAACGTGGTATAAACTTAACGAGCTAGAGTCACGACTGCATGGTGGATTCGTGGTTAAAGCAATTGCCTCGCTGCAGCCGCCACGCCTAAATACTGACAATTATTATATAATCCACCAGCGTTAAACAACGTCTACACTGTGTTTAATTTTGAACATTGTCTAAGCCGTGTCTATCTTTGAACAAGGACAAGACACTCTTTTGTGATCAAAATTTTTTCAAACATGTGTTCCACGCAAGTTTTACTCTTTTGTAATAAGACGGTTTGTGTCCGTTAATCGTGTTTACACTTGACATATGAGAAATTGCCTAAAATAATTAAAAAAAAGTACTCAAATATCATCTCCAAACACCCAAGCCAATTTTTCCTGTTTCCTGTAATGAAAGGGATATGGTTGCAGCCGGGTAGTAGAGCTGTATAGCAAACTGGGTAGTAACCACGGCACACAGGGCCCGCTCTAGGGGGTGGCTGGCCGGGTATTTGCTCGGGGCGCCAAAATTTAGGGGCATCATGATATCCCTAATTCTATAAACGCGACTAGTATGAAATCTGCCATAAGTATTCCTTTTACAACGTAGAAACCAACTAAGAACAGATTTAACGATCATCTGAGGTCGACGAAAAACATCCGAACGAAGTCGGAAGTAGTAACTGGATTAATAAATCCAACGGACGAACGGGCTACATGTCATAACCTGTTTCCGTTCTCGCTTTGAACAGGTCGTACTCTTTATAATACGTGTGTAAACGAGTGTGTGATATAAATACCATCGACTTGTATATATAACTGTGATATGTATTCAAAGTATTGTCGCTTTTATTGCTTTTGTGTAAGAACTATATCCGTACGGATGAGTTAAGACTAAAACTGTTTTGGCGCGTGTTTTGCACTCGAATTGCAAACATAGAGCTGTATAAAAACACAGTACAAAAGGTCCACTTACTTCAACGCATTACTTTGTACAAGTTGTGACATTTTTGTGGCGATTTTGGCAAAATTCGGTGCTTATTAATATGCTTTTATCTTAATTTCTTCATGTCCGTGATAAATTAGATATTATACAAGTGCAGAACTTGTATTAAGACAGTTGAGATTGTCGAGTGAGTGTGAGTGGGCCTTCTGTATATAATTTTATGTGGTAGTTTTGCATCTGTAGAAAACTTTAAATTTGCGACGCTAACTTCATTTAGTCTCTAACGCACTTCATTCGGTTGGCATTTGCTAATTAAACAACAGAGAGAGTAGTTTCGTGTCGCAACAAAACTCTGAACTTGAACAGGAAAATACGTGTGTTTTTGTGTAATATATTGCAATATTCAACGCGAAGTGCCAACGCCCGTTTTAGTTTCACAATGATCGAAATCAAAGGTTTGTTTTATTTGTTATTATTTATGCAAAGAGACATAAAATGATCAGTGCAATTATGTTTATGATTCAAAATCAACAATAGTATATAAGATTATAAATAAATAAAATTACCGGGAGATGAATGTCGATAAGTGATCGCCACGCATAGCGCCGCCATTTGTGGTTAATACATTCTAAGCAAAAAATATTTGATGAAACAATTTTTTAACAAAGCGGGTTTATTTATATTTAATAAAATAAAAAAAAATCAGTTTCATTTATATATAGGTAGGTATCTACTATAATCCTTTCGATTGTTGATATATATTTTCGTATATATGCAAGTTTTAAACATGATGGTGGCTTTACAAATATTTTCATATTGGATCTGCATATATGTGTGATTCTGTTTGCGAATATAAATATATTTTAAAATATTGCAACGTGTATGTTTATGTGATTATCACTATAACCCGTGCAACCCATAAGCTGTCAATAATTATTCATTTATTTTTAGCATAAATTGTCCAATCGCATAAGGAAGTAGGTACAGTAGAACCACTATAAGTCGAACATCAAGAGAGACGCAAAAAATTCGAAATATAAAGTTTTCGACTTATAGGGAATGGAAGTTTTGGTGTTTAAAACGAAGGGAACAAACCATTTTTTGGAGATTTGGAGGTTTTCTACTTATTGAAGTTCGACTTAACGAGGTTCTACTATATATCTTATTTCTTTTTCCTTATTATAGGTTCTAATATTGCTTTGTTATTGATATTTAATATTGATATAAGAATTTTATGATAGCTCAGTGGTAATGTGTATTGACTGCGCTTCAACGGACGTGAGTTCGAATCCAACTACCTACAATGAGCTTGAACGTTTGGTGAAGGAAAACATCTTGAGGAAACTAGCGTGGTGATACGTGATAGGGCACCTAACATCAGGACAGATTGTGGGCATAACGCTACATCTTAACTGTAAATAAATAATAGTTTAAAAAACTAGAACACACGCTTTATATAGAAAACTAAACTAAAAAACAGAAAACAAATTTTAATAAATTTTAATTAAGAATAATGTAATTTTTTTAATAAATATAAGTTATTATTAGTTTGAACAAAAAAAAAAATGTTTTATTGTAATAAAAGCGGGGGTGCTTTTCAAGATATTATCGAAATGATAATCCTTCTCATATCTGTCAATTAAATATTCATAACTATTGACACCATGCACCCCACTTTTTTTTTACAACAAAACATTTTTTTTCTTATTCAAACTATTAATAACTTATATTTATTAAAAAAAATTACATTATTCTTAATTAATATTTATTAAAATTTATTTTCTGTTTTTAAGTTTGGTTTTCTACATAAAGCGTGTGTTCTAGTTATTTAAACTATTATTTATTTTTTATTTTTTCCTTACTGGAACTGAAGCTAATATAAAGCGTGTAAAAACCTCATTAGATCTCGTTGATGTCTTTTACTTGGAAAAGGGGTCGGTTACACACATACATACATACAAACATACATACATACAGGTGAAGCTAATATAAAGCGTGTAAAAATGTATGTTAAAACAGAACTTAGCAGAGGCGTTCCGTACTCACTAACTCACTGAACAAGTGACTGACAGTAAGCATAGCCTACGTTACAGTAGTTTAGTTTCTACAGTGCGAAACTGTCAATTAGTATTTTTCTTATGATAACACTGAGGTACTGTCTGAAACGATACAGTACCTTTAATCCATGGAATCGGTTTCTTACTACATCGCTTATGTGTGCCTCGAAATGAGGATCTTCGTCAATAATCAAACCCAGAATGCGCTCAGGCTCTACGCTCTTAATATTTTTCTAGGTTTTATGTTTAGGCCAGCATATAAGACTTGCCTGATTTGCGTCTTGCTACGCAAGATAATGAATTATTTTATATTGGAATATTTAAATCATTTTTAATGCAATTTCTTTAATGTTCTATAACATGTGTCATTCCATAGATATTTTGATTCCTCCTTACCATAACAAATGTTGGGAGACAACTTGGCTGAGGGTATTGATATTAGTTTGAGAACGATTATATTACGATTTGTCTTATTCCTTTTACAGATCAGAATAAAGCCGATGAGATGTCTAGCGGAGAGCATACTGTCATTGAAGCCGTAAGTACAAACGAAGGAAATCGTCCGCAGCAACATATGTCGTACTTTTGTCGTACCGTGAAGTTGTAGGACAGTCTCCCAGCCCATGTATTCCCTTCCTCATGTAACACGGGTCCTTCGACTGAAACATGAAAAAGCGTTTACGCAGGTTGTTATGACAGTAGCGACTGGCGATGGATTGTTGTTCTCTCGATGGTCGCTGCTGTTTTTGGACTGTACTGTACTTATCATTAGGTATAGTGCAGTCAATTTGCCGAGCTAAAATAAAATAAAAAAATTATACAAGCTCTGTTCCCGACTTCGTTCGCATGTAACTAAAAGTTATTTAATAATATTTGTTCGTTTTTTAACTTTTTTCAAAACTGCTTTGCTACTATTGGTGGTAGCGTGATGTTAAATAACCTAAAAGCTTTCCTCAATAATCCGAATAGTAGTTCCTATAATTAGCGCGTTCAAACAAACGAACATACTTTTCCGAGTAAAGATCTCTTATTTATAGTCTATGTGTTGTCAGGTCCAGCAGTTCTTGAGTTTATTCGGTACAAACAGAAATACAAATCTTCCTTCTTTATAATATTAGTATATACAGATTAAGTAGTATAGATAAATTATATTCATCATGATATCTCCAGAGCTTGGCATCGCATTGACTTGACATATTTTCCTCCGGATAGGAGTCCTCGAGTGACTGCTCGCGCGATACAGTGACATTCTCTATCACTGAGTACATTATCACATGGTGCTTCAACAACAACCGATGAGTCTTGCGATACGTCCCATTACCTTAGTCTGATTCTGTGCTGTGTGTTATGCATTGCAACAGGAAGCCCGTCAAAGCATTTCTTTCGCCGTGTCACCAAAGAAACTGGGGTTTTGCCAATAGCAAAGGCAAATACAGATTTTGACATGTGTCATCCCAAAGATTTTTTGTTATGTCTGGTACGTTAGGTATCCTTGAAAGACAACGTGGCTAGGCGCCCAAGGGAGTCCAGAAAAGTGCAGAAGATGGAGCATGATGTTTGCTGTGACCGCAAATAGGACGATCTTACTGACAAAGTGTGTCAAACTCATAAAGCGGTCAAAGTCGAGATAACCTGCAAATCTATACCAATAACAAATCTGTAGAAAAGATGTTTTTGTACATCGAAAATAGTTCTAAATAAAATAGCCAGTATGTTACAGGATAACTAACAAAATCCATTACCAGGATTTTTTGTTTTTTTTATATGTATGTCTGAGTACGCATCACGTAAAATGTACGAAACTAATAGCGATAACTTTTATACGTAAAAATTGTATAAAATTTGAAGTATTACTTAGTTTTAGTTTCATCGCAATCGGATGATTCACTCTACCAAGAGATATTAGATATTTCGAATTTAAAGTGTTCTTTCACGCACCCAATTTAGTTATTGCGACGCCAAAGTAGAACTAATGTTGAAAGTTGAACCTCAGATTCGATAGATGGCGTTGTGCATATGACGTCATCATGTAATACGGATATTGACCGCACTCTTATCTAAGCGACGTGTCTTAGTTTTCAACAACCACGTGAACGAAGTCGTAAGCACAACTAGTATTACAACAGAAGATAATTAATATATATTGCAGCATAGTGACGCACCGCCCGACTACACCAGCCTTGAGAAAGGCGATCAAGTCAAAACACAAACAACCGCACAAACTATGCGGAAGCTATTTGTTGAAAAGGTTAGTTCTCCTTTCTTTTTTCTAATTTTTATATTGATACTTTTCCAATTTGCCTCATGGTATTGATATGAAGTCAATTTTTTATATGTATGGTTTAATGTTATAGCCATAATCACACATGATCTTATGCGAAGATACGGCCCAAGGTGGTAGACACGCTAAACCTGTGGAGGAACTGGAACACTCGAGACGAGTCCAGTCTAGGCGTAGGGTTCAGTTGAGTTAAGAACGTTCGATCATACGCAAGTGTTGAAGGAAGAGGAAGCTATGCTGTAAAATATAACGATCGTGAAACGTGACTCTGAGTATGATTCGACACAACCTCCACGCTGTGTAACACATGCTGTTGTTACATCACGATGTTTACCTTCACCAAAACATTTGAAAGCAGCGATGGCTCAGTGGTAACATACGGACGACGAGTCAATGGACGTTAGTTCGGATACGTACAATGAGTCTATGCTTTCAGTGATGGAAATGCCATGCTGTAACCTTAGCATGGTAATTGTGCTTTCCGTAATGCCCACTTGGTAAGCTACCAGGAAGTCGAAAATCTGTTGCCAAAACTTATAGGTGTGTTCCAGCAGTTGCATTTGAGAGCCAGTCCGTCCATTAAGCTTAGCGCCTGCTGTCTTGGACCATTTCTTCACTTAACATTAGGTGATATCGTGGATATAACGCAAAAGCAATTGAAAAAAAAACTTAATGCTCATTACAGCCAGATTATGCACCGCCCGATTACATCGGGGTCGTGGAAAGTAACGATGCTAAAACATCTGACTTCAAAGATGAAAGAACACAGAGGGCATTTCTTGCAAAGGTAAGTATTACTTACATCTTTTATCCTTTTTCTGTTTTTAAACCCTTCTTACTTAACCTTCACTTTCGAGTTTTTGACAGAGCTCTGTTAACCTATCATATTACGGTTTTTATTTCATGCGACTCTATGTTATGTCATACTAGATTTTAACTGCGGCTTCGCTTGCGTTAATACTGATTTGGTTAAACAATTCGGATGTCGTATTAAAAAGTTTCATACAAAATTTATCCCTCTCTCTACCCCACTTCCAATAAGGCTTTCATAAACAAAAGTAGCCCGTCACCGCCTCCAAATTTCCATCTATATCTATACTAAAATACATCATAATCGATTCAGCGGTTTAGGCGTGAAGGCTTAATAAACAAACAAACTTACTTTTGCGTTTAAAATGTATGGAAGTAAGGATTAGCGAATATTGTGCATACATTAATTGAATTTTAATCAATAACTCGGGGTATGATTCAAGATACCGCCAAAAACTCTGTTTTATAGACTATAAAATTGATGAGTGACTTTTATTTCTACTGTATCTATGGTCTGTACTTGTGCGTCTTATGTTGTAATAATTATAAAAAGTATGGAAAATCTAAAAATGCACGCCTCATAATCTATTTTTTTAATTATTTTATTTAATAACGATTAAACCACATCGAGTCAGACCGTTAAAAGTTTGGTTCTATTCCCCATGCTAGAAAAAGAAAACTCGATTAGTAAAGTGTTTCGGTTGTTATCGTGATAACATACAGGATTCGCACATACAGACACACGGACGTCCAAGACAGACTTTTTAATTTGTTTTAAGCTGGTCCTCCTATATCGGCCAAACCAAAAGAAATATAGGGACCCGCGTAAAAGAACATATAGCTGACGTTAAACACCGACGCTCTACGAAGTCTCCAGTTGCTGAACATTCAGAAGAAGGCTCCAAACATTATCTTAAATTCGACAAGCCACAAATCCTTGCCAATCCTTGCCAGCTCGAATCCTACCTAGGATAATTCGTGAGGCTATTGAAATTAAAAAACATCCAAATTTCGATAGAGAAGATGGTTGGAAGCTTGCACAAGCCTGGGATCCGATTATACATTTCATTAAATCGAAATCCAAAAGACCAATTGCCAGACTTCAAGACACTGTGAGCTCTTTCTGCGTAGATCGGAATACAATCAATAATAAAATTTAAATTGAAGGTAGACACGGTGACATGAACTTTTCTGGACAACCTACACCTCAGTCCGCCCCGTGACCACGAAGGCTGAAAAGCTTTCGAAACGTCGGGATTAAAATCAATAAATAACCGCGATTAAATCCGTTTAAATTAGTTTTATTTCAATGGTTGTCATAGCATCAAAAATATCACCTGTGTTAAAAATACTGTTTTTTCTTGATATGTGTGTGTTATATGTTATATTATTTTACAAGTGCAATATATGACAGAGATATTTTAGGTTTGAAAAATCAGTTGTTTTGCTTGAAGTTACAGTAGTACCCACATCAACCCTTCGCTTATGAGGCGTGCAATAATTATGTGTTAAATTTATTATCTCTACTTTTAGTTAAACAAATTCGTCTACATAACACATTTCATGTGTGTAGCTCGTTGGTAGGATCAATAAGTTTAGTGTGTTAAGACCTGTTGGTTGGTTAGACTCGCGAATCCTTGTTCATTTTCCAACAACAAGTCCATGGCATTTCAAGTCCATTCTGACAGCCTTAAGCCCGCTGCCTCGGGACCGAGTGCCCTCAGCGCTCGTCTCAAAAATCTCGGTAAAGCTGTCAAAGCTCTTAATATTAAGCGCGTATGTCATGACGAAAAAATATATATTGGTAATACTTGTTGTTTGTATAAATTCACTACGACTTTGATACCGTTACCTATTTCGAAAGGTAACGAATTGAAAGTCTTAAAGCGACATAAATTTATAGCAGAGGGTGTATTATCATCACAGCGCTTACACACATATCTCACTATAATGACTTTAACGACATGTGTTATTGCATTAATTTCCAGGTATACGCAATTCTTACGTGCCAGCTTCTTGTGATGAAGACATTCACGGTCTTGTTCATGTACAACCCGATGGTACAATATTACAATACCTACTACTACTTTTTCATGAACAGTTGGGTCTTGTAAGTATCGAAATGAATTTTTGTGTAACAGATATTGCCCTAGTAATGTCATATTTGTTACGAACTCACACTCATCATATATCAAAAACACGTTTTGTGTGACTTGAGAGTATGAGAGGGAAAATGATGTGCCATGTATAAACCGAAAAGATAATCTTATACGTAAAAGTAAATCGAGAAAATAAAAAAAGGGAGAATGTAAACTAAAAACTAACTAGAACAATCTACGAGCTTTTTAACTTCAAATGGCCCTAGTCCCACCCGATAGTTGTAGCGGTCGGGGGACTCGTCTCCAATTGTACCAGTGGGTATTCTCGGTGAATAGCGCCGGATGAGTCCCACATAACCCTCTCAGTCCCTCCAGGGCTGGGACGGGATGCATAAATGCATTTTCAAACTTTATGTGTTAGTCAAAGTTCGATTTAATAAAAATTTCAACTGACTAACGTGTAAAGTTTACCAAATACATGTCAATCAATTGTGTACGTATACTATTCAACGCCTTAAATAGTTTTGAAGCAGTTACAGCAAAATCGCCGTGATTTCGGCGTGATATATCGACACGACATGCCGGTCGAAGATTAATTGACTAACGTGCATGTGACAAACTGAACATGTTAGTCATACTGTGATTGATGGATCAGTAATTGACTAACTTGTAAAGTTTGTCAAGTATATGTTAAAATATACTATTACACATTCTATTCTTATAAATTGTGTGTATCGTTATTGACAGATGTGTGTCTTTAGCCGTCGTCTTGGCTTGTTTCATTATCGTATTCCGCTATGGGAACTCGCGTCGACAGCCTCCCATGAGCAATGTATACCTCGGTATATTCACGCTGGCGGAGTGCTTACTACTTGGCGCACTTTCGACAATGATGGATGTTGACTGGGTAAGTTTTCTTTTACTTTAATAATGGTATGCATATAATTGCGTAGAAGCGGTAAAACGATGCCCGATCTCTAGCAAATAAGAGAAACTGTAGAGTGGTTATCGCAATTTTTAGAGGGTAATTCCCGGTTTGCCCAAGTTAAGTTTGAGTGACAATTATTTTCCTGTAATCTACATAAAATCTACTTACTATCTTACCTTGTAAGAGACGATTGAAAATTTTAGTGTACTTAATTTCCAGGGAAATGCAAGGCCAACGTTCACATTAGTGGAATATCTTTTATATTATTGAAGTAGTAAATATATATGGCGCAAAGGCGCTAGTTCTATGATTTTTCTTCACCCAAAAACTGCTTAACGCGCTTAAAGAAGTTTTCACTTTCGTTCTCATAGTTAAGGTTTTAACGTTATGGCCGTAGTCTCATCTGATCTTAAGTGATGATACGGCCTAAGTTTGTAGACACGGTAAACCTGTGGAGGAACAGACTCTCAAGTGCAATTGCCGCAACACACCTAATGGTATTTGGCGGCAGATTTTCAACATGAGGGTGGTAGCTAGCCAGGCGGGCATTAGATAAAGATCTACCTCCATGCTATGGTTTCCTCAAGATTCTTTCCTTCTTCGAAAGCTCAAGCTCATTGTAGGCGGTTGGATTTGACCTCACGTCCTTTGAAGCCAAGTCATACACACTACCACTGAGCGATCATCGCTTCAGTAAAGTTCTCCGTCATGGAAGTTGACATTCTGTACATTCGAATAAACAGGTTCCGAAAATTGTGCTCGTGACGGCCCTCGTGTGTTTCGCCCTCACCGGGCTCGCGCTGCAGACCAAGGAGCAATTCATTACTTTGGGCGCTGTTCTCATCTGCACCATTATCGCGCTTTCTACATTCAGTGAGTTTGCATTCCCTTTCTTTAATAACTTGTGGCGTTCAACCGTTTAGCGGAATATTTTTACCTGACAGACGTCGTCCTGTCTTATTTATGAATATTGAATTTGAATTGATAAATAAAATCAAAAACATAGTGTTTATTATTGTAACGCTCTATGGCAAGTGATAGTTATCTCAAATTAATATTGTCGTTAAGTTTTTATAGAATTTCTTAAATTTTCTGTCTTTTTTTTTATTGTTTAGGTTTAGCGTAATGGCCATAATCTCATCTGGTCCTAAGTGACGATACGGCCCATGTTGGTAGACACGCTTTACCTGTGGAGGAACTGGCTCTCAAGTGTAGCTGCCAGAATTCACCTATTTGTATTTGGCGACAGGTTTTTAACGTGACGGTGGTAGCTAGCCAGGCGAGCATTAGTTAAAAGCCTACCTCTATGCTCACCATCTCCATGCTCCATTTTCTTACACCGAAAGCTCAAGTTCATTTATGTGGTTGCATTTGAATTCACGTCCCTTGACGCTAAGTCGTACACGCTACTACTCAGCTATCATCGCTTCAAATACATATATAAACCAAAAACCGATCTTATTCAGAAATAATCGCCAGCCCTAGTCCTTATAGACTACCGACTGAGCCATCGCCGCTTCAAAATATTTTAAGATTAGATACCTATAGACACCTACAGACAATACAGACGCATCAAACTGAAAACTAATTCTTTTTCTTTCCTCAGATCTCCTCGTGTTGCTATCGTTTACTCGCGACGTAATATCCTTGTTCTTTATAACGTTCTTCGCTTTTCTGGTCTCCATGTACTTCGTGCATGAGACACAGCTCATGGTGTCCGGGCAGCACAGGCTCAGCATCACCCCCGAGGAGTACGTGTTCGCCGTGTTCACTCTCAAACGGGACGTCATCACTGTGTACCCTTGTATCCTCTCCATCATCAGGGCGTATAGGAATAGGAACAAAAACGTGCCATTGGTCGAGAGACAAGAGGATTAGCCGTTCGTTTTGGACGAGTCGAAGGTCGACACGAGATCTGATTCTTTTAATATATAATCGATACATGTAATGAGAATGTAAATTTAACGTGTCTGTACTTATTTATGTTCTTTGACATTTCTTTATTGTGAATTGTCGATACTAACAAGTGAAAAAATCTCATCAACCAATATTTAATGTTGATTTTGGTTATTATCTATTTTGTAATACATAAAACGTTGATAACTCGAGGAAACATGTTTTTATTATTTTAACGCCCCTAAAATAATAAGTTAAAATTATAAATCTGTTTATAAGTGACTGGATTTTCTTTATCTTTGTTACTAAGTTACTATTTCATTTAACGAAAGTTGTTGAACGATTATTTGACCAAACTCGTAAAAATATTTTTTTGTTTATTTGGGAAACAAACAGGTATTTATTCTTATAAATTACAGTAAAATTTCGTTAAGTCGAACTTCGATAAATTGAAAATCTCATAGTCTCAAAAAAAAGTTTTGTTTCTATTCGCTCCAAACTATAAAAACCTCTATTCTCTATAAGTTGAAAACTCTATTACTCGAATTTTTTACCATCTTCCTTGATGTTCGACCTGTAGAGGTTCTACTGTATATACATAATAAGACACCACATAACAATATGAAATTTAGAGAAAATTCAATTTAAAAGTTTGGGGTTTTTTATGTTTTTAATTAAACTACATCGAATCAGACCATGAAAAGTAAAAGGGTTCTATTCGTAATTATACTGAAGCGTAAGAAAAAAAAGACTCAATTAGTAAAGTATTTCGGTCGTTATCGTCATAACATACAGGATCCGCACATACAGACACACGGACGACCAAGACGAAAAAATTTTTAAACTGTTTTAAACTAGTTTAATAAATAACAAAAAAGGCATCAATAATATCATGAATGTCAAAAATAGTGATTTTTTTTCTTGATATGTGTGTATATATTATTTTAGTGAAGTGACAGTAGTGCCCGCCTCAACGATTCGCTTATGAGCCGTGCAATAAAAGCTTTGATAAAAATATTAAATCAATTACAGACAAAAAACTATTTCATAATAAGCGAGTGATTAAATTCCTATATTTTGCATATAGGTAGTAAGTACGTTGACAACTTCAGAGTTTAGTTCATATATTTCTAAAACAGTCGGTCGAGATATTAAAAACCTGCTAAAAAAAATATTAAATTAAAATATTTTACTCGATTGCAATTTTACTGGCAGTATATTTTATTTAATACTAGCTTTTACCTGCGACTTCGCTCGCGTTAATATTGATTTTGTCAAACAAATTTAATGACGTGATAATAAGTTTCATACAAAACTTTATCCTTCTCTTTACCCTGCTCTCAATAAGGTTTTCGTGAGAACAAATAGCCTATTACCGTTTCCAGGATCCTATCTATCTCTATACCAATATTCATCATAATCGATTTAGCGATTTAAGTGTGAAAACGTTATAAACAAACTTACTGTCGTATTTATAATATTAGGTAGAATATGTTTTTGTATATATATTTTTGTATATATATATTTTGTATATATTTTGTGTATATAAAAAAAATGGATTTATGTTAGCTGGCGACGCTACTAAATTAGTACTGATAGTCCTAAATGCGTTACTGTTAAAAGGCCTTTTACGTCTACACTTAGTACTGACATTCTAATAATTATTGATAAGTTTTATGACGTTACAAGATAAAAGATTAATTATTACTGATTTAGAGCCAACAGTGATCACGTGTCATGTGTACAGTAAAATACACCTACAACCTACCTACTACATTATTGTAGCATCAGTATTTTTGGAACGAAGTTCCTTATGTGGCGTCGCGGAGGGGTACCGTAGCCGGCAAAAACGTTAGCGTAAGATTTATGTATACTCTATGTATGTTGGCTATACAGTGTCTAATGTTTTGTCTACGTGATGACTGTTATTATTATATATTTTTATAAATCATAGTAAACAAACTAAAGGTGTTAAGATAATTATGTAAAGTAGTTTTTTTTATCGATAAAAATATCACAATAATAAATGAATAACCGATTAATTTATTTTCTTCATACCTCGAATAGAACTTGAAATTAATATTATTGTAATAAGGAACTCCGTTCCTAACTGAATTCCCATGATACCACTCCTTTTTTTTAAATATTTTTTAGGTTTCGTGTTATTGGCATAATTTCACCTGATGCGGCCAAGCTGGTGGGCACGCTAAGCCTAATGAAGAGTCTGGCTCTAAAGCACGACTTCCGGAACACACCTATACGTATTTGGAGAGAGATTTTCAACTTGAGGGTGGTAGTTAGTCATAGAAGGAGTGTGAGTCCTGTCCCTGGTCTCTGGCAACGCGGGAGTTTGTAATGTCGGGGTGGTGCGTTTTAGTGTGTAGTGTTGGGTGATTAGCACACAATGAGTAACCACATGCCCCTTACGACTTGGCATGAGCTCGAATAATGCACTATTGCCTTGCGATGAGGAAGTCCCCAAATAATAAGATTTTTAACAAATAAAGATGGATGGTAGCTAGCCAGGCGAGCATTAGAAAAAGCTCTACCACCATGCTTACCATGCCTCACCAATCTGCCGCCAAATACCTATAGATGTCTTCTGAACACTTTTCTGGATAAGTTACACCTCAGTCCGCCCCGTGACCACGAAGGCTGAAAAGCTTTCGAAACGTCGGGATCAAAATTATTAAATAACCGCGATAAAATCCGTTTAAATTAGTTTTATTTCAATGAATAATATTCGCGTAAACATAAGAAATCATAAGATAATATTTTCGCTGATTTGTTTAATAATTGATAAAATCTTTGAGATGCCAAACTTTCTAAGGGACTTTTTAAACTCTGTTGTCAGATTTTGCCAAGAATTCTTCCTCGGTTATATTTTAACAAGGATTTAATTCTCAGTAATTTTTTAGTGAGGTTATCTTCTCATAAGTTATCTCCACCTTACTTTTTTAACTTTGTATGCCATAATTGATTCTGTTTTATCGTGTTTAAGCATGTATTCGTGGAATAATATTAATGTAAAATTAAACTTTGTTATCGTATATCGTCGAGAATTCTTCCTCATTGATTTTTTAATGAGGTTATCTTCCTCATATGTTACCTTTTTGTATCCCGAAAGGTAATCCGTTTTTATCGTATATAACCATGCGTTCATCGGATACTATAAATGTCAAATTGAATTCAGTTATCGTATGTTGAAATATACGGCGGTACGATATTTATGTCGATACTGAATGCTACTATTGCGTCATTCCTTCTCATGTAACACTCGCAGAGCGGGTATAGTAGTGACGCGTTGACTATATCTCTTTTTCATTAGAGGTCTCGAGCCGACTTTACCGCTCAGCTCATTCAATGGCCACAAAATAAAGTGATTAGTGTGCCCAAAAAAGATTTCACTTTATAAATTATGAAATCTACACAAGAAATGCATATAGATTTTTGTCGATAAGGCGGTCCTAGGCAATACCTTTTTCCAATTTATTAAAAAAAATACCTTTTTACGTAGACGTGGTCTAAACTTACCGAGCTAGAGTCATGACTGCATGGTCGGTTCGTGGTTAAAGCAATTGCCTCGCTGCAGCCGCCGCGCCTAAATACTGACAATTATTATATAATCGACCAGCGTTAAACAACGTCTACACTGTGTTTAATTTTGAACATTGTCTAAGCCGTGTCTATCTTTGAACAAGGACAAGACACTCTGTTGTGATTAAAATTTTTTCAAACATGTGTTCCACGCATGTATTACTCTTTTGTAATAAGACGGTTTGTGTCCGTTAATCGTGTTTACACTTGACATATGAGAAATTGCCTAAAAAAAGTAAAAAAAAGTAGTCAAATGTCATCTGCGAACACCCAAGTAAATTTTTCCAGTTTCCTGTAATGAAAGGGATATGGCTGCAGCCGGGTAGTAGAGCTGTATAGCAAACTGGGTAGTAACCACGGCACACAGGGCCCGCTCTAGGGGGTGGCTAGCCGGGTATTTGCTCGGGGCGCCAAAATTTAGGGGCATCATGATATCCCTAATTCTATATACGCGACTAGTATGAAATCTGCCATAAGTATTCCTTTTACAACGTAGAAACCAACTAAGAACAGATTTAACGATCATCTGAGGTCGACGAAAAACATCCGAACGAAGTCGGAAGTAGTAACTGGATTATTAAATCCAACGAACGAACGGGCTACATGTCATAACCTGTTTCCGTTCTCGCTTTGAACAGGTCGTACTCTTTATAATACGTGTGTCAACGAGTGTGTGATATAAACACCATCGACTTGTATATATAACTGTGATATGTATTCAAAGTATTGTCGCTTTTATTGCTTTGGTATAAGAACTATATCCTTACGGATGAGTTAAGACTAAAACTGTTTTGGTGCGTGTTTTGCACTCAAATTGCACACATAAAGTTGTATAAAAAACACAGTACCAAAGGTCCACTTAGGTCAACGCATTACTTTGTACAAGTTGTGACATTTTTGTGGCGATTTTGGCCAAATTCAGTGTTTATTAATATACTTTTATCTTGATTTCATCATGTCCGTGATAAATTATATATTATACAAGTGCAGAACTTGTATTAAGACAGTTGAGATTGTTGAGTGAGCGTGAGTGGGCATTGTGTATAGAATTTTATGTGGTCGTTTTGCATCTGTAGAAAACTTTAAATTTGCGACGCTAACTTCATTTAGTCTCGAACGCACTTCATTCGGTTGGCATTTGCTAATTAAACAACAGAGAGAGTAGTTTCGTGTCGCAACAAAACTCTGAACTTGAACAGGAAAATACGTGTGTTTTTGTGTAATATATTGCAATATTCAACGCGAAGTGCCAACGCCCGTTTTAGTTTCACAATGATCGAAATCAAAGGTTTGTTTTATTTGTTATTATTTATGCAAAGAGACATAAAATGATCAGTGCAATTATGTTCATGATTCAAAATTAACAATAGTATATAAGATTATAAATAAATAAAATTACCGGGAGAAGAATGTCGATAAGTGATCGCCACGCATAGCGCCGCCATTTGTGGTTAATACATTCTATGCAAAAAATATTTGACGAAACAATTTTTTAACAAAGCGGGTTTATTTTTATTTAATTCAATAAAACAAATCAGTTTCATTGGCATATAGGTAGGTATCTACTATAATCCTTTCGATAGTTGATTTTCGTATATATGCAAGTTTTAAACATGATGGCGGCTTTACAATTATTTTCATATTGGATCTGCATATATGTGTGATTCTGTTTGCGAATGTAAATATGTTTTTTTTTTAATTTCTCGATAAGTATTCTTATTGACAACATTGATAAACATTGATAATTAAAATTAAATCGATTCCATATTTTTTAAGTAAACTGTGCAGAACTATACAATCCGGTTCAAAATTGAAATGTTTTTTTTTTTAATAATAGCTAAAGGTAACAATGAAATAATTACTATTTAGGTATACATTCTCAATATTACGAAATGGTTTCTACGCGAATAAGAACTGAAATAAGGCGTTATTTTTGTTATCTCCACATAGTATAATATATAGTTTTCCTGCCACTTCTACCTGTCTGAACGGATTAAACTCAAAACCTTCCGAAGGAAATTTTATACAATTTTCACTAATAGACGAAGTAATTGTTGAGGAAGGTGTAGGTGTATAATTCACTACGGTTTTCTTTGAATTGATTGTAATATGTCGATGATAGTTGAGTATGTTGAAAAAAACAAAAAAGTATGGGAGTCGCTGTATTATTATTTTCCTTCAAGGAGACTATTTTAAAATATTGCAACGTGTATGTTTATGTGATTATCACAATAACCCGTGCGACCCATAAGCCGTCAAAAATTATTCATTTATTTTTAGCATAAATTGTCCAATCGTATAAGGAAGTAGGTACAGTAGAACCACTATAAGTCGAACATCAAGAGAGACGCAAAAAATTCGAGATATAGAGTTTTCGACTTATAGAGAATGGAAGTTTTGGTGTTTAAAACGAAGGGAACAAACCATTTTTTGGAGATTTGGAGTTTGGAGGTGGAAGTTCGACTTAACGAGGTTCTACTGTATATCTTATTTCTTTTTCCTTATAGGTTCTAATATTGCTTTGTTATTGATATTTAATATTGATATAAGAATTTTATGATAGCTCAGTGGTAATGTGTATTGACTGCGCCTCAACGGACGTGAGTTCGAATCCAAGCACCTACAATGAGCTTGAACTTTCGGTGAAGGAAAACATCTTGAGGAAACTATAGCGTGGTGATAGGTGATAGGGCACCTAACATCAGGACAGATTGTGGGCATAACGCTACATCTTAACTGTAAATAAATAATAGTTTAAAAAGCTAGAACACACGCTTTATATAGAAAACTAAACTAAAAAACAGAAAATAAATTTTAATTAAGAATAATGTAATATTTTTTATAAATATAAGTTATTAATAGTTTGAATAAGAAAAAAAATGTTTTATTGTAAAAAAAGCGGGGGTGCTTTTCAAGATATTATCGAAATGATAATCCTTCTCATATCTGTCAATTAAATATTCATAACTATTAACACCATGCACCCCACTTTTTTTTTTACAATAAAAAATTTTTTTTCTTATTCAAACTATTAATAACTTATATTTATTAAAAAAAATTACAGTATTCTTAATTAATATTTATTAAAATTTATTTTCTGTTTTTAAGTTTGGTTTTCTATATAAAGCGTGTGTTCTAGTTATTTAAACTATTGATTTCTTAGGTTTACGCGAATATTATTCATTGAAATAAAACTAATTTAAACGGATTTTATCGCGGTTATTTATTAAATTTTGATCCCCACGTTTCGAAAGCTTTTCAGCCTTCGTGGTCACGGGGATCAAAATTTAATAAATAACCGCGATAAAATCCGTTTAAATTAGTTTTATTTCAATATTAAAACTATTATTTATTTTTTATTTTTTAGTTACCGGAACTGAAGCTAATATAAAGCGTGTAAAAACCTCATTAGATCTCGTTGATGTCTTTTACTTGGAAAAAGGGGTCGGTTACATATATATATACATACATACATACATACATACATACATACATACATACATACATACATACAGGTGAAGCTAATATAAAGCGTGTAAAAACCTCATTAGATCTCGTTGATGTCTTTTACTTAGAAAAAGGGGTCGGTTACACACATACATACATACATACATACAGGTGAAGCTAATATAAAGCGTGTAAAAATGTATGTTAAAACAGAACTTAGCAGAGGCGTTCCGTACTCACTAACTCACTGAACAAGTGACTGACAGTAAGCATAGCCTACGTTACAGTAGTTTAGTTTCTACAGTGCGAAACTGTCAATTAGTATTTTTCTTATGATAACACTGAGGTACTGTCTGAAACGATACAGTACCTTTAATTCATGGAATTGGTTTCTTACTATATCGCTTATGTGTGCCTCGAAATGAGGATCTTCGTCGATAATCAAACCCAGAATGCGCTCAGGCTCTACGCTCTTAATATTTTTCTAGGTTGTATGTTTAGGCCAGCATATAAGACTTGCCTGATTTGCATCTTGCTACGCAAGATAATGAATTATTTTATATTGGAATATTTAAATCATTTTTAATGCAATTTCTTTAATGTTCTATAACATGTGTCATTCCATAGATATTTTGATTCCTCCTTACCATAACAAATGTTGTGAGACAACTTGGCTGAGGGTATTGATATTAGTTTGAGAACGATTATATTACGATTTGTCTTATTCCTTTTACAGATCGGAATAAAGCCGATGAGATGTCTAGCGGAGAGCATACTGTCATTGAAGCCGTAAGTACAAACGAAGGAAATCGTCCGCAGCAACATATGTCGTACTTTTGTCGTACCGTGAAGTTGTAGGACAGTCTCCCAGCCTATGTATTCCCTTCCTCATGTAACACGGGTCCTTCGACCGAAACATGAAAAAGCGTTTACGTAGGTTGTTATGACAGTAGCGACTGGCGATGGATTGTTGTTCTCTCGATGGTCGCTGCTGTTTTTGGACTGTACTGTACTTATCATTAGGTACAGTGCAGTCACTTTGCCGAGCTAAAAAAAATAAAAAAAATTATACAAGCTGTGTTCGCGACTTCGCTCGCGTGGAACTAAATGTTTTTGAACAATATTTGTTCGTTTTTGTAACTTATTTCAATACTGCTTTGCTCCTGTGGGTGGTAGCGTGATGTTAAATAACCTAAAAGCTTTCCTCAATAATCCGAATAGTAGTTCCTATGATTAGCGCGTTCAAACAAACGAACATACTTTTCCGAGTAAAGATCTCTTATTTATAGTCTATGTGTTAGTCAGGTCCAGCGGTTCTTGAGTTTATTCGGTACAAACAGAAATACAAATCTTCCTTCTTTATAATATTAGTATATACAGATTAAGTAGTATAGATAAAGTATATTCATCATGATATCTCCAGAGCTTAACATCGCATTGACTTGACATTTTTTCCTCTGGATAGGAGTCCTCGACTGACTGCTCGCGCGATACAGTGACATTCTCTATCACTGAGTACATTATCACATGGTACTTCAACAACAACCGATGAGTCTTGCAATACGTCCCATTACCTTAGTCTGATTCTGTGCAGTACGTTATGCATTGCAACAGGAAGCCCGTCAAGGCATTTCTTTCACCATGTCACCGAAAAAAATGGGTTTTACCAATAGCAAAGGCAAATACAATTTTGATGTGTGTCATCCCAAAGATTTTTTGTTATGTCTGGTACGTTAGGTTTCCTTGAAAGACAACGTGGCTAGGCGCCCAAAGGAGTCCAGAAAAGTGGCGAAGATGGAGCATGATGTTTGCTGTGACCGCAAATAGGTAGATCTTACTGACAAAGTGCGTCAAATTCATAAAGCGGTCAAAGTCGAGATAACCTGCAAATCTATACAAATAACAAATCTGTAGAAAATATGTTTTTTGGACATCGAAAATATTTCTAAATAAAATAGCCAGTGTGTTACAGGATAACTAACAAAATCCATTACCAGGATTTTTTGATTTTTTGTCTCTGTCTGTGTACGCATCACGTAAAATGTACGAAACCGATATAGATAACTTTTATACGTAAAAATTGTATACAACTTGAAGTATTACTTAGTTTTTGTTTCATCGCAATCGAATGATTCACTCTACCAAGAGATATTAGATAATTCGAATTTTAAGTGTTCTTTCACGCACCCAATTTAGTTATTGCAACGCCAAAGTAGAACTAATGTTGACAGTTGAACCTCAGATTCGATAGATGGCGTTGTGCATATGACGTCATCGTGTAACACGGATATTGACCGCACTCTTATCTAAGCGACGTGTCTTAGTTTTCAACAACCACGTGAACGAAGTCGTAAGCACAACTAGTATTATAACAGAAGATAATTAATATATATTGCAGCATAGTGACGCACCGCCCGACTACACCAGCCTTGGGAAAGGCGATCAAGTCAAAACGTTTGACGCCACCGCACAAACTATGCGGAAGCTATTTGTTGAAAAGGTTAGTTCTCCTTTCTTTTTTCTAATTTTTATATTCTAAAATGATACTTTTCCAATTTGCGTCATTTACTGTACCATGTGTTACATACTACTTCAACCTGCGTATTGATATGAAGACTTTTTTTTTATATGTATGGTTTAATGTTATAGCCATAATCACACATGATCTTATGTGAAGATACGGCCCAAGGTAGTAGACACGCTAAACCTGTGGAGGAACTGGAACACTCGAGACGAGTCCAGTCTAGGCGTAGGGTTCAGTTGAGTTAAGAACGTTCGATCGTACGCAAGTGTTGAAGGAAGAGGAAGCTATGCTGTAAAATATAACGATCGTGAAACGTGACTCTGAGTATGATTCGACACAACCTCCACGCTCTGTAACAGATGCTATTGTTACATCACGATGTTTACCTAAACCAAAACATTTGAAAGCAGCGATGGCTCAGTGGTAACATACCGACGACGAGTCAATGGACGTTAGTTCGAATACGTACAATGAGTCTATGCTTTCAGTGATGGAAATGCCATGCTGTAACCTTAGCATGGTAATTGTGCTTTCCGTAATGCCCACTTGGTAAGCTACCAGGAAGTCGAAAATCTGCTGCCAAAACTTATAGGTGTGGTCCAGCAGTTGCACTTGAGAGTCAGTCCGTCCATTAAGCTTAGCGCCTGCTGTCTTGGACCATTTCTTCACTTAACATTAGGTGATATCGTGGATATAACGCAAAAGCAATTTAAAAAACATTTAATGCTCATTACAGCCAGATTATGCACCGCCCGATTATATCGGGGTCGTGGAAAGTGACGATCCTAAAACATCTGACTTCAAAGATGAAAGAACACACAGGGCATTTCTTGCAAAGGTAAGTATTACTTACATCTTTTATCCTTTTTCTTTGTTTAAACCCTTCTTACTTAACCTTCACTTTCGAGTTTTTGACAGAGCTCTGTTAACCTATCATATTACGGTTTTTATGTTACGGACTCTATGTTATGTCATACTAGATTTTAACTGCGGCTTCGCTTGCGTTAATACTGATTTGGTTAAACAATTCGGATGCGTATTAAAAAGTTTCATACAAAATTTATCCCTCTCTTTACCCCACTTCCAATAAGGCTTTCGCAAACAAAAGTAGCCCGTCAACGCCTCCAAATTTCCATCTATATCTATACTAAAATACATCATAATCGATTCAGCGGTTTAGGCGTGAAGGCTTAATAAACAAACAAACATACTTTTGCGTTTAAAATATTAGTATGGAAGTAAGGATTAGCGAGTATGAATGCGAAATGCATACATGAATTGAATTTTAATCAATAACTCGTAGTTTGATTTATTAGTTGCCACGATAACGTCGATGCCAGTTTAACATAGACACTATCTCATGAATGCACTTTATCACATTATAATGAAATCCTAAATGGAGATTTAAGATTAAGGCAAGATGTTCTGTGACTAGACTTTACAGCCGGTCTGAACGTTTTATGAGCCAGACGGTCTTATATAATTAGGTATACATTATTGTTAAAAAGATAAGAAAAAAGAACAAGTTAATATTACACTGCATAGGGTCAAATAAATATGTAATAGTATATGAATTAAAACAAAAATCACAACATGACAGATCAAGATGCCGTCAAAAACTCTGTTTTATAGACTATAAAATTGATGAGTGACTTTTATTTCTACTGTATCTATGGTCTGTACTTGTCCGTCTTATGTTGTAATAATTATAAAAAGTATGGAAAGTCTAAAAGTGTACGCCTCATAATGTCATTTTTTAAATTATTATATTTAATAACAATTAAACTACATCGAGTCAGACCGTGAAAAGTGATAGAGTTCTATTCCCCATACTAGAAAAAAAGCAAGAAAAATCTCGATTAGTAAAGTGTTTCGTTTGTTATCGTTATAACATACAGGATCCGCACATACAGACACACGGACGTCCAAGACAGACCTTTTTTAATTTGTTTTAAACTGGTTTAAATAGCAAAAATGGCATCAAAAATATCACCACGAGTGTTAAATATACTGTTTTTTCTTGATATGTGTGTGTTGTATGTTATATAATTTTACAAGTGCAATATATAACAGACCCATTTTGAGTTTGAATAATCAGTTGTTTTGCGTGAAGTGACAGTAGTACCCACATCAACCCTTCGCTTATGAGGCGTGCAATAATTACGTGTTAAATTTATTATCTCTACTTTTAGTGAAACACATTCGTCTACATAACACATTTCATGTGTGTAGCTCGTTGTTAGGAAGAATAAATTTAGTGTGTTAAGACCTGTTGGTTGGTTAGACTCGCGAATCCTTGTTCGTTTTCCGGCAGCAGTTTAAATTCAAGTCCACTTCTTCAGCGCTCGTCTCAAAAATCTCGGTAAAGCTGTCAAAGCTCTTAATATTAAGCGCGTATGTCATGTCGAAAAAATATATATTGGTAATACTTGTTGTTTGTATAAATTCACTACGAATACTCGACTTTCATACCGTTACCTATTTCGAAAGGTAACGGATTGAAAGTCTTAAAGCGACATAAATTTATAGCAGAGGGTGTATTATCATCACAGCGCTTACACACATATCTCACTATAATGACTTTAACGACATGTGTTATTGCATTAATTTCCAGGTATACGCAATTCTTTCGTGCCAACTTCTCGTGATGAAGACTTTCATGGTCTTGTTCATGTACAACAACCCGATGGTGCAATATAACAATACCTACTATAACTTTTACCTGTACACTTCGATCTTGTAAGTATTGAAATTAATTTTTGTGTAACAGATATTGCCCTAGTAATGTTATTATTTGTTGCGAACTCACACTCATCATATATCAAAGACACGTTTTGTGTAACTTGTGAGTATGAGAGGGAAAATTATGTGCCATGTATAAACCGGAATTCGATTTATCTTATATATAAAAGTAAATCGAGAAAATAAAAAAAGGGAGAATGGAAACTAAGTTTTTAAGTTTTTTCGCTTCGAATGGCCCTAGTCAAATCCGCTTATAATAGCGGTCGGGGGATTCGCCTCCAATTGTACCAGTGGGTATACTTGGTGAATAGCGCCGGATGAGTCCCATATAACCCTCTCAGTCCCTCCTGGCCTGGGAGGGGATGTGTAAATGCATTTCCAAACTTCACGCGTTAGTCCAAGTTCGATTTATTAAAAATTTCAACTGACTAACGTGTAAAGTTTACCAAATGCATGTCAATCAATTGTATATGTATACTGTTCAACATAATCACCGCGACGCGACGATCGAAGATTAATTGACTAACGTGCATGTGACAAACTGAACATGTTAGTCATACTGCGATTGATGGATCAGTAATTGACTAACTTGTAAAGTTTTAAAATATGTAAAATATGTTAAAATATAATATAACACGTTGTATTCTTATAAATTGTGTGTGTCGTTATTTACAGCTGTGTGACTTTAGCCGTCGCCTTGGCTTGTTTCATCATCTCATTCCGCTATGGAAACTCGCGTCGACAGCCTCCCATGAGCAATGTATGCCTCGGTATATTCACGCTGGCGGAGTGCTTACTATTTCTCGCACTTTCGACAATGATCGATGTTGACTGGGTAAGTTTTATTTTAATTTAATAATGGTATGTATATGATTGCGTAGAAGCGGTAAAATGATGCCCGATCTCTAGCAAATAAGGGAAAGTGTATAGTGGGAAAGTTCCTGGTTTGCCCAAGTTAAGTTTGAGTGACAATTGTTTTTCTGTTATCTACATAAAATCTACTTACTATCTTACATTGTAAGAGTCGAGTGAAAATTTTACTTTACTTAATTTCCAGTGAAATGCAAGCCAACGTTCGCATTAGTGGAATATCTTTTATATTGTTGAAGTAATAAATATATATACGGCGCGATTGCGCGAGTTCCATGATTTTTCTTCACCCAAAAACTGCTCAATACACTTAAAGAAGTTTTCCCTTTTGTTTTCATAGTTAAGGTTTTAACATTATGGCCGTAATCTCATCTGATCTTAAGTGATGATAAGGCCTAAGTTTGAAGACACGCTAAACCTTTGGAGGAACTGGCTCTCAAGTGCAACTGCCGCAACACACCTAATGGTATTTGGCGGAAGATTTTCAACATGAGGGTGGTAGCTAGCCAGGCGGGCATTAGATATGGATCTACCTTTATGTTATGGATTCCTCACGATGTTTTCCTTCACCGAAAGCTCAAGCTCATTGTAGGCGGTTGGATTTGAACTCACGTCCTTTGACGCCAAGTCATACACACTACCACTGAGCTATCATCGCTTCAGTAAAGTTGTCCGTCATGGAAGTTGACATTCTGTACATTCGAATAAACAGGTTCCGAAAATTGTGCTCGTGATGGCCCTCGTGTGTTTCGCCCTCACCGGGCGCGCGCGCAGACCAAGTGGCAATTCACTACTTTGGGCGCTGTTCTCATCTGCACCATTATCGCGCTTTCTACATTCAGTGAGTTTTCATTCCCTTTCTTTAACAACTTGTGGCGTTCAACCGTTTTGGCGGAGTATTTTTACCTGACAGACGTCGTCCTGTCTTATTTAGGAATATTAAATTCGAATTGATAAAAAAAAACATAGTGTTTATTATTGTAACGCTTTATGACAACTGATAGTTATCTAAAATTAATATTGTCGTTAAGTTTTAATTTTTTTTTAATTTTCTGTCTTTTTTTTTATTGTTTAGGTTTAGCGTAATGGCCATAATCTCATCTGGTCCTAAGTGACGATACGGCCCAAGTTGGTAGACACGCTTTACCTGTGCAGGAACTGGCTCTCAAGTATAGGTGCCAGAATACGCCTATTTGTATTTGGCGACAGGTTTTCAACTTGAGAGTGGTAGCTAGCCAGGCGTGCATTATAAAAACCCCAACCAACATGCTATGGTTTCATCACGTTTTCCTTTACCGAAAGGAAGGTTCATTGCAAGGATCGAACTAACGTCAATTGGCACGGGGTTCGTACTAGGGATGATAATCTGACTTCGATTAATCAAAGAATCGGTTTGTTAGTTAACATAACTGATTTTTGAAAACAATTCAAAAGCTTTAAATCGATCTAGTGAATTGATATTTCACTCTTAAAAATAAAGATTCGATTCTTAACTATTTTCATTATACATTATTTACAATTATTAAAATATATATAGGAATGCCAATTTTTGCATATAGAATCAATTATTGTGGTGTTTTTTTTATACTGTAATATGAGCACTAAGAGCAAATCGAAAAAAAAAAACAATTTTTGACGGAAATTTCTTTGGTATCTCGATTTTTTTCAGAATCGGTCCAAAAACCGGTCTTTTTCAGAAAGAATCTCCAGCCCTAGTCCTTATACACTACCGACTGAGCCATCGCCGCTTCAAAAATGTTTTAAGATCAGATACCTTTAGACACATACAGACAATACGGACTTATCAAACTGAATACTAACTATCTTTCTTTCCTCAGATCTCCTCGTACTGCTATCGTTTACTCGCGACGTAATATCCTTGTTCTTTATAACGTTCTTCGCTCTTCTGGTCTCCATGTACTTCGTGCATGAGACACAGCTCATGGTGTCCGGGCAGCACAGGCTCAGCATCACCCCCGAGGAGTACGTGTTCGCCGTGTTCACTCTCAAACGGGACGTCATCACTGTGTACCCTTGTATCCTCTCCATCATCAGGGCGTATAGGAATAGGAACAAAAACGTGCCATTGGTCGAGAGACAAGAGGCTTAGCCGTTCGTTTTGCACGAGACGAAGGTCGACACGAGAACTGAATCTTTTAATATATAATCGATACATGTAATGAGAATGTAAATTTAACGTGTCTGTACTTATTTATGTTCTTTGATATTTCTTTATTGTGAATTGTCGATACTAACAAGTGAAAAAATCTCATCAACCAATATTTAATGTTGATTTTGGTTAATATCTATTTTGTAATACATAAAATGTTGATAACTCGATGAAACATGTTTTTATTATTTTTAACGCCCTTAAAATTATAAGTTAAAATTATAAATCTGTATATATGTGACTGGATTTTTTCTTTATCTTTGTTACTAAGTTACTATTTCATTTAACGAAAGTTGTTGAACGATTATTTGACCAAACTCGTAAAAATATTTTTTTGTTTATTTGGGAAACAAACAGGTATTTATTCTTATAAATTACAGTAAAATCTCGTTAAGTCGAACTTCGATAAATTGAAAATCTCAAAGTCTCAAAAAAAAGTTTTGTTTCCATACGCTTCAAACACCAAAACCTCTATTCTCTATAAGTTGAAAACTCTATTACTCGAATTTCTTGGCGTCTCCCTTGATGTTCAACTTATAGAGGTTCTACTGTATATATACAATAAGACACCTCATTAGAATATGAAATTTAGAGCAAATTCAATTTAAAAGTTTGGGAAATCCAAAAGTGCATGCCTCATTGACTCTTTTTTATGTTATCTAATTAAACTACATCGAATCAGACCATAAAAAGTAAAAGAGGTTCTATTCGTAATTATACTGAAGCGTAAGAAAAAAAAGACTCGATTAGTAAAGTATTTCGGTCGTTATCGTCATAACATACAGGATCCGCACATTCAGACACATGGACGTCCAAGACGAAACTTTTTTAAACTGTTTTTAAACTAGTATAAATAACAAAAATGGTATCAATAATATCATGAATGTCAAAAATAGTGTTTTTTTTTCTTGATATGTGTGTATATATTATTTTAGTGAAGTGACAGTAGTGCCCGCCTCAACGATTCGCTTATGAGCCCTGCAATAAAAGCTTTGATAAAAATATTAAATCAATTGCAGACAAAAACTATTTCATAATAACCGAGTGATTAAATGCCTATATTTTGCAAATAGGTAGTAAGTACGTTAACAACTTTAGAGTATAGTTCATATATTTCTAAAACAGTCGGTCGAGATATTAAAAACCTGCTAAAAAAATTATTAAATTAAAATATTTTACTCGATTGCAATTTTACTGGCAGTATATTTTATTTAATACTAGCTTTTACCTGCGACTTCGCTCGCGTTAATATTGATTTTGTCAAACAAATTTGATGACGTGATAATAAGTTTCATACAAAACTTTATCCTTCTCTTTACCCTGCTCTCAATAAGCTTTTCGCGAGAACAAATAGCCTATTACCTTTTCCAGGATCCTATCTATCTCTATACCAATATTCATCATAATCGATTTAGCGGTTTAAGTGTGAAAACGTTATAAACAAGCTTACTTTCGCATTTATAATATTAGGTAAAATATGTTTTTATTTAAAAAATGGATTTCTGTTGGCTGGCGACGCTACTAAATAAGTACTGATAGTCCTAAATGCGCTACTGTTAAAAGGCCTTTTACGTCTACACTTAGTACTGACATTCTAATAATTATTGATAAGTTTTATGACGTTACAAGATAAAAGATTAATTATTACTGATTTAGAGCCAACAGTGATCACGTGTCATGTGTACAGTAAAATACACCTACAACCTACCTACTACATTTTTGTAGCATCAGTATTTTTGGAACGAAGTTCCTTATGTGGCGTCGCGGAGGGGTACCGTAGCCGGCAAAAACGTCCGTAACGTTAGCGTAAGATTTATGTATACTCTATGTATGTTGGCTATACAGTGTCTAATGTATTGTCAACGTGATGACTGTTATTATTATATATTTTTGTAAATCATAGTAAACAAACTAAAGGTGTTAAGATAAATTTGTAAAGTAGTTTTTTCTATTTTTATCGATAAAAATATCATACTAAAAAAATGTATAACTGATTAATTTATTTTCTTTATACCTCGAATATAACTTGAAATTAATATTTTTGTAATAAGGAACTTCGTTCCTAACTGAATTCCCATGACACCATTCCTTTTTTTTTAAATAATTTTTAGGTTTCGTGTTATTGGCATAATTTCACCTGATGCGGCCAAGCTGGTGGGCACGCTAAGCCTAATGAAGGGTCTGGCTCTAAAGCACGACTTCCGGAACACACCTATACGTATTTGGAGAGAGATTTTCAACTTGAGGGTGGTAGTTAGTCATAGAAGGAGTGTGAGTCCTGTCCCTGGTCTCTGGCAACGCGGGAGTTTGTAATGTCGGGGTGGTGCGTTTTAGTGTGTAGTGTTGGGTGATTAGCACACAATGAGTAACCACATGCCCCTTACGACTTGGCATGAGCTCGAATAATACACTAGTGCGTTGCGATGAGGAAGTCCCCAAATAATAAGATTTTTACCAAATAAAAATGGATGGTAGCTTGCCAGACGAGCATCAGAAAAAGCTCTACCACTATGCTTACCATGCCTCACGAATCTGCCGCCAAATAACTATAAATGTCTTCCTGAAACTTTTCTGGACAACTTACACCTCAGTCCGCCCCGTGACCACGAAGGCTGAAAAGCTTTCGAAACGTCGGGATCAAAATTAATAAATAACCGCGATAAAATCCGTTTAAATTAGTTTTATTTCAATGAATAATATTCGCGTAGACATAAAAAATCATAAGAGAATATTTTCGCTGATATGTTTAATAATTGATAAAATCTTTGAGATGCCACACTTTCTAAGGGACCTTTTAAGCTTTGTAATCATATTTTGCCAAGAATTCTTCCTCGGTTATATTTTAACATGGATTTAATTCTTAGTAATTTTTTAATGAGGTTATCTTCTCATAAGTTACCTGCACCTTACTTTTTAAACTTTTTATGCCATAATTGATTATGTTTTATCGTGTTTAAGCATGCATTCGTGAAATAATATTAATGTAAAATTAAACTTTGCTATCGTATATCGTCGAGAATTCTTCCTCATAGATATTTTAATGAGGTTATCTTCCTCATATATTACCTTTTCGTATCCCGAAAGGTAATCGGTTTATATCGTATATAAGCATGCGTTCATCGGATACTATAAATGTCAAATTGAATTCAGTTATCGAATGTTGAAATATACGGCGGTACGATATTTATGTCGATACTGAATGCTATTCGATATTGTCGATATTCGTCGATATTGCGTCATTCCTTCTTATGTAACACTCGCAGAGCGGGTATAGTGGTGACGCGTTGACCATATCTCTCTTTCATTAGAGGTCTCGAGCCGACTTTATCCCAGCGAGCTTCATATAGCTGTGCGTGACCGCTCAGCTATTTCAATGCCCACAAAATAAAGTGATCAGTGTGCCCAAAAAAGATTTCACTTTATAAATTATGAAATCTACACAAGGAATGCATCTAGATTTTTATCGATAAGGCGGTCCTAGGCAATACCTTTTTCCAATTTATTAAAAAAAATACCTTTTTACGAGAACGTGGTATAAACTTAACGAGCTAGAGTCACGACTGCATGGTGGATTCGTGGTTAAAGCAATTGCCTCGCTGCAGCCGCCGCGCCTAAATACTGACAATTATTATATAATCGACCAGCGTTAAACAACGTCTACACTGTGTTTAATTTTGAACATTGTCTAAGCCGTGTCTATCTTTGAACAAGGACAAGACACTCTGTTGTGATTAAAATTTTTTCAAACATGTGTTCCACGCATGTATTACTCTTTTGTAATAAGACGGTTTGTGTCCGTTAATCGTGTTTACACTTGACATATGAGAAATTGCCTAAAAAAAGTAAAAAAAAGTAGTCAAATGTCATCTGCGAACACCCAAGTAAATTTTTCCAGTTTCCTGTAATGAAAGGGATATGGCTGCAGCCGGGTAGTAGAGCTGTATAGCAAACTGGGTAGTAACCACGGCACACAGGGCCCGCTCTAGGGGGTGGCTAGCCGGGTATTTGCTCGGGGCGCCAAAATTTAGGGGCATCATGATATCCCTAATTCTATATACGCGACTAGTATGAAATCTGCCATAAGTATTCCTTTTACAACGTAGAAACCAACTAAGAACAGATTTAACGATCATCTGAGGTCGACGAAAAACATCCGAACGAAGTCGGAAGTAGTAACTGGATTAATAAATCCAACGAACGAACGGGCTACATGTCATAACCTGTTTCCGTTCTCGCTTTGAACAGGTCGTACTCTTTATAATACGTGTGTCAACGAGTGTGTGATATAAACACCATCGACTTGTATATATAACTGTGATATGTATTCAAAGTATTGTCGCTTTTATTGCTTTGGTATAAGAACTATATCCTTACAGATGAGTTAAGACTAAAACTGTTTTGGCGCATGTTTTGCACTCTAATTGCAAACATAGAGCTGTATAAAAAACACTGTACAAAAGGTCCACTTACGTCAACGCATTACTTTGTATAAGTTGTGACATTTTTGTGGCGATTTTGGCAAAATTCGGTGCTTATTAATATGCTTTTATCTTAATTTCTTCATGTCCGTGATAAATTAGATATTATACAAGTGCAGAACTTGTATTAAGACAGTTGAGATTGTCGAGTGAGTGTGAGTGGGCCTTCTGTATATAATTTTATGTGGTAGTTTTGCATCTGTAGTAAACTTTAAATTTGCGACGCTAACTTCATTTCGTCTCGAACGCACTTCATTCGGTTGGCATTTGCTAATTAAACAACAGAGAGAGTAGTTTCGTGTCGCAACAAAACTCTGAACTTGAACAGGAAAATACGTGTGTTTTTGTGTAATATATTGCAATATTCAACGCAAAGTGCCAACGCCCGTTGTAGTTTCACAATGATCGAAATCAAAGGTTTGTTTTATTTGTTATTATTCATGCAAAGAGACATAACAAGATCAGTGCAATTATGTTTATGATTCAAAATCAACAATAGTATATAAGATTATAAATAAATAAAATTACCGGGAGATGAATGTCGATAAGTGATCGCCACGCATAGCGCCGCCATTTGTGGTTAATACATTCTAAGCAAAAAATATTTGATGAAACAATTTTTTAACAAAGCGGGTTTATTTATATTTAATAAAATAAAAAAAAATCAGTTTCATTTATATATAGGTAGGTATCTACTATAATCCTTTCGATTGTTGATATATATTTTCGTATATATGCAAGTTTTAAACATGATGGCGGCTTTACAAATATTTTCATATTGGATCTGCATATATGTGTGATTCTGTTTGCGAATGGAAATATGTTTTTTTTTTTTAATTTCTCGATAAGTATTCTTATTGACAACATTGATAAACATTGATAAATAAAAATTAAATGAATTCCATTTTCTTTAAGTAAACTGTGCAGAACGATACAAGCCGGTTCAAAATTGAAATGTTTTTTTTTAAATAATAGCTAAAGGTAACAATGTAATAATTACTATTTAGGTTTAAATTCTCAATATTGATATAATTATCTATTTGATTATATATTTGCTATATATAATCCTATATGTATTACCCCAAAATTAATTATACTCGATATTACAAGATTTCGTGGTTTTAGGCCACGTAAAGTCATTTGGTGGTTTTCAAAAAGAAAATTAAATTGCTCAAGGTTCAATTGTAAGTCCAATATAGTGGCGATGCATTGTACGAAATAGTTTCTACGCGAATATGAACTGAAATAAGGCATTATTTTTGGTATCTCCACATAGTATAATATAAAGTTGTCCTGCCACTTCTACCTGTCTGAACGGATTAAACTCTAAACCTTCCGAAGGAAATTTTATACGATTTTCACTAATAGACGAAGTAATTGTTGAGGAAGGTGTAGGTGTATAATTCACTACGGTTTTCTTTCAATTGATTGTATTATGTCGATGATAGTTGAGTATAATGAAAAAAACAAAAAAGTTTGGGAGTCGCTGTATTATTATTTTCCTTCAAGGAGACTATTTTCAAATATTGCAACGTGTATGTTTATGTGATTATCACAATAACCCGTGCGACCCATAAGCTGTCAATAATTATTCATTTATTTTTAGCATAAATTGTCCAATCGCATAAGGAAGTAGGTACAGTAGAACCACTATAAGTCGAACATCAAGAGAGACGCAAAAAATTCGAGATATAAAGTTTTCGACTTATAGAGAATGGAAGTTTTGGTGTTTAAAACGAAGGGAACAAACCATTTTTTTGAGGTTTGGAGGTTTTCTACTTATTGAAGTTCGACTTAACGAGGTTCTACTATATATCTTATTTATTTTTCTTTATAGGTTCTAATATTGCTTTATTATTGATATTTAATATTGATATAAGAATTTTATGATAGCTCAGTGGTAATGTGTATTGACTGCGCTTCAACGGACGTGAGTTCGAATCCAACTACCTACAATGAGCTTGAACTTTCGGTGAAGGAAAACATCTTGAGGAAACTATAGCGTGATGATAGGGCTTTCTCTAATACCCGCCTGGCTAGCTACCACTCTGAAAATCTACCGCCAAATACCTATAGGTGACCACCTACAATGAGCTTGAATTTTCCGTGAAGGAAGATATCTTGAGGAAACTATAGCGTGGTGATAGGGCTTTCTCTAATACCCGCCTGGCTAGCTACCACTCTGAAAATCTACCGCCAAATGCCTATAGGTGTGTTTCCACATGTGCACCTGAAAACCAGTCCCCCCATTAGACTTAGCGTGCCCACCATCTTGGGCCACATCACCACCTAACATCAGGACAGATTGTGGGCATACGTTAACTGTAGAAAAATGTATGTTAAAACAGAACTTAGCATAGGCGTTCCGTACTCACTAAATCACTGAACAAGTGACTGACAGTAAGCATAGCCTACGTCACAGTAGTTTAGTTTCTACAGTGCGAAACTGTCAATTAGTATTTTTCTTATGGTAACACTGAGGTAGTCTGAAACGATACAGTACCTTTAATCCATGGAATCGGTTTCTTACTACATCGCTTATGTGTGCCTCGAAATGAAGATCTTCGATAATCAAACCCATATTTCGCTCAGGCTCTACGCTCTTAATATTTTTCTATGTTTTATGTTTAGGCCAGCATATAAGACTGGCTTGATTTGCATCTTGCTACGCAAGATAATGAATTATTTCATAGTGGAATATTTAAATCATTTTTAATGCAATTTCTTTAATGTTCTTTAACATGTGTCATTCCATAGATATTTTGATTCCTCCTTACCATAATGGTCCAAGAGCCCGTGAGTGCCAGACCTTCGGATTTTTATAAAAGCTGAAAATTTTTCTATGTGTGTCCCTAGTACAGGTAAGAATGATCCCCACCCATGAAGCTGAGGCAGCGGTGGCTTTGGCAGGTAACAGGTAACAAAGGTGTATAAAATTCCATCTCAAATTTATCATAAAATAAAACTGATTTTTTTTATATTTGATTCATAATAATATCAAAACTCGCGTTGCTCATTGCCAGACAGTTGGTATGGTTGCAACCCTCTGCCGGACACCCTTAAACTGTTATAATTTATAATTATACTTACGTTATATTATAAAACCTAAATTTTATATATAATGTTTTGGGGGCCTATTAATCTATGTTTACATAATAGCCGGACAGTTTCGACGGTTCTATCATCTTGCCAGACGCATTCAAAGTGAGCAGTAGTTCGGAGAGCAAGAAGCGTATACAGTAACTAGTGCGAGTGAGACAGAGCGCTTGGTCTATTGCGGCCCTTCACTGCGCATCAGCTGCTGTTTATTGTACCTATCTGGTGAACGGCTATGCTCATAATAAATGTATTATTTTTCTGTGCAGTTTATAAAATAAATGTGATCAGTTGTAATAAAGTGCTATCATGAGTGACGAAAAAATAGTTTGCTTTGTTTGTAAGAAAAGTGATGAACATATAATAATATTTTCTGAGGAAACTTTAAAAAAATGCCAGACTATTCTTAAATTACGAAAAATACATAACCTAAAGTACAGAGAGATTATTTTACCCAGTGAATACACCGAGAGTGGTTATCACAGAGTATGTTACAAGGTATTTACAGGTCTTATGAAAAAATATTTCACCTCTCAACCATTGAGTGCTGAAAAAAAAAAAGGAAAAAAACAAGGGAGTTGTGTAATTACAAGCAACTCATCTTCAACCTTGTCGTCAATACGAGATTTGAGTTCTGAACTACCTGATCCACAGTCTCCGTCAACAGAATCTTCATCTTAACTAATTTCACTATCCCAGTCCACAGAAACACAACCTTCGACATCTGAAAATGAATCTCATTTACAGTCTGTATCCACAGAATCTCCCACGACATCTCAGCCAGCTCCAATTTGTGAATCAATAGATCTACAATCTGCAACTCTTCAAGATATTTCTGACGTTTTTGACAAATGTTGAGAGACAACTTGGCTGAGGCTTGGCTTGGCTGACTTGAACGATTATATTACGATTTGTCTTATTCCTTTTACAGATCAGAATAAAGGCGATGAGATGTCTAGCGGAGAGCATACTGTCATTGAAGCCGTAAGTACAAACGAAGGAAATCATCCGCAGCAACATATGTCGTACTTTTGTCGTACCGTGAAGTTGTAGGACAGTCTCCCAGCCTATGTATTCCCTTCCTCATGTAACACGGGTCCTTCAACCGAAACATGAAAAAGCGCTTACGCAGGTTGTTATGACAGTAGCGACTGGCGATGGATTGTTGTTCTCTCGATGGTCGCTGCTGTTTTTGGACTCTACTGTATTTATCATTAGGTATAGTGCAGTCACTTTGCCGAGCTAAAATAAAAATAAAAAAATTATACAAGTTCTGTTCGCGACTTCGTTCGCGTGTAACTAAAAGTTATTTAATAATATTTGTTCGTTTTTATAATATTAGTATATACAGATTAAGTAGTATAGATAAAGTATATTCATCATGATATCTCCAGGGCTTGACATCGCATTGACTTGACATATTTTCCTCTGGATAGGAGTCCTCGAGTGACTGCTCGCGCGATACAGTGACATTCTCTATCACTGAGTACATTATCACATGGTGCTTCAACAACAACCGATGAGTCTTGCGATACGTCCCATTACCTTAGTCTGATTCTGTGCAGTGCGTTATGCATTGCAACAGGAAGCCCGTCAAGGCATTTCTTTCACCATGTCACCGAAAAAAATGGGTTTTACCAATAGCAAAGGTAAATACAATTTTGACGTGTGTCATCCCAAAGATTTTTTGTTATGTCTGGTACGTTAGGTTTCCTTGAAAGACAACGTGGCTAGGCGCCCAAAGGAGTCCAGAAAAGTGGCGAAGATGGAGCATGATGTTTGCTGTGACCGCAAATAGGTAGATCTTACTGACAAAGTGCGTCAAATTCATAAAGCGGTCAAAGTCGAGATAACCTGCAAATCTATACAAATAACAAATCTGTAGAAAAGATGTTTTTGTACATCGAAAATATTTCTAAATAAAATAGCCAGTGTGTTACAGGATAACTAACCAAATCCATTACCAGGATTTTTTGATTTTTTGTCTGTTTGTCTGTGTACGCATCACGTAAAATGTACGAAACCGATATAGATAACTTTTATACGTAAAAATTGTATACAATTTGAAGTATTACTTAGTTTTAGTTTTATCGCAATCCGATGATTCACGCTACCAAGAGATATTAGATAATTCGAATTTAAAGTGTTCTCTCACGCACCCAATTTAGTTATTGCAACGCCAAAGTAGAACTAATGTTGAAAGTTGAACCTCAGATTCGATAGATGGCGTTGTGCATATGACGTCATCGTGTAACACGGGTATTGACCGCACGCTTATCTAAGCGACGCGTCTTAGTTTTCGACAACCACGTGAACGAAGTCGTAAGCACAACTAGTATTATAACAGAAGATAATTAATATATATTGCAGCATAGTGACGCACCGCCCGACTACACCAGCCTTGGGAAAGGCGATCAAGTCAAAACGTTTGACGCCACCGCACAAACTATGCGGAAGCTATTTGTTGAAAAGGTTAGTTCTCCTTTCTTTTTTCTAATTTTTATATTCTAAAATGATACTTTTCCAATTTGCGTCATTTACTGTACCATGTGTTACATAATACGTCTACCTGTCTATTAATATGAAGGCTTAATATTTTTTTTATAGTTAAAGTTTAGCGTTCAAGCCTTAATCACACATGATCTTAAGTGACAATACGTCCCAAGTTGGTAGATACGCTAAACCTGTGGAGGAACTGGCTCTCAAGCGCAGCTGCCTAAACACACCTATTGGTATTTGGCGGCAGATTTTCAACTTGAGGGTGGTTGCTACCCAGGCAGGTATTAGAAAAAACTACCACCATGCAGTACTATAATAATACTACATACTTTAAATTGTTGCGATGGAGCGTAGTTGATAACACAGATTACGGTATAAGTGTAAAGCGAGCGCGGTTAGTGTCCAGTCGAAACGACACTCAAGACGAGTCCAGTCTAAGCATAGAGTTCAGTTGAGTTAAGAACGTTCGATCGTACGCAAGTGTTGAAGGAAGAGGAAGCTATGCTGTAAAATATAACGATCGTGAAACGTGACTCTGAGTATGATTCGACACAACCTCCACGCTGTGTAACACATGCTATTGTTACATCACGATGTTTACCTTCACCAAAACATTTGAAAGCAGCGATGGTTCAGTGGTAACCTACCGACGACGCGTCAATGGACGTTAGTTCGAGTACGTACAATGAGTCTATGCTTTCAGTGATGGAAATGCCATGCTGTAACCTTAGCATGGTAATTGTGCTTTCCGTAATGCCCACTTGGTAAGCTACCAGGAAGTCGAAAATCTGCTGCCAAAACTTATAGGTGTGTTCCAGCAGTTGCACTTGAGAGTCAGTCCGTCCATTAAGCTTAGCGTCTGCTGTCTTGGACCATTTCGTCACTTAACATTAGGTGGTATCGTGGATATAACGCAAACACAATTTAAAAAAAAAAACTTAATGCGCATTACAGCCAGATTATGCACCGCCCGATTACATCGGGGTCGTGGAAAGGGACGATGCTAAAACATCTGACTTCAAAGATGAAAGAACACAGAGGGCATTTCTTGCAAAAGTAAGTTTTTCTTACATCTTTTATCCTTTTTCTTTTTTTAAACCCTTCTTACTTAACCTTCACTTTCGAGTTTTTGACAGAGCTCTGTTACCCTATCATATTACGGTTTTTATGTTACGGACTATATGTTATGTCATACTAGATTTTAACTGCGGCTTCGCTTGCGTTAATACTGATTTGGTTAAACAATTCGGATGCGTATTAAAAAGTTTCATACAAAATTTATCCCTCTCTCTACCCCACTTCCAATAAGGCTTTTGCAAACAAAAGTAGCCTGTCACCGCCTCCAAATTTCCATCTATATCTATACCAAAATACATCATAATCGATTCAGCGGTTTAGGCGTGAAGGCTTAATAAACAAACAAACATACTTTTGCGTTTAAAATATTAGTATGGAAGTAAGGATTAGCGAGTATTGTGCATACATGAATTGAATTTTAATCAATAACTCGGGGTTTGATTCAAAATACCGCCAAAAAGTCTGTTTTATAGACTATAAAATTGATGAGTGACTTTTATTTCTACTGTATCTATGTTCTGTACTTGTGCGTCTTATGTTGTAATAATTATAAAAAGTATGGAAAATCTAAAAGTGCATGCCTCATAATCTAATTTTTTAATTATTTTATTTAATAACGATTAAACCACATCGAGTCAGACCGTTAAAAGTAATAGGGTTCTATTCCCCATGCTAGAAAAAGAAAACTCGATTAGTAAAGTGTTTCGGTTGTTATCGTGATAGCATAAAGGATTCGCACATACAGACACACGGACGTCCAAGACAGACTTTTTAATTTGTTTTAAACTGGTCCTCCTATATCGGCCAAACCAAAAGAAATATAGGGACCCGCGTAAAAGAACATATAGCTGACGTTAAACACCGACGCTCTACGAAGTCTGCAGTTGCTGAACATTCAGAAGAAGGCTCCAAACATTATCTTAGATTCGACAAGCCACAAATCCTTGCCAAAGAACACCGATTCCTACCTAGGATGATTCGTGAGGCTATTGAAATTAAAAAACATCCAAATTTCAATAGAAAAGATGGTTGGAAGCTAGCACAAGTCTGGGATCCGATTATACATTTAATTAAATCGAAATCCAAAAGACCAATTGCCAGACTTCAAGACACTGTGAGCTCTTTCTGCGTAGATCGGAATACAATTAATAATAACATTTAAATTGAAGGTAGACACAGTGACATGAACTTTTCTGGACAACCTACACCTCAGTCCGCCCCGTGACCACGAAGGCTGAAAAGCTTTCGAAACGTCGGGATTAAAATCAATAAATAACCGCGATAAAATCCGTTTAAATTAGTTTTATTTAAATGGTTTTAATAGCATCAAAAATATCACGAGTGTTAAAAATACTGTTTTTTCTTGATATGTGTGTATTATATGTTATATTATTTTACAAGTGCAATATATGACAGAGATATTTTAAGATTGAAAAATCAGTTGTTTTGCTTGAAGTTACAGTAGTACCCACATCAACCCTTCGCTTATGAGGCGTGCAATAATTATGTGTTAAATTTATTATCTCTACTTTTAGTTAAACAAATTCGTCTACATAACACATTTCATGTGTGTAGCTCATTGTTAGGAACAATAAGTTTAGTTCGTTAAGACCTGTTGGTTGGTTGGACTCGCGAATCCTTGTTCATTTCTGACAGCAAGTCCATGGCATTTCAAGTCCATTCTGACACCCTTGAGCCCGTTGCCTCGGGGCCGAGTGCCCTCAGCGCTCGTCTCAAAAAGCTCGGTAAAGCTGTCAAAGCTCTCAATACTAAGTGCGTATGTCATGTCGATAAAAAAAAAATTGGTAATAGTTGTTGTTGGTATAAATTCACTACGAATACTCGACTTTCATACCGTTACCTATTTCGAAAGGTAACGGATTGAAAGTCTTAAAGCGACATAAATTTATAACAGAGGGTGTATTATCATCACACCGCTTACACATGTATCTCACTATAATGACTTTAACGACATGTGTTATTGCATTAATTTCCAGGTATACGCAAATCTTACGTGCCAGCTTCTTGTGATGAAGACATTCACGGTCTTGTTCATGTACAACCCGATGGTACAATATTACAATACCTACTACTACTTTTTCATGAACAGTTGGGTCTTGTAAGTATCGAAATGAATTTTTGTGTAACAGATATTGCCCTAGTAATGTCATATTTGTTACGAACTCACACTCATCATATATCAAAAACACGTTTTGTGTAACTTGTGAGTATGACAGGGAAAATTATGTGCCATGTATAAACCGGAATTCGATTTATCTTATAGGTAAAAGTAAATCGAGAAAAAAAAGGGGAGAATGTAAACTAAAAACTAAGTAGCTTAGAACAATCTACGAGCTTTTTCACTTCAAATGGCCCTAGTCCCACCCGATAGTTGTAGCGGTGGGGGGACTCGTCTCCAATTGTACCAGTGGGTATTCTCGGTGAATAGCGCCAGATGAGTCCTACATCCAGTCCCTCCAGGGCTGGTAGGGGATGCATAAATGCATTTCCTAACTTTATGTGTTAGTCAAAGTTCGATTTATTAAAAAATTTAACTGACTAACGTGTAAAGTTTACCAAATGCATGTCAATCAATTGTGTATGTATAGTGTTCAACGCCTTAAATAGTTTTGAAGCGGTTACAGCAAAATCGCCGTGATTTCGGCGTGATATATCAACACGACATGCCGGTCGAAGATTAATTGACTAACGTTCATGTGACAAACTGAACATGTTAGTCATACTGTGATTGATGGATCAGTAGTTGACTAACTTGTAAAGTTTGTAAAGTATATGTTAAAATATACTATTACACGTTGTATTCTTATAAATTGTGTGTGTCGTTATTGACAGCTGTGTGTCTTTAGCCGTCGCCTTGGCTTGTTTCATCATCGTATTCCGCTATGGGAACTCGCGTCGACAGCCTCCCATGAGCAATGTATACTTCGGTATATTCACGCTGGCGGAGTGCTTACTACTTGGCGCACTTTCGACAATGATCGATCTTGACTGGGTAAGTTTTCTTTTACTTTAATAATGGTATGCATATGATTGCGTAGAAGCGGTAAAACGATGCCCGATCTCTAGCAAATAAGGAAAACTGTAGAGTGGTTATCAGAATTTTTAGAGGGTAATTCCTGGTTTGCCGAAGTTAAGTTTGAGTGACAATTATTTTCCTGTAATCTACATAAAATCTACTTACTATCTTACCTTGTAAGAGACGATTGAAAATTTTAGTGTACTTAATTTCCAGGGAAATGCAAGGCCAACGTTCACATTAGGGGAATATCTTTTATATTATTGAAGTAGTAAATATATATATGGCGCGATTGCGCGAGTTCCATGACTTTTCTTCACCAAAAAACTGCTCAACGCGCTTAAAGAAGTTTTCACTTTTGTTTTCATAGTTAAGGTTTTAACGTTATGGCCGTATTCTCATCTGATCTTAAGTGATGATACGGCCTAAGTTTGCAGGCACCCTAAACCTGTGGAGGAACAGACTCTCAAGTGTAGCTGTCGGAACACACCTATTGGTATTTGGCGGCAGATTTTCACCATGAGGGTGGTAGTTAGCCAGGCGGGCATTAGATAAAGATCTACCTCCATGCTATGGTATCCTCAAGATGTTTTCCTTCACCGAAAGCTCAAGCTCATTGCAGGCGGTTGGATTTGAACTCACGTCCTTTGACGCCAAGTTATACACACTACCACTGAGCTATCATCGCTTCAGTAAAGTTCTCCGTCATGGAAGTTGACATTCTGTACATTCGAATAAACAGGTTCCGAAAATTGTGCTCGTGACGGCCCTCGTGTGTTTCGCCCTCACCGAGCTCGCGCTGCAAACCAAGTGGCAATTCACTACTTTGGGCGCTGTTCTCATCTGCACCATTATCGCGCTTTTTACATTCAGTGAGTTTTCATTCCCTTTCTTTAATAACTTGTGGCGTTCAACAGTTTGGCGGAATATTTTTACCTGACTGACGTCGTCCTGTCTTATTTATGAATATTAAATTCGAATTGATAAAAAAAACATAGTGTTTATTATTGTAACGCTCTATGACAACTGATAGTTATCTCAAATTAATATTGTCGTTAGGTTTTTATAAAAAAAAAAAAAAAAAAACTGTCTTTTTTTTTTTGTTTAGATTTAGCGTAATGGCCATAATCTCATCTGGTCCTAAGTGACGATAAGGCCCAAGTTGGTAGACACGCTTTACCTGTGGAGGAACTGGCTCTCAAGTGTAGCTGACAGAATACGCCTATTTGTATTTGGCAACAGTTTTTTAACGTGAAGGTGGTAGCTAGCCAGGCGGGCATTAGATAAAAGCCTACCTCCATGCAATGGTTTCTTCACGATATTTTCTTACACCGAAAGCTCAAGCTCATTTATGTGGTTGCATTTGAATTCACGTCCCTTGACGCTAAGTCGTACACGCTACTACTCAGCTATCATCGCTTCAAATACATATATAAACCAAAAACCGATCTTATTCAGAAAGAATCGCCAGCCCTAGTCCTTATAGACTACCGACTGAGCCATCGCCGCTTCAAAAATATTTTAAGATCAGATACCTTTAGACACATACAGACAATACGGACGCATCAAACTGAAAACTAAATCTTTTTCTTTCCTCAGATCTCCTCGTACTGCTATCGTTTACTCGCGACGTAATATCCTTGTTCTTTATAACGTTCTTCGCTCTTCTGGTCTCCATGTACTTCGTGCATGAGACACAGCTCATGGTGTCCGGGCAGCACAGGCTCAGCATCACCCCCGAGGAGTACGTGTTCGCCGTGTTCACTCTCAAACGGGACGTCATCACTGTGTATCCTTGTATCCTCTCCATCATCAGGGCGTATAGGAATAGGAACAAAAACGTGCCATTGGTCGAGAGACAAGAGGCTTAGCCGTTCGTTTTGGACGAGTCGAAGGTCGACACGCGAACTGATTCTTTTAATATATAATCTATACATATAATGAGAATGAACTTTAACGTGTTTGTACTTATTTATGTTGTTTGATATTTCTTTATTGTGAATTGTCGATACTAACAAGTAAAAAAATCTCATCAACCAATGTTTAATGTTGATTTTGGTTAATACCTATTTTGTAATACATAAAACGTTGATAACTCGATGAAACATGTTTTTATTATTTTTAACGCCCTTAAAATTATAAGTTAAAATTATAAATCTGTTTATAAGTGACTGGATTTTTTCTTTATCTTTGTTACTAAGTTACTATTTCATTTAACGAAAGTTGTTGAACGATTATTTGACCAAACTCATAAAAATATTTTTTTATTTATTTGGGAAACAAACAGGTATTTATTCTTATAAATTACAGTAAAATCTCGTTAAGTCGAACTTCGATAAATTGAAAATCTCAAAGTCTCAAAAAAAAGTTTTGCTTCCATACGCTTCAAACACCAAAACCTCTATTCTCTATAAGTTGAAAACTCTATTACTCGAATTTCTTGGCGTCTCCCTTGATGTTCGACTTATAGAGGTTCTACTGTATATATACAATAAGCCACCACATTAGAATATGAAATTTAGAGCAAATTCAATTTAAAAGTTTGGGAAATCCAAAAGTGTACGCCTCATTGACTCTTTTTTATGTTATCTAATTAAACTACATCGAATCAGACCATAAAAAGTAAAAGGGTTCTATTCGTAATTATACTGAAGCGTAAGAAAAAAAAAAGACTTGATTAGTAAAGTATTTCGGTCGTTATCGTCATAACATACAGGATCCGCACATTCAGACACATGGACGTCCAAGAAAAAACTTTTTTAAACTGTTTTTAAACTAGTTTAAATAACAAAAATGGCATCAATAATATCATGAATGTCAAAGATAGTGTTTTTTTTTCTTGATATGTGTGTATATATTATTTTAGTGAAGTGACAGTAGTGCCCGTCTCAACGATACGCTTATGAGCCGTGCAATAAAAGCTTTGATAAAAATATTAAATCAGTTGCAGACAAAAAACTATTTCATAATAACCGAGTGATGAAATTCCTATATTTTGCATATAGGTAGTAAGTACGTTGACAACTTCAGATTTTAGTTCATATATTTCTAAAACAGTCGGTCGAGATATTAAAAACCTGCTAAAAAAAATATTAAATTAAAATACTTTACTCGATTGCAATTTTACTGGCAGTATATTTTATTTAATACTAGCTTTTACCTGCGACTTCGCTCGCGTTAATATTGATTTTGTCAAACAAATTTGATGATGTAATAATAAGTTTTATACAAAACTTTATCCTTCTCTTTACCCTGCTCTCACTAAGGTTTTCGCGAGAACAAATAGCCTATTACCGTTTCCAGGATCCTATCTATCTCTATACAAATATTCATCATAATCGATTTAGCGGTTTAAGTGTGAAAACGTTCGCATTTATAATATTAGGTAGAATATGTTTTTATTTAAAAAATGGATTTCTGTTGGCTGGCGACGCTACTAAATTAGTACTGATAGTCCTAAATGCGCTACTGTTAAAAGGCCTTTTACGTCTACACTTAGTACTGACATTCTAATAATTATTGATAAGTTTTATGACGTTACAAGATAAAAGATTAATTATTACTGATTTAGAGCCAACAGTGATCACGTGTCATGTGTACAGTAAAATACACCTACAACCTACCTACTACATTTTTGTAGCATCAGTATTTTTGGAACGAAGTTCCTTATGTGGCGTCGCGGAGGGGTACCGTAGCCGGCAAAAAACGTCCGTAACGTTAGCGTGAGATTTATGTATAGTCTATGTATGTTGGCTATACAGTGTCTAATGTATTGTCTACGTGATGACTGTTATTATTATATATTTTTGTAAATCATAGTAAACAAACTAAAGGTGTTAAGATAAATTTGTAAAGTAGTTTTTTCTATTTTTATCGATAAAAATATCATACTAAAAAAATGTATAACTGATTAATTTATTTTCTTTATACCTCGAATATAACTTGAAATTAATATTTTTGTAATAAGGAACTTCGTTCCTAACTGAATTCCCATGACACCATTCCTTTTTTTTTAAATAATTTTTAGGTTTCGTGTTATTGGCATAATTTCACCTGATGCGGCCAAGCTGGTGGGCACGCTAAGCCTAATGAAGAGTCTGGCTCTAAAGCACGACTGCCGGAACACACGTATACGTATTTGGAGAGAGATTTTCAACTTGAGGGTGGTAGTTAGTCATAGAAGGAGTGTGAGTCCTGTCCCTGGTCTCTGGCAACGCGGGAGTTTGTAATGTCGGGGTGGTGCGTTTTAGTGTGTAGTGTTGGGTGATTAGCACACAATGAGTAACCACATGCCCCTTACGACTTGGCATGAGCTCGAATAATACACTAGTGCGTTGCGATGAGGAAGTCCCCAAATAATAAGATTTTTACCAAATAAAAATGGATGGTAGCTTGCCAGACGAGCATCAGAAAAAGCTCTACCACTATGCTTACCATGCCTCACCAATCTGCCGCCAAATAACTATAAATGTCTTCCTGACACTTTTCTGGACAACTTACACCTCAGTCCGCCCCGTGACCACGAAGGCTGAAAAGCTTTCGAAACGTCGGGATCAAAATTAATAAATAACCGCGATAAAATCCGTTTAAATTAGTTTTATTTCAATGAATAATATTCACGTAGACATAAAAAATCATAAGAGAATATTTTCGCTGATATGTTTAATAATTGATAAAATCTTTGAGATGCCACACTTTCTAAGGGACCTTTTAAGCTTTGTTATCATATTTTGCCAAGAATTCTTCCTCGGTTATATTTTAACATGGATTTAATTCTTAGTAATTTTTTAATGAGGTTATCTTCTCATAAGTTACCTGCACCTTACTTTTTAAACTTTTTATGCCATAATTGATTATGTTTTATCGTGTTTAAGCATGCATTCGTGGAATAATATTAATGTAAAATTAAACTCTGCTATCGTATATCGTCGAGAATTCTTCCTCATAGATATTTTAATGAGGTTATCTTCCTCATATATTACCTTTTCGTATCCCGAAAGGTAATCGGTTTTTATCGTATATAAGCATGCGTTCATCGGATACTATAAATGTCAAATTGAATTCAGTTATCGAATGTTGAAATATACGGCGGTACGATATTTATGTCGATACTGAATGCTACTATTGCGTCATTCCTTCTCATGTAACACTCGCAGAGCGGGTATAGTGGTGACGCGTTGACCATATCTCTCTTTCATTAGAGGTCTCGAGCCGACTTTATCCCAGCGAGCTTCATATAGCTGTGCGTGACCGCTCAGCTATTACAATGCCCACAAAATAAAGTGATCAGTGTGCCCAAAAAAGATTTCACTTTATAAATTATGAAATCTACACAAGGAATGCATTTAGATTTTTATCGATAAGGCGGTCCTAGGCAATACCATTTTCCAATTTATTAAAAAAATACCTTTTTACGAGGACGTGGTAAAAACTTAACGAGCAAGAGTCACGACTGCATGGTCGGTTCGTGGTTAAAGCAATTGCCTCGCTTCAGCCGCCGCGCCTGAGTACTGACAATTATTATATGATCAACAAGCGTTAAACAACGTCTACACTGTGTTTAATTTTGAACATTGTCTAAGCCGTGTCTATCTTTGAACAAGGACAAGACACTCTTATGTAATCATGTATTCAACGCATGTTTTACTACTTTACACTTGACATATGAGAAATTGACTAAAAAAATAAAAAAAAAGTAGTCAAATGTCATCTCCAAACACTCAAGCCAATTTTTCCTGTTTCCTGTAATGAAAGGGATATGATTGCAGCCGGGCAGTAGATCTGTATAGCAAACTGGTTAGGAACCACGGCACACAGGGCCCGCTCTAGGGGGTGGCTAGCCGGGTATTTGCTCGGGGCGCCAAAATGTAGGGGCATCATGATATCCCTAATTCTATATACGCGACTAGTATGAAATCTGCCATAAGTATTCCTTTTACAACGTAGAAACCAACTAAGAACAGATTTAACGATCATCTGAGGTCGACGAAAAACATCCGAACGAAGTCGGAAGCAGTAACTGGTTTACTAAATCCAACGGACGAACGGGCTACATGTCATAACCTGTTTCCGTTCTCGCTTTGAACAGGTCGTACTCTTGATAATACGTGTGTCAACGAGTGTGTGATATAAACACTATCGACTTGTATATATAACTGTGATATGTATTCAAAGTATTGTCGCTTTTATTGCTTTGGTATAAGAACTATATCCTTACGGATGAGTTAAGACTAAAACTGTTTTGGCGCGTGTTTTGCACTCGAATTGCACACATAGAGTTGTATAAAAAACACAGTACAAAAGGTCCACTTAGGTCAACGCATTTCTTTGTACAAGTTGTGACATTTTTGTGGCGATTTTGGCAAAATTCAGTGTTTATTAATATACTTTTATCTTGATTTCATCATGTCCGTGATAAATTAGATATTATACAAGTGCAGAACTTGTATTAAGACAGTTGAGATTGTCGAGTGAGTGTGAGTGGGCCTTCTGTATAGAATTTTATGTGGTCGTTTTGCATCTGTAGTAAACTTTAAATTTGCGACGCTAACTTCATTTCGTCTCGAACGCACTTCATTCGGTTGGCATTTGCTAATTAAACAACAGAGAGAGTAGTTTCGTGTCGCAACAAAACTCTGAACTTGAACAGGAAAATACGTGTGTTTTTGTGTAATATATTGCAATATTCAACGCGAAGTGCCAACGCCCGTTGTAGTTTCACAATGATCGAAATCAAAGGTTTGTTTTATTTGTTATTATTTATGCAAAGAGACATAAAATGATCAGTGCAATTATGTTCATAATTCAAAATTAACAATAGTATATAAGATTATAAATAAATAAAATTACCGTGAGAAGAATGTCGATAAGTGATCGCCACGCATAGCGCCGCCATTTGTGGTTAATACATTCTATGCAAAAAATATTTGACGAAACAATTTTTTAACAAAGCGGGTTTATTTTTATTTAATTCAATAAAACAAATCAGTTTCATTGGCATATAGGTAGGTGTCTACTATAATCCTTTCGATAGTTGATTTTCGTATATATGCAAGTTTTAAACATGATGGCGGCTTTATAATTATTTTCATATTGGATCTGCATATATGTGTGATTCTGTTTGCGAATGTAAATATGATTTTTTTTAATTTCTCGATAAGTATTCTTCAAGAATTAAGATATTATATTAATTATATAAGATCTTATCTTATCTTATAATAAGATATTATCGAAATGATAATCCTTCTCATATCTGTCAATTAAATATTCATAACTACTGACACCATGCACCCCACTTTTTTTTTACAATAAAACATTTTTTTTCTTATTCAAACTATTAATAACTTATATTTATTAAAAAAAATTACATTATTCTTAATTAATATTTATTAAAATTTATTTTCTGTTTTTAAGTTTGGTTTTCTACATAAAGCGTGTGTTCTAGTTATTGAAAGTATTATCTATTTTTTATTTTTTCGTTACTGGAACTGAAGCTAATATAAAGCGTGTAAAAACCTCATTAGAACTCGTTGATGTCTTTTACTTGGAAAAAGGGGTCGGTTACATATATACATACATACATACATACAGGTGAAGCTAATATAAAGCGTGTAAAAAGGTATGTTAAAACAGAACTTAGCATAGGCGTTCCGTACTCACTAAATCACTGAACAAGTGACTGACAGTAAGCATAGCCTACGTTACAGTAGTTTAGTTTCTACAGTGCGAAACTGTCAATTAGTATTTTTCTTATGGTTACACTGAGGTACTGTCTGAAACGATACAGTACCTTTAATCCATGGAATCGGTTTCTTACTACATCGCTTATGTGTGCCTCGAAATGAGGATCTTCGTCGATAATAAAACCCAGAATGCGCTCAGGCTCTACGCTCTTAATATTTTTCTAGGTTTTATGTTTAGGCCAGCATATAAGACTTGCCTGATTTGCGTCTTGCTACGCAAGATAATGAATTATTTTATATTGGAATATTTAAATCATTTTTAATGCAATTTCTTTAATGTTCTATAACATGTGTCATTCCATAGATATTTTAATTCCTCCTTACCATAACAAATGTTGAGAGACAACTTGGCTGAGGGTATTGATATTAGTTTGAGAACGATTATATTACGATTTGTCTTATTCCTTTTACAGATCAGAATAAAGCCGATGAGATGTCTAGCGGAGAGCATACTGTCATTGAAGCCGTAAGTACAAACGAAGGAAATCGTCCGCAGCAACATATGTCGTACTTTTGTCGTACCGTGAAGTTGTAGGACAGTGTCCCAGCCTATGTATTCCCTTCCTCATGTAACACGGATCCTTCACCCGAAACATGAAAAAGCGTTTACGCAGGTTGTTATGACAGTAGCGACTGGCGATGGATTGTTGTTCTCTCGATGGTCGCTGCTGTTTTTGGACTGTACTGTACTTATCATTAGGTACAGTGCAGTCACTTTGCCGAGCTAAAATAAAATAAAAAAAATTATACAAGCTGTGTTCGCGACTTCGCTCGCGTGGAACTAAATGTTTTTGAACAATATTTGTTCGTTTTTGTAACTTATTTCAATACTGCTTTGCTCCTATGGGTGGTAGCGTGATGTTAAATAACCTAAAAGCTTTCCTCAATAATCCGAATAGTAGTTCCTATGATTAGCGCGTTCAAACAAACGAACATACTTTTCCGAGTAAAGATCTCTTATTTATAGTCTATGTGTTAGTCAGGTCCAGCGGTTCTTGAGTTTATTCGGTACAAACAGAAATACAAATCTTCCTTCTTTATAATATTAGTATATACAGATTAAGTAGTATAGATAAAGTATATTCATCATGATATCTCCAGAGCTTAACATCGCATTGACTTGACATTTTTTCCTCTGGATAGGAGTCCTCGACTGACTGCTCGCGCGATACAGTGACATTCTCTATCACTGAGTACATTATCACATGGTACTTCAACAACAACCGATGAGTCTTGCAATACGTCCCATTACCTTAGTCTGATTCTGTGCAGTACGTTATGCATTGCAACAGGAAGCCCGTCAAGGCATTTCTTTCACCATGTCACCGAAAAAAATGGGTTTTACCAATAGCAAAGGCAAATACAATTTTGATGTGTGTCATCCCAAAGATTTTTTGTTATGTCTGGTACGTTAGGTTTCCTTGAAAGACAACGTGGCTAGGCGCCCAAAGGAGTCCAGAAAAGTGGCGAAGATGGAGCATGATGTTTGCTGTGACCGCAAATAGGTAGATCTTACTGACAAAGTGCGTCAAATTCATGAAGCGGTCAAAGTCGAGATAACCTGCAAATCTATACAAATAACAAATCTGTAGAAAATATGTTTTTTGGACATCGAAAATATTTCTAAATAAAATAGCCAGTGTGTTACAGGATAACTAACAAAATCCATTACCAGGATTTTTTGATTTTTTGTCTCTTTGTCTGTGTACGCATCACGTAAAATGTACGAAACCGATATAGATAACTTTTATACGTAAAAATTGTATACAACTTGAAGTATTACTTAGTTTTTGTTTCATCGCAATCGAATGATTCACTCTACCAAGAGATATTAGATAATTCGAATTTTAAGTGTTCTTTCACGCACCCAATTTAGTTATTGCAACGCCAAAGTAGAACTAATGTTGACAGTTGAACCTCAGATTCGATAGATGGCGTTGTGCATATGACGTCATCGTGTAACACGGATATTGACCGCACTCTTATCTAAGCGACGTGTCTTAGTTTTCAACAACCACGTGAACGAAGTCGTAAGCACAACTAGTATTATAACAGAAGATAATTAATATATATTGCAGCATAGTGACGCACCGCCCGACTACACCAGCCTTGGGAAAGGCGATCAAGTCAAAACGTTTGACGCCACCGCACAAACTATGCGGAAGCTATTTGTTGAAAAGGTTAGTTCTCCTTTCTTTTTTCTAATTTTTATATTCTAAAATGATACTTTTCCAATTTGCGTCATTTACTGTACCATGTGTTACATACTACTTCAACCTGCGTATTGATATGAAGACTTTTTTTTATATGTATGGTTTAATGTTATAGCCATAATCACACATGATCTTATGTGAAGATACGGCCCAAGGTGGTAGACACGCTAAACCTGTGGAGGAACTGGAACACTCGAGACGAGTCCAGTCTAGGCGTAGGGTTCAGTTGAGTTAAGAACGTTCGATCGTACGCAAGTGTTGAAGGAAGAGGAAGCTATGCTGTAAAATATAACGATCGTGAAACGTGACTCTGAGTATGATTCAACACAATCTCCACGCTCTGTAACAGATGCTATTGTTACATCACGATGTTTACCTAAACCAAAACATTTGAAAGCAGCGATGGCTCAGTGGTAACATACCGACGACGAGTCAATGGACGTTAGTTCAAATCCGTACAATGAGTCTGTTTGGGCCAAAAGTTACGTGGTTGTTAGGGTTCCTATCATAGTAAAAATAAGCTGTGAGCTCGCTCGAATTACGCGCGCGAGTGCTGTATCCAACCGCCGCCAGGGTGAGATTGAAAACCCCGACCGCTGGCGCCGCGGTGGCTGAGTGTTCGAGTTGTGTTCACCGCAGCCATTGTTCGTGGTAACAAAAATATTAATAAAACTTGTCAATAACTTTGAAGTGGAGTAATTATACTTGAAAAAGGGTGTAAAGAATTTATATACCAGCGAAGCGTCTGGATTGATGTTCGGAGTGTGAGTTTTGTCAATTGGAGACATTTGTGTGAGTCGCCGGCCGGCTACAAGGTGCAGCGCGAAGAAATATCCAGGTGAGTGGGCTTTAATGCTTGATTTTGCTAGGATAGGTGACTCGGCAACCACGTATAACAGTACATTCAGAACCCCAGGCGTCTGACTTGGGAATACTTTCCCCTGGTACTACTACCAATCCGTGTACCGGTTATTTTTTGGCCGGTACATTGTTTTGGTCCTTCGAGCCGGATAAATTGTTAGTATCCTGGTGACCTATTTATTATACAATACAGTCCACAGTACAATATTTCTTGTAATAAACAAATTTTCTAGTATTCACGAAGTACTTGAGTAGGTTACCTAGAATACCTATTGAATGTAATGTTTTGATTTTGTTCATTTGTTTCAATCCAGTATAGTTTATTTGGTATTTGAACAATATAACGGGATTATAACTAAGTCATATCGTAGGCAAATAGGTACCTCAGTAGGTAGATCTGGATCACGAGATTTGTTTCTGCAAAATATTACGATTAAAAGTAAAGTTTTAAAGTACATATATATCTACTACTTAATTTAGTGTTGTTATCACATATGGTGGTAGTAAAATTGTGAAAAATAAAATAATAAAGTTAATCTTGTTCTGTTTAATGTTTTTAAATGATGAAGGTGTTCGCACAATAAGGTGATTAGTATTGAATATTAAGTATATTGCGTTTACACTTTGTATTACTAATTATGGGTTATTTTTGTTGGTAAATCTGTCCACCATTTTTTATCGTTGTATGTAGGTATTTGTTTGGTGAATTTGTGCACGTGCGCCTTCAATTTGCCGGTTGTGACGTTTCATTTTTCTGTCATTCTGTAGTTCGGCTAAAGAACGCGCGCGCCCTCTAACGGTGGTTAGTGAATATTATAGATAGTTAACTTTAATTAAATGCAAATACGTATTTGTTAAACGTTGTGCATACTCGTTTAATTACTTATCGATTAAAATTCTTAATTACAAAGGTTTTATTTCTAAAAAGTAAAGATGGCAGAAGATAGAAAGTTAAAATTAAAAATTAAATATAGTGAGACTGTTTTACAATCTTACTTTGCACAAATACAAAGTATGTATGACTGTTCATTAGCGATAGAAACGGAGACGGAAGAAGCTAGTTTTTTAGTGTCGACTTTTAATTTAACTACGCTTAGATCGGAATTTATGGACAAGTTAGAAGAGTGGAATATGGCAAGGATGGAGTTAGATACAAAATATGAACCTAGTTTTCAAAAATGGGAAGTATTCGAGGATTTGTATAATCGTTTGCAAGATAAAATAAATTCACTAAAGTCAAAGAAAGTTACTTGCAGTTATGACAAATTAAAATCACCTAATATAAAATTACCGTCAATAGAATTACCGAAATTTGATGGAAATTTAAAGGCATGGCCGATGTTTATTGAATGTTTTAATAACACAATACATAATAATATACAGTTAAATTATGCAGAAAAGGTGTATTACTTATGCGGTCAGCTGACAGGTAAAGCACTCGAATGTATTGCGGGCTTATCGCCTACGGGTGAAAACTATGAGATAATTTATAATACTCTAATGGATAGATACCAAGATGTGCGTTCATTAGCCACAGCGTATTTAGAGGAGATTTTTAATTTAAAGAAAATGCAAGCGCCTTCTGTCGACGGTTTGAATACTTTTATTGATAAATTTTCCGTGTCAGTGACAGCTTTTGAGAAATTAATTACGGATGATAAATTAGATTTTATTTATTTATACCTTGCTTTGAATAAGGTGGATAGTGAAACCGCTCGATTATTTGAAAATTCGGTGCGTGATACGAAAGTGCCTTCGTATAGGAACTTCGTAAAGTTTATTAAAGAACAAGCTAAGATTTTGGAACGGACGGGTCTGAAGTCTAATGTGAATGAGAAATGCTCTTTTAGATCAAATAATGCTCGAGTGCCAATGGCTTTTAAACCAGTGCCGGTGCCGGGAAAATATTGTAAGTCCTTAGTGACTGCTTGTGATGGTGCAGTATGCCCTATGTGTAAAGCGAAGAATCACGATTATTTTTCAAAATGTACGGAATTTCTGAAAGTTTCATCTAAGGAACGTTACAATATAGTTAAGAAAAATAACGGATGCGTAACATGCTTAAGCGTTCATCATCGTTCGCCGGCATGCAATTCCAAGAATAGTTGTAGTTCATGCCAGTCCAGATCACATCATACATTGTTACATTTTCCGAGTGCACAGACTAGTACATCTTTAACGGTGTCTAGTGATTCTTGTTCGAATAAACATGGTGTTGATTCTGAGACCCGAGTAGTTTGTGGTTTCAACAGAGATAAAGTATCCACTGCTGGGGTTTCATTGTGTTCAATGCATAGAGCTAAGACACACGACTCTTTGCGTACTGCTTTTTCTGTTACCGTGCTACTAGCTACAGCGAGGGTTCGTGTAGTGGACCAACGAGGTGTGTCTCATACCGTCCGTTGTTTAATAGATAGTGGATCTCAAAACCACTTTATAACGTCACAGTGCTGTGAGCGATTGTTGCTGTCGTCGCAACAGACGGAATTTCCCATTTCAGTACACGGTTTTGGCGGTGGTGTGAATCGTGTCCTGGGTGTTACGGAATTGGAATTTACATCGCGCTTCGATAACGGGGTAGCTTTTCGCATACGTCCGTTAGTGGTGGATAGTATAACAAATGATTTGCCCACTTCTGGGGTTGACACGTCAATGCTGTCTTATTTGTCGAGCGTTCCGCTTGCTGATGAAGCCTTTCACATTCCCGGAGAAGTGGAAATGCTGATCGGCGCAGAACTGTTTGCGCAGCTGTTACTTACTGGCAGAATTCGTGGACCGCCTGATATGCCAGATGCTGTTGAAACTAGTCTTGGATTCATCATCATGGGAAAGGTTCCAACTCTTACCGTCAGTGAATTTTCGCGAACGTCAACGTATTGCACGTTGGTCGAATCACAGATGCATGATGCAGTATCTAAGTTCTGGCAGCTAGAGGAGATTCCGTCTTGTACATCCTCCAGTCTTAGTAGAGAAGAGCAGGAGTGTGAAGACATTTATAAGTCTACCACAACCCGTGATGCGTCAGGTACGTACACGGTAGCCCTACCGTTTAAAACAAATCTAACCGAGTTAGGAAGTTCTTTAAGTGTCGCACAGAAGCGTTTTTTTGCGTTGGAGCGAAAGCTACAAGAGTGTCCGCCATTAAGAAAGGCATATGATGATGTGATTAAAGAATATTTAGAGTTTGGATATTTGACTCCGATTTTATGTAAGGATGTGTTTAGTGGGGATGCTGGGTATGTCATTCCCCACCATGGTGTTGTTCGTGACGATAAGGTCACCACTAAACTTAGAATAGTATTGGACGCTAGCGCCCTTACTGATAAAGGACGGTCATTGAATGAAATGCTTCATGCCGGTCCTAATTTACAGGGTGATATTTTCACTCTATTATTAAATTTCCGTTTATTTGCAGTGGCATTTTGTGCAGATGTCCGACAAATGTACCTGCAAGTGAAGGTACATTCTAATTTCTGTAAATATTTGCAAGTTTTGTATCGGTTTAATCCTAATGATCGATTACAGACTTTTCAGTTTGATAGAGTCTGTTTTGGTCTGACATGTAGTCCATTTTTAGCGTTGCGGACGATTCGCCAACTTTGCGAAGATGAAAAGAACAACTTTCCTCTTGCGGCACAGGTTACCCAGAATGGCCTTTATATGGATGACGTCATTTACAGTGAAGATTCAGCGACTGCTGCAACGGAGATAGCGCTTCAGCTAATTGGAATGTTCAAAGCCGGGGGCTTTGACCTCCAGAAGTGGTCGAGTAATTCGCCCGATTTACTCTGCCAGATTCCTGAAACACAGTTGCATCCTCACGTATATAGTTTTGGCGATGAAGTTCAGAAGATTTTAGGAGTTAAATGGGAACCGCGTTCGGATATGTTTTCATTCGATGTGGCTCCTTGTACTGATTCTTGTACGAAGCGGAACATTTTGTCCGCAGTTGCCAGGTTGTGGGATGTTCTAGGATTTGCAGCTCCGGTAATTCTGTATGCCAAATTACTTCTTAGGGATCTGTGGGCATGGAAGATAGATTGGGACGAATCACCTCCTAGTAACGTCGTTAATAAATGGAATCGGTTTAAGGCGGAGTTACCCTTCTTGAGGAAGTTGGCTATACCGCGACACATTGGTGTTGTGAAGAACGGTGTTGTCACTCTTCTTGCATTTTCAGATGCCAGCGAGAAGGCGTATGGTGCTGCAGTATACATGCATTGCCATATCTCCAATGAAACCAATATAAATTTACTATGCGCTAAGTCGCGTGTGGCACCTCTCAAGACTGTATGTATCGCTCGTCTTGAATTATGCGCTGCTTTGTTGATGTCCAAGTTGGTAAGAGTGGTTTTAAACACTTATGTAGATCGTTGTGCAATAAGTCGCATTTTTGCTTTCACGGATTCCATGGTTGCACTGCACTGGATCCATTCTAGTCCACATAGATGGAAGACTTTTGTGGCGAATCGGATAGCAAAAATACATGACAATTTAGCACCATCTCACTTTTTTCATATACCTGGGAAAGAAAATCCAAGTGATTGTCTTTCACGAGGTCTTAGCCCAGCTCAACTTCTGGAACACCATTTATGGTTCAATGGCCCAGCTTGGTTGCAAAGGGAATCGTCTCAGTGGCCTATTGAACCTTTTAAGCAAGACATGGGGGTAGTGGTTCCGGAAGCTAAAACGGTGTCCATGGCGGCAGTCGTACCGGCCGTGCCGGTGCTTTATACGTTGTCACAAAGGATATCATCTTGGCTCAAGTTGCGTCGTATCATCGTATACGTGCTGAGATTTGTGAGAAAACTGAAGTCAAAAGGTATTCCTAATGTAGAAGACTTGGATCAGGCTGAAATAGCAGTCGTTCGTTCACTGCAAGCCATGCATTTTGCTGACGTGATAAGCACTGTTCGGTCTGGGAAGTCTTGTTCCAAGCCCCTTCAGAAATTAAGACCGTTTTTAGTGGATGGAGTTTTGAGAGTAGGGGGTAGATTAGAAAATGCACCCCTTACTTTTGATCATAAACATCCTATTGTATTACCGCGAAAAGATCATGTAGTTAATCTTATTATTGATCACACTCACCGACAACACTGTCACGCTGGTCCGCATCTGCTGTTATCGATTCTAAGACACCGTTTTTGGATTTTAGCGGGGCGAAATATCGTTCGCTCTCGTGTTCATTTGTGTAATCAATGTTTTAGAGTTCGTCCTAGACATTGCATTCCACCTGTGATGGCTGATCTGCCTGAGTGTAGGTTGCAAGTTACAAAACCTTTTGCTAACACGGGACTTGATTATTGTGGCCCTATAAATATTACCTTAACCCGTAAACGAGGTGTTACAAGTCAAAAGGCGTACATCTGTGTTTTTATATGTCTCACTACTAGGGCCGTACATGTAGAATTAGTTCCAGACTTGAGCACTGAGGCTTTTCTTAATGCTTTAAAGAGGTTTCTAGGTCGACGTGGACCTGTAGATAAACTGTTTTCGGATAATGGAACGAATTTTGTTGGTGCTCGGGCATATTTGAATGAGCTGTATGCATTTTTGCGAGCTCCATCACACACGAAACAATGGGATAGTGAGTTGGCTAATCAAGGAATTCAATGGCAAATGATTCCTCCTAATGCCCCGCATTTTGGTGGTGGATGGGAAGCTACTGTAAAGTCGTTTAAGACTCATTTGTTTCGCGTGATTGGAGCTCAGATACTCAGTTATGAGGAGCTGTTAACCGTACTAATCCAGATTGAAGCTGTATTAAATTCTAGGCCATTAGGACAGGCGTTAAGCACCGACCCGTCGGAACCTGTGGCATTAACTCCAGCGCACTTTTTACACACTGTACCGTTACGTTCACTTCCATCCGTGCCAATTATGGACAGTATTGATAAGTTACGTTCGCGGTTCTTATTGATTGACAAGCTCGTACAGTCGTACTGGAGTAGATGGAGTGATGAATATCTAAGTACTCTCCAAGCTCGGGAAAAGTGGTTGACAGATAGTAACCCAATAAAAAAAGGCACCGTGGTTTTAATTATGAAAAATAATACGGCCCCATTACATTGGCCGTTGGGCATTATCCAGGAGACATATCCCGGATCTGATCGTCGAACAAGAGTTGTTCTTGTTAAGACTAAGGGAGGAACCTTTAAGCGTGCAGTGGTTCGTTTATGTCCACTGCCTTCTCAATAAGTTAAGATATATGTGTAATTGAAAACAAATACTTATTTATGTAGTTATTGTAGTGTATGTATTTAAATAACATTTCTATATTTAGTTTTTATATTCGTTGTCTATTATTTTAACTTTTAAACTTCCTCCTATTATGGGATTTATTAGATAAATGCTTTTCCATATAATGTGTTAATAGTAGTTCATTTTATAATCTATTGAAAGGAATCCCTTTCAAGCCGGGGGCTATGTTTGGGCCAAAAGTTACGTGGTTGTTAGGGTTCCTATCATAGTAAAAATAAGCTGTGAGCTCGCTCGAATTACGCGCGCGAGTGCTGTATCCAACCGCCGCCAGGGTGAGATTGAAAACCCCGACCGCTGGCGCCGCGGTGGCTGAGTGTTCGAGTTGTGTTCACCGCAGCCATTGTTCGTGGTAACAAAAATATTAATAAAACTTGTCAATAACTTTGAAGTGGAGTAATTATACTTGAAAAAGGGTGTAAAGAATTTATATACCAGCGAAGCGTCTGGATTGATGTTCGGAGTGTGAGTTTTGTCAATTGGAGACATTTGTGTGAGTCGCCGGCCGGCTACAAGGTGCAGCGCGAAGAAATATCCAGGTGAGTGGGCTTTAATGCTTGATTTTGCTAGGATAGGTGACTCGGCAACCACGTATAACAGTACATTCAGAACCCCAGGCGTCTGACTTGGGAATACTTTCCCCTGGTACTACTACCAATCCGTGTACCGGTTATTTTTTGGCCGGTACAGAGTCTATGCTTTCAGTGATGGAAATGCCATGCTGTAACCTTAGCATGGTAATAGTGCTTTCCGTAATGCCCACTTGGTAAGCTACCAGGAAGTCGAAAATCTGCTGCCAAAACTTATAGGTGTGTTCCAGCAGTTGCACTTGAGAGTAAGTCCGTCCATTAAGCTTAGCGCCTGCTGTCTTGGACCATTTCTTCACTTAACATTAGGTGATATCGTGGATATAACGCAAAAGCAATTTAAAAAACATTTAATGCTCATTACAGCCAGATTATGCACCGCCCGATTATATCGGGGTCGTGGAAAGTGACGATGCTAAAACATCTGACTTCAAAGATGAAAGAACACACAGGGCATTTCTTGCAAAGGTAAGTATTACTTACATCATTTATCCTTTTTCTTTTTTTAAACCCTTCTTACTTAACCTTCACTTTCGAGTTTTTGACAGAGCTCTGTTAACCTATCATATTACGGTTTTTATGTTAAGGACTCTATGTTATGTCATACTAGATTTTAACTGCGGCTTCGCTTGCGTTAATACTGATTTGGTTAAACAATTCGGGTGCGTATTAAAAAGTTTCATACAAAATTTATCCCTCTCTTTACCCCACTTCCAATAAGGCTTTCGCAAACAAAAGTAGCCCGTCAACGCCTCCAAATTTCCATCTATATCTATACTAAAATACATCATAATCGATTCAGCGGTTTAGGCGTGAAGGCTTAATAAACAAACAAACTTACTTTTGCGTTTAAAATATTAGTATGGAAGTAAGGATTAGCGAGTATTGTGCATACATTAATTGAATTTTAATCAATAACTCGTAGTTTGATTTATTAGTTGCCACGATAACTTCGATGCCAGTTTAACATAGACACTATCTCATGAATGCACTTTATCACATTATAATGAAATCCTAAATGGAGATTTAAGATTAAGGCAAGATGTTCTGTGACTAGACTTTACAGCCGGTCTGAACGTTTTATGAGCCAGACGGTCTTATATAATTAGGTATACATTATTGTTAAAAAGATAAGAAAAAAGAACAAGTTAATATTACACTGCATAGGGTCAAATAAATATGTAATAGTATATGAATTAAAACAAAAATCACAACATGACAGATCAAGATGCCGTCAAAAACTCTGTTTTATAGACCATAAAATTGATGAGTGACTTTTATTTCTACTGTATCTATGGTCTGTACTTGTCCGTCTTATGTTGTAATAATTATAAAAAGTATGGAAAGTCTAAAAGTGTACGCCTCATAATGTCATTTTTTAAATTATTATATTTAATAACAATTAAACTACATCGAGTCAGACCGTGAAAAGTGATAGAGTTCTATTCCCCATACTAGAAAAAAAGCAAGAAAAATCTCGATTAGTAAAGTGTTTCGTTTGTTATCGTTATAACATACAGGATCCGCACATACAGACACACGGACGTCCAAGACAGACCTTTTTTAATTTGTTTTAAACTGGTTTAAATAGCAAAAATGGCATCAAAAATATCACCACGAGTGTTAAATATACTGTTTTTTCTTGATATGTGTGTGTTGTATGTTATATAATTTTACAAGTGCAATATATAACAGACCCATTTTGAGTTTGAATAATCAGTTGTTTTGCGTGAAGTGACAGTAGTACCCACATCAACCCTTCGCTTATGAGGCGTGCAATAATTACGTGTTAAATTTATTATCTCTACTTTTAGTGAAACACATTCGTCTACATAACACATTTCATGTGTGTAGCTCGTTGTTAGGAAGAATAAATTTAGTGTGTTAAGACCTGTTGGTTGGTTAGACTCGCGAATCCTTGTTCGTTTTCCGGCAGCAGTTTAAATTCAAGTCCACTTCTTCAGCGCTCGTCTCAAAAATCTCGGTAAAGCTGTCAAAGCTCTTAATATTAAGCGCGTATGTCATGTCGAAAAAATATATATTGGTAATACTTGTTGTTTGTATAAATTCACTACGACTTTCATACCGTTACCTATTTCGAAAGGTAACGGATTGAAAGTCTTAAAGCGACATAAATTTATAGCAGAGGGTGTATTATCATCACAGCGCTTACACACATATCTCACTATAATGACTTTAACGACATGTGTTATTGCATTAATTTCCAGGTATACGCAATTCTTTCGTGCCAACTTCTCGTGATGAAGACTTTCATGGTCTTGTTCATGTACAACAACCCGATGGTGCAATATAACAATACCTACTATAACTTTTACCTGTACACTTCGATCTTGTAAGTATTGAAATTAATTTTTGTGTAACAGATATTGCCCTAGTAATGTTATTATTTGTTGCGAACTCACACTCATCATATATCAAAGACACGTTTTGTGTAACTTGTGAGTATGAGAGGGAAAATTATGTGCCATGTATAAACCGGAATTCGATTTATCTTATATATAAAAGTAAATCGAGAAAATAAAAAAAGGGAGAATGGAAACTAAGTTTTTAAGTTTTTTCGCTTCGAATGGCCCTAGTCAAATCCGCTTATAATAGCGGTCGGGGGATTCGCCTCCAATTGTACCAGTGGGTATACTTGGTGAATAGCGTCGGATGAGTCCCATATAACCCTCTCAGTCCCTCCTGGCCTGGGAGGGGATGTGTAAATGCATTTCCAAACTTCACGCGTTAGTCCAAGTTCGATTTATTAAAAATTTCAACTGACTAACGTGTAAAGTTTACCAAATGCATGTCAATCAATTGTATATGTATACTGTTCAACATAATCACCGCGACGCGACGATCGAAGATTAATTGACTAACGTGCATGTGACAAACTGAACATGTTAGTCATACTGCGATTGATGGATCAGTAATTGACTAACTTGTAAAGTTTGTCAAGTATATGTTAAAATATAATATAACACGTTGTATTCTTATAAATTGTGTGTGTCGTTATTTACAGCTGTGTGACTTTAGCCGTCGCCTTGGCTTGTTTCATCATCTCATTCCGCTATGGAAACTCGCGTCGACAGCCTCCCATGAGCAATGTATGCCTCGGTATATTCACGCTGGCGGAGTGCTTACTATTTCTCGCACTTTCGACAATGATCGATGTTGACTGGGTAAGTTTTATTTTAATTTAATAATGGTATGTATATGATTGCGTAGAAGCGGTAAAATGATGCCCGATCTCTAGCAAATAAGGGAAAGTGTAGAGTGGTTATCACAATTTTTAGAGGGTAATTCCTGGTTTGCCCAAGTTAAGTTTGAGTGACAATTGTTTTTCTGTTATCTACATAAAATCTACTTACTATCTTACATTGTAAGAATCGAGTGAAAATTTTACTTTACTTAATTTCCAGTGAAATGCAAGCCAACGTTCGCATTAGTGGAATATCTTTTATATTGTTGAAGTAATAAATATATATACGGCGCGATTGCGCGAGTTCCATGATTTTTCTTCACCCAAAAACTGCTCAATACACTTAAAGAAGTTTTCCCTTTTGTTTTCATAGTTAAGGTTTTAACATTATGGCCGTAATCTCATCTGATCTTAAGTGATGATAAGGCCTAAGTTTGAAGACACGCTAAACCTTTGGAGGAACTGGCTCTCAAGTGCAACTGCCGCAACACACCTAATGGTATTTGGCGGAAGATTTTCAACATGAGGGTGGTAGCTAGCCAGGCGGGCATTAGATATGGATCTACCTTTATGTTATGGATTCCTCACGATGTTTTCCTTCACCGAAAGCTCAAGCTCATTGTAGGCGGTTGGATTTGAACTCACGTCCTTTGACGCCAAGTCATATACACTACCACTGAGTTATCATCGCTTCAGTAAAGTTGTCCGTCAGGGAAGTTGACATTTTGTACATTCAAATAAACAGGTTCCGAAAATTGTGCTCGTGACGGCCCTCGTGAATTTCGCCCTCACCGGGCTCGCGCTGCAGACCAAGTGGCAATTCACTACTTTGGGCGCTGTTCTCATCTGCACCATTATCGCGCTTTGCACATTCAGTGAGTTTTCAATGCCTTTCTTTAACAACTTGTGGCGTTCAACCGTTTTGGCGGAATATTTTTACCTGACAGACGTCGTCCTGTCTTATTTATGAATATTAAATTCGAATTGATAAAACAAAACATGTGTTTATTATTGTAACGCTCTATGGCAACTGATAGTTATCTCAAATTAATATTGTCGTTAAGTTTTTATAATTTTTTTTAAATTTCTGTCTTTTTTTTATTGTTTAGGTTTAGCGTAATGGCCATAATCTCATCTGGTCCTAAGTGACGATACGGCTCAAGTTGGTAGACACGCTTTACCTGTGCAGGAACTGGCTCTCAAGTATAGGTGCCAGAATACGCCTATTTGTATTTGGCGACAGGTTTTCAACTTGAGGGTGGTAGCTAGCCAGGCGTGCATTATAAAAACCCCAACCAACATGCTATGGTTTCATCACGTTTTCCTTTACCGAAAGGAAGGTTCATTGCAAGGATCGAACTAACGTCGATTGGCACGGGGTTCGTACTAGGGATGATAATCTGACTTCGATTAATCAAAGAATCGGTTTGTTAATTAACATAACTGATTTTTGAAATCAATTCAAAAGCTTTGAATCGATCTAGTGAATTGATATTTCACTCTTAAAAATGAAGATTCGATTCTTAACTATTTTCATAAAACATTATTTACAATTATTAAAATATATATAGGAATGCCAATTTTTGTATATAGATTCAATTATTGTAGTGTTTTTTTATACTGTAATATGAGCACTAAGAGCAAATCTAAAAAAAAAACAATTTTTGACGGATATTTCTTTGTTATATCGATTTTTTTCAGAATCGGTCCAAAAACCGGTCTTTTTTCAGAAAAAATCTCCAGCCCTAGTCCTTATACACTACCGACTGAGCCATCGCCGCTTCAAAAATATTTTACGATCTTTAGACACATACAGACAATACGGACGAATCAAACTGAAAACTAATTCTTTTTCTTTCCTCAGATCTCCTCGTACTGCTATCGTTTACTCGCGACGTAATATCCTTGTTCTTTATAACGTTCTTCGCTCTTCTGGTCTCCATGTACTTCGTGCATGAGACACAGCTCATGGTGTCCGGGCAGCACAGGCTCAGCATCACCCCCGAGGAGTACGTGTTCGCCGTGTTCACTCTCAAACGGGACGTCATCACTGTGTATCCTTGTATCCTCTCCATCATCAGGGCGTATAGGAATAGGAACAAAAACGTGCCATTGGTCGAGAGACAAGAGGCTTAGCCGTTCGTTTTGGACGAGACGAAGGTCGACACGAGAACTGAATCTTTTAATATATAATCTATACATGTAATGAGAATGTAAATTTAACGTGTCTGTACTTATTTATGTTCTTTGATATTTCTTTATTGTGAATTGTCGATACTAACAAGTGAAAAAATCTCGTCAACCAATATTTAATGTTGATTTTGGTTAATATCTATTTTGTAATACATAAAATGTTGATAACTCGATGAAACATGTTTTTATTATTTTTAACGCCCTTAAAATTATAAGTTAAAATTATAAATCTGTATATAAGTGACTGGATTTTTTCTTTATCTTTCTTACTCAGTTACTATTTCATTTAACGAAAGTTGTTGAACGATTATTTGACCAAACTCGTATAAAAATATTTTTTTGTTTATTTGGGAAACAAACAGGTATTTATTCTTATAAATTACAGTAAAATCTCGTTAAGTGAAACTTCGATAAATTGAAAATCTCAGTGTCAAAAAAAAGTTTTGTTTCCATACGCTTAAAACATCAAAACCTCTATTCTCTATAAGTTGAAAACTCTATTACTCGAATTTCTTGGCGTCTCCCTTGATGTTCGACTTATAGGGGTTCTACTGTATATATACAATAAGACTCCACATTAGAATATGGAATTTAGAGAAAATTCAATTTAAAAGTTTGGGAAATCCAAAAGTGCACGCCTCATTGTCACTTTTTTATGTTTCTTAATGAAACTACATCGAATCAGACCATGACAAGTAAAAGAGGCTCTATTCGTAATTATACTGAAGCGTAAGAAAAACAAAGACTCGATTAGTAAAGTATTTCGGTCGTTATCGTTATAACATACAGGATCCGCACATTCAGACACATGGACGTCCAAGACGAAACTTTTTTAAACTGTTTTTAAACTAGTTTAAATAATAAAAATGGCATCAATAATATCATGAATGTCAAAAATAGTGATTTTTTTTCTTGATATGTGTGTATATATTATTTTAGTGAAGTGACAGTAGTGCCCGCCTCAACGATTCGCTTATGAGCCGTGCAATAAAAGCTTTGATAAAAATATTAAATCAATTACAGAAAAAAAACTATTTCATAATAGCCGAGTGATTAAATTCCTATATTTTGCATATAGGTAGTAAGTACGTTGACAACTTCAGAGTTTAGTTCATATATTTCTAAAACAGTCGGTCGAGATATTAAAAACCTGCTAAAAAAATATTAAATTAAAATATTTTACTCGATTGCAATTTTACTGGCAGTATATTTTATTTAATACTAGCTTTTACCTGCGACTTCGCTCGCGTTAATATTGATTTTGTCAAACAAATTTGATGACGTGATAATAAGTTTCATACAAAACTTTATCCTTCTCTTTACCCTGGTCTCAATAATGTTTTCGCGAGAACAAATAGCCTATTACCGTTTCCAGGATCCTATCTATCTCTATACCAATATTCATCATAATCGATTTAGCGATTTAAGTGTGAAAACGTTATAAACAAACTTACTGTCGCATTTATAATATTAGGTAGAATATGTTTTTATTTAAAAAATGGATTTATGTTAGCTGGCGACGCTACAAAATTAGTACTGATAGTCCTAAATGCGCTACTGTTAAAAGGCCTTTTACGTCTACACTTAGTACTGACATTCTAATAATTATTGATAAGTTTTATGACGTTACAAGATAAAAGATTAATTATTACTGATTTAGAGCCAACAGTGATCACGTGTCAGTAAAATTCACCTACAACCTACCTACTACATTTTTGTAGCATCAGTATTTTTGGAACGAAGTTCCTTATGTGGCGTCGCGGAGGGGTACCGTAGCCGGCAAAAAACGTCCGTAACGTTAGCGTAAGATTTATGTATAGTCTATGTATGTTGGCTATACAGTGTCTAATGTATTGTCTACGTGATGACTGTTATTATTATATATTTTTGTAAATCATAGTAAACAAACTAAAGGTGTTAAGATAAATTTGTAAAGTAGTTTTTTCTATTTTTATCGATAAAAATATCATACTAAAAAAATGTATAACCGATTAATTTATTTTCTTTATACCTCCAATATAACTTGAAATTAATATTATTGTAATAAGGAACTTCGTTCCTAACTGAATTCCCATGACACCACTCCTTTTTTTTTAAATAATTTTTAGGTTTCGTGTTATTGGCATAATTTCACCTGATGCGGCCAAGCTGGTGGGCACGCTAAGCCTAATGAAGGGTCTGGCTCTAAAGCACGACTTCCGGAACACACCTATACGTATTTGGAGAGAGATTTTCAACTTGAGGGTGGTAGTTAGTCATAGAAGGAGTGTGAGTCCTGTCCCTGGTCTCTGGCAACGCGGGAGTTTGTAATGTCGGGGTGGTGCGTTTTAGTCTGTAGTGTTGGGTGATTAGCACACAATGAGTAACCACATGCCCCTCACGAATTGGCATGAGCTCGAATAATGCACTAGTGCGTTGCGATGAGGAAGTCCCCAAATAATAAGATGTTTAACAAATAAAAATGGATGGTAACTAACCAGGCAAGCATTAGAAAAAGCCCTACCACCATGCTTACCATGCCTCATCACTAAAATCTGCCGCGAAATACCTATAGATGTGTTACGTCGGTTGCACATGAGAGCGAGTCCCTCCACTAGTCGTAGCGTGTCCACTATCATGTACTACATCGTCACTTAACCATATAAGTCTCACACCTGATCTTAAGTGACGATACAGCCAAGTTGGTAGACACGCTAAGCCTGTGGAGGAACTGGCTTTCAAGCGCAACTGCCAGAACACACCTTTTGGTATTTGGCGACAGATTTTCAACTTGAGGGTGGTTGCTAGTCAGGCGGGCATTAGATAAAAACCCTACAACTATACTACGGTTTCCGCACGGAGATTTCCTTCACCGAAAGCTCACGCTCATTGTAGGTGGATTTGAACTCACGTCCCTTGACGTGGCGTCCGTAAACACTACCCTTGAACTATCATCGGTATGTGTTTAAAAGAGCGATATTGTAAGAAACGTTGTATATGTAATAGGGAGTTTCAAATCATTCAGAGGCTCGACCACGGACAGTGGTGTTAAAGTTCAACATACTTAATAAATGTGGGTAGTTTATAGTAGAATGAATTATTTTATATAGGTAAATTAATTTACTCACCTGTCTTCTAATGTTTAGCACGTACTGAGTAATTACCCAGTATTTTATTCATTCCATGTGGGAAACAAAGGGTTTTCAATCAGTGTATCTGTATTAGTTCTATGATTTATTTATAAGGTATATAATATGAGGACCATACTACAGAAGCATATTCAATCGAAGGTCTTAGGGGCCATTCGCTAATTACGTAAGGTTATTAAGGAGGGGGGGGTTAAGAAAATATCTACATGTCGTTATGTAGGGGGGAGGGGGGTGAAATTCGAAATTCATTGTTACGTTATATATAATCTAATTCCATTTTGTATTCCAAACAGTTTTCTTAATTTGTAAAGTGTACAGTTGTATTTATTTATTTATTTAATTATTTGTATTGCTTATTGAGAAAAAAAATTACTTATTAAAATTTCATATATTTTTATTGTTATCTTTGGTTCTATAGAAAAAAATATAGTACATTTTTCCACGTACATTTTTTTTCCCTAACATAAAAGTTTATTGTTTAGTACATCAAGATAGAATCTTACGTAAGATAGGGATGGGAGGGTTCAAGATATCTTACGTATACTTACATAGGGTTAGGGGGGTCAAAAGTGACCCAAATTATTCATACGTAATTAATAAATTACCACTTATCAGAGTATTATATAGGTAAAGCAGAGTTTCAGAAGTATCCAATCATTCCGTTATACGTAACAGAAAACCCCTTAATTATGTAGTCGCAGTACGTTCAATGCAGTATCTGTTGTTTTAACTCTATGTCAGAAACTTTATGTAGGTTTATTCATTATTATTTATTCCTCTATATATTTTCTCTAATTTGGTACTATTACACCTTACATCGAATATAATTATGCATTTTTATTTACCTATGACATTACTTCCGATCTATTACAATAACAAGAACTTAATTGCACGGACAATTTCTAAGAAATGTATTCACTTAATTAGACTTTATATTTTGATTGCCTAATAACTTATTTCGCAGTTTTTAGTGAGCGCAATCTAATTTACGAAGGATTGACTGTCGATATTGTAATTGTAGTGGTATTAAGGTAATTAGCATGGTGGCAGGGCTAGCTACCACCTTCAAGTTGAAAATCTGCCGCCAAATACCGATAGGTGTGTTCCGGCAGTGTAATTGCCCGCCAGTCGCTTCACAGGTTTAGCGTTATTACCAACTCGGTCCGTATCGTCACTTAAGATCAGGTGAGATTATAGCCATAAAGCTAAACCTTAACTATAAAAAAGTAAAAATATATATGCTCGAAAAGAGATCACAAAACTTTTGTTAACATTCAAAGCCATATAGATCAGACTACACTACTTTTTACAAGAAGCGATTTTTGAAACTTATCATCTATAGCGATGAATGGAAATGGAAAACACTGTATCGGGGACATATAGAAATCTTCTACAATTGACTTCAAAATTATCATAAAAATTATATATACGAAAGTGACTTTGTTTGTTTGTTAGGCTTTCACACCTAAACTACTAAATCGATTATAATGAATTTTGGTTTAGACATAGGTAAGAATCTGGAGACGGTGACAGGCTATTGTCTCTCGCAAAAACCTTATTGGAAGTGGGGTAAAGAGATGGATAAACTTTGTATGAAACTTTTTACTGCGACATCAGATTTGTTTGAAAAAAATCAATATTAGGGCGAGCGAAGCCGCACGAAATATCTAGTTATCTTTTATACACCTTCATCATCTTCTTACTATGTAAAATGGGTAATGATATTTTTCATAGTTGTTTCTATTGAATTTTTTTCAATTAGGTTCCATATGAAATTATACATTCATTGCACTACTGGAAAAGAAGCAAGGTCAACCAGGTAAACTAGTATGTCATATTTACTCAAATGTTACAGATATTACAAATAAATCATCTCAGATATAGGTTCTGTTATAACTATGTTTTGTTTGTATAATGATGCACTCTACAATGAGTAACTTCTTTACTTGTAAGAGGATTAGTACGTTATTTGAAACAATGACTTTATATGACATTCGGAAAGTGTGACTTGTGTCGCAAACCATACATGCGAAAAATAATAAATCAAAAGCGATGAAGGCTCAGTTATTAGTGTATGGTCGCCGCATCGAGGGACGTGAGTTCGAATCCACCCGCAACGGGCCTGAACTGCCGGAACACATCTATAGGTGACAGATTTTGAACTCGAGGTCGTTAGCTAATCAGACGGGTATTCGGAAAATCTGTTTCATTTCAAAAGTTTTCTTCATAGTGCCTTTCCTTCAGCGATAGCTCAAGCTCATGGATTCGAATACACGTCCCTCGACACGGCTACGTTACCACTGAGTTACCATCACTTCGTTACCCCGGCTGATCACCGAACGCGATGCGTTATTATGCGGGTGTATATTTTTTTTTTCACGTGGTGATATTAACAGCCTGTTGAGATCGTCGAGAAAAAAAGCAGTATTATTTTGAAGTCATAATTTCACTTCCGTCGGCAGACGTCGAAATTGTCTGTTTTTTTTTTTTGTCTGTAACAAATGCTGCGTCACTTTATGTGTGAATCATACGCCTCGCTATCGTGCATTACGATAAGCGAACGAAGTTATTTACTTGCGCCTTGTCGCCAACTAGTGTATAAAAATATATAAAGTTTAGCGATCATAGTTCGGTGGTGACGTGTACGGTCGCCGCTTCGAACTTGTGCGGGATTCTTTTGGTAAATTTGTCCGTTTCTTGTAACATATTTCAATACAGCTTTGCTCCTGTTGGCTGTCGAGTGATGTTAAAGAGACTAAAGCCTTCCGCAATGACTGCTCATAGACGAAGAGCTCTTTAAATCCGAAAATTAGCGCGTTAAAAAATGCAAACAAACAAACTTTTCCACTTTACGATATTAATATAAATTGTAGCTGTCACCTATCGTATCAATGAAAGAAATATATTGTACGAATTTTACTTCTATCAGTTAATTAGTTTAAGAGTTAAATCATCAGTAAAGCACATATAAAATATGTTTATATATTTACACAAATAAATAAAATTGAAGTGTATGTTTTACAGACAAACATTACAGCTATATATTAAATATACCTATCTATATATGGTACTTATATAAAAGGCAAAAAAATTATTTTTTAATTTTGCCTGTCTGTCTGTTTATTCCAGCTAATCCAGTTTAAAATCATCCCCGATGATTGCTCTAACGAATATAAAATGAATTTTCGAAATCCGATCACCGGTGGTTCCTAAGGTCAACGCGTTCAAACAAACAAACAAATTATTCCGCTTTTTAATAGTAATAATATTGATGTAGTGATTTAACAAACAAAAGTTTATCTACACTTTAAACGAATATAGATATTGCAGTTATCAGTAGCACGTACTTTAAACCCTGTATTTGTATAGAATTTATAATTCGACGCGGTCGCAGTGTGCTGCAGACAGCGTTCGATATAACAGTTTTCACTCCAGTCTAGTCAGCGGAACGAAATGTCCGTGTTTCTTGGTGCGATCGTATTGATAATAGTATTTCTAATTGTGTATAATGTGAAAACGAAAGACCCTAAGCCGATTTTCGGTATCTATTCCGTCCCAGGGAAGTGGTATTATATGAAGTACGCAGTGTTCGCTGCAATCTACTATTTCCGAAAGGTTTGTTTTTGTTCTTTGTAATATTTTGTTTCACTATGTTCACAATTCATTAACAAAATTATTTTGAATTGCACTATCAAATATATTCAAGGTTTTTCTAGTAAGAAATAAGTTAAAATGAATAATTAACATTAATTAACTAAACAAATAAATGTTTTTTAATGTCAACGACCTTACGATTTCCAACAGTTTCAGGGCGGAGTAAATTTTTCACATTCTTTATTTCTTTACAGTGTTCAGTGTAATGTTACATTTTGTTACCGTAAAATGCATAAGCTTAAAAGTCAGAGAACTATTTTATATAAATGTTTTTTGTAATCAAACCTTATAATTAATTATTCTGAGTGTTTTTCTCTACGACATTTCACAATGGTTACTTATTTTGTTTTTCATCTATTTATCGGGCGCCAATACTTATAAGCCCTTATGTCCCAAATTTGTAATATACACCTGGCAGACCTAGATATGTGCCTGTATTTTTGTTGTTGTGAACCAATAACTTAAACGGAATCCTTAGCTAATGTGTTTTCCTAATTGAATAATTTTCTTTGCGTTGTACGCTAGAAACTATAAGCCCATTTCACCCAATCAAAATACACTATCAGGTGGTATTTAACACTACCGAGATGTTCATCAATTGTGATCTAGTGATAATCCTTTTATATATAAAATTCTCGTGTCACAATGTTAGTTGCCATACTCCTTCGAAACGGCTTGATCGATTTTTATGAAATTTTGTATGTATAATCGGTAGGACTGAGAATCGGTCGTAATCTGTTTTCCGTACCCCAAGTGATAATGTGATCCAACCCCAAACATTTTGTCTTTGACAAAAAATAATATATTTGTTTTTTTTTATGATATAGCATTAAAAAATACACACAGCCATATATGCTCACCTTTCTACTTTCATCCTCTCATTTTTTAATACAACCAAAGTATTCACTACAAATAATGTATAAGACAGAACGTTTGTCGGGTCAGGTGGTTTCTTTGTGTTTTATATGATTAAGGTTCAGCGTTACGGCCATAATCTCACCTGATCTTAAGCGACGATACGGCCCAAGTTGGTAGACACGCTAAACCTGTGGAGGAACTGGCTCTCAAGTGCAGCTGCCGGAACACAACTATTGGTATTTGGCGACAGAATATCAACTTGAAGGTGGTTGCTAGACAGGCGGGCATTAGAAAAAGCTCTACCACCATGTTATGGTTTCCTCACGGTGATTTCCTTCACCGGAAGCTCAAGCGCACTGTAGGTGGTTGGATTCGAACTCACGTCCCTTGACGCGAAGTCGTACACACTACCAATGAGCTATCATCGCTTCATACCACTATAGTATTTCTATATGTATATATTTGTAATGAAACGGATGTTTATTTGAGGCGCAATCACTTCAAAACTACTTGTATCGACACGTAACCATAACCAGAATTATTTTGGATTATTCGTAGATTTTATTCATAATTTGTAGGTGGTATATGGCTATTAATTATTTGAATTCCAATGATCCTTTATTATTATATTACTAACTTACTTTTACGAACAATACGAACATGTTTCCCGCCAATAAAAACAAAAGACCGCCATTTTCTTTTAACATGTTATTCGCTCAGCAAAGCGGCCGAAAACGGTTCGTATATACAACTTGGTTTATAATATGAGAGTTGTATTTTAATTAGCGAAACATGATACACATGAGGTGATTTTTTCTTTTTAACGCATTATACACGTACATTGTACGGATTTAATTGGCTTATCATTCTTAAGGCTTTTTATCGGCTTAACAAGCAAATACAGACCCGTCTATCACACAGGTGTTCGATGGTATCCAATTAATTTGATTCCCTATTTATTTTCTATGTTTTACCAACTCGTAATTGGTATTATAACTTGCTAAATGCGGTACTCGAGAAGGGATCACGAAATTTTCTACCTAGTAATAATTTTGAAGACAGATTTTTAAGGCGAATTATTTCTTTAATACATGAATAATTTTGTACTTTTCGACAGGTAGCGTTAGTAATACAATAAAGATCTAATCATTAAAATTTGTTGTGTCGAATATTTTTTAAAATGTAGATATAATATTTGTGCAGTTCCTTAGTAAAGTGTAAAACAAAAATGAATGATTTGTGAAATAGTGTCAGTGATTAATAAAGAATAATTAAATATACTTTGCAAGGCTGTAGGGCAATATTTTTACGATATCGATGAACTCCTATCACGGCTAACGCCATCAGCTTCTTACATGGGAGCTAATGTGGTTTGCGAAAGTAAATTTCGACTGAAAGCTACAAGACGCACAGTGCAACTTACAAAGATAATTAAAAGTGTATACTTATGATGGGTCTTTTTGATAAGGCGTTTATCCAATTGCTGCTACGACAGCGTCGATCTTCCAACGATGCTTGAACTCAGAAGTTGGCGTAGTTATTCCGTCCGCACCATTACAATACTAGTAAAAATAAAGTATTAGGTAGGATTCTAAATCCATCTCGAACTAAGGAGTGTCAAATACCGTCTGAGTTGCTCAAGCTAACCTCATCTGCGCACGGTACACCCTGCCGAGTAACCGACGAGGCTCTGGTTTGGCTTCCATTTGGTTTTGGTCAGGATGGTTAACCGTGTAATCCTTGGTCCATCACAGCTTGGTCGTAGGATTATTGCCCGACTAATCAGCGACCATCCTTGTGCTTAGATCGCCGCAAAATAATGGTTCAGTTTGAGCTTTTGTGTTCCGGCATAGTGAACGAGAACTAACTATTTCCGCCACGGTCAGCAATATGGCTGCAACACCCCTGGTAACCATTTACGATCAGATAGGCAGTCTGCTGTTAGCTGCTTTAAAACAACAATAACTGTAAATAAAGATATGACTTTAGTACTGCAATATAAATTGGTTTATCATTGTTTTTTGCAGTATACAAGTAAGAACTCCGACGCCGGTCGTGATGGTCGCGCAGGTCAAGGGGTCAAAGCCATAGCAGACCCAGCTGATATGGAGAGACCTCAACAATTGAGCGATCATGCCAAGGTACGCTAACAACAGAATCTTAGCCTTGTTATAAATAGAAATCGATAAGTGTATGTACAATGTTGTTTATTTGTGTGCGCTGAATACTATTAATATTTTAGTCCCTACTTTCTTTATTGTTTTCAATTATGAACTCGAATATTACCTGTTTATTAATAACTATTTATTATGACAAAGTGACAAACTCGGACTGTGACGCACGGAAAGATAGTAAATTTGTCAGGTTTATAATCATGTAGGTACATGATGTTCGCGATACCGTCGAGTATAGATTCTTACCATAGCTCTTTTTCCCCGGACATGCACCGGGTGAGTCCGGAATACAAAGCGAGTCACTATAGCTGTCGTTATATCCGGTTTATGATAGCCGCGTCATCATATCATAGCATTCCGTTTAATAGATATAACTGCCCACTACTTATGCTTAGTTGAAGGAAGTCATTTTTTTAAAGTAGCCCCTATCGATTCTTTTCTCCTATACTTTCAATACAATATTCTCCTACGTGGTGTCAGGGTTCTTTCAGGGATGAGGAATCTATCATTAGATGCGTTGCTCGTATAGTCTCTACTCTGAAATAATTATTTTAAAGATAATTAACTTAACTACAGGCTTTCGACGCTATATTCTTCATATCGGCGACAAGGGACAAAGATGATAATGGCGTCTATACAATCATGGGCTGTGAACGAAGGCCTATGGGGATGGTCAACGGTTTATTCTACATTGGCGTAAGTTTTATCGACAAACCATTTTTTTTTTATATGGCTTCTGTCTTCGTAGCCGATTTTGCCAATGTCAAGTAACGGAGTATTATAATCTTTAAACACCGCTGGAATATGATATCGGCTTTCTTGTTGAAACTCTTCAATAAGTTATAAAGTTTCTTCGAATGCATGTTTCTAGGTATTTATTTTAATTAAATTCATTACTGCGTAATAATTTCATTCTATACTCAACAATTGCGGTAAAAAATGGATTATATAGGACCAAATAGCATACTTTTAAGAGACAGAAAAATAGTACGTACTTCGCCCACTTGCATCGGAAGGGTCAACATCGAACACATTTGACCCAATCATCCACCAACTTCAGGTCAACCGTCATCGGCCAACCAATTATAAGCGGAAGTCCAAAATAAAATATACTTTAACATTTAGTTTCAATTCAATAAAACCTGACATAGTTTTTTTTTATATAGTTAAGGTTTAGCATTATGACCATAATCTCACTTGATCTTAAGTAACGATACGGCCCAAGTTGGTAGACACGCTAAACCTTTGGAGGAACTGGCTCCCAAGTGCAACTGCCGAAACTCACCTATTGGTATTTGGCGGTAGATTTTCAACTTGAGGGTGGTTTCTAGCCAGTCGGGCATCAGAAAAAGTCCTACCACCATGCCAAATAACAGTGTTTAGGCAATTAATAATAATTCTACGCTATCAGTTACCAGGTAAAGGCTTGTTGTGCAGCAAAAAGATTCCTGATACGGTTTTGTTCGGAGCTAAAATTGGCGAATTCGGAGCAGAGGGTATCAAAATGACTCCCATTGAACCTATGGTGAAGTGGAATATTTCATACAAAGGACAAATGTGGTAAGGATAAAATAATGCAGTAAGCTGACTTCTGCCAATATGAGATACTAATGAGTTTCTTACGTAATTAACTAAGCACCGTCTGCTCAAGAATACCTAAACTTTAAAGGACTTTGTGAGGCCTAAATATATCTTAGAAATTTTTGAAGCTAAACTTCTATTGAGGATTTTAAAATTCTTATCCGCAACCTTTTTAGTGACACTTGCTCGAGTAAAGTCGACTCGAGACGACTAAGAGAGCGGGAGAAATGTAGGGTATGTTCCGATATATACTGCGTGCACTGTTCACTGCTCTTACTGGAGAAAAATGTGTTCCATTATGCACTGACAGTATACTGTCGCAGTTATTATTATTATTATAGCCTCTTTATTTCCATAATGAAAAAAATATATTAAACAAGTATGTCATATGATTAGTTATTACATAATATGTGCATGCGTTAAAAAATAAAATATTACTATTAAAATCATTCAATTTAAATTCCAATCATAATAAATAATTTGAATGTGTATACATTTTAAATGTTAAAAAATTAATAAATATAAAACAATAAATATATAAATAAAATAATGTATTTAATAATTATTTATTTATTTACTATTTACTGCCGCAGTATCTTAGGAAAATATAAGACGTCATAAATCGTCACCATTTTTATACTGTGAACGCTGGCGTGCTCTCAGTGCTTTGATGGCGTGATCAAAAACGTTCAGAAATTTAAGAGCTTGTATTATTGCCAATAAGTATTATTATTTAATATTGTTATCCAAAGATACCGGCCGTTAAAAACAAACACGGAAAATTAAAATCCAAAAAACATGGATGGATGGAGTGCGTTCCTTTGAAACGGTATACAGTATAACTAACGTATGCTAGTTTCTAAGATAACGCGTACAAACAAACAAACAAACATATTCGTTTTATAAAATAAATATTTTTTTTTATATTAACAGACATTCCATATATTTTCGTTTATAAAGATAACTTTAAATTTTACAGGTACCAAAACGATCCAAACAAACTTGTCGACGTAGATTTCTTCGGAGAATGGAAAGCCACATCAAAATATTTCGATTTTGACAGCGACCTGTATCCACCGACAATCATCAGATCGATAGCCAGGGAAAAATGGAGCAGACAGTATTTCGATACATTGAAAGCGTAAGTTCAACTACTGGTACATACCCTAAAATAAACACATTCAGTGACAATACGGCCCAAGTTGGTAGACACGATAACCTCTGTAGGAACTGGTTCTCAAGTGCAACTGCCGGAACACATCTATTGGTATTTGTCGGCAGATTGTCAACTTACGCGTGGTTACCAATCAGGTGGGCATTAGAAAAAGCCCTACCACCATGCTATGGTTTCCTCACGCTGTTTTCCTTCACCGAAAGCTTAAGCTTATTGCAGGTGGATTTGAACTCATGGCGCTTGACGCGAAATCGTACACACTACCACTGAGCTAAAGTGGCTATAAATTATGATGGCTGAGAGAGGCCTTAAACATACTGCGAATAACATGTCGATGGATGTGATTTAGAATGCATGCAATGAGCCTATGCTTACCATGAGGGAAACGTGATGAAACTATATTATAGGTGTTAGGGATTTTCAAAAGTCCGCCTGGATAGCTTGTTTATAGTTCATAGGCTTAGCGTTTCAAGCGTTAGCGGTTCAAGATGGTGGACATAGTACGATGACGGAGGGAATGTATCTTAATTTGGCGGCAGATTTTCACCTTGAATGTGGTAGACAGCCGGGCCAACAATATAAAACAACCTTGCAATGTTTCCTTCACCGAAACTACTTCAGGCACATCTAGAAATTCGAACTCACGCCCATTGACGCGGCGTCCGTACCTACAGCGAACTAAGCCATTATCGCTCCAAAAAATTGCTACCTTAACAAAATTGCTGTATAGCGTCTGATAGTAAGTAGGGTACATTCTAAAACTGAGGATACACGCTGACTGCATCTGCAGCTCCTTGCATGTTCTATCCACGTGCATGACAACAGTTTGTAGATAAATTAATTTTGTATAATTTATCGTATTTACTTCTTATCCTAAATCTTTTATCCGTTTTATCAATCATAGAAATTAAAACATTAATCGTTTACACATATAATACTATACCACAAACTCTTATCAGAATATCTTATCTGCCTAACCAACAAATACTTAGGCCTTCTCTTATCTTTGTGTCCAACCTACTCTATAAAAATTCGTCACACTGCGATCTTAGTCTTAAACATTGTAACATAAAAAAAATAGAATTATAAAATAGATGCTGTTAAGATATTATGTTTGATTCAAAGTTAAATAACCAGATATATGGCTAATGCATATTAATTTGCTCTGTAGTTTACCATCCTAACCGATTCTTTAGAGAGAAGCAACCCTCATAAAGCATTCTAACTTTGGATAATACTGCAGCTGCATTGAACTATTATTGATGTAAAATTAATAATTAATCGTTTCCCTTCCACAGAGCTCATCAATCTCATTACGAACAGTTCGGAAATTTAAAATGCAAATTCAGGATCGACAACGAATCATTCGAATTTACTTTGCCCTCATTCAGGGACCACAGTTTTGGTAAGGACTTAATGTACGTTCTTCTATTAGAACTGTATTAGTGCACATAGGCAAGTTTTGATTCAACGATTTTAAAAGAAATTTTTTGGCAAGTGACATACCGTAAATTTTTCTTACACGACAATAGCAAAATTGTATTGGCAGAGGCTACAATACAAGAAACTTTCCCCATAAAAAAAGTATAGGTGCCAAGTTTAGAATTTAGCCATAAATGCATATGTATATAAATATAATGGTTTACACTAAGTAAGAAATTTTTCAATTGATATAAATAATTAAATATGTATACAATACTCATTCTTGCCAAATCCTTGTATAGGACAAAAGCGAGACTGGACTCTGATGCACAGGTACGCCTTCCACCACATCTTTCTGGAAAACGGGACCAATATCAGCGTTGGAGCGATCTGCCAGCCTACCACAGCTTCGGTGTAAGTATTTGGCGGTTAAGTTTAAAACGTAGACATCAATAGGCAGAAGGGGCGATCACTAAAACCGGGTGTAAATATTTTCAGATTCGAAGTCGGTTGGATAGCGCTACCCAACAAAACGACTCTTCCAATCAAATGGGTCGACTTAAAACTGTATCAGTTAGGTGAGGGCGGACAAGCTCCCAACGATTACGCCTTCAGATTTCAAGCGGGAGACGAGGAGTATACAGTTCAGGTAACGGCCATACCTTACGTTTAGACTTAATCATGTGATCACTGATATGTGCTGTTAGTTTTAGGGGTTTTGACAGCTTCATCGAAATTACGCAGAATGATACAATCTATAGAATATACATATCCCTCTTCTTCCCTAACCTTCTCATTGCCTAAATCAGTTTGGGCTTTTAATTTAATTGGGGTTTGACTACAGTATTGCATTAAATTCATAAGTTATAAAAAAAAATCTTAGTATATTTCATAAGTGAAATGATTACTCTAATCAAGAAAAAGAGAGAGGGCTATTTGAATGAAGAATGCGTTACTAATGCGAAATGCGAAATACTAGCAGCACCTGCACCTTCGGTCACGTGTAACTAAAAAATATTTAATCATTTTTGATATTTTGGTCCCCCTTTTCAAAACAGCTTTGCACCTATTGGTGGCGATGTTCAATTCGAAATTTGAAATTCAACTGATACTTCCTAAGATTAGCGCATTCAAACAAACAAACAAACTTTTATGTGTTGTAATAAAAGTAGACGTTACTTCGGAGTCACTATGCATAAGTTGTCATTTCTAATTCAATATTTCGGCTACTGTAGAATCAAAAACTATTAAAAAAACCATGCAGCCCGAACTCTGAAAAATTTGCGCATGTTTGTTTGATTGACCTCATTTTCTTTTTCCGTTATGCCTCTTTTGTCTCTTATTTATTTAGGCCTGTGAAATAGTTTGCCTAAATCAAACATAATTTAGGTTTTGATTCAGCATACGTGTGCGAGTGTTCACATGTCTCTTGCCAAAGTCAGTACAACCTACATGTCATCTTCCATAAATTTTTATAACTATCTTGCTATCTTAATATCCTAATTCCCATGTTCGCTTGGGCAAGGTGCGAAAGCGATACGTGGGACTCTACTGGCACAAACCACCAAAAGGACCCACTACAAATTCCCACCTTAACTTTCTTATTTATTTGCCTGAAATCAGGTGCTCTAACCAAGTTTTTTTATCCTAGCTCGGCAAAATTACTGTAATTCTTCTGATGGTAACTTTCAGTTCGGCCCAGTAACTGCAGTGACTGCCGTAGGGGTAACTGTCTTGCCGACCTACTAAATATCTCTTCACACCTCGTTTAAAAGACCCAATATAATAGGAAGGAGGGAAAACCCAGATCGGAAGACAGTTTCACAGCTCCATAGTGCGACAATTATAAGACTTTACGAACTTTTTGGTTCGTGTCGGGATGGTCGTTATGGTAAAGCTTTGGCTCCGTGGTTCAGCACGGGTAGATTTACTGTGGGAAGGAGAGGAGAGGATTGGTAAAAACTCCTCAATTTTCAAGTGACAGAAGATCTATTATCTTTACAGGTGGTTGTCGAATATGAATCCACGCACTACGTCTCCGACGAGTGGGACGCGAGAATGGTAGAACGTTTCTGCAAGTTCGTCGTCAACAACGTGCCCGGGCGGGGCGTCTCAGAGTTCCACTACAGACACACAGACGGACGGCCTGAAACCGCCGCCAAGAACGACCCGGAATGGTACAGGAAAATGTGTCACAAAATATAAAACAAAGAAGTGAATTTAATGGAAGCGCCTAAGACATTTATTTGTAATCGTGTAATATAGAAGCATCAAAAGGAATCAAAATACCTTATTTTAGAAGAGCTAGATTATAAACAGTTTTCTTTAGTTTAAAATCGAATAAAATATTGTGTAGGAAACTATACTTTACCCCGATGATGTTAAAATGCGTTTTAGTTGAACACCAGTGCTATTTTCATAACAAAAAAAAACATTTTGTTCCCTAATTGCAGAAACACGAATCTAAGCACGATAATTAAGCTATCTAACCTAAGCTAAATCCCCATTAAAATTCGTCTGACATCTTCTGTTGGGAGTTACGAGAACATGCCACAGAGAGACGCTCAGACCGCGTAAATTCAGCTCCAGGCGTTATCACTTATATTTTTAAGGTTTCACTTCTGTCGGCGGTCCTCGCTGAATGCCTTCCTATTTCTCTCTCAAATCTATATTAGTATTACGCTAGAACTAATAATCATTATAATAATAATAATGTTTTCTACAATATGTAATAAATATATAATTTATTTCTTACCCATGCTTTTTATTGTTACCAATGTTTTCCATTTTAATTCTATTCAACGTCAATCGTTACTCTGTTACAAATAATAATAACTAAAAATTGTGGGATTTCATAAAACCACGATATTTTTTTACTGATCGTAGGTATTTAATTAACATTTTTAGAAAAATATGAAAATGTAAATGGTACACGGTCAGCTAATTCGAGCAATGGACGCCGCCCTATTGGCCTTGGATGCTTTCCCAAGCGCTCTCACTTTACCCCTACTACCCTACGCGACATGCGATAGATGGATGAGAAAATTTGAGACGATGTAAAAAAGTTTCACTTTAATTGTTCTACAAGGTGGAAAGGTGCTATATAGATTGGATTTTTAATGTAGTAGTGGGCAAACGAGTAAGCCTGTCACCTGGTGGTAAGTGATCACCGTCGCTCATGGACATCCATAACGCCGGAGGAATTGCAGGTGCATTGCCGGCTTTTATTTGAGGAACTGGCTCTACCGGAACATACTTTTTGGTATTGGGCGGCAGATTTTCAACTTCAGGTTGGTAGCTAGCCAGGCGGTCATCAGAAAACGCCCTACCAACATGCCATGGTTTCCTCACGATGTTTTCAGAATCGCAGATGCACTGCCGGCTTTTATTTAAGGAACTAGCTCTGCCGGAGCACACCTATTAGTTTTTGGCGGCAGATTTTCAACTTAATTGTGGTAGCTAGTCAGGTGGGCATCAGAAAAAACCCTAGCGCCATACTAAGGTTTCCTCACGATGTTTTCCTTCATCGAAAGCTCAAGCTCATTGTAAGTGGTTGATTTTGAACTTACGTTCCATGACGCGACTTTCACACGGACTATAACTCTAAAAACAGTGATAAAATTAGGGTTATATTCTACAGTTACTCATTTGTTATTGGGCCGTATCACAGAAACGACTTTCAGTAGACTGCTCTCAATTTTAGATACTGATTTATATTGTATTATTGGGCTTATAAACAAAAGTCATTAGTGTTCTGTTCCCATGCAGATTTAGGGACCCCTCAAATTACATATAATAAAACTCAATGTGATTTTTGTCGTCATATCCCGACCTTGTGGGCCCACAACTGTCCTTTCCCTGTTCCAATTATGCGTTAATCGAATTGAATGACTGGACTCGAATGAAATAATTGCGCACGCGCATCCTAACTATACTATACATGCGGTTATTTTAGAAATAAAAAACTTCGTCACTGTTTATAATAGAAAACTACATTTTTATAATTAAAAGTAGATGCCATTCGGTCATACGGCCTTCAACAAAGTTTTACCGACGGAAAAATATACAATAGTGGTCGAATAATCAAAATTGTATGAATGCTGCAAATATATTTTTGATGTTACTCGAAAATTATTGCTGTCATAAAATCGATACTTTAAACGACAGGATATTTATTGGGTGTGACAACATTTTTTTTAATGAAAATTAATGTGATGGCTTGTAACACTATTTTCAATAAAAAAAAAAATACAGAGAAAAAAAAAGTTAATATTTTTTTATAACTACTTTTATTTTGTTTTTCATGTTTAATCGAAATACTGCTGCCATGAACACATACCCAAACTGTTTAAAATATCGACGACGAGGTGCGAATACCTTTTATGTGACATGTTCAATGGTATTCACTTTTATTGTGTATTTAAATATATGGGTCAACATAGCATATTTAATTACGCGGATCTCCTGATCGTAATTCGGAAGTTGCCTGGCACAACTCCAATCCAGACGTTTATATAAACATATATTAGTTAAACCACTTACCTTAGTCGCTGGGTGTTCTTGTGTTACTTTGGTCGGCCGTCACACATACGAACACACTAATAACACTAACAGTGCCAAATAAGGCACAATAATCCAGGTATCCGCCAAGATAAACCATTCACCATAAAATGTAAAAACACTTGTACTCTGCACGTTACTCGCCTGCGAAACCCGACATCGCAGTCTACCCACATATGTGAATATATAAGGCCTGGACAATATCTGTAGCATGTAGTAAAACTTTTAAAGTGTGTTTTCATTGCAAATAAATAAATAAAAATATAGATATTTCTCCTGACTGAACCCATATTTATCGAAATATCTTCTGTCTCTGCAAAAAACTGGGCATTTCACCGTCGATAAGTATATGTCCCAGTTTTACACAGTTAGAATGTTTAGACGTGCAAAACATATATTGCACGCCTAATAAACGAAGCGTTGAGGTGGGTACTACAGTCACTTCGCGCAAAACAACTGATTTTTCTAACTTAAAATGTCTCTATCATATATTGCACTTGTAAAATAATATATACACACACACATATAAAGAAAAAAACACTATTTTCAACACGTGATATTTTTGATGCTTTTTTTATTATTTAAACTAATTAAAAAACTATTAAAAAAGTTCTGTCTTGGACGTCCGTGTGTCTGTATGTGCGGATCCTGTATGTTATCACGATAACGACCGAAATACTTTACTAATCGAGTCCTTTTTTTTTTCTTACGCTTCAGTATAATTAGGTATAGAACCCTATTACTTTTCACGGTCTGATTCGATGTTTATGTGTATCTTTATTTATCTATTATATATTTCATCTTTTACTGCAAATTTTAAAGTCACTCTTTCCTTTTTAGTTCATTTTGTAGCAATCAAGTTATGTTTTTTTTGTCTGCAATCTGTTATGTTTTACTATAGCAGATGTTTCTTCGTATTATCGAAATTTTATTGAAATTAATATTTTCATAATATTCATTTCCCTTTATCTATCAATTAGCCGTGTCTGCTACTTCGTGGTTATCTACAAATTATTCAATAACTTTTGCCCGGTTTTGTTTCTTTTTCAATACAACTTTGCTCCTATTGGTCAAGCCAACAGCCTTCCTCTGTGATTGGTCTATTAAATATCAAAAATATTTTCAAATCCGACCGGTAGTTCCTAAGATTGGCGGGTTCAAATAAACAAACATTTCCGATTTATAATATTAATATGGACAGATTATTTATAAAAAGCAATGAAATCAGCCTGTAGGTAAACCGGCAGTGTTTGCTTCTATCGTAAACCATGTACCGCCAATAGATTTTAACGTTAGCCAACAGTCGAACAGGTACAGTTTGGATAGACCTGTGTAATAATATCTTGGGTAAGTCAGTTGCTTTACAAATTAAAGTTGTATATTAATATTACACTCGTAGCAGATTTGGCTATTTTTGTAATTTTTTTAGCTATTACATTTACATTTTTATAATTGTAATACGTTCACACAATTGCATGGAAGCCATATGTGATACTATTACCGTTAATTACCATTAAATGGGTTCGAATGCGCCTATAATGAGCTTGAGCTTTCGGTGAAGGAAAACATGTTGGTAGGGTCTCGTTTAGGCCCTTGTCCAATGCCCACGTGGCTAGCAACCACCTTCAAGTTGAAAACCAATGTTGCACTTGAAGCCAGTCTATCGGTTAGGCTTAGGGTGTCCACCATCTTGATTCACATCGTCACTTAACATCAACTGAGATTGTGGCCATAACGCTGAAACATATTAACTATGAGTAAACATCGAACCATGTTTAGGTGAAGAATGGATTTCGATGTGATCCTAGAAGATGTCGGCGCTTTCGGGCGATACCAAAAACTCGTGATATACTTTATACTTCTGCCGGCGGTGATACCTTGTGGATTTCACGCTTACTCGCAGCTGTTCATGGCAGCCCGAGTAAACCATTGGTGCAGGGTGCCTGAGCTTGACCACCTTGATAATTTGGATGCTGTTAAGAATCTAAGGTTAGTGCGATTTACCTTGTCTTTTCCCTCCTTTTTACCTGGTCTTTGTCCTCCACAGGTTTAACGCCTCTACCAACTTCGTCACTACTCGTAATAATCATCACTTCACATCAGGTGAAATTATGGCCATAATTATAAAAAAAGACCAAAACAATGGCTTTTCTTAAAGGTTAAAATTTGTAGAATAGTTTTAGAATATAGATCGGGGTGTCATTTCAAAGCTTTCTATTTTTATTTGCATAATACTCACAGGATGATGAGTGTTATCTTAAATTAATAGTAATCAGAGAACAGAACTGTGTCGAAAATACTTGTCACGTCATTGAAATTTGTGTAAGGTAAGACTTTACAATTTTTGGGTTCTAAATTATAATAACAATCCTCCATGCAATTTCGGACTCAGTGACCTCTTCAGCTCCGTTCTAATTGTCGTTGGTGTGCTCGCAAAGAGCTAACATATTCGATCTTCTTAATAAATGTTCGCGTATAATGCGGGCAGGTGAGCAGTTAGTTCATCGCGTCTAGCATCTAATTCAGAGCAACGATTCTCCTAAAGATCTTTGACTGTGGTTTTCACCAAAGACCTCAATTCTGGTCTTCGAGCGGCTGTTTGCGAACTCTGAAGGTTCGATTCACTTCTTCACGTGGCGCTTAAGTACGTCTGTATATCTAAGGAGTTGTCCGCCATGCTTACGCTTGCCCACCTCAAGTTCAGAAAAATAGACGCACTTTGCAGTACTTTGATCAAACATTTGTAACACTTGTCCGCACCAACGGAGTTCCTTATTCTGATTGCGATCAGACCAACGTTTTACGCAGACATATCAGGTTTCAGATTCAGTTCAGATGCAGCGGTTTACGCGTCAAAGCGTATTAAATAAACAAACTCACTTTTACATTTATAATATTTGTATAAAAGTATGATTGCTAGCTCACACCTGTGGAGTTCCGCAAATTTGGCAAATTTACATTATAAAGAAAAAGTCCTAAATTCTACGTAACGTCTACTTCGCATTTTGTAGACAAGTGACTTCTAAAATTTCGTTACAGTATTCCATTAGAAATGAGGAATGGAGGTCCACAGTACTCAGAGTGCAGTATGTACAAACTAAACTATAGTGAAATAGCGAACAACTATATAGACTTGAATGGTGTACTGAAGAAAAGCGAACCGGAAATCGTCTCCTGTACTCATGGATGGAAATACGATAAAAGTGTTTACAAGAACTCCGTTGTCGCAGAGGTATTTTAGTCTATAATACACTTGAGGAAGTGCATGAGTTTGCAGTGTTGCCATGTTGCATTTTAATGAGTAATATTCGATGCTTGTCACCCGACGAATCTTGCCACATGCTCCTCTCGCTTTGGCCTGAGCCCGGGAAAAGCGTATGCGTGATGCCATAGTCCAAGTCCAAGATGGAAGTCCGTAAAGAATAGGATTTTGAACAGCACGTTAATAAACGCAATTTACGCAGGCCGGTGTGACAGTAGCGATTGAAGATGGATTGTCGTTCTCTCGATGGTCGCTGCTGTTTTTGGACTGTGCTGTACTTAACATCAGGTACAGTGCAGTCACTTTGCCGAGCTACCATAAAAAAAAAAGTCATCCCCGCGATTCCGCATGCTGTTAATACATAGTATATATCAACTATTTATTTTCATCTCGTACTATTCAATTTCTATCGTTATACGCATATTTTAAAAAAATATTAACATATATTCTCGAATTTATTTATTATAAAATTTCTATCAATTATATCAGGCAGGTAAGAAAAATAAGTTTAATTATTTTTTTTTTTTTAGTGGAACTTAGTCTGCGATCGAGATTTCTACCCGACCCTCGGCCTTATCCTTTTAGCCGTCGGAGGTATAATAGGGAATTCCATTTTCGGTTACGTGCAAGATACACTGGGTAGGAAACCGTCGTTTTTCATATATCTGTTCATCGAGTGCATCTTCGGTGTTGCTACGTCATTCGCTCAGAACTACGTTATCTGGATCATCTACAGGATTGGCGTTGGGTTTACAGTTCCCGCTATCATGACCACACCCTATGTATTAGGTGAGACATGTTTTTTATTTCCCCCTTTGTAAGGCATTTAAAAAAACCGAAGCTGCATTTAACCAACCTTAAATTAGTATGTAATTATGATTAGATTAAAGACAGTAATAAGAAAAAAAAAGAAAAAATACTAATTTATAATTTTTGATTTAATAAATATTCCATAGACATCTTAAATAAAACTAAGAATTCTTCATGATCTTGTAGAAAATATATTAATTAGTTAGTATTTAACTTGAAATTAAATAGGTTGTAGATAAATGCATTAAGTTGAAAATAGATTATGTTTTTAGCAATAGAGCTGGTGGGTCCTCGCTACCGTACCCTCTGCACCATATTATCAAACATTGCGTACTCCCTGGGCTTGATAATGCTGGCTGGAGTCGTATACCTTGTGCGGGACTGGAGACACCTAGCTCTCGCCACCACCCTGCCTTTCGTCTGCCTCTTTCTATACTTGTGGCTGATGCCCGAGAGTCCGAGATGGTTGCTCGCACGAGGGCAGTTCGAAAAAGCTGAAGTGATCTTGAAAAATATGGCTCGGTAATTATAATAGCTTGTAGTGTATCTTCTTTCAAATTCAAATCAAATCAAATCAAATCAAAAATCTTTATTCTATTTAGGCCCTAAGATGGCCCTTATGAACATCAAAATTACTACCGGTTCGGAAAGTAACGCAATAATTAAGACGAACCGACAAGAAACTCGATCTGCATCTTTCTTTTTTAAGTCTTGTTCTAATCTTTTTATATAATATTTTAATGTGTTACAGTAGTTATTAGCAGATGTATAGAGAGAGCTGTCAATTCCAGACATCACGATCGCTCACTTATTGATCCGCCTATATTTATATATTTCAATTTAGGATTCACTAATTATAAGTCTATAGAATCAATGGAATTGGCAATCAAGCAAAATAAGTAGAATTAACAGTTGTTGGAAGCATAATTTAGCTTATTACGAAATCCTTACTAAACTATTTTTAGCAGTGTTCTTTTTTTTCGTATACTTTAGGTTTAGCGCAATGGCTATGATCTCACCTGGTCTTAAGTGACGATACGGCCCAAGTTGATAGAAACACTAAACCTGTGCAAGGATTGGCTCTCAAGTGCAACTGCCGGAACACACCTAATGGTATTTAGCGGCAGATTTTCAACTTGAGGGTCGTAACTGGCCAGGCAGGCATTATAAAAAGCGTTAGGTAAATAGGTGTTTGGATTCGAACTCACATCCAATGACGCGGCATGTCTACACACTACTAGTGTAGTGAGTAGGGATTTTAAAGCTGTCTGATGAAGATATGTCTAGATTTAACGCTAGCTATACGTCTGATGTGATGTCTTCTCAATGTAAAATACTATACAGGAACCACTTTTTAAAACGGACAATAAGCAAATTCACAATAAATTAAACATATCAAATAATTTAAACATATAATTAATGTCACTGCTCACCAACACATCAAGGCATACCTTTAGAACAAGCTAAATGATACAGAACTATAAAAGTACTACACATCCAAAAAAAATTCTAAGAGTTTTGTATCAATGCTTCGTCATGTTTCTAAAACATTTTACTTATAACGCAACATTAGATAGCAAAGATGGACGCTAACCATCTGATCATTGTCTTAAAAACAAAAGAATCCTTACAAAATCTCGTATTAGATTTATCATGTGTCTTTCTCCATTTATCTACTTAGTATCTTTATGCTCTCTCGAAATAGGTTAGTTCCTTTAAATTTCACTCTTAATTCTTTTTCAATTACGAAACCACCGCATTAGACATGTCACTTCAAAAATCCAATATACTTAACTGAACCCAACTCTTAACAGGATCAACGGAAAATCTTTACCAGCGAACTACATTGTGCAACTCCATCGCAAATACGAAACCGACAAACTGAACAGTGAAGCTCAGAAAGTTAAGTCGAGAAAATATGGCGTAACGGACCTGTTCCGTACGCCGAACTTAAGGAAGAAAACTTGTATCATCACCTTTATCTGGTTCACGAACACGAGCGTCTACGTTGGGCTATCATACTACGCACCGGTTCTCGGTGGAGACGAGTTCCTTAACTTCTTCCTCGCCGGCGTAGTGGAACTGCCCACTTATCTGTTTCTGTGGCCGTCGATGGAAAGGTTGGGGAGAAGGTGGACGCTCTGCATGAGCATGGTTGTCGGAGGAGTCGCTTGTCTGACCACTTTTTTGGTTCAGCACGGTTAGTTTAATTCCATTATTTGTTTTTTTTTTTTATATGTTAAATGTTTAGGGTTATGGACATAATCTCACCTGATCTTCAGTGACGATACGGCCGAAGTTGGTAGACACGCTAAACCTGTGGAGGGGCTGGCTCTCAAGTGCAGCTGCCGGAACACACCTATTGGTATTTGGCGGCAGGTTTACAACTTGAGGGTGGTAGATAGCCAGGCGGGCATTTGAAAAAGTCCTACTACCATGCTATGGTTTCCTCACGATGTTTTCCTTCACCGAAAGCTCAAGCTCATTGTAGGTGCTTGGATTCGAACTCACGTCCCTTAACGCAAAGTCGTACACACTGACACTGAGCTATCATTGCTTCGATATTATTTTTATCTGAATTAACAAATCATCGTTTTATCCTAGCTTTGCTCGCGACTTCATTCGCGTTTATTTAAGAAGTTTTACCCGTTTTTATAACTTTTTTACAATATAACGTTCCTCTTATTATAAACGACACGATGTTAAATATAGCCTAAAGCAATTCCAATTTCTGCGAAATGTGAAAATAATTTTTGGAACTCCAACTGGCAGTTCCTAAGATCAGCGCGTTCAAACAATCAAACTTTTCCACTTTATTATATTGATATAAATAAATTAAAAAGGTTTATGTATCACATAGTAATTACACATAATATAACTTTTTAAACCCTTCGGCTTTATATGTAATGTTAAGGATTTATCACCGTATAATTGGTTTTACGATTCAGTTTAGCATCGATCTCTATAATCTCTCTAAATTATCGGACAGTTATCGCCTATTCCTGGAAGGCAGCTTATCTAAGCATCCTATAACAGGGCGTGTTCTATCTGGTGACAATTTATTAAAACATATGTTGCACTATACAATGTTTTTCTAGATGTTGTGACGCACAATCTATGGTCCTTATTTATTTCTGTTTTTTTTTTTTTATATATAGTTAAGGTTTAGCGTTATAGCCATAATCTCACCTAATCTTAAGTGACGATACGGCCCAGGTTGGTAGACACACTAAACCTGTAGACAAACTAGCTCTCAAGTACAGCTGCCGGAACACACCTATTGGTATTTGGCAGCAGATTTTCAACTTGAGGGTGGTAACTAGCCAGGCGGGCATCAGAAAAAGCCCTGCCATCATGCTATGGTTTCCTCGCGATGTTTTCCTTCACCGAAAGCTCAAGCTCATTGTAGGTGCTTGGATTCGAACTCACGTCCCTTAACGCAAAGTCGTACACACTACCACTGACCTATCATCGCTTCAATTATATTTTATAAGATAATTTCTTAATTTCTGCTATTACACTAACCGTAGCCTATGTGACTGTTTTGACATATTTTCCTTTTGACGCGTTTCCGAGAAATCATTAAGAGTTAATTTGAAACGGAATTAACGCGCCAGTGGCGTGATATACTACACTATGAAGTTATTAGCAGTTATACCTATGCCTTTGCGTTATAGTTATGCCTATGCTTCCATTCGAAATGAAAATAAAACCATATTTGTGTAATACATACAAAGATATTGTTAAATAATTAATAAAAATTGTAATAATATTCATTTAACTTTTCAGAAAGTTATATCACCCTAGCTCTATATTGCGTGGGTAAAATGGGAATATCGTCATCATTTGTGGTACTGCCTCTCATGGCTTCCGAGCTTTATCCGACAGTAGTTCGAGGACTCGGTATGAGCTTGAGTTCAGTTCTCGGCATGCTTGGACCAATCTTTATACCGCTTGTAAACTATTTGGTGAGTAAAATTTTCGGTATATTTAAAAATACATGTGTATATGAAAATGTATTTCTTTATGGTTTTATGTTATCCCTGAAGTGAATAGCTGGCGCCGTTGTCGAGTCACTGACTGAATTATAATATTATATAACTTCATGTAATCGATTTTTCAACTAATTGTAATTCCCGCCACCAATTCTACATCACTATTACATATATACTGTTAAGTCCTGTCCCTACTACCACAGAGCATAAACATCAAACACTATCGACATTAAAGTTCTTGGATGATAATTCAGTTATTACACGAGAATTGTGAGCAAAAATCTAGACTCAAATGTGCCTAACGAAATCGTTAGTTTTTCATCTTCACTTCCTTCGTCTTTTTTTTCTCTGAATGGTGTACCTACATTATTAATTTTAGGGTTCAGATGTCATGATCCTTCCACTAATCATCATGGGTACTTTATTAGTAGCTGGTGGCATAGCAAGTTTGCTATTACCCGAAACACTGAATCAGAATTTACCTCAGACTTTAGAAGATGGAGAAAGAATGGGACTTGATACGGACTTTTGTTGTAAGCCTCCTGTTAAGGAAAGCGTACCAAATAAGAAGCAAATGGGTAATAACATGGAGGAACCTATTTCTAACAATGAAGACCCCTTGTGTGCTGATGCAATACTGAACTCTATACTTGTGGAAGAGACTGTAGGGTCAAATGAGAAACATTGTGAGAAAGTAGAGTTTGTTTCAATAAAATAAATATGTTCTCAGAATATCATTTGTTTTATATTTCTTTTTTTTTAAGAAACTTCTTAGGCTTCGTCTTAAACGTTAATTGCGAGTAAATTTTAAGAACATATCACGTTTAATAAGTATATTAAATTACTTGCAGATTAAAACTATGTAACATAAAGGGAAAGAAAAACAAAGCTATTGATTGTATTTCTAACATACAATTTAGGCTATACGAGTCACCTTTTACGCTATTCCTTTTAAGAAAAGTAAAGTATTTAATGTATCCTAATGTACTCTCAACTTCATATCTACATTTTGTTTATCTTTTTTTTATTTAATTTTTTCACTAAATACATATTCACTTATTCATTTTGAAAATCTTAATTTTATAATATTTAATCTTAATGTCATAAATACTATATACTTAAAAAAAATGATTAAATATTCTTATATAAACATCAATTGGTGGATAAAAAATTATTCTTGGCTTGGACCAAATATATAATATCACTGAAAAAGTTTACTCAACACTTCTACAATAATGTAGGCCACTTTTATTCTGTCGTCACTCTTTAAATTTCAAGACTACATAAACTATTTACGGATTAAAGATGTCGTAGAAATAATATTTCATTTCCTTGTTTTTATACTTATTTTGATCAGTAATCTTCTTTATTATAGTTTATTACTGCCATTTACAAATGAATCTGGTGTCTTATGATGATTTTAATATCTCAATAGAGCGGTGACTATCTTATTAGAACATTCTACGGATATTTTCATGGCCCAGATCACGCTATTAATTCTGACTCAACAGTTGTGCATAATAACAAAGCCGTATTAGTAAAATTCTACTTATCTTACGTGAAGTAGCATAAAGTAAACATTTACATTATAAAAACTCAATGTTGCCTCATGACAGACCTAATTAATTAAAAACTCGATATTATCGATTACAGTTTCTTGTATGAATTCACATCTATAAAGTCTGTGGTATTTTCTTGTATGTTGTCATTAGTGTCATTTTGTTGTCATGTCTGCGGCGATTCAACGAAGAAAATCAAATTTATCCTGTAAAAAAATTATATTATAAATATGGCTTTATCATTTTTACGCACGAGTATTCTAAGTCGTCATCTAAAGAAACAGTTTTATCAGAACAAACGTAGCGCTGGATACGTTGTATTGTAAGTATAATTTTGGTAAATAAATTTATATTTTTATATTCTGAAACTGTATACTACAGGAATAGAAAAACTGGAGTAGAATAAGCAATAAACTTGTAATGGTGACTCGCTTTCATGTTCAGTTTAGGTTCAGCTGATTAGTGGGTGTTATCATAGTATTTATACGTAAGCCGGGAGTGACGAAGGTGCTTTCGTTTGGGTCGATGCTATTCTTAGAGTACATGGTGCATTCTTATTATCTTCAGTACACATTCTTTCTACACAGAACCGGATTTAGATGAAAAGAGATCCTATACTATTTTACTCATGAGGTCCAACCAACTTTCATTTTTAAATTTGTAAATTATATGGGAGATAATACAGTACATATCATTGTGAAAACCAAATCCAATTCAGATAAATTTCATAGAGCGATGGTAGCTCAGTGGTAGTATGTACAGACGCCATGTCTAGGGGTGTCAATTTGAATACACCTACAATGTGGTTGAGCTTTCGGTGAAGGCAAACATTGCGAGGATACCATAGCATGGTGGTAGAGTTTTTTCTAATACCTGCCTGGTTAGCTACCATCCTCAAGTTGCATTTGAGGGACAGCCCCTCCACAGGTATAGAGTGTCCACCAACTTGGCCCATATTTTCACTCAAGATCAGCTGAGATTATAGCCATAATGCTTAACCCATAAACTATTTAAAAAAGCTATTAAAATAAAAGCATGCAATTACTCCTCATTTGTGGTTCAGTAATTTAGTGTTCATGATTACATTTAGAATGTAGGCACAGGCCAGGCTGAAACCTAGTTTTACACTAAAGGAGAAATCTTGCATCTAAACAATAAGTAGACTAATATAGAATACCACCTACGCTACAGTATATTTATTTGGTAAAATGTAAATTACTGTGTGACAGACTGAGATGTCACCAAAGCTATGAGCTATGAAGAAAGGTTTTAATGTTTAGGGGATTATTATTACTTTCCCATTGGCAACTTTCAAATCAAACTCCGAGAATAAAATTATAACTATAATGTTATTGGATTTATCTGTATAATAATGAGTTGTTTAAAAAAACTATGTAAATGTATATTTGTTCTTTTCAACTTAATTATAGAGAATGTGAATTATTGTTTACACATTTTTAAGATTGAGTATTACTTTTGTAGACATGCCTTTATTATGGTAGCTTTTTATTACCGTCATAGACTTTTACACCCCTCATTAGCGAACTGTTGAGGTGGGTACCACAGTCACTTCATGCAAAACAACTTATTTTTCAAACTAAAAATGTATCTATTTATCATATATTGCACTTGTAAAATAATATATACACACACATATTAAGAAAAAACATAATTTTTAACACTCATGATATTTTAAATGCAATTTTTTTTATTTAAACTAGTTAAAAAACTGTTTTAAAATGTTCTGTCGCAGACTTACTAGTATCTGTATGTGCAGTTCCTATATGTTATCACAATAACGACTGAAATACTTTATAATCAAGTCTTTTTTTTGTGTTATGCTTCAGTGTAATTAATAATAGAACCCTATTACTTTTCAGGGTCTGATTCCATGTGGTTTAATTGTTGTTAAATAAACAAAAAAAAATAGAGATTATGAAGCCGGCACTTATGGATTTTCTAAACTTTTTAAATACATAAACCAATGACATTTTCCTTATATATATAAAAGTTTATTTACTATACAAATTTCAATATTATTACCTAACCCAGAGGAAAAGAGGAAAAAGTTAAAAGAGAAAAGTGTTATCCTAGATGCTAATCCCTAATATCAGACAACTTGAGGGTGGTAGCTAGCCAGGTGGGCATTGGTAAAAGCCTTACCACCATGTTATGGTTTCCTCGGGATGTTTTCCTGCACCGGAAGCTGAAGCTCATTGTACGTGTTTGGAATCGAACTCACGTTCCATGACGCGGCGTCCCTACGCACTACTACTGAGCTATCATCGCTTATTGGTTTATACTACAGTATATGGAAAAAAAATTGACAAAGGGAAAATGGAATCCATAAACTAAGTCCTCTAGAACCAACTCTAAGAAATTCGGCATCTAATGGTCACAGTTCCATTCCAATAGGTTGAGTGGTTTTAATGTGATTGATGGTCAACAGTATATTCCCTTTATATACACTGTGTTCCGGTATACTCAGTTCAGTACTCTTACTGAGGTGAAATTCGTTTTGTTATGGTTGACAGTATACTGGTGCAGTAACATAGGGAAATATATAACATCATAGACTGTTTCCAGTTTAGTACTGTGAGTACTGGAGCTTTTGATGTAAAGTACTCTGAGTACTTTGATCACATGATCAACAGCAATCACAAATTTGACTGTTTGAACTATTGATTATTATATACCGGCCGTTAAAATAAACATGGAAGTCTTTAAAGTATTTTCTTTGTTGCATAGTAAAGCTAATACTTTGTATATAATGATAGTAAATGAAAAATTAGGCGGACCCCATGAGCTATAAAAAAATCAGTTAAATAATAAATAGACATAGATGACAGTACACTGGACTACATTCCAATTTAAACAGTAACCAGTATAGTTAACTACAAAATAATGGTTATTCAGTACACTGATTGACGTGACACCTTACAGTGGTCTCAGTGTATAACGGAACACACCCATAGGTGTAGCATCTGTATAGTTGCCATAATTGCATATTATTTATTCACTGGTTATGTAGAAGTAGTGACCATGATTAGTTTGTTGAAACTTTATAACTATACTATGGAAACATGCTGCCCTTTCTAGTAATCCATGAACTGTCCACAGTATCATCTAATATATTTAGGTATCGCATAAAAATCTTTTGCAAGAAAATAAAATAACATATTTAGCTTGGAATTACATGTCTGTGTTTAAAGTGATGAATTACCAGATGTATGTGGGCTCATTCTCACTACCCCTGCAGCAACTTGCGATTGTAAAATGCATTCTGAAATGTGTATGTTGTAAAACGAATATTCATGCCAAATAATAAGTTTCAGGAGTTTGTAGATTTGTTGAAGATTGTGAAGATGTCTATATTTATTTATTCAAGTATATATTAATAATGATGTAACAATATAACTTAGATTACTTTCTATAATTTAGAGAAATCCAATTTCGACGGTGTAAAGTCCTCTATTAATATTTATTTAGTTACTTTATAACAAAATTCCAATGTGTTCAATAATATAGATTGATGTTTGAATAATTCTATAAATCCAAACAATTGATTAAATTGTAAGATTACATTTCATTTAAATAGTTTAATTTTCATAATTAAAAAAAAGGATATTTCCGTTTACAGAATTCCAGAAATAGGAGAAGATGGAGATAAAAGTTTGCTTTCAGAAAACGGCCTGCCAGAATTTGATGACCTTACAATAGAAAAATGTATCGGTACGATAAGCAGGCAGAGTATCGAATATGAAAATGGAATAAGACAAATTGAGCAATCATCACAAAACTGTAAAAATGCATTTGTCGAAATATTCCAACCGCTAGAAAAGCTTGATACCGAGCTAGAACTGACTTGGGGTATGGCAAAGGCTCTATATTTAGGTAACAGTTCACTCATGCCAACAAAGTCGTACATACAAATACATGAACGTGCTCATAAAGCGCGATCTACCAAATTCAACAGCGTTCCGATCTATCAAGCAGCTGTTGATGAAAAGAACCGTCTTAAGAAACTCACAGATGAGGAGCAACGGTTGTTAGACAAGTACATATTGGAGGGAAAACTTAATGGGCTGGACGTCAAAGGTATAAAGAGAGAGAGACTAAACAATCTACTCACAGCGCTACAAAAGGAGAGACAAATCTTTCGCGACAAGGTCAACATGGCGAACAAGCTGTTCACGAGCACTATAAACGATGGTAGAATTTTGAGGGAATTTCCCGAGAGCCTTGTGAATTCGATGTCAGTCAGCAATGATCCGAACAACGGTCCATGGAAAATCACATTACAGCCGCATATTTACGAGCCGTTTATGCAGTATTGCCCGGACAGATCGCTGCGATGGAACACGTGGCAAGCGCACGCCCAACGTTGTTCCAACTATGTCAATACAGAATTAGAAACGGCAACGAATTTGGACAATATACGTCGCTTTCGAACGGAGCAAGCCAATTTATTAGGCTACGACACGTACGCGGATATGAGTATGGAAACGAAAATGGCGGGCAGTGTCGAGAACGTGAACAACGTCCTTGAGAACTTACTCGAAAGTGCTAGATCAATGCAGGACGCGGAACTAGAGTTACTACAGCGTTTCGCCAAAGACAGAGGGTTCGACGAAAAGTTACAGTGGTGGGACATTCCGTACTGGCAACGGAAACAGAAATGGTCCCAGTATAATTTCGACGAGGAGAAAATAAGGGAATATTTCCCTTTGCCGCGAGTTATCACGAGTTTGTTTAATTTATGCAGTACGCTCTTTAAAATACAGATAGTTGAGCGTCCGAACGTTCACACTTGGCACAAGAGCGTCAAGTTTTACGACGTTTTCGATCATTCTAGTGACTCGCCCATCGCCGGGTTCTATTTGGACCCTTACGCACGTAAAGACCAAAAGATACGGGTGCACGATGACGCCGGTTGGCACATTACGATACGTAACAAATGCACCAGGACGTCGACTATCCCGTTATCAGCGTTGATATTCAACTTCCAAAGTCCGGTTGAGGGTACACCATCGTTGCTATCGTTTAACGAAGTCGGTGTCCTCTTCCGGAGGTTCGGCCACTCATTACGTCATTTGCTGACGAAAGCCAACTATTCAGAAGTGGGAGGTCTGTCGAACGTTGAATGGGACGCGGCGGAAGTCTGCGGCCAGGTGATGACCCACTGGCTATACGACCCTCACACGATAAGGGCGATCAGCGGCCACTACAGCACCGATGAGCCCCTGCAGGATGGAATCGTGAAGAATTTACAGAACATCCGAAGCCACATGGCCGGTTACAATTTGTGCAGGGAGCTGTACCTTTCGAAACTGGATCTGGAGTTGCATTCGAAGAGGGCGTTCTGGCGGGACGTTGTGAGGGAACTGTGGCCGAAGTATCACGCGTTGCCTTTCGACAAGTACGATTCGCATCCGTTGTCGTTCACTAAGATCATATCCGAGGAATGGGGGGCGGCTTACTATTGCCACCTGTGGTCTAGAATGATCGCAGCGGACTTGTATAGCGCTTTCGAGGAAGCCAGGACGAGCGACCAAGATGTGCTCGGTGTCGGGAAAAGATATAGGGACACGTTCCTGGCTGTGGGTGGGAGTTGCCATCCGGGCGAAGTGTTCAGACGGTTCAGAGGGAGAGATCCGTCGCCGCATGCCCTATTAAAAAATCTAGGCCTACCCAAAAACGTTATAGAGGAATAAAGGATAGCAGTGAAATAAGTCTTTCTGAATACAGTACACGTTATTACCGATAGTAGTGAGTTGCGCTTTTAAAAACGTTTTCAACGTAAACTCGGGAAATAAGATTAAAACGAAAACCAGTGATTAAAATCGCATTAGCATTTGTAATATAATAATTTATATTCCTGTTAAAAATAAATGGTATATAGTTTATTTGCGATCAGAAATTATTAATGCCTTCATGAAACATTCTTACGTATGCAAACAACGGAAAAAGGGTACCGAATGCTTTATTAAAAGTCGTCTATACAATTAACAGGTTACCGTTTTAATGAGTACTGTATAGCTAACCGATATACAAACGGATTGTTTTAGTCAGAATCGGGATTCTGTTCCCATGCCCGTTCCATATCGTAAATGTCCCCCTTTATTTTCTCGTCGTCCGGCAGTAATTTCGCTGCGGCTTTCATTTCATCGATGGCTTTGTTCAGATAGCCCAAACGTGCGAGTGCAGCCGCACGGCGAGCTATGCACTTCCCGCGGCTCCGTCGATTGCTTTCGCACGGCGGTTTCATAAGCTCGATCGCGGTCGAGCAATCATTCAACTGTAAGGACGTAATGGAATTTAGAAACGTAAACCACACAAGTCCCCATAAAAACAAAAAAAAAACATAGATTTTTTCAGACCCAACAAATTGTGAACCCTTAGTAAAGGAATACTGGCCCGTATTTTATTAATCCCACTTCGCTATTTTTAAGTTTAACTTTTATAAAAAAAGGGGCATATTTAGTTTATTATCTATTGGTAATCATAGCGTTAAAAATAACGACGAACCGTCGAGAGATAAGCAATTCGTCAAAGGGGATAATTGTAGTGTTTATTATCAATCATTATGGTATATTAATAGAAAAAAATACAAAATTAAATTAAAAAAAAATAAATAACAAAAAGTAATGAAGATAAAGATATAGTTACAATTTGTCTGAGGTCAAAAAGGCATGATGACTTGAACTACAGGTCTTCAGAATGGATTTACCATCATACGTATGACATTCGGGATCTATTCTGGTTTAGATCACTACCATTTAGCTTAATTGTTGGATATGCTGAGTTCGATCTCGGAACGCGACACGCCGTGTCACCATTAGGCAGCGTATATAGAATTCCATCTCTCATGGTGTTAGGGCTTTTTCTAATTTCTTTGCTAGCTACCAAATGCGTGTAGGTGTGTTCTGGCAGTGGCACTTGAGAAGCAGTTCCTCCTCTAGGCTTAGCCTATCCACCATCTAGCCACATCATCACTTAACATCAGGTGACATTGTGGCCATAACGCTAAACTTAAATAAATAAATCATAAAAAGAAGTAGCAATAGGATTCCAAGAAATCTTTGTGTATTTTATACAACAATCATTGGTATCTTCCTAAAGCCATAGAAAGTCGCAGTTCAGCAAGACAAAATTGGCATTTTACCAGCCCGCGTTGAGGGCCGTTTCGATACTAACACATTTATTGAAATTTCCCAAAGCGAAATGCGTCGCGGATCTGTTTGCAAACAGACTGGGCAGTTTGTCCGACAACGTGATACCGTGAGTGTATGCGCTTATTGCGCCTAAAAAGTTGCCGCTGCGAAAGAATTCATCGCCTTTCTCCTTGCACCATTGAGGATCTTGCTCTTCGGGTCGAAGGTCCTCTGACACGAATCCTGTAAAGCATGGCGTCTATTAAAGTAACCCAATAATTGACTTATCTAAGTCTTCTAATAACTCCAGTCTGTCAGACATGTAACGTGAGTTGGATTACGCCTATTAGCTTGAACTTACGGTGAAGTAAAACATTGTTATAAAGCCATAGCATGATGGTAAGGCTTTTTCTAATGCCCGCCTGGTTAGCTACCACCCTGGAATTGTAAATCTGCCGCTAAATACTTATAGCTGTGTTCTGGCAGTTACACTTGAGAGCCAGTCCCTCCACTAGGCTTAGCGTGTCCACCATTTTGGCCTACTTCGCTACCTAACATCAGGTGAGATTGTGGTCAAACTATATAAAAAGTTATAATTTATATTAAATTTTGTACAAAGTGTTAGGTTACTTCTTCTGAGCTCGTGACCTCTCGGGGGCCCGAAGTATTTTGCCAGCTCTGTCACCCTATAGTTACGAGCTACATATTTACAATATTTAATGATTTCGTCAAAGTTTTCCAAGTCTCTGGTTTATACTTAATCAGTACCGGTAGCTCTTCTTGCCAATGTAACGTTCTTCAGCCAAGCTTGCTCTTCCTCTGCAGTGGATTCCCTGCTGGGCGTTGGAAATGTTCTAGGTGTATGCTTAATCTTCAATTCGGCCGATTCCCTTAACTTAGGCAATACCCGCTTAGAGCTTTCCTCTTTTTTCTTATCTACATATTCTGATTTAACTGGTACCCGTAATGGTTTTTTTGGAACGACCTTTTTTATTCGTAATTTTGGCTTAGAGACGATCGTTTTACCCTTCTCATCTTCATCTGATGATGGTAGTTCAATTATTTTAACTCCCGACTCTGTTGTTCGCCTCGGCTCTACGCCATCTTCAGTTTGAACTCTCCACTCTTCTAAAGCGTCCATAGCTTTTTTTCTCTGTTCATCTCTTCTTGAATCCATCAATGCGTGTTGCTGATTGTCGATTTGCATAGCCTGCTGTACTGTAAACCTATCCATTTGACTTTTCCTTACGCTACGATCTTCGGCATCTTTTTTAGCCTCTTCTTGGCTTTTCTGGAAAATTTCTTCTTTACGCTTAAGTTTCTCATCTTTACTCAGTTCCTTTTCCAGGCACTCCCAATCGATTTCTTCTTTTTTCACCAAATCAAAAGTAATTAAATCATCCTTGACTGTACATTTACTCTTTTTGTTTTCGACGTCATGTAAAAGGAAGACTTCGAAAAAGAAAGGACTATAGTGCACTTTAACGTAAGAATCGGTTGTAAATAAATCAACCTTTTCGTGATTGACACGACTTACTGGTACTCTTATGTTAATTGTTGTAGCGGTTTGCGTCCAAGTGAAATCTTTCACTATTATCGGCATTATTATCAACTACAGTTTACTTGAGGCAAATACAGAGATATCACGTTTGTTTGTTGTCATGGTAATTATAAGAAAGGTCAGAAGATATCAATACTGTTTGGGCAATGACAGTCTGTGACTATAGCTGATAAAATAATATCCGTAGACATTCCCATTTGAATTAAAAATGTAATGTATATAGTAGCGTACAGTTAAACAGTCTAAAGCCTTTTTCAATTAATCCACTATCAAATATATAAAAAAAATCTGATTTCCTGAGATAAACGCGTTCAAACAAACAGAGAAACTTTTCTGATTTATAATATTAATATAGTTAGTTTTATTTTTAAGGTAATCCCATAAGGTAAAAATATAAGGTTTTGGTGAGCTCTTTGTCAGATTGAGAATTTTATTATTTTTGTAAAAATAAATGTTTCAAGCCTACATAAGTAACGTTTAGCATAATATGACTAAGGTTCAAATTACAGACAATAGTATGAACTATCTATTCTAATAGGTCAAGAACTCCCTGGAACGTTTTACCAAAGGAATCCGTACTCTGTTAATAGGTATATTAAAATCATTGCAAGACTACCCACTTGATACTGGGATAAATCATTTTGAACAAATGAGGGTTAGTAGCTTAAATAGAAAAAAAATAATCTGAGTGTATTTCTCTCTAAACAGAATATACATAAAATAAATATTAACGATAATTATAATATGAAAAAATATTATTGTTGATTGTAGTCAGAGTGGTATAAATTTAAATGACGAACGAGAATATATGGCTTTTGATCAGATAGTACTAACAAACCCAAGTTACTACGTACGAACCGCTAGATGGCGTGTTCTTCAAACGGTCAAATAAAATCGTAAACTTGATTTTGTTTCCCTGTGTAATTGTTTTCTTTCTGCACATTACAGCAATTGACAGTTCTGTCACGTCATTCTCGAAAATATAAACGAAAAGATTGGCAAAAGAGTTTTTTACTATTTTGTAAAAAAGATTATTATTAATTACCTCACAGACTCAACAGACTAAGCGCAAGTGTGTCAGGCGCTTTAGATTGTTATTACAAACTATTTTTATCTCTGTTTAAGATACTACTTTCTCAACAATAAATAACCTATAACAAAGTATAATAAGAACAAATATGTGATAATATATGTAGATAAGCCGTAAATGTCGCATATGTAAATATAAAATACAGTATCTGCGTAATTACGTAGCGCTCGTAACGTGACTGCAGACGATCAAGTTTTTATCTTTTTTTTAGTAAATATATCAAGGGCATTGCTAGTGATGGCGCCAAAAATTCAAACAGGTGAGTGTATCGTAATAAACAATAATCTAATAATCTCTGGATGTTAAACATTTCAGTTTATATTTGAATTAAAAAAGAAGACATGAAGTAAGTAATGTATATACGCACGCATTATATTTACAAGACATTATAATTAAAAATGTGTAGATACGGTATATGCACTCCGAAATTGGCACTGGTTTTGTGTCAATTGTATCAATTACACCTCAGTATCGCATCGGCGTTCAAGGAAGTATGACGTTCACCGATTGATATAATGTTAAGTATCCTAAAACGACTTATCCGTCAGGCTCTTTATGTAACGTTCGCCGAGCGAGTATAGCAGTAATGTGTTGAACATATCTCTCTCGCTCCCTTCAGCGACCGGAACCGACTTTACCCGACCGCGCATTACATAGCCGAGCGTTTTAACTCAGTTCCATTCAATACCTATTTCTACACAACGTATAAATTAACTGCTTTGCTGTGTCAGATTATAGTCATGCTGGTGCACTTAAATGAAAAAGAAATAGGAGCCATTAAATCAATATTACAGCGCTTTAATTCGGAATAAATTGGAGTAAGGAAAAAACAAAACTAGTTTAAATAGGGCCTTCAGATTACCACTGATACAAATCCAATGTGTTTCCAGTTCTGGGAGACATCAGACCCGAACAAATGGGAATAACTTTAACCCACGAACATTTAGCGATAAATTTCGAACATTTCTTCAACCTACCACCCGACCAATTGAAAGACAAATTTGGTATTCTCGACTTACAAAATGTCGGCTACCTAAGACAGTATCCTTACGGTTCGATGTGGAATTTAACTTTGAATGACGAGGAAGCGAAAAAGGCCGTGGAACATGACGTCTCGGAATACAAACGCTTTGGAGGAGGTATGTTTGTGGAATAATTAACTAGTATAGACAATTAGTTCTGATATTTTTTTTTTTCTATTCGTTTATACATTAACTAGCTGTAATTCGTTCGCGTGGAATTGGAAATTATTTAATCGTTTCTGCCCGTTTTTGTAACTTTTTTCAATACAGATCTGCTTTATTGGGGATGCCGTAATGTTAAATACCTTTAAACGTTTGTCAATTATTGCTCTGTCAAATACAACAAGTGTATTTGAAATCCGATTGGTAGTTTCTAAGATTAGCGTCTTCAAAGAAACAAACGAATAAACACATTTTCCGCTTTAATATATTACTATAGATGTCGTTCCGTACATTTTTTTTCTTACGCTTACGAAAAAAACTCAAATGGTAGTCAGCAAGTACAAAGTTTGAACTCAGGACCTCTCGGGTTAAAGCCATATCGTGTGTTACAAATTTTAGTTGTTTTACCTCGCCAGGTACTATCGTGGACAACTCTTGTGACGGGTTACAGCGCAACATTCCTTTCTATAAAGCGTTATCAGCTAAAACTGGTGTCCACATCTTGGCTGGCACCGGCTATTATATAGCAGACGTGCAAAGGAATGATGTGCTGGCCAAAAGCAAGGAGGACATCTACAACCATATGTTGGGCGAGTTGACAGAGGGTTGCGTTGATGAAAAGACCGTGAAGGCTGGTTTTATGGGCGAAATTGCTAGCGTATGGCCTTTAAGAGGTAAGTGACGATTCTTATTTTTTTTTATTTTTTTTTATAGTTAAGGTTTAGCGTTATGGCCATAACCTCACCTAATCTTAAGTGACGATAGGGCCCAAGTTGGTAGACATGCTAAACCTGTGGAAGAACTGGCTGCTGCCGGAACACACCTATTGGTATTTGGCGGCAGGTTAACAACTTGAGGGTGGTTGCTACCCAGGCGGGCATTAGAAAAAGCCCTACCACCATGCTATCGTTTCCCCACGATGTTTTCCTTCACCGAAAGCTTAAGCTCATTGTAGGTACGTGGGTTCGAACCCATGTCCCTTGACGCGAAGTCGTGCACACTACCACTGAGCTATCATCGCTTCAAAATTTCTAAAAATTGAAAGTAATTCTTTAGGTATGGGCAATACGTTAAACCAATAATCGGTAATCTCTTAGCAGGCAAGGGCCACATCATGGCAAAATTAATTAAAAGCGGACTGCACTTGTTTTTAATGTTAATAAATGTTATAGGGTGGTGGTAGTTAGGTATTCACAAATGGGTCGCGACCACCATGCATATGGTAAAAAAATCTGTCACATTGACACTCTTCGGAGAAAGACAGTGTTTATATTAGACTCGAAGCGATAGCTCAGTGGTAGTGTGTACGACTTTACGTCAAGGGACGTGAGTTCGAATCCAACCACTTGCAATGAGCTTGAGCTTTCGGCGAAGGAAAACATCTTATAACCATAGCACGATGGTAGGGCTTTTTCTGATGCCCGCCTGGCTAGCAACCACCCTCAAGTTGAAAATCTGCCGCCAAATACCAATAGGTGTGTTCCGGCAGTTGCATTTGAGAGCCCATCTCTTCACAGATTTAGCGTGTCTATCAACTTGGGCCGCATCGTCACTTAAGAGCAGGTGAGATTATGCCTATAACGCTGAACCTTAACTATAAAAAAAAAAGTCTTTTTTTACTACGGATTTTGAACTTATATGTATAGTGAAAATCGCTCAGAAAATCTCTGTACACTAGGGTGGCGCAAAAAAACCGACTATTTTTTTTTTCAGTCTCGAGTGAAAAAATGTTAGTTTTTGATGTTTTAAGAGCCCTCTCCAAAGAACAACTAAAAAAAAAATTTTTAGAGGTCGCTCCAAATTTTTTTTTATTTCAAAAATCTATTTTTTTTTTTCTCGTTTTGGTAAAATTTTATAGACCAAAAAATAATAAGTTTCTGAAAGTTTCAGTTCAAAATTTAAGTTTTGAAAGGTCGCTCAAAAATTTTTAAATTATTAGTTCATTACTTTAGATTCTTTCGAGCGACCTTTTAATATTTAAATTTAAATTCCATACAGTTTTTTTTCTTTTATTTATTACAATAATAGATAAAAATTAAAAAATTAAAAAAAAAATTCGATACTTGACGATTTTTGAAATTAAAAAAAAATTTGGAGCGACCTCTTCAAAATTTTTTTTTAGTTGTTCTTTGGAGAGGGCTCTTAGAACACCAAAAACTAACATTTTTTCACACGAGACTGAAATAAAAAAATTGTCGGTTTTTTTTTGCGCCACCCTACTGTATATGATGCAGATTTTGAACGTAAGGCGATATTAGCTGCCGGCGAACTACAACAGCAGGTTGGATGCGGAGTCAGCTTCCATCCTCACCGTGACGTCAGAGCTCCCTTCGAGATCATACGATTGTACCTCGAAGCCGGCGGAAATGTCAATAAAGTTGTCATGTCCCATCTCGATCGTGAGTATTCTATACCCAAGTAACACAGGGAGCATTATAACGAACGAATAGGAAACGTATGTAATACTTAAGGTCCGTACAAACTCTTATATATAAGTTCACCGAGAATCTTGATGCTTTATATGAGCACTTCGAAACCATTTGATGCTTAATGGTTAGATAATGGCATATCAAAATGCTTCTGGTAAACTTTCAGCAGCTGGTTTTAGGATCATTTGGATTTACAGGAGCATTTTTAAGTGTTTTTTTTGTAATGGTATATGAGACAAACGAGCAAACATGTCACCTGATGGTAAGTGATCACCGCCGCCCATCGACACATACCATACTAGGGGAATCGCAGGTACGTTGCCGGCCTTTATTGGAAGGGCTGGCTCTCAAGTGCAACTGCCGGAACACATCTATATGTATAGATGGGCATTAGAAAAGCCCTACCACCATGCTATGGTTTCCTTACGATGTTTTCCTTCACCGAAAGCTCTCATTGCAGGGATTCTTAATTACGTCCATTAAAAATGTAATTAGTACAATAAAATTTTGAATAATATATAGAAAAATGATAACAACAAACCAACCAACCGGCCGTAAATAATATATAAAAGATAAAAGCTAAAACCGAATCATCATTTCTGACCTAGAGTTAGAAGACAGCATGAAAAAAAAAAAAAACTTACGTCCATTAACGTGGGAGTCCGAAGGCGTAAATCCTAACCTGATGATACGCGAAGCGATGATAGCTCAGTGGTAGTGTGCACGACTTCGCGTCAAGGGACGTGGGTTCGAACCCAAGCACCTACAATGAGCTTGAGCTTTCGGTGAAGGAAAACATCGTGAGGAAACCATAGCATGGTGGTAGGGCTTTTTTTAATGCCCGCCTGGCTAGCTACCACCCTCTAGTTGTGAACCTGCCGCCAAATACCAATAGGTGTGTTCCGGCAGCAGCACTTGAGAGCCAGTTCCTCCACAGGTTTAGCGTGTCTACCAACTTGGGCCGTATCGTCACTTAAGATCAGGTGAGATTATGGCCATAACGCTAAAACCTCAAGTATTGAGGGTTGCAGCTTCGATACTTCACCACATCACAGGTACGTTATTGGAGAGCGAGAAACTGCTGGAGTTCTCTGAACTGGGCACGTACTGTCAGCTGGACCTGTTCGGTGTCGAGGTCTCTCACTACCAGCTGAGTCCGCGCACCGACATGCCCTCGGACGGGCAGCGCTTGGACAAGATCAAACTGCTCGTGGACGAGGGGAAATCGGACAAGATACTGATGTCACACGACATTCACACAAAGCACCGACTGGTATGGAATTGTATATTGTAACTACGTTCAATACTAGCTGTGTCCGCGACTCCGTTCGCGTGCTACTAAAATTTTATTTAATCATTTTCATAAAACATGTTATATAGCCTAACCTGTTACTGAGGGCTAATGTAGCATTTTTGAACGAATTTTTCAATTCGTTTTTGAGTTTATTTGTTACAAACAAAATACAAATCCTTTTTTATTAGTATAGATTAGATTACACAAAACGGCGTGTGACTAAGATCATGCGACAGAAGTGAGAACTTTCGATAAAGTACTTCAGCCGTGCGTTAATTATATTATATGTCAAATTCGTTTGGAAGCCTAATACCGCAGTTTTAGAGGCATGTTCTAAATAGAATTGACTGCAGACCTAGACAGACTAAGATCTTACAGTAGATTATACGACATTTTGCTGGTATACGTTTCGATCGTCATAAATGAACCAGAAGCCATTCCTATTCAGGTCATTTAGTAGCTAGTAGGAAACCAACTACAATAAAAAATATATTTTTTTTGAAGTAAAACTAATTTAAACGGATTTTATCGCGGTTATTTATTGATTTTGATCAAAACAAGAAGGGAGAAGGAAGAGAAGGGATCAAAATCAATAAATAACCGCGATAAAATCCGTTTAAATTAGTTTTGTTTCAATGAATAATATTCACGTAAACCTGAGAAATCATTAAATATATATTTTGTTAGGTTACTACATCAGTGTAATTTTGAATCGTTCCAATAATATTAATAATTAATGTGTTCCGTTTGCAGACACATTTCGGTGGTCACGGGTATTCCCACATCATTAACAACGTCCTGCCGAGAATGAAGATCAAGGGAATCCCCGATACAGTAATTGATCAGATAACCATAGAGAATCCGGCTAAATGGCTTTCTATCGAGAGTTGATTTTTTCTAGCATTTTTTTAAATTGCTAATCAGTAATTTTTTTACTGAAGCTTGATATTTAGTAATCCAGTTATAATTTGATGTTATTTGTTATCTACATAATATATAATTAAACTGTAACACACTATATTCTATACATTAAATATTGTTTGAAAATTATAACTCGAGTATTTTCACTATCCATATAAAAAGTAAAACAATGTAGGCCGACACGAGACTCCCGGCGGATGTGATACATTAAAATTATTTTTTACAACTTCTTATTAATAAAAATCAATAATGCAAGAAACAAAATATGACATAAAATAATAATAGTACGCAGCTAACACAAAGCAGCAACGTAGAGAGCTGGTGTATACGGAACGTGATGGCATAAACCAGTCACGCCACTATACGTCACGGCATACGGGACTATTTTATTGCCCGCTTCATTACTGTCGCTTTTACGTTTCATCGGGTATCAAGTCACAACGATGCCTAAGAAGTTTTCTCTTCAATATAGAGAAAGAAAGAATAAAAAGCTAACTTCCGCGCCCGACGTTGCTTAACTTTGGTGATCGGACGAGAACCGGTGTTTTCAACGTGCTATGCTAAATCTATGCTACTATTATAAAGTGGAAAGATATTTATTTTTGTTTGTAACGAATAAACTAAAAAACTAGAGGACCGATTTCAAAAATTATTTTACCATTAGAATGCTATGTTATCTCAGAGTAACATAGGCTATGAATTAGTTAAAATGTTTAAGTCCCATGCGAACGAAGTCGCAGGCACATCTATCCTATACCTGTCCCCTTTCCCCGCACACGAAAGTTCTATAGATGTGTGTGCATGTCTCTTTTTACTGTCGCTTGTTCGTTTCATCGAGAATTTAATAATAAAAAACGAATATTGTAATGATTCAATGTTTATTTACAATATATATATATAAAATAAATATATATATATATATATATACTTTTCTCTCATTTTTGTATTAATCTTAAAACGACATCAAACATGCAAGTGAGAAATAAGTAATCCGGCAAATTAAAATGTAATTACGTCTAACATATAAAAAATAATTAATTTACTATTGTTGAAGAAAATTATACTTTCAATTTTCATTTAACACATAATTAAACATGGTTACGACGTCGTGGAGTGAGAAAAACGAAAAATATATCTGTTCCCGCGGAAGCGTTCTATACTAAGGATAGGCTATGGTTTGTAATACAATTATATTGTCTCTGGTAGAACTATTGTCGAATTGTCATAGACAAAAAAAAATGATCACTGACACTTTTGAACGCGGACCTTCTTTTTTTTATCGTTGGCAACTCAGTCATCTTTAGAGACTATTATTGCCAGTTTATGTGATAAGATTTGTACGTTTCGGACAAACGATACTATCTTCAACAAGATGGCGACTCTTTTGTTGAAGCTCTCTTGGGAGTTTTTGTGGCAATTAATATATCATATTCCGAATGATTATTTATGATTCACTTCACTTGTGCTCTTCAGTTACACTACATCACGTGAAATGTCGCCTATAGTACACTAAACAGGGTTAAATAACTAAGTATATGAATTAAAATAATAATCATGAGAATCAATATGACAGACCAAGCCCCCGCCAAAATTCCAAACGCGGACATGTCTGTTTTATAATGCGATAGTAATCATAGACAAAATAAAATAAATAATAAAATACTGCGCATTGACTTTTCTAACACTTTTATATCTGATGTTTTTAGACACGGCTTTTGAGTAATACAATAGAAACCATAGACAAAATATAACAAAAAAAGTGTTGCTATTTGACATGTTATATGACACTTTTATACCTAACGTTTTTCAACATATACACGTTCGATATACGTTTACACTGCAATTAAATGTATGCATGGCTTGGTAATTAAATGCATGGTGGTAGGGCTTTATCTAATTCCCGCCTGGGTAGCTACCACCCTCAAGTTGTAAACCTGCCGCCAAATACCTATAGGTGTGTTCCGGCAGTTGCACTTGAGAGCCAGTTTCTCCACAGGTTTAGCGTGTCTACCAACTTGGGCCGTATCGTCACTTAAGATCAGGTGAGATTATGGCCATAACGATAAACCTTAAGTATAAAAAAAAAATTGTCATCTAAATGTCAAATTTAATATCGATATGTCAAAACTACTGCATTGATCGCATTTTATAAACGCTTTTAAGTATGACTTTTTTTGAATACGGACTCGTTAAATAATTAGGTCGATATTATTCTAAATAATTGAATTGCATATCGATACGCGTAAAAAGATAATCGTGCCTCATCCCTAGTCCTGTATCTCAAATTATACAAATCGCCATAAACAATTAAAAAAACATGTTTTGGAAATCAGGCTTTGCAAGCCTTTTACACCTGGCCTATTTTATTCGCGTACACAAGTCGATGTTATACAATAGTGCTGAATTTATTATCGATACGCATAGAAAGCAAAATGTCACCCATCCCTAGTGCTCTATATGAAAACGGAGTCGTTCAATATTCGACTATACTGTAAGTTGATGTTGCCCAATAATATTGAATATATTATCGATATGCACAAAAATCGAACTGTCGTCCATACCCAGCACTGATTACACAGACTATAGAATAGAAAAAAAAAGCTTCAGTCGTGATTCATAACGCTACTAAATCTTTCATGCACATACTAACAGTCGACGTAGTCTAATAGTATCGGATTTTTTCTATCGACATGTAACCCGACCGCATGCCCATCCCTAGTACCGAACGACAAACAGTATTAACGAGCCGTTCACATAATACGTCACGCAAAATTATACTCTTTTAGACAGCCCCCCCCCTTACAATTCCTCGTCAAACTATCTCACATTTTCTGCGACCCCCCTATTTATATTACGTCACAAATGATAGACCCCCCTACATGATATATGTTAATTAATACCAAAAAACTTTAGTAAACATATGTAATAACATATACAATTTACAAGATTGATGTACGAGTTGCTGCGAACATCACGTTTTCTTAGATACTACCCCCTCTCCCCCCCTCCACCCCCCCCCCCCCCGTTAGTTGTAAACGTATTCTATGAGCGGCCTGTAACGATGTGTCAAATGAAAAATGAAAGTCGAGGTTAGTCGTCCAGGTCGAGGTTTTGGAGTTCCTCGTCCAGGTCCTCGTCGAGGAAGAGGTTCTCGTTGATGGGAACCGGCGCCGGACCGTCGTCGCCGTTCACCAGGTCCGGGGACTCTGCCGTGTTCACGTGCTGGAGACGGTCGGTGGTCGCTTTCGTTCCTGTGTCATCGACCTACAGAGAAAAACGGTACGCTTAAGACCACACGACAGAATTCAAGCTTAAGACCGCGCTGCAAAAGTGAAGCTTAAGACCACATGGCAGAAGTGACACATCACCATATATATCTCCCTCATTTAGCCGTTTCGAGTCGACTTTATCCGAACAAGCGTAACACAAAGTGGTTGCAGCACAGAATTTTAAAGTCTTCCCATAAGAAGATTCACTTCATAAATATAGCTATAATTACATATGCTCATCGGCTACAGATTTCGGGTACAATTAGAGGTTGCAGGGAGCCTCTTAAATTCAAGAGACAGAGAGAACAACTACCCTCCAATAACAGGGAGCGAATTTTGAAGTGCTGATAGCCCAGTTGGTAGTGTGTACTGACGCTGCTTCAAGGGACCGGTGTTTGAATCCATCATCAATGGGCTACAGCTTTCAGCTACCACCCTCAAGTTGAAAACCTGCTGCCAAACACTTATAGGAGTGCTCTGGCAGTCGCACAAGAGAACCAGTCCCGCTATGTCTAACATATTGGGCCATTTAACATTGGCTGAGACGGTGGTCGCAACGCTAAACCTCAACTATAACAAAAAAAACATGCGTGCGTACAAAGTACACATGTCAGAAGTGAAACTTCTTTGGCGAACTAATTTATAAATCTTGTTTATATTTATACAAATCTAAAACTTTAAATTAACTTTAAATTAATAATTTAATTTTTAACTTTAATTTAAATTTCCCTGTCTTACTCTCTCTCAATCGGTCTCGATCACTCTCTCTCTCTTTTCCGACACTTCCGTTGCATACCGGCGTGACGTTTCATCTGTAAAAATTTTACCCTCATGCGCCTAAAGAAGTTTCACTTCAAAAAAAAAAAAAAATGAAAAGCATACCTCAGACGCCTCCATGCCGACGAGATCGAACTCCAGCTCCCGGTACACGTTCGTGTCCGAGTTGTCCTCGTCCGAGTCGTAGTAGCGCACGTCCAGCGCCTCGTCGCCCTCCTCCTCCGCGTCCGCCGCCGCCACCAGCGACGGGTCCCACGAGAACATCTCGCGCCCGGACAGCCCGACCGCGCGCCCCGCCTTGTAGTCGCTGCGCCGCTGCTCCTCCAGCTTCACCAGCGCCTCCTGGGGGCGCGCCACGCGCAACACACAATTAAAAAAAAAACACGACACTATGTCACATACAATTCACATCTGACAGTTGGCTGTATACACTTTGTACCGTTGCCTAGCAAAAAAAAAAAAAAAAATTAAAACCCAAAACTAATTACCACTGACAGTGGTCTATTGGATGTATAGACTGTGTACCTTTGCCTTAGAATTAAAAAATTACAACCTAAAAAAGATTACTGACTGTTGTGTACTGGCTGTAAAGACCTTGTACCTTTGCTTTAAGGATAAAGAAATAGGACTCAAAAAATATTATCACTGACAATATAAACTGTCTGAAAGTATTACAGTCTATTGACTGTATAAACTTTGTATCTTTGCACTGCAAATAAAAAATTAGAACTGAAAAATAAGGATCTCTGACAAGGGTTTGGGAATTTTTGGCGGAATTTGAAATTTAGGTATTTAGCCATAAATTAATTAAATTGTTAAATTGTGTATAAATAATCATTCCGAACATGATATATAAGTTGCCACCGAAACTTGCAAGAGAGCTTCAACAAGAGGGTCGCCATCTTGCTGAAGATAATTTTATTTGCATAAACTACTCAAATCAAATCACTTGATAATGACAGTAGTAACAGAATTAAAAGAGAACCGAGTTGCCAGGAATAAGAAAACAAAAAAACTATTGCCATCTGGCAATGGATTATACACACTCTTTACTTTTGCATTGCAAAGAAAAAAAAAACCAAAAATAAGGATCTCTGACAGGAGTTTTAGATGAAATCATATGTGTCAAGTTTTCTACGACTATAATGCGTATTCAATAAAACATATTGGTACGGTGTATACGGTGTTTATGTCGATACTGAATACGTCTGGTTAGTCATGCTCTCTCATGTAGTGAATGAGTACAGCAGTGTCACTGTATCTCTCTCACTCTCCTAGTCAACTCCAGCCAAATTGTTATAGGTCACTGTCTTTTGTGTAATGACTGCTTTTATACTAATTTATTTTATACGAATAAATTATTAATAATATTATTTATATTTCATCCTTTTATTATGATATTTGTTTACAAGAAAAACCTGAAGGTTTCCTATTAATTTACTATTTCTGTTGTCAAGTCTCATAGAATTTTCTAGAATATTTGAACGCATGACCTTTGCCTATATAAACACCGGAGTGTGAAGGTCATATGTGAAAGGCCATTTTGAAATTGATATATACATGTAATTTTTATACATATTTTTGTTAAGAAGCGTTTAGGAATATATGTAATTTATTCTATTTAATTTTTCATTCCATTACCTATAGTATTAGATAGATTAGATACTTTCTATCTAAATTAATTGTTCCTTCGACATTTAATACCCACTAAATAAAGTGCTCAGAACTCCTAAAGAAGATTTTACTTTAATAATATTTTATTATGACATTGAAACATAAACAAACCTGTTTCTCCTTGATTTTCTTCTTCTTCCAAGCGAGGAATGTTTCCAACGTTATCTTCGTCTGGTTCGGTCCCAGCGCTGCCCTCTCCCTCTCTATTAAGTCAACCAGAGATATCTCGTTTTTCTTCTCCTCCATTTTCTTCTTGTCGCGTTTCAGCACGAAGCCTGGCGGCAAGGCATGCCTGTATATACACTTCATTCCAGACGGACATTCCCAGAACCAACCGTACTTTGATTTCTCGACTGCCTCTAGGAAGTGTTTGCAAATCTGAAAATTTAGATAAAGTATTTAGTAGTATTTAGATACTTAAATTAAAAAAATATATATGGTTTATAGTTATAATGTTATAACCACAATCTTGTAGTGTTAATGTTGGTTATTGTCTATTTCTAGTAGCCTGGTTATTATTAAAATTCTGACCAGATCTTGATTAATATTTTCCTTTATATTATAACTTTTTATCCGAAAAGAAACAGATTTCTCTAAATTAACATTGCAGGATACAATTTTTAATAAGTGTACTTATATAAAAAAACGGCATTCTTAACATCTATAATAGTAACAGTTACAATAAGTTTACTAAATCATGTGCACAAAATTTATAAATAGGTCCTAAAACTATGGGAATCATAATTTAATTCTAGGAGAATGAAGCCGAAGATATCGGCAGCAACAACTTTAACATACTCAAATAATACTTTTTAGTAAAGCATCATCCAACAGAAACTATAGATAAATAAATGTTGTATAATAATTACAATGTCCGTTGTAGGTCTCTGCTTGTCTCCTTCTCCGTGTTTCTTCTCCACTACTTCTTTGAGCTTGTCCTCATCCCAGTTGTCCATATTGTCATCATCATCTCGCATATCCACATACAATGATCGTTTTTCAGCCTATAAATAGAACAAACATTTTTTTAGATTAAACTAAAAGACTATCATCTAGACCTGCTATACTCAATGTTTGGCCTGAGGGCCGCACGCAGCGCACAAGACTTTTGTGGGTGAACACCTCGTAATAATTTATTTTAAATAACCTGGGGCATATGAACCTAAGATAATCATTAGTTTTTTTTTTACTGCGGCCTGCTACACCATCACTAACAAATGTCTGAGACCCCTATAGAAGAAAGGTTCAATCTAGACCCTCCCAACCCCCATACCATCAAAAATAAGATAAGTAAAGACCCCTTCCACCACTCAGGCCTGTAGTGATTCAGAAATACTTGAATGACAACTTAGTAACTGAATTTTTCATGAATTAAAAATTAATATTGTATACTAAAATTTAAAGCATAGACTATCGAATCAATGTAGTATGTGACAGAACAACACTTTGCATGGCTAAAATTTTATGTCTAATACATTGATTACTGTTATAACAAAATACACCAGAAAAAAGACCTTTCAACAATGCACTTTTAAATGTTATATTCAGATCTTGGTACAAAAAAATGAGAGACATTTCACAGAAACCAATTTGAAACTAACCTTTCTTTCAATAGTCAAGTCATGTGAGAATTTACACCTGTCGCCTTTTGTACATTGCCCCTGTTTGAAGAATGCACAGACAACAGATTTCGGATCCGTGCCTGAAAATAAACAATTTTCATATTAATATTTTAACTAAAACCAATTAAGTGTTAAAGACCGACATGCCTAGGACATAAACCGTTGTGCACATTGTCATTAACCTGCATAAACTGGTTTACCACATTTTGGGATCAGCATATGTATATAAAGCTGTCAGCAAGCTAAGGCACCACAGAGATAAACCAAGCAGCACAGTTCTTCCGGTAGTCAGACAGTGATTCAATTAATAAAAAAATATTTCCATATTCATTGCATGCACCTATGGCTGGGCACAGACAATAGCATACACTCTATGGATAACTATCTACACTACAGAAAGGATTGTGACTGAAAAATCTTCCACTTTTTTAGCTTAGCCCCTGATATCTGTAAACATCTACAAATTTACACATATAAGTTTGTTAATTTAAAAAAGCTACCTTTTTCAACTTTCTGAGTTTGCACTGGTTTGAATAACATTGCAAGCTCTTTCTGTTCTTTTAACTTCTCTTCTTTTGTTTTCTTCTTATCCTCCATGGGTTTGGCTGGGTGAATACCACCACTCTTCACCTGTTTCTCCACTTGCTGGATAAACTTCTGCTGTTTAGCTCCCTTCTTGTTTTTTAGGCCAAAAGTCTTATCCTGTAGATAATTGAGAGACAAGCTGTTTAACTATTTAATTTTTTCATTAATTTATGCATACATATCATTAGTCAAAACAAAAGGCAAGTAAATCTTTCTTATAAATAAAGTTCTTTTAAGTGCTGTTGGTTTATTACTTAAGTAAAAGTCTTTCATCACTTAATATTGTTATTATTATTGCGATATAAGACACAAATTTTAAAAGAGTCCTGACTTTTTGTCTTTTTATGGAGCAGGGGCAATCAAGCAAGCGTGTCACCTGGTGGTAAGTGATCACCGCCGCCCATAGACAACCACAATTCCAGGAGAATTGCAGGTGCATTGCCAACCTTTATTGGAGGTACTGAGTCTGAAGTGCAACTACCAGAACACACCTACTGGTATTTAGTTTCAGATGATCAACTTGAGGGTGGTAACTACCCAAGCGGGCATTAGAAAAAGTCCTACCACTATGCCTATTACAATTCTACTATTACAGTGGTAGGTTAGAACCCATATGCCTCTACAAAGTTAAATCTGCTTTGTTTGATTCCAATAGCTTGTATTGCATATTTTATGCAGTCATTTTCTAAGATGTATTTAGAAAACTCGTTTACAACATTTTATACTGTTAGTCTTTTTTATCATTGGATTTATAAACTTTAGAGTCGGTATATAGAACAGCGTATCTTGGTTATTATGCACCTTGAATAAGGAGTTACTATATACTGACTAAATAGTTAACAGATGTATAAAGCGAACCTCAATAACTTTCTCTTTCTTCTTCTGTTCAGTCTTCTTGCTGGCCCCGCCACCACCACCAGGCGCTTTTTTCGGTGGCATGGTTATAATATTTTTGACGACTTCTTAAACTATACAACAATGAAATAAATTAAAAGATTATTCAAATTTTACACATATAAGTTATAGATTACAAAAGCATTTATTAAAATATGATATAACTTAAAATCTAAAATTCATGCACCTCGCACGAACCACGGAAGACAACGTCTTTGACAAATTTGTTTTGACACGTTTGACATATAATGGTAGTCAAAAGTAATATGGAAGTAGAAAGAAGCTCACAGATTAATAAGAAATACACTGAAATTATTGATTTCTGGACTGAGGTCTAAATTAAAATCTATATAGCCTCAAATAACTGGATATTTTATAAATTACTTTATTATTTATATCTGTTTATCTATTCATCATAAGGCAACTCAGTGACGGCACAGTGCAATTCATAAATAACGGTCACCATGGGAAGATCTATATTCTTTGTTATTCGTAGCTTTCATGCAAGCATTGCCTACTAACTAAATTTCTTAACAATATACCCATTTTTGTACACTTTTTAATAATAAATGTGAAGTACTTCAAAACCTAACATCAGTCATCAAGTATTTATGAAGCTGACTTGATTGATTGTCATTTATACATTATCTGTGGTAACTTTTTGCTGACAGCTGTTGATTCTCTAAACAGTTGTTCAACTGTCAGTTCTTAATGTCAATTGTCATTTGACTTGCTTGCGTACCGCTGGTTTCGTCAATATTCGTCGCCGCGGTTGGTTGTTTTCCAAACACTGCGCTCCCGTTTGGTTCTCGAATGTGAAATAAACAGTACTTAAAAGTAGGCCATGGCTCGGGTAAACCGACACCGAACCGTATACTGCACGTAAAAACAGACAGTGATTATTTTTAACAATAAAAAATTATAATGGAAATCGTGGACGTTGAAGAATGCCAGCCCGACTCCGTCGCGGTCACAAGGAAGAAAAGTTTATGGTCTAAAATTAACAGTAGGACGACGTACAGCTATTTATTTAATATTGTAATATCCATATTACTTCTTACATGTCTCGTTTTAGTGTTGTATTTCTTTAAAGAATATCTCAAAACGATTCTGTTTTGGGTGGACGCACAAGACCCGTGGATAATATTTCTGTTGTTTATGGGTTTATTTTTGATCGTAAGCTTCCCGGTGACTATCGGTTATATTGTGTTGATAATAACAAGTGGATATTTGTTCGGTATACTGAAAGGTTTGGGTACAGTTCTGGTGAGCGCAAACTTTGGCGTAGCGGTGGCGCATTTTACTTTGAAGGCGTTACGAAGCTTTCTGCCGCTCGACCGGCTATTGAAGAATGAAACTGCGCGAGCTCTTCTCAGGGTGATCTCAGGACCGCAAGCCCTAAAAATTGTATTTTTCGCAAGACTGACTCCTATACCCTTTGGACTGCAAAACACAATTTTCGCCGTGAGTACCTATATAATATAAATGCCAAGATTACGAAATAATAAATGTACAAAGAAAATTTTATGTGTTAATGTAATTTTCTTATAACAATTTATTATTTGTATATTATTATGATAAAAATAATACTCAATTATTGAGTAAACAAAAAATATACTTCAAGTGGTGTTTCACACATCTTTATTACAGTGTTTGTGCATACATTTATATATAATTAAGTTCCTAAAAAATATAATAATCATGATGATTCTTCAAAATGCAATGATAGACTTGATACACTAAAAATATAGAAGAGATATAACTGATTACTCATTCATGAAATATATTTAATTACATATACATTAAAATGAGTTTCTAGGAGAAAAAAATTAAATAATCATTATGAATTTTCAAAATGCTATGTCAAATTTAGTATAAAAAAAGTTTAATCTTTAGTTTCAAGGAGTAAAACTAAGACCAAGTAGCTATAACCAAGTAGGATTTTATTCTAATCCAAGCCTTTAAATATTATCAAATAAAATTTTATACAAGTGTCTACATATATAATAAAATCTTGATCAATCAGATAACTTATGTAGGATTAGTAATTTTATAATACTAGTTTTTATAACTTAAATTATGGCTATGTAACATAATCAGGATTGATAAGAAAATTGTCTGATTTACTATGTTTCTGAAATATTATTAAAAAGTTCAATATTTTATTTTGAAATTGGGGATGTATAAAATTTTTTTTTTTTTACGCAATTAGATAAATCTACAGAACGAAAAGTGAGTCATTTAATGCAAAAGTTTGAAATATTAGTTATTTACTGCAGTATTTTGGTAGTCTGAGTAGTTAGTAGTAGAGAGAGTAGTCTTTAGTAGTATGAGAGGATTTTCTCCTCCGCTGTGAGTTCTGATTCCTGCAGTGGAGCTGAGCTTTTGCTTAAGGAAAAAAACTGACGAAACCATAGCACAGTGATAGTGGCTTTTTTTAATTCCCATCAGGCTAGCAACCACCCTCAAATTGAAAATCTGCTACCAAATACCAATAGCTGTGTTCTGACAATTGCACTTCAGAGAGAGTTCCTCCACAGGTTTAGCGTGACTACCAACTTAAACCATATCATCACTTAAGATCAGGCCATAAGGCCTTAACTCAAAATCTTAACTACAAAAAAAATCTAATTTAAGTTATTGCAGTATGCCAGTTACTATGTTACACACCTTTACAATCAAATATAAAAATAATCCATTTTACAATTGCCTGACAAATTATAGTATGTATTATTAATTTGCTGAAATGATATTATAAAATATTCATGTTGGAATATGGTTAGTTCTATGTACCACTCGGGGTGAAGGCTGTATAAATATGTAACTGTATGTTTAAGAATTCCCTCAAGCTTCAATCAAGTACATTTCCAAGGTGAACAAATATACCATGTCTGCTTGTAATTTACTTTGAAAATTTATTTTCTTATTTATACAACTACAAGGTAGAATGTTGTAGTCACATGACAGTAAGTTACTGTATTAAAGACAGGTAATTCCAGAGGTGTCACTAAAGTATTACTAACATTAAGCACTCTTATTTATGCAGCTCTGTAACTTGTTTCATATTTCCAATGTTTATTTATACTCTATTCCCAATACTCTTATGACCCAGCCAAGTGTTACAGGACCAAAACTTTTGTAAAAGTTTTATACTCCTCTATTATCTCCAAAAGTAGGCAAAGCTAACTCCACTTCCCCCTCTTATGCTTAAGTAAATGAACATATATGTTTAATTTACAATAAAAAACTGAACCAGAGTGAATAAACATTAACAATTATTTTAGGGAATCCCCATGTATACTTTGGCTTTCAAGCATAGGGCTGTCATATCATAATTAAATGTTTACAGAATAATCGGAAAAGTTCAATAAATAAATATTGTTGACGTAATCACTATCTAAAACTCTGCCATCCCCTATATCGTCAAATATAAACTACACAAAGATCCTCCCTGCCATCATTTGCCGATTTTGTAATATTTGAATTTTGCAATCATTTGCCGTGACAATAGATGTAAATGACTTAATTCTAGAATTATTATGATTGATAATATTTTGACCGTATTCTGCTGCAATAACTGAGATCGCAGACTCTTCAGGGGTTCGTTGATGCACCTTCAGGTGACTTATATAGCATATTTTAGCAGTGTATATTCAGCCACATTGACTACAAGTCAGCACCACTCCTACATAATTATAATATATGGCCACAGATCGTCGAGCCATATCTTCTCTCTCTCTCAAAATCGCCCACCTTATTGTTCATCATGACCCTTCTCTGTAACCAATAAACTGCCATTGTCTACCACTGCATGTGTTTAAGCCCACACTGCCTCATGTGGTGTTTCAGCTCATTCTTGTACCACACTAGCTGGCAGACTTGTTTCCACTTGAAATCCTGCCATGCATTCAAGGGTGATATGGTAGTGGAAATGCATTCTGATAGACCTTATGACATACAGTCATAAAATCAACAGATAATGACAAAATCAAACATTCCATTATTCATTACACACAATTATTATTCTAAAGCTATTATCGAAATAGATAATGCATGCTTAAAATAAATTATGTATCAACCTTCGAGGTATGATTATATTTGATAAGACTGCATAAGTAAAAGTAATTAATTAAACTGGACAAGTTAAAGACACTTAATTACTAGAAATGTTATAAAAGTATTTCAAGTTGTCATGTGAAAATGGATCTCAGATATTATCTGTAGCATTGTGGTAGGGATTTTGTTAGAGTAGAGATGTGGGTACAGTCCCTGGTATCTGGTAACACAGAAGATTGAAGTGTCGCCGTGGTGCGTTTTAGTGAGTAATGTTGGTTGATTAGTAGCCAATGAGTCAACACATGACCCTCTCGCCTTAGCCTGAACCCGGGTAAAGCGCTTGCACGTTGTGATGAGGAAATCCGTAACGATAGGACACACACACAAAGATAAACACCACACTATAAAAACAATTGATTGATTGTGCTAAACCGCTTTAGGAGAGCTGGTACATTTCTTGCATAAGGTAAGAAAGGAAGCGATGATAGCTCAGTGGTAGTGTGTACGACTTCGCGTCAAGGGACGTCAGTTCGAATCCAACCACCTACAATGAGCTTGAGCTTTCGGTGAAGGAAAACATCTTGAGGAAACCATAACATGATGGTAGTGATTTTTCTAATGGCGGCTAACAACCATCCCCAAGTTAAAAGTCTGCCGCCAAATACCAATAGGTGTGTTCCGGAAGCTGCAGTCGAGAGCCAGTTCTTCCTCAGTTTTAGCGTGTCTACTAACTTGGGCCGTATCGTGAAATTATGGCCATAACGCTAAACGCTAACTATAAAAAAAATTGCATTAGAGAGTTAGTCCTTCCAATAAAGGTCGGCAATGCTCCTGCGATAGCCCCCGGTGTTGTGGGTCTCCATGGGCGGCGGTGATCACTTACTATCAGGTGACAAGCTAGCTCGTTTGCATCCTATTCCATACAAAAAAAAAAAAAAAAAAATCTCGTTTTATGTCGGGCGGGCTACCAAAAGGACGTGTGGAACCGAGCTGGTGCACATAATGAAAAATACCCATTAAAACAAATCCTACGATGGTCTCACAATCTCCCCATATTACGAGAAAGCAGAGACTAATTTACGTACTAATTCAAACGAAGTCTAACTACCACCCTTAAATTAAAAATATTCAGAATATTCGTTGTATTTTACTTCGTTCGCATGGAACTGAAAATTATTTTAGTAATTTATAGCCTTTGTTACTCAGGGATAATGTAGCATTCTATGGTAAAAGAATTTTTGATATCAGTCCAATAGTTTTGAGATACAAATCTTATATATGTATAATATGAGTATATGATAGGGATTTTCCGTTTTTAAGTAGATATTTAGTGATTTTTCCTCATATTTCATATTCATTTTGTAAACCGTTATGGTTCACTGGTGGCGTGTACAGGCGCCGCGTCAAGGGACACGAGTTCTAATCCCTGCAATGAGCTTGAGCTTTCGGTGAAGGAAACCATCATAATGAAACCATAGCGTAGTGATAGGGCTTTGCTGCCAAATATCGATAAGTGTGTTCCGGAAATTGTACTTGATAGCCAGTCCCTAGATAGGTTTACAATGGCCATCGTCTTAGGCCACATCGTCACCTAACATCAGGTGAGATTGTAGCCATAAGTTTTATACAATAGGTCGTTTAGAGGCGAATCTAAATTGGTCACTATTGAACCACGATATATGAGTAATATTGAGACCAGATAAATCACATATTTGTATTACTATAATAATTCTAGTGATATGTATTTCAGAGTAGTTAGGTATTTGTAATTGATAATACTGAGCCATTGTTTTACCCGTCGCCCTATATATGCGCAACTATGAATGTAGTTCAAGTGTTTAACGGTGGGTCAACTTGGATAAATGACAGTAATCTCTTAATATTGTAGCATTTTTTAAAACTCTATAGCATTACTTCCCAAACTTTTTCTAGCACCGCTAGGAAAATCTTTAAACCCAACGCCCACCAATTTTTTTTCTTATATATTTTTTTTTACATATATGCAGGTAAATTAACAATAACGGTTCAATTTGATTTATTTTGTTTGGTTTGTTTTCATCACTCTCAATTCGCTTACTTGTTCTTTTAAATTTAGAGATGTTCCAGATAGTTCCCAGGAAATTGTATCCATTTATCTCTACCATTACACTTTCTATTACATATTATATGCCATTATATTTTATACCATCGATTTTTATTTAGCTCCCCCCAATATTACTTATAAAATTGCTTATAAATTGTATATTTATGTAATCAATTGTATTTAATAGATGATATGTGATTTTTTTATGTTTAAAATTAAGTGTTTGGGCCATTAGGCTCATTGTTAGTTGATTCGAACTTACGTCCCTTAAGCTAGCTTCAAAATTTACTAATATATCGTACTATAATATTTACTGAAAATTCGAAACAATTGTTATGATGATGGAAAAAGATCTGTTGTGTCCATTTTTTTTATTTGTTACTGTAAAAGCCATTCACGGATATTAAAAATCCGTCAGAAACAGAAGAGAAAAACAGTAATGAACTGTTATGTATTTACCTATTAATTTTATATTTGTAGATTATTAGTTGAATTTAAGTTATTAATAATTTTATTGGCATCCGACCAAATGCCTTCGTTTTGATATTGCACATGTAAACTTCCTACATACTGTCTGTTTAATCTTTATATTTAGTTGTCACGACTTTGTTTACTGATTGAAGTTTTACTGTGGATTATTGTTTGACGGCATGGCATTATATTGCATGACTAAGTTTATAATAACATAAGGAAATTACTAATTTTAAAAAGTGTATGTGGGGTTTTATTTGTTGAAGTTGAATCACTAACACTACATTGAACTATGTACCATATTACCCACTTACTCCGTCTCGCTTTCACTTAGTTATGTCGCAAAGTTGACATTTTCCTACGCAATATACTCGTAAATGTATGGAGCAACGAGCTGTTTATTTATTTATTTTTTTCAGCATAAAACTAAGTAGATACTTGGCATTTCTTTCTATTCAGGTTATGGTCAAGTTTATGTTATATAAAATGTTTTAATGTCGCATTTTACGTGTGGTCTCAATAGTTATTTTCTTCAGCCACTCAGGTATAGTATTCATCATTGACCTTTTTGGTATCCGATTGAAGCATCGTGTCATTCGCCCGCGCTATTATATTCTTCTCGCTTAGCGTTTTGACTATTTTTGCTCGACCCCTAACAGTCGTAGCGTGATGTTAAATTGCCTAAAACTTGCTCAACGACTGGGCTGTCAAATGTGAAAATTAATTTTCAAATCTGATTGATAGTTATTGAGATAAGCACGTCCAAAAGAAGAATCAAACCACAAACCAAAGCCGTATTTGAAAAAATACGCCTGTTACGTGGTGAAAAGATTGGCCAGACAGTAGTTGGTAGTAAGTTGGTATCGAATCTGACTGCCCAGGCTGCGCCGGACGAACTCGAGTATCGTCTTTTTACGTAGTACTTTACGTACGTACTTTTAATGCATTTAATATGTGATATTTTTTGCCCATTTTTGTAACTTTTTTTAAATACAGCTTTGCTCCTATAGGTGGTAGCGTGTTGTTAAATAGCCTAGAGCCTTCCTTTATGATTTCTCTATCAAATAAAAAAAGTAATTTTTAAAATCCTTCTGCTAATTCCTAAGATTACCGCGTTCAAACAAACTTTTCTGCTTTATAATATTGATAAAGATAGATGTAGACTGTATTATTTATTATATAACCTAATTTGTACATTCTTTGGCATTACGGATTGTTATTCTATAAAGGTCAAATGACGTTGTTATCGTTGAGGACAGTTTATACGCGTTATTTTTTTTTAGCTAATATTGAATTATAACCTTGTTTACTTACGTAGTCAAATGAATAGAAGAGAATTATTTATTTCATAGATTTCATTTTTATTTTCCTTCGTTATAATATCGTTATTCGAGTGTATGACACTTTTTTTATAATGTCAACATATTATTATTATGTAAATACTGAATAGCTACAGTTCGAATCCCTGCAGTGAGGCTGAGCTTTCGGTGAATGTACATGTGATAAAGCCATAGCACGTTTGTAGGACTTCTTTTAAATGCCCGTTTAGCTAGCTACCACCCTCAATTCAAAAACCTGTCGCCAAATACCTATAGGAGTGTTTTGGCAGTTGCACTAGGCTTTGTATAGGCAACATCATCACTTATCATCAGATGAGATTGTGGCCATAATGCTGAACCTACAAAGAATAATTCTTTGTATAGATTTGTTAAACGCTTTCATCGCTTACGGTTAGTTGGAGACTGACATCAACTCTTATAAATACTAAAATACTATTTACTAAAATTACTTATTACTTTACTAATATTCGTACTAATGCTTATTACCTTTTATTCTTGCTATAATAATGTTACTAATATTATAAATGCGAAAGTGAGTTTGTTCGCTTTCACGCCTAAACCTTTAAATCGGTTATGATGAATTTTGGTATAGAGATATATGGGAACCTGGAGATGGCGATAGACTACTTTTTCTCGCGAAAATCTTATTGGTAGAGGTATATAGAGAGGGATAAACTTTTTATCGTATCATCCGATTTATTTGACTGAATTAAAATTAACGCGAGCGATGCCGCAGGTAAACGCTAGTATTATTATAAATGCGAAAGTGAATACGTTTGTTACGCTTTCACGCCTAAACCGCTGAATCGATTATAATGGTATAGGAAATAAAAATAGGTATAGGAATAGATGGGACCGTGGAGACGGTGATAGGATACTTACTGGATTTGTCGCGAAAAATATTTTTTTATACTTAAGGTTTAGCGTTATGGCCATAATCTCACCTGATCTTAAGTAACGATACGGCCCAAGTTGGTAGACACGCTAAACCTGTGGAGGAACTGGCTCTCAAGTGCTGCTGCCGGAACACACCTATTGGTATTTGGCGGCAGGTTCACAACTAGAGGGTGGTAGCTACCCAGGCGGGCATTATAAAAAGCCCTACCACCATGCTATGGTTTCCTCACGATGTTTTCCTTCACCGAAAGCTCAAGCTCACTGTAGGTGCTTGGATTCGAACTTGACGCGAAGTCGTACACACTATCACTGAGCTATCAACGCTTCTGAGGTATAGGAATAGATTGGACCATGGAGACGGTGATAGGATACTTACTTGATTTGTCGCGAAAAATTTATACTATGGTGAGGTAAAGTTTTTTTTTATTTTCGACGTGACGTACGCTGTTAGGCTTAAGGGTTTTGACAGAAACTTTTTGGGGCGAGTGCTGAGGGCACTCAGCTCCGAGGCAGCGAGCGCAAGGGCGCCAGGATGGCCGAACCTCGGTTTGGGCTGCTGCCGGACAGTGAACAAAGATTCGCGATCATAACTAACCAACAGGCCCTAATTTACTAATTTAGTGATCATAGCACAACCTTATCGGGCAAGCCGCGTAAGGGCCGCGGGGGTATTCCCTTACAGAGCCGTGGGGTAAAAAAGAGAATAAACTTTGTATGAGACATTTATTGCGTCAGCCGATATTAACGCCAGGGGAGCTACGGGTAAAAGCCAGTTCGATATAACTATTCAGATTCTCAGACTATGACATGTGCGCTTTAATAATTCAAAGCGCTAATGGTTCTATTATTAAATCCGGTGAGAATACTCGTTTGTTTTTTTTTTCATCAGTTTATGATAACGAGAATGTCGACCCGTATCGTGGTTATTTTGGACGGACATCGAGTGTTTTTATACAGAACAGCTTCATAAAAGAATTTATTTGCATGGTGGTAGGGGTTAACTACCAACCGAGCCATTATCGCTTCTAAATCACGTCCAACGCAATTCTCGTGTCTATTCACGCTTCAAAAACACCCCTTTCTCGACGTCATATCAAACCGCAGGCACCGTAAGGTGTACCGCTGTACTGTTTTAATTTTTATAATGGACAATGTTCAAGTTATGCTTTATACAATCTGCGCTTACTTACATTATAATATACTCGCTGGCTCAATCTGGTTGGACCGGTTTGTATTTTTTTTTTGGCATTTTGATTAGCTTCAACTAATCTTAATCAACCTTCCAACTTCAATTCCTTAAGATCAAGAGAACTGATTCTATGATATCTAACATTGTTTCAGTTTTCATTTTGGTTATTGAATGATACTTGTTTGTAACTCCAGAGAATTAAATGTCTTTTGATTATATGACATGAATGAAATAAGTGGACGCGAACCCACGTCCCCTGACGCGGCGTACTAACTGAGCTATCATTGCTTCATTACTTTTCTTATTATGAGATTTTTTTTATACAAACCAAGTCCTGGCTATAACACATACAATATAAAGCATGATTTAATTTCTCCATGCTAATTCAAATTAATATTCCCTATACATATATCAAACATTGAAGTTTTATTTTTATAACAGTAGGTAACCGACTCTAAGGACCACCTTTTTATTAATTTATAGGTATAGCGTTACGGCCACAATCTCACCTGATGTTAAGTGACCCAAGATGGTGGCCACGCTGAGCTTAGTAGAGCGACTATCAGATGCAACTGTCGGAACACTACTATAGGTATTTAGTGATTAATTTTTAACTTTTAGGGTTGGAAGTAAGCCAGACGGGCATTAGAAAAAGCCCTACCACCACGCTATGGTATCATCACGATGTTTTCCTTCACCAAAAGCTCATTGGATTTGAATTCAAGTTCATTGACGTGGCCTCCGTACACACTCAACTGAGCTATCATCGCTTCATTCTGACTGCATGACTGATAAAAGGATGAATTTCAAATTACGAAGACCGGTTTTAGAAGACTGTCAAGTGAACAGTCTATTTATTCCTCTGCTCAACGTTTCCTATCCCATTGCTCTTGCAAATTGCTTAATTATTGGGCCGTTAAAATCTTAAATCGGCTTAATATTAATTTTTAATTGTAATTATAAATTATTACGATGATCAGAGAAAGAGATAGAAAGCTATCTGCAATATTTAAAGGGAAAAAGTACTTTTACCATAGAATTACTTCTGTGATCTTTGGAAAAGTTTTTTGGTTAATTCTAAGCTATGTTTGATGGAACGCGAAATATATATGCGTAACATGTGTTTGTTTTTTTTAACACTACCCACACTATATCATACGATTAACTGGTATAAAGTATGCCCCGAACATAGGTTATTTACGGATAAATTTGCTAATTACTTTGCAGGCGTTACGTCAACATTAGTCGAGTTTAGGTGCAAATTTAATAAACCTAGTTTAGTATTCATTTGCGTAAACGTTTAAGCGGTCGCCCGAGTGTAGTGGGTTGGATTCCCACGCAAGAAAATTATTTGTCTCAATAAAAAAGTCTATACTTGTTGTTCTCATATTTTAACTTAAAGTTTAAACTTATTTAGGTGAATTGAGCACTTCATTCTGTGAACCGAATGTGTATTGAATGAGACTGAGCCGTCACGCTTGGCTATGTAACGCTCGATCGGGTAAAGTCGGCTCGAGACGACTATCGGAGCGAGAGATATAGTCAACGCGTCACTCTCGGCGATGTTGGTACTTTAATATAGAACAAAACAAGTTGTGTTTCCTATTATTAACCGTTTTTAATAACTTGGTCTTTAAAATGTTTACGGACTTCCTCATCGCAACGTTAAATCGCATTACCCAGGCCCTGGCCAAAGCGAGAGGGGCATCTGGTGACTCATTGGGTGTTGATCATCCAAAACGCACCAGGGCTACAACTTCAAACCCTCGTGTTGCCAGGGACAGCACTTCTAGTCTCTGGTGGTAGTATTATTAACCTCCCCGTTGATGACATTTACACTTCCGGCTTGTGATCTGAAGTTCCCAAGTTTTTCTTTTAGAGAAAACTCTGCAAAGTAACGGCTATGCATTAAATAGTCTGAATGGTGCAACTCAAAAACGTTGTGCACTAACGATAAATCGGAAGGTCTTCGTAGGTCGCCACTGTCATAACAGCCTCGCTGCTGCTAGATGACCACTGGTCGATATTGGAACGTGACCAACAAAGCTACTTTATTTTACACACGTGTAGACGAATGAATATTCTAAATAAAGTTTTACTGTGACCCCGTATGTGATATGAAGTCACACGTTTACTGGTGTGTTGTTAGTAATTAATTTACTAACAATGGATAACGTAAGACGACTCTGACGTATATCGCTTTGAAGAATGTGTATACATTATAGAGTCTACTAAGTGTGCTGTACCTTCGCTCACGTTGTACCAAATGTTTTTTCGTTATCCCGGGAAATAGTTCTTTTTTTTTATTGAAAGTATTCGTTGTCCTATCACCGATATAATTCTATGACATTAGGCCCTTCAAAAGATGCGTTAAGAGGTACTTAAGCTGGCCAACATGACGAGGTTTGCTGTCAGTGAATTTTGATTCAATGTCAGTAGCTACTGATTTGGATTGTACTGTACTTAAAATCAGGTGCAGTGCAGTCACTTTGCTAGGTGACATAAAAATAATGTATTTTTATGTGTCTGCCCAATTTTGTTCGTGGAAAAAGGCTTTTACCTTTTATCTACCTGACGTTGCAGATCATCGGGAATACTCACTGAAACCCCACGATTTTCCGCTGTCGCTTATTGTGTCGGGGGTCAGGTGCTGTGTCCACGATGCGTGTGCTCGCATTCCTGTACCCCATTGTCCGACCTCGTCGCCCGCATTGTTCCTTCAGGGTGTAATAATCATCTTGCTTTGCGTTCTTTTCGTTTCTGCTCAGCACCTAATGGTCGTAGCGTGACGTTAATAGTCCATAATCATCCACAATAACCGGGGTGTTAAAGGTTTATTGAAATCCGTCTGGTAGATGATAAATGTATATCTGGTAGAATATCGATTGCCAGAATGTCTTAATTATAAATATGGGTTTATCGATACGAAATGTAAAAAAAAAGGAACGTATAGTATCTCTACTATGGAACATTTTCAGTATTTTCATTTTGCAGAACGTGGGCGACATGTTTATTATACGCAGATTCTCGGAAAGATCTGCGAGAAGCTTCAGTTGGATGTTTATTGGCCATTCGGGCTTCGAAATAACGGTTTGATGTACGACTTGATACGTGTTTGCGAAAATCATTATGCCTTGCTATTCAGACTGCTATTTATAATGAATTTGTGCCAAGGCACCGAGAGGAAATAGAAAAATGGTCTGTTTTAATTGCAAATTTAGAATCTATTCTCATATAAGGACCATCGAATCATGGGGAGTACAATTAAAAGCTTTATGCGTCGTAATATATGCGCAACGTACTTCATTCTTCAAAGACCAACTTATTTAAGGAATAAACTTTTTTATTCAGTTAATTTCATCGGCGATATCTTCTGATGTTATGTGACGATTATTACCATCAGTGCGGTGGTAGAATATGATATTTGACACCGATAGGATTGCGACCCTTTTACAAAACGTGTAAGACCTGCGTTAAGGTGTGTCTCGTTTTGGGGTCAACTGATGTATATTCAGGAAACAAGCGGAGTGACGGGTGTCTGTACTGACATGTTAGCAACCACCTAATACAGTAGCCGGTAAACATCATATTGTGAGTCGCATGCGGCTTTTTGACTCATCGGCTGCGACTCTTTCACGGAATATTACTTGTTATCTATCTTATCTTGTTAGAGACGAGTAAAATTTTTACTTTAAAAGGAAATACAAGGCCTATATTCACATTAGTGGAGTTTTTGTAGTCACTTTTAATAATACATTTTATATTATTTCACTAGTTGTATTTTTAAATAGATATTATCTTTTTTAAATGTGATACCAAAGTTTTTTTTTAATTTACTGTGATTTAATAAAGATAATCTCGAAAGTGTGCGTTTAATCCTAATTATTTTCGTAAAATACTGCCTAGTACTGAATAGACTTTAAGTCAGTACGTAAGTTTAATCTGTACTAAAGCAAAGCTTTGTTAATAATTGGCTTTTTGAATACATTTTAATTGTGAATTGTCTAGTATTTGACATGCATGCGTGATGACACCTTACCTAGCACATAGCGATGTGGCCTTTATAGTAAATCTTTTGGTATACTACGCTTTAGCATCAGTCAGTCTCCATCCGAACGTTCGAGAAGCTTACAAGCCAATAAAAACATCCGACGATATGCTAATTTTTATCGGTGTTCCTCATTGTTTTTGGAATATAACATGCTCATTATCAAGTACTATTAATAAAATCTGACTGCGTTTCCTAACAGTAAATCTTGCAGTACTGGCGATACGCTAGACTTATTTCATATTTCAAACAATTATCAAAGACTTATCTTGAGTGCCCTGTTTTCCTAACCGTTAAATCAGTTGCCTCGCTGCAACCGTGGCCGATAAATAATTGTTTCAGGTTTGGTTGTTACTTTAAATTCGTTAATTTATACAAATATTATCAAAGGAAAATAATTTGTATTTTTGTACGTCTGTAACGAATGAACTCGAAAACTAATGGGCCGATTTTAAAAAATTCTTTCAGCGTTAGAATGCTACTTTATTCCTAAATAACATATACTACATACTACATTCATTAGTAAAAAAAATTAGAGATCGTTACTCGGAAAAGTTTGTTTGTTTGTATGATTGAACGCGGTAATTTTAGGTACTAACATGCGGATGTCAAAAATTATTTTTGTATTTGGAAGAACAATCACTGAGGAAGGCTTTAGGCTATCAACATTACGGTACAACTGGAGCAAAGCTGTATTGAAAAACGTTACAGAAATGGTCCAAAGTTATTCCATTTTAGTTCCACGCAAACGATGTCACGACTATAGCCAGTTATGCTTATAGCTTGAAGCGATGATAGCTCAGTGGTAGTGTGTACGACTTCGCGTCAAGGGACGTGATTTCGAATCCAAGCACCTACAATGAGCTTGAGCTTCCGGTGAAGGAAAACATGGTGAGGAAACCATAGCATGATGGTAGGGCTTTTTCTAATGTCCGCCAGGTTAGCTACCACCCTCAAGTTGTAAACCTGCCGCCAAATACTAATAGGTGTGTTCCGGCAGCTGCACTTGACAGCCAGTTCCTTCACAGGTTTAGCGTGTCTACCAGCTTGGGCCGTATCGTCGCTTTAGATCAGGTGAGATTATGGCCATAACGCTAAACCTTAAGTATATGAAAAAAGTACTTCATATTTCCTTCAAATTTCCTTTATACATAAATACATGCGCAATAAATAAAAGACTAAGCTATTGAATATCGTTCATATTTTTCTGATTTAGCGTAACGTAGTATAGAATCTTTGCAATGTTATCTATCTCGTAACGTTCATATCGAAAGTCTCCAAGGTCGAGCGTGTTTATCACTTCCTCAATTGGTGTAACCTCACTATCTGATCCAATGTTCCTTACGGGCAATTTTATGAGACCAGTTTCATTAACGCTGTTTGACATATAAGAATTCAATCTTTGAGATATATATATATATATATTTTTATAATTTAACTGTTGGCTTCAACTTTACCAATGTAACTCTATATTACATCAGATATTGTTGCTGCTTAAAAAATCGCGTATAGGACCGTAAACGTGTTGATAAGAAGTATGTAAGCTTTCCTTATTGGTCTCTGAGAACACGAAAGTTTGAAAAGTCGCTATTTTTATTGGGTAGTGTCGGCTTATTGTCACGAACGTTGTTTTTCCTTCGCCGAAAGCTCAAGTTTATTGCAGGAATTTACCCTATGTCGATCGGTACCAATAGTCATTACTTTAGAATCTAATTGCTTGGAATAAGGGATTGAATTCCTTACTTGTCAACCCGTGCGAATATTTTGAACATCATCGTAATCAAACATCGAATATTACCTGTTTGATTGATTTTTAGAATAGATTACATTTGCAAATAGTATGGTAGCTGTCTTGTATTTAAATAGATTGTTAATAAATGGCGCTACCGGCATGTTAATGAGAATCCAAATGAAAGTATATGTTTTAATTAATATATAACTTTTTGACGTATTTGCTTATTTTTTAATTACTCTCTAGTGGAAAACATAAACTTTTTTGTAGCTAGATTTAGCGTTATGACCACAATCTCAACTGATTTTAAGTGGCGATGAGGCCCGAGATGGTGGACACGCTAAGCCTAGCGGAGGTTAAGCTGGTAAGTTATGTAAGTTAAAAGCCTTAAGGTGTTGGTTCTAAAAACACCTTTGCAGTCTCTATATTAGATTCTTCTTCTTAGCCCTTATCCCACGTAGGTAGAGTCGGCACTAGATGTTTTCTCCTCCACTCAACTCTATCAGCCGTCATCTCAGTATTTACTCTTTTTACACACATATCATTACTTACACAGTCCATCGATATCTTCTTCGGCCTTCCTATTCTCTTATATCCATTCACCATCACACTTAACATTCTATTCAATTACAATCTATGTTAGATTGCAATTCTAAATTTGAATTAGGCTGTCCGATATGCGAATGACAAGTAAATGTCATGACACTGGCTTCTCCGGCTGAATTCGTATTATAATGCGACCGTGGAGTTAGACTTCCTTTATTAGGCATCCTTATTGACATCGTTGCGGCAAAAGTCAGTTAATATCCGGAGCCAAGGTCCCTGATAATCGAGGTTGAGACAAATTTCCGATACGAATTTCATTCCTCAGCAGTCGTTACCTGATTTTGTATTGATGTTTTGCGTTCATGGTTATTTGTACCTATATTTATATTTGCCTTCCGTAAGAAACTATTTAGATACGTCAAGGTAATATTTGAACGACGTCGGGGAATTAAATTCATCGCACGGTTTGTGTAGTCTATTGGGTATTAATGTTGGAAAATGTTTACCGGTATATATATGGACCGTTTATTTTGAAAGTGGTGTAAGTCCATTTTTGATAAAAATGAGGTATCACGTAATTCATGCTTAATTGAATGTAATTTTTTTATATATAACTAGTCCGTGTTTAATTTCTCAAAAAAATTCCCATGTTTTGTACAACTTAAAATCGGTCGGTAAATGAAATTGCATTATCACCTTTAATTTTCTCGAAACAAAAGAAAATGGACTTACACCACTTTCAAAATAAACGGTCCATATATACTTTATATTAAGTTTAGCGTTGTGGCCACAACCTCACCTGATGTTAAGTGACGATGTAACCCAAGACGGTGTATACGCTAAACCTAGTAAAGGGACTAGCTCTAAAGTGCTTCTGCTGGAACATACCTATTAACTATTTGACGGCAGATTTTCAACGTGAGGGTAGTAGCTAGCGAGACGGACATTGGAAAATGCCCTACCACCATGGTATGGTTTCGTCACGATATTCTCCTTCAACGAAAGCTCAGGCTCATTGCAACGATTCGAACTCACGTCCATTGACGTGACGTCCGTACACGATACCGACTGAGCTATAATCGCTTCAATCGTTTATCATTGAACTGTATCTGAAATAAGTTTGTATTATTACTGATTTTTTAAATAATAAGACATTTGAGATTTTGTATGGACACTATGATAAACCAAATACAGTAATTTCGACGTTTTTTTAGTGATAATGCAATATATTGTATTTAAAATTTAATTAGTACCTAAGTGTTTAAAACGTACCTAACATCCGTATACATCTAGAGATGATATATTGTCAAATATTGAACCGTTAAAACATTGCGTTAAAACCATTTAAAAAGTTATCGCAGAACAATTATATACTTAATCATTATAAGTAGCATCGATAAAAATTGGATTATCCCTAGTGCAAGGTAATAATCTAAAAATATATGTTTAACGTAAACGAGTAGCTGAGACGGTTTATTGGAGAAACACGCTCCGGCGGCGAATTTAACGTTTAGCTGTTTGCTAACTGAATTAGCACTGTAACCTATAAACATGTTGTGTCGTCCTTCACTGCTCAAACGAGCTTCTTCCAGCTAATTCACTAGCATTTCGACGTGAGTCCAAACATACGGCATTTTTTATCGCACCGTTTTTATAGACGAGTTCATAGAAATACTATAACAAACGTGAGTTCTACAAATAAATGTATCTAGAATCTTAATTGTACATTAAAATATGACCATCGCTAATGTTGTGAAATCCCTTTTTTTTAGCATTATAACAACAAACTGACCTGATATCAACCCATTCCTTCCCACTGTCATATTTTTAGGACACTATTTTCCAAAATTTCTTTTTACGTATTAGAACTTTTATTTTTATTGTTTCTGGTGAAATTTATATTTGTACACTATTTTTCTAATAAATTAATTTTTTTTTACTGTAAAAAATGTTTAAATAATAAAATGAAAGTGCTAATACGTAAAAAGACATTTTGAAAATAGTGTCCTAAAAATATGTCAGTGGGTAGGAATGGGTTAAGTGACGATGTGGCCTAAGGCAATGGGCACGCTACGCCTAGTGAAGAGACTGTTTGGCGGCAGATTCTCAACTTGAGGGTGGTAGTTAGCCCTACCACCATGCGTGTTACTTTACGAAAGAAATTACTATTTGCTGAGTGAGTTTTAACGTTTGCCCGCATTTCATCAGAAGTTATTGATAATATGCACACGTATAGTAAATACATCGCTATTCAGATGCAACCGCCGGAACAAATGTAAAGATTTGTGACAGTAGATTTACGTCTGAAGAGTGGTTACCACGGTTTAATGTAGGTATATCGAATCGATTTAAAAACGTGTTACGACTGGGCAATCATTACTTTAGAATTAAGAGAGGGCACAGAGGAATCTCTTTCAAGAGTGCTTCCTACATAAAGCAGGCTGACTCCTAAGATATCTCTACACTATCTATAGTAGCCAACCTTGCGTTAGAGTCTTTTAGTGAAAGATTTCTAATAATCCTTGGATAGATCAAAGCAAAAGATCGAAGGCGTTTTTTACTACATTTACAACAGCAATGAAGTTATAATAGTAATAGATGCCGGCTAATATTATTAACCGATTTCTTGTCATTTGATTTTTAACAAAAATAATATGTTTGATGGAAGTAACCGGTAGGCCGATATGAGAATATTGATATAATGCTAATGAGGAACGCATTGCGTGCTTACAGTTTAGTATTTGATTTTCTCGAAATGAAACAATGGGGAAACACGCAAGCTTTTATGTCTTTAAAGTTATTATAATAATATACTTTATGAGAACCATTGACTTCTTACGACGGAACACATAATAGCACTGTATAAGCTACATTGGTATAACTGTGTCGCGGCCAATAGCGGGCATCTCTAGGTTGTTTGATATAATCGTCGAAGCCTACTTCCGGTCGATGAACGGAAGCAAAGCCAACACGATTCCCAGTTCTTAGGAATTATGGAAGGAATGGAAGGCCACCGTAGGAGCTTAAGAGTATATTACCAAATCTCACCAGCCGAATCTGACATACCTTCTCGCTATCTATTCAATTCTCGACTGTGCTTTGGGGAGCTTTCCTGGAGATAACCGAAAATAGCTACATATAGTCCCCTCGGCTGTATATCGCTTCTTTCTTATATTTCATACACGGGAAACTCTTCGAATTATCTCCAGTACCTTTCGCAATCTGCCTAGGCTACTTTTGAGAACGATATATTCATATTAACTTAACTACGAAAGAAAGTCTTTAACAGTATACGTATGAAGGTTGAGACTAAACAAATCAAAATTTGAATACAAAAGAGTGGAATTATGAAGAATCACGTTCAATAAATATAGTAGTGTTAACATAGGAGACTATGTATGTTTATATGTGAACAGTATATACATATATCTTGAAAAGAAATTAAGCGAGTTTCTAAACTGAATCGATTATGGTCTGGTTGGTAGCATGTAATGAATCCGCGTCGATGGACGTGGCTTCGAATCCCTGGAATGAGCCTACGCATTTGGTGAAGGAAAACATCGTGATGTTTGCATTTCATCACAAGCATGGTAGTAAAGTTTTTTGTACTGTCCACTTTCTGTTTAATAACATCAAGTTGAAAATCTTCCACCAAATACCTGCAATTCTGTTCCGGCAGTTGCACTTGAGAGCCAGTCCCTCAACTAGGCTTAGCGTGTCCACCGTCTTGAGCCACATCGTCGCTTAATATCAGACGAGATTGTAGCCAGAACGCTAAACTTACAAAGTAAAGATTTTTTTTAAATTAAATTCGAATAAGTGAGATTAAGTTTAAATTACAGAGGCAATTGTTCTTGCTACAATGTTTTAGAATTTAAATGAAAACTATGTGCTCTCACGTTATATTTTATGCAGTGTCGTAATATTACGGCTTTAGTGTAACACGCACTTTTAAAAACTTTATATATAAACACTTGGAAAAGAAAGATATTCGCTCTCAAGTGTAATTTCTCGAACACACCTATGGGTACTTTGAAGCGATGATAGCTCAGTTGGTAGTATATACGGACCCCGCATCAATGGACGTGAGTTCGATCCCTTCAATGGGTCTGAACTTGCGGTGAAGATAAACACCGTGATGAAACCATAGTATGGTGGTAGGGCTTTTTCTAATGCCTATTTGGCTAGCTACTACTCTGGAGTTGGGAATCTGCCATCAAATACCAATAGGTGTGTTCCGGCAGTTGTACTTGACAGCCAGTCCGTCACCCAGACTTAACGTATCCCCATTTTTTTATGGGGGCAAACGCTCAAGCGTGTCGCCTGATGGTAATTGATAACCGCCACCCATGGGCGGACACAACACCAGAGGAATCGCCAGTGCCTTGCCGGCCTTTATAGGAGGGACTGGCTCTCAAGTGCCACTGCCGGAACACACCTATTGGTATTTAGCGACAGATTTTCAACTTGAAGGTGGTAGCTAGCCAGGCGGGCATTAGGAACAGCCCTACCACAATGCAGATCTTGGTTCACTTAATCAGGTGGCATTGTAGCCATAATGCTAGAATCTATAAAGTGTTAGAAAAACTTACAACAAGATTTGCAGCTAGCAAAGCGATCATCAGACATCTTTGTTCACGCTCGTTGAAGGTATCTAACCCTATATCCCACCTCTTAAAAATTCCATTCATAACTTATATCTTTTCTGAATAAAATAACTGTCTTATCAGCTGACAGCTATGTTCGTATCGGTCTTTATTAAAATTACAAAATGAACAAATTGTAAATTAACCTTATCGGCTATATTTAGTATCAAGAGGTCAAGGCTTTCATACGTAATTGGTTGACCTTTTCATTTTAAATGTTCGTTGTAGAGTATCAAAAGGTCACTTTCATTAAAGCTATGATTAGGGCAGTAAAGCACCTTGTAGATCGTCTTACTGTTTTCATCAGAGGGTTCAAATGAATGCATTAATATGAAACATTGAAGTATCATTCGCACGCGCACATTCACGTTGTATGATGCTGGAAGGGTTTATATTATAAAGCGCTAAAGTTTGTTTGTTTGTTGATCGGTCGGAAAGTCACAGTATATATATATATATATATTTTATAGAATAGCGGGCAAACATGCTAGCGGGTCAACTGATGGTAAATGATCACCGCCGCCCATAGACACCCATACGGGAATCCTAGGTGCGTTGCCGGCATGTAAAGTAAGAGTGAGCTCTCTTCTTGCCCGTCTTGCACCGACCGAGCAAGAGACCGTCGAAGCAAGTAGATTGCACAAGTCAGTCGTGCGAGGTAAAAAAAAATCCGCACCAAACGTAGCGTGTTGGTTCGCCAGTGCGGTGATTTCCGGCGCTTAGTGCTGGGTGAGTCCCACATACCCCACTCAGTCCCCCCGGGCTGGGAGGGGATGCATAAATACATGTCCCCACTATAAAAATAAAAAAAATTGGGTCGCCAGTCATCGAGATATATATTATTGCATTTGACAGAGCAATTATTGAGGTAGGTTTTAAGTTATGTAACGTCACGATATCACCAATAGAAGCGAAACTGTATTGGAAATGGTTGAAAATGTTTTAATAAAATTTTTGTTCAACGTGAACGTAGTCGCAGGAAACTAAGTTTACTTAGTCAACCAATATATATCAAGTTGCTGAAATAGTTAGCGGCCGGCAGGATAGCGACCACATTTGATAGATTTTTTTTTATAGTTAAGGTTTAGCGTTATGGACATAATCTCACCTGATCTTAAGTGACGATACGACCCAAGATGGTAGACACACTAAACATGTGAAAGAACTGGCTTTCAAGTGCAATTGCCGAAACACACTCGGGCGTCAAAAAAAGCCTTACCACCATGCTGAAAAAGCCCTACCGCCATGCTAAAAGCCCTACCACCATGCTAAAGTTAAAAGCGATGATAGCTCAGTGGTAGTGTGTAATAACGCCGCGTCATGGGACGTGAGTTCAAATCCAACCACCTACAATGAACTTGAGCTTGAAGCAAAACGACATAAGGAAATCATAGCATGGTGGTAGGGCTTTTTCTGATGCTCGCCGGGCTAGCTACCACCCTCAATTTGCAAATCTGCCGCCAAATACCAATAGGTGTGTTTCGGCAGTTGCACTTGAGAGCTAGTCCCTCCAATAAAGTCTGTCAACGCACCTGTAATTCCCCTGGTGCTGTGGGTGCCCCTGGGCGGCGGTGATCACTTACCATCAGGTGACACGCTTGCTTGTTTGTCCCCAAGTACAGAAAAAAAAAACGTTCTTTATAGATTGTAGGATAATTACTATCAGATATAGTAAAGTGACATTACCTTGCTTCTATAAAAAAAATCATATATAATCATTATAAATTATAACGAAATGCGCAAATATAAGATTAGATAATGAAACAGCTGTTCTTATAAGTCAGATTTGCAAATATATAGCTTATTTGTCTGGATAAATTTACGTATTATCTTGAAACACTCGAATGTTCTTACGCTGGTATAGGATAAGTACAGACTTCTGTTTAATATTTACATATAAAGAATATGGTAATTATTAGTGACAAACTGTATATACAGTAGAATCTCGTTAAGTCGAACCCCGATAAGCTGAAAACCTTGAAATTTGCTTTCCCTTCAAACGCCAAAGCCTCCATTCTCTATATGTCGAAAACTCTACAACTCGAATTTCTTGACGTCTTCCTTGATTTTCGACTTATAAATGTTCTACTGTAAAAGTACATGGATAGCCGAGCCTAGCTTCGGTACTTTTATTTTTAACTAGATGTGCCTGCGACTTCGTTCACGCAAAACCAAAATATTTAATCTCGGGACGTCTTCAAATTACAATAACTTTTAATAGAGTTATCCGAATGTAATGAAATACCACATTTTACGTTTTTTCACTGATATGAAGTGGTTGTTTAAATAAAAAATCACGAGTATAATTTAACATTACAGTAGAAACTTTTATTTTGTGTGTGTTTTACGAAAAATACAACCATATGTATGGGTATATGGGGGGGGGGGGCAGTGTATGAGGAATATTAAAAAATAAAAAAAAAATCTAAATACAAACCGTAGTTTACATTTACACAGCTCAATGTAAAAATAGTTTATTGTCAGTTTACCAGACTAGAGAGATTATCGCCAAATAGTTTTAAAATGTTTTCTCAGAATTCGAAAAAGTACACTGAATTGTTGATATGTGCTCTTTGACAAACAGCTTCAGTAATGTTCATACTTTACTAATATTACTAGCCGATCTGGCAGATCTTGTTCTGCCTTTTGGAGTATAAAGTATAAAAAGAGATGCCTCTTTTTCCCCATTATAGAAGAATAGTGATCAACCCTTGCGAGATGTAGTGTTTAGAAAGCTGCATACCTATTATGCAAGCTTATTTTTTTTTTCTTTCATCTTCTTATCCTGTTTCAAAATAGTTTGTGCTCGGCGCAATACGTTTTCTTCCTCCATAACTCGCTATTAATCGCCATCTCTTCAAACATTCCCTTTTCTTTCATCTCACTTTTTACACACTCTATGCATCTTTTCTTTGATCTTCCTCTTCCTTTGCCTTCTCAAAATACTGGATCAAAAACGATAGCATTTCTTTTTTAAGATTAGTATACATAAATTGCATCCATTTAACGTTATGATTTAATCTATAGCGAATTAATAAGATAAGCCTTATCTTCTCATTATCACTAGTGATGTTCGGATATTTCATATGTATATTATACAACTTGCTGACCTGGCAGACCTTGTTCTGCTTTTTCGAGCAGACAATCACATCGACTACAGCGTCATCTATCGCGTTATGATCATTTATCGATATAAAAAGTATCCTATCTCTAAAGTTGGATCAGAATGCACACAGTGGTCAAAAGAAAATACGTTTATTACAATGACTATAGTATATACTATTTAGACTACTTCAATAATAATAAAAAATTAGGGCGAAAAACAAAATCGACAATAGCCTAGTATATATAATAGGCAAAGGGCGCCCACTAATCAGCTGTGTGAGGTCATAAATGGTCCCATCTCAGCTAAAATGCTACAACGTATAATGCGTTGCAGCGCTGGTTTTCATATGGCACAACGTGATGTCACGGTCAGCATTACGTTTTAATGTTAATAAGAAAAAGATTCTAAGGTAAAAAAACAAAAAAATATGTTTAAAAATTGCAATAAAATAAAAATACTTGAAATAGGTTCTCAGTAGTTTAGGAGTTCATTGCGGACAAACAAAGTGCCACGAAATTTTTATATATAAAGATTATTATAATGGTCGAATCTCGATTATTGGGTGATCATTAGTAGTGATGAATATATTATTCCTAGGTGAGCGACGTCCGCGGTTGCGGATATCACCTGGCGACGATGCTGGGTCTACTCCCGGCTCAGGTGATCAACGTGTACCTCGGGTCCACCCTAAGGTCGATGCACGACGTCCTCCACGAGTCCCATCTCACCGGGTACGTCGTGTTCGCTTTTCAGGTGAGACTTAAATTCTAGTTTCGTGTCTGTATTTTTCTTATTGGTCATATGCTTTTAGCCTAACGAGCTTTCACAGCTTCACCGAGCTTCGAGGGCGAGTACTAAGGCACTCGGCCTGAGGTAGCGAGCATAAGGAAGCCATGAAGCGGCTGATCTTCGGCTTGGGTTGCTGGGGATACGATAATAAACCACGGTCCTGGCTAATCCTAAACTAAGTAGTTTTCCAACTCAGCTATAACGTGGATTAAAAGTGCGAACTAACCTCCTAATCTTAGGAATGTACTAACTTTAACTCAGAGCGGTATGACTGCATTTCAATGTTTTTACGTCTATATCATTTATAGTTATGTAATTTTGTTGCCGCGAATATTTTCAAGCGATGCTGGCTCAGTGGTAGCGTGTAGGAACGCCGCGTCATTGGACGTGAGTTCGAAAACTACCATCTATAATGAGCTTGAGCTTTCGGTGAAGGGAAATATAGTGGAGAAACCATAGCATGGTCGTATGGCTTTTGTAATGGCCGCCTGGCTAGCTACCAACCTCAAGTAAAAAATTTGCCGCCAAATACCAATAGGTTTATTCTGGCAGTGGCACTTGACAGCCAGTGCCTTTTATGAAGGCCGGCAACGCACCTGCGATTCCTCTGGTGTTGTGGGTGTCCATAGTCGACGGTGATCTTCTACCATCAGGTGACACGCTAGCTGGTTTGCCCCATATTCCTAATTTAAAAAAAATTAACCTCGAATTAGCCTAATTAATCAACAAATTGTGCTATGTCTCAAAGCGAAATTCTTGATTGTACTTGTCCTACGCTGATTATCAATAATCATTATCTAGGCAATAGATATAAACGTATTTATATAGATACTACTCGATATCTGCCCGCTACGGTAGGCGTCTTGGATTTTGCAACCCAAAATATATATATATATATATAAATGAATCTCTATTTCCCTTGATCATCGCATCACGCGTGAACGGATGAACCAATTTCGCTGATTATTTGTTTGTTGTGTTAATTGTTGTGAGGAGAAGGTTCTTATGAAAGACAAAATTAAGGGAGTTGAGTGAAACATTAAAACATTTAAGAAAATTAAAAAAATCTTATCGATAATAGTAATTCTACATAACTGTCAGTTGTCATAGAACATTAAAATAATAAACATTATGTTTTTGAATATATATTTTTTTTAATTAATTTTACCAATTTTAATTCAATATTCATAGTTTAGGATGGGACAACGTCTGTCGGGGCAGTTAGTTCTCGATAATCATCGACATACTTTAACAGATTTACACAAAACCTTAACAAACCTACCCTTACCTCAACAACTAACATCTAGGTGAAGCATCATGAGTCACTCTATCTATTGGTGGGAAGCGTATGAAAATCCGTTCAGTACTTGTTGAATTTGTTGCGAATAGACAGACACTCACGGTGGGGTACTTTGTATAGTACTAAATTTTACCTCACGTTAATATTCATTTTGTCGTACAAATCGGATGACGTATAAAGAGTTTCATACAAAGTATATCCTTCTATTTACTCTACTTCTAATAAAAAAAAATGTGAGAAAAAATAATATTACCGTCTGCGAGGTGCCATCTATCTCTACACCAACATTCATCATAATCGATTTAACAGTTTAGGCGTGAAAGCGTAACAAACAAACAAAATCACTGACGCATTTATAATATTTACTAAGGTGGTGATTTATTCATCAAAATCAAAATACAAGATGGATAACCCGAGTAGGTGCAGAACATAAATATAATTTTATTAACATATTTTTATACATAGTATATGTTTACTTGTAATTCAAATTATTTATTTATACTAATTTATTATCCTTGTCGATCCATCCAATGAGACGAAATAAGGTTTCTTTAAAACAAACACCATCAATACATGTACATATTTTAGTAAATATATAATTTCCATTATTTTCCATATTACCTAGAAAATAGTAGAAACCAACTGACGTTTACAACCTAATACCAGTTTTAATCATTGGTATAGAATATCTTCATATCAAGTAGGTGTTGAATACCGACATACACTAACTTAGTCCAGTTATTATCTAGCTCAGTGTGAAGAGTTAATTTTATTTTATTTACATTTATTCTTCTTTTAATAAACAGGCAAAGGTCTAAGACTATGCAGCCAAGTCGGACGTTATTTCTTAATTAAGAGGTTAATGATTCAAAAAATGATGGCTTTCTTATTGAAACTGTCCGGGCTTTTTGTGGCAACCAATATATCATGTTCACCAATATGTCAACGTTATTATACGTAGCATAGGGTTAAATAACTAAGTAAATGAAATAATGCCGCTATCACCGCGCCAAGTGATGTGGGTTCGAATACCGTATAGGACAACTATTTGCCTGATCTATAAATAATTATTCCAAGTTTCAGTGTTACTTTGTGTCAATTAATTATATGGTCTCACACTTGACATAGGCGAAATTGCCAGCATAAGGAAGAGAAAAAAAAAAAAAAAAAAAAAACAATATTTCTCGGTCTCTTCACAGCGTGAATTCTGATTAGCCGCAGTACCATAGAGCAAACATATGACGAGATTAAATAAATACGTTATGCGCCGGTTCTAACCGACATAACCTAGCGGGTTATTTATAAATCAGGGTGGTCTCGCACGTACGTTATAAGTGTGGTGGTAACAATGTCGTGATTATTGGGTTTGCGCTACGTTTAGACCTACTATTACAGTGTTTATGTTTGCCATGACGTCCCAGTGTCAATCGACCGTGTTACAAATTTATATTTATCATATAGAATTACTAGCTAGGCGTCTATAGTTTCAAGCAGCTCTAATTAAAAACGCGAATAAAAACCATTCAATGTATAAAACAGTAAATCGAAAGCATGACAAAAGAATAATGGAATCTAAAAACTAAGTATTCTACGAAACACACCGTAATTTTCGTTATGGCGGGACTGACTGTCATATAAACTGTATTTTCGCTATATTTTTTATTAATAACATTCTCGACAATAATTAAAAAAAAAAGGAAATTGGATGACAAACAGAACAGGAAAAGATACTATATGTAATATAGAAATACGTATCTAGCATGGTGGTAGGGCTTTTTTAATGCCCGCCTGGTTAGCAACCACCCTCAAGTTGTAAATCTGCCCCCAAATACCAATAGGTGTGTTCAGGCAGCTGCACTTGAGAGCCAGTTCCTCCACAGGTTTAGCGTGTCTACCAACATGGACTGTATCGTCACTTAAGATCGGGTGAGATTATAGCATTAACGCTAAAACATTAAGTATAAAAAATAATAATTTCGCTGGTTAGTAGCGACTAAATAAATAAAAACACCTGACACGAAGGAAATAGGGTACTGAAGTGAATTTTGTGCTTGTCATTTTAATTATTTTGTTTATTAACCTTAAGAAAAATAAATAACGTATAATGCTTGGTGTAATATACTTTACTATTCTACAATAAATATAAAACTTTGGCCTATTTGGCAAACACGACGTTTTTCACGTGCGAACGTAAAAGTTCGATAACCTTCGTTTAGTGTTGACATCTGTCACAAGGGCGTCTCATCAGAGGGTTGCCAACATTCTGTTTAAACTGATTTTAATATTTTCCTAAACGAAATATTAAAATAGTAGTTACATATAAAAAAAACAGTATATATTTCGTAATAATAAAGATTGCATAGGTATTTTCGTTTCTAACCGATTTATATTAAAAATACAAATAGCAATATTCTCATTTGCAAAACAAAAGTGACAATGTAAATCTGTGGATTCATATATCTACGATATTATATATTTGTACTGTAGATATAAATTATTTAAACAGGACATTATATTAAACTACATCTAGATACATTACAGTATAGCTAAACGGTTAGTCACCCTACTCATAAAAAAAAAGCCTGACGATGAAGACTGCCGATAAAATTGAAAACATAACAAAATAATAAAAAAAGGAAGGAAAACTCGTATCCAATGTGGAGGTTGGGACCTACGACCTTGCGTATGCGTGATTATAAAGTCGCACGTCAAACCGATCGACCAAGCCTTCATATATTAGAAGTTCTTTTTTTTTATGGTAACTCGGCAAAGTGACTGCACTGTACCTGATGTTAAGCACAGTCCAAAAACAGCAGCGACCATTGAGGGAACGACAATCCATCGCCAATCGTTACTGTCATGCCGGCCTGCGTAAATGCTTTATTACGTTTCTCTTGAAGGACCCGATGTTATATGAGGAAGGGAATACATGGGCCGGAAGACTGTTCCACAACTTGACGACACGGCAAAAGTACGATGTATCGAACTTTTTAATTCGAGGCGTAATGGGGTTTACCGTGAAGCTGTGACTCCGAAGTCCAGTGTAGTTCTATTGTGGAAAGGAGAGGAAGGGATAAGATTGAATAGCTCGGTTTTAGTTCGTAATTAACAATCTGCAATACACTCTCTACATAAATGGAAAGCGTTCGGTGACGATGGCGCAAGTTACATGATTTTTGTTCACCCAAAAATTACTCAACGCACCTATAGAACCAGCTGTCGCCGGCGGTCTTTCCGAACCGTTACGACTTGGAAACCTTCAAGAAGAGAGCGTATTCTTTCCTTAAAGGCCGGCAACGCACTTGCGAGCCCTCCGGTGTTGCAGGTGATCATGGGCGGCGGTGATCACTTTCCATCAGGTGAGCCTCCTGCCCGTTTGCCCCCTATTCCAATAAAAAAATTAAAAAAATCGAAGTTTTCACCTCAAAAAACTAAATCTATATTAATATTATAAAGCGGAAAAGTTTGTTTATACGCGCTTATCTTAGGTCCTACCAGTCGGATTTGAAATATAATTTTTTTACTTGATAGAGTGATCATTGACTACGGCTTATGTGACCTCTCTCGACTACTTTTTGTGAGCTGCATACTATTACCAATGTTCCCTGGATTTCTTTATCGTTTTTTATTAATAACTATAAATTTACGTGTTTCACATCTGTGAATATTCTCTAGACGTCCAAATTTTTTTATAGGCTAAATGTACCCTGGCCTTTTCTGTACACGATGTGTAAGCAAGAAATATATATATATATATACAATATTAGCGTTATGGCTATAATATCATCTGATCTTAAATGACGATACGGCCCAAGTTGCCAAACACACTAAACCTGTGGAGGAACTGGCTCTCAAGTGCAGCTGCCGGAACACACCTACTGGTATTTGGCGGCAGATTTTCAATTTGAGGATGGTTGCTAACCAGGAGGGCATTGAAAAAACCCCTACCACAATGCTATGGTTTACTCAAGATGTTTTCCTTCACCGACAGCTCAAGTTCATTGTAGGTGGTTAGATTCGAATTCACGTCCCTTGCCGCGAAGTCGTACACACTACCACTGAGCTATCATCGCTTCATTTATCTGTCTATATTATTATCGGTTTGCGTATTTAAGGTGTGGGAGAGTAACAAACTCACACTCATATTTTTAATATTACTTAGGATTTTATCGTCAAAGGTCATTCACAGTCGGCGCCGCGATGTATTAGCACGCTGTGATGAGGTTTGTTGTTACTCGTCTAGTATACGTGTTTCCGTATTGTTTTTCTTACAAATTTTCATATTCATCTCTTCAAGGCAACGTTTATAATTTTTTATATCAGTTTTTTTTATTTTTGTTCACCAAACCATACATTTATTTATTTTATAACAATGTGTTTATTAACTCGTACACTTGTTAAGTATTCCGGATGGAAACTTGTAATTGATTTTAAACCAATTTCCCTATGAACTAGATACTTGAAATTTGCACCACAGCTCAGAAGTGGATGGCAATGCACGAAAATGTGAGAAAATTGTTTTTTTTTTGTATTTTCGTTTTTAATACTCGATTTATAATGAATATCTCGATAAGCTTTATACTTCACGGTTAGTTATAAATCAATGCACATCAACTATATGCAATACATACCTATAAAAATGTCCGCCATGGTTTTCGTTTCCAATCTTTTTTTCTACTCTTTACTTTGGTATAAATATATTGTACATTTTTTTTATATAAGGCACTAACAAGGTGAATTTTATGGCATTCATTAAAATTCAAAGTACGTAGAAAATTTAAAGCACAATTGTTTTTTTTTTTCTAATATTGTGTTAAGTTGTATTAAAATCAGTTACAAAGCGGACAAATATGATTGAATAAAATTTTAACTCCACGCGAAAGAAACCGCGGGCAGTATTAGTATAATATAAGTTACATAGATTTACCCAATGCATGTTTGTTTATAGATATCATTATTAAATACGTCAATGTTTGCATGAAAGTTTTCAATATTTATTTTCCTCAGTAGGACGTTCCTCAAGTTCCTCAAGAGACGTGAGTTCGTATCCACCTGCAATGAGCCTGAGCTTTTAGTGAAGGAAAACATCGTGAGGAAACCATAGAATGGTCGTAGGGCTTTTTCTAATACCCGCTCGGCTAGCTATCACCCTCAAGTTGAAAATCTGCCGTCATATACCAATAGGTGTGTTCCGGCAGTAGCACTTGAGATCCAGTTCCTCCACAGGTTTAGTGGGTCTATTAACATGGGCCGTATCGTCACTTAAGATCAGGTGAGATAATGGTCATACCTTAAACCTTAGCTATAAAAAAAAGTCGCGTGCACCTCTGTAACACGAATATCTTTTCTACTGCTCAACTATGTAGCTACCAACCTCAAGCTGAAAACCTACTGTCAAAAAAAAAATTGTATCGTGGGACACCAGATAGAAACAAAGTTCCTTATTATAAAAATATTAATTTCAAGTTCTATTCGAGGTATAAAGAAAATAATTATTCGGGTTACATTTATTATTATGATTTTTGTATAGTTAAAAAAAACTACTTTACAAAATTATCTTAACACCTTTATTTTGTTTACGATGATTTATAAAAATATATAGTAATAACAGTCATCACGTAGACTATACATTAGACGCTGTATAGCCAACATACATAGACTATACATAAGAATCTTACGCTAACGTTACGGACGCCCCGTAAGGAGCTTCGTTCCAAACAAATGTTTAAAACATTATGTTAATGTTTTAATATTCAAGGTTTTTATGGTACGTATGAATTTCCCACGTCATATATTATTAATTGAGGAAAAGGCTATACAAAACTTGCTCATGAACGAGCCGGCTATTGTGTATGTACATTAATGTCTTGCATGTATAGAACAATGTTTCTTTTTTTTATTATTATCGTATGGCTAAATTATGATAATTAACGTAATGGCAAACTACAAGCCAAAACCAACGGTGATCATAAAATAAATAATAAAATCGACGGATTAAAATTCTTGAAACGTGGATTATGTATTTATGTATTTAGTATAAAGCCCACAACATACAAAGCTATAATATATATTAATATAAATCATAGCAAGGTATATTAAGATATAGTTTCTATAGTAATCAGCGAGTGACCACAGACGCAGATATAATTAATATTTTTATTACGTCGCCGACATATGTCGCCAAATATAGCACGATATATTTTGGTATAGTACGACATATTAACGTATATTTTGATATATTTCTAGAAAACAGGGTGTAATTGTGCGTCTGTCATTTGTGTGCGCGGTTAACATAACTAGTTAGATCCATTGTACGACGTCTAATATTAGAACACCTTTATTAAGAATATAGCATAAGTACGTGCATATGCAATGATGGCCGCAGAGGTAATGATTGCAAAAATATATATTGTAGTATAGCTACGTCTATGACAGCTTGCTATAATATAAAGCTATATATTACTGTAGTATAAAGCTTACTATTTTTTTATACTCAAGGTTTAGCGTTTTGTCCATAATCTCACCCGATCTTAAGTTACGATACGGCCCAAGTTGGTAGACACGCTAAACCTGTGGAGGGACTGGCTCGCAAGTGCAACTGCCGGAACACACCTATTGGTATATGACGACAGATTTCCAACTTGAGGGTGATAGTTAGCCGGGCGGGCATTTGAAAAAGCCCTACGACCATTCTATAGTTTCCTCACGATGTTTTCCTTCACTAAAAGCTCAGGCTCATTGCAGGTGGATACGAAATCACGTCTCTTGACGCGAAGTCGTACACACTACCACTGAGCTATCACCACTTCGAAAACTTCCGTTTTAAGTTCAAATTTATATCACGATTCCTTAAAATGGCCCAAATAAGTATATAACTTCAAAAATTATAGCGACGATGTCTCAGTTAGTAGTGTGTACGGACGGCGCGTTGTTTGCTAGCCGGGCGGGCATTAGAAAAAGCCCTACCACCATACTATGGTATCCACAGGATGTTTTCCTTCAGCGAAACCTCTAGCTCATTGTAGGTGGATTCGAACTCACGTCCCTTGACATATAAGTACCGTATATACTTTGACGTGCATTAAATTTAATTAGAAGCTGTGACTATATACAAAGAGATTTACAGACAGATATACGAACAGAGATTCATTAGGCAGATAACAAAAATAATTTTATTTATTTGTATGTATAGATTATTATTATAGTTGGGAATTGCACTCTATTATTCCGCTTTTGATAATAGAAAATCACCGGGAGGGCAAATCGTTTGATGGATTTATTATCAGCTTATTGTCACTTGGACCTCTGCCATCGTCAAGTCAACGGGATGCAATTACGCGACCTCTACTTTATATGACCCCGGTGTATAATGGACGATGATATCGATGCCCCTTGGAACTGGGTTCTTCGCTCCTTTAGCAGTGAAATACTTGAATTCTTGAATACATTTATTTAGTACTAGCTTTTAGATACTAGATTTTAGTACGCGCTCTAGATTTTACCCGCGGCTTCGCTCACGTTAATATTGATTTTGTCAAATCGGATGGCGCAATAAAAAGTTTCATACAAAGTTAATTCCTCTCTTTGCCTGTCACCGTCTCCAAGACTCCATCGATCTCTATGCCAAAATTCGTCACAATCGATTCTGTGGTTAAGGCGTAAGCGTAACAAACAAACTTACTTTCGCATTATATTATTAGTAAGGATAAAGATTATCACTTCTTTAACATGAAACAAATTTACAAAGTAGATATATATATGGACCGTTTATTTTGAAAGTGGTGTAAGTCCATTTTCTTTTGTTTCGAGAAAATTAAAGGTTACTATATTTGTTGATAATGCAATTTCATTTACCGACCGATTTTAAGTTGTAGAAAACATGGGATTTTTTTGAGAAAATAAACACGGACTAGTTATATATAAAAAAATTACATTAAATTATGCATGAATTACGTGATAGCTCATGTTTCTTAAAAATGGACTTACACCACTTTCAAAATAAACGGTCCATATGCAGGGGCTGTTAGTTGTCAGAAGTCCAACATAACTTAACCCATCACCTCGGTACTTGTGGCCATGCCATCCACATATACACTTCCCAGCTCACTTCTGGAACAATTCGGTCCGCCTACGGGTTTATTTTAAAGCTAAATATTATTTTTAAAGTGCCTTTATACATTCCCCGAGTAGGATTAACAGCTGTTAAATTCTTTATAAATATATAAATAAAACACGCTGAAAAATTATAACGTAAAAAAAATACGATTTACCGAATACACAATTTATATAAATCTGCATACGCCATAACAGATAACATCGCGATGATGGATGATAAATGGGTGTATTTATCACGTTATCATCATCAGTTATCTCTCAAATCTCAATATAAATCCATATGTATTATGTTCGTTCACCTACATATATCTATTATCAATAGCAACTTTAGCTACGTACTAATTTTACCCGTAACTCCGATCACGTGGAATTTGGTAGTTATTTTCTTATCTATCGGGAATTTTACCACAGCACGACCAGACGCCTCGAGGGTTTCCACCCTTGTGCGGTAGAAGTACCTACCTTTAATCGTACAAACCGATTCGTATTTCTATTCATCATTTGGTCAGCAAAAGTGTGGTATTCACTCCTGACGTCCTGACTTCCGCTGTAACTATGAGCAGGACACCTTCAAGACAACAGTAAATAGGCATCTCTTAAGTCGCTTACTCCACTGTCGGCCTCGTCTATTCTTACCACCAGGCATGATTGAGTTTAAGAACTAACGTAGAAAGCATAAAAAATGGACTTAGTTCTGTGGTTGAAAAGTACCCTGTCTCCTTTTCTGTACCCCTGAGAATACATACTCAACAATCTATGTTTTGGCTCTTTGCGCCCTGATGCAGTCAGTACAATCCTGTATTTTAGGAGTTAGGTCGCCTTACAATAGGATAGGTTTCTGCTCAGTTAGGATCCGTCTTAGGATTCGTTAGGACCGCGGCTTCTTTTCTCGTCCTCCGAGCAACAGCCCAGGCCGAGGATCAGCCACTTCGTGGCTCCCTTGTGCTCGTTGCCGCGGTCTGAGTACCTTAGTACTCGCCCCTAAAGCTCCGTGAAGCTGTGAAAGCCCTAACAGCATATGTCACATCAAAAAAAAAATTTTTTTTGACTCGTAATATATTAGAATCAGCCAATGTATTATATCCAGTCTAGATGTCTCTTTATAGTCTGAAGGTTTAACCTTGTGGCCACAATCTTACCTAATGTTAAGTGACGATGTGGCCCAATACGGTGGACACGCTAAGCCTAGGGAAGGAATTAGCTCTCAAGTGCAACTGCCGGAATAAACCTATAGATCTTTGACGGTAGATTTTCAACTTGAGGGTGCTAGCCAGCCAGGAAGACATTAAAAATACCCTATCACCGTATCATGGTTTGATCACGATTTTTTTCTTCACCGAAAGCTTAAGCTGCAAACAGCTGGGATTCTTCGAATATTTCTACTCATTCTTCGGATTTTCTAAAATCATTAGTGTAAAGAGATTAGAAATAATACAAAAAATACGATGGCATTTTAAACATTAAATAGACGTTATATAACGATAAATTTCGTGATCACATTGTATTATTCCTAAGGTTACTTTAAAATAGTAAGTATGTACTACAAACAATATTTTTGATATTGTTGCATCTGAGAAAACATTTCATTAGGCTATAGTTACACCCTCTATATACATATAGGTAAAAATCGCTTGCCACACCCTACTAATTGATCCCTGACTATGAATAACGCTAGTTGACTTTGAGGTTAATATTCTACAACAAGGTATTTTTAATAGGACCGTAAATAAAAGTTACATCGGTAAAATTTCAAATTTGTATGTAAGTCAACGAATGAAATGAGGTGTGAATATTTTACTTATGGGACTGCCGAATCGAATCGTAGGCGCTTAAAATGCACGATTTTTTTTTTTCGTTCATACCATAATGATTTAGTGTTTGGCTACAATGTCATCTGATGTTTACCACATTAGAGAGATAAGTGACAATATACCTCAAGAATATGGACTTGCTAAGCCTAACATAAAGTCTGTCTCTCAGATACAATTACCTACAGGTATTTGGCAACAAATTTTTAATTTATCACGATGTTTTACTTCAACAAAAACTTCATTGTAGCGATGCGAACTCACATCCATCAGTGCAATGTCCGTACACGCTACAAAATAAGCCATGATATTGTAATCACATGCGCATACATTTGCTGATTCAGTATGTTTGCAACATTTCCACGCCCATAAAAATTATAACTCCACAGATACGCGGGGTTTATTTTAAATACGTGATAAATTCAATAGTCTCCATGCCGTTACACCTTTAAGCGTCAATTCGTATAATTTTTCCTTATCAAGACAAACAAACCGTGAATGCACGTACGTCATGGCTTAATCTTTCCACGAAGGATATGCAAATTATACAACCGTTTGTTTTGTAATAATAGCTAATAACGAGCCTTAATTTTGCTTTGATATTGCCCCTTTTCTTTGTATTAACCTACGATTCTGATGTGTTACTGCACTAACTAGATTAAAAACTTGTACCGAGTAATAAAGGTCATAGATAAGTGGTTCGCAACCTTGGTTAAACCACTTGGATATCTTTATAGTCAAAAAACAAGCAAATTTAACTTCAGAATAAGCTATATTGATAAGTGTTGGTTTATTAATATTACATATTTTACGGTCAGTAAATTGGCTTCTCGCTATCTGCGGTTAAAAATTAGGGTTTTAAGACAACGGTCATCATTTAGTACTGTTACATGTTTTTGTACTTTTAGAGTTTTATCTTTTTCTTCTCGTTTGTACTTACCAGCGTTACTGCCAACATCGATAGTTTAGTAATTAAAGAATTTAACAAGGTTTCATGTTATTCGTATTTCAACCATCAAAACGAATTAGTTTTCGACATTGGCCTTATCGCGTTATTACTCGAGAAAAGTTTCAACTGCAGCAAATGATTTTTATGAGGTTTATAAACTACAGTCACCGCCAAGTATTCGCATGTCGAATGGTATAGTTTAGATCAATACCGTTCCAAGGAACATCTCGGAAAAAATGCATGACAGCTTATACTAAAAAAAGTTGTTGCCAAAGTTCACATGTTACAAAACAGAATGTATGATTCGTATTGCTTACGATTAACTGCAATCATTTTATATGATTTGTTTGAATAAAAATGAAATGATATTCATTCGTAAACGCCTCATCTGAGAACGGCTGTATCAGTTTGGCTATTTTTTGTTTTAGCAACAGCATAAATAAATTTTCTAGGCGTTTACGCTTGTACTTAAATAATTTATGAAAGATCACATTGCCCTTGTACTATAATATGTAATCGTTCATTGTTTATTACAATAAAATTATTCTACGTATTTAATAGTCTTTAAGATATTATTTTCTTTTCTTTATTGGAGATCGTCCAGTACTATCTTCTAGTTGAACTAGGAGTTGAAAAAGGTGAAAAACTAAAATTACTTTTTCTGTAAAATTCTGTAAATAATTGAAAATTTAAGAATTTTTGTTCGTTTTGATCTTGGAAAAGATTTGAAGAAATAAAAACGTCTACGTAAACGATTCGTATAAAAAAATACACGGATATTGATGTGCTTCTTGCAAATATGCCAAAAAAACGTTGGTTACTCGAGTTAACTAAACCTTAAGTTATTAAAAATGATTATAGTTAGTTAAGTCCGCAAAAAACAAAAAAAAAATTTGATGCTTGGGAACCTCTGTTACTAAATTGGTAATAAACAGTTTTGTCCATTTGCAGATACTGATCGGCATCACGCTCATGGTGTGGGTGGTGCAGAAGGCTCGCAAGGAGTTGACTATAGCGATAATGGCCGCCGAATTGGGACAAGAGACGATATCCTCGTCGAGCAGCTCGAGCATCAGCTAGCCCACGGTCCGAGCGTCCATTGACCTGGACAGCGTATCTGATGAACAGTTAAGTTAGGGGCACGTCCTCTACGGATGCGACCGACTGGCAGGCGATCTCGTAGACGGAACCCACGTGTCAATTTGATGGGTTATATTCCAGTGATATTACATTATAATCGAAAATTTTAACCTCGAAGAGGACCATTTACGTTACGCGTGATAGGTGTTTTTTTTTTTATTAATTTATTTTCTCGTTACCTACATGTTTAGGTATAATTTTGTTTTTTATTTAATCTGTAATATAGTCGGGGGTTTTCTGTGGGTTTTTAGTTTGCTATGTTATTTTTATTCTTAAGTTTATTTATTGACTATGTATTTTGTTATTTAGGTGGCATTTTTCATAATATAGCTCGGTTATTGGTCACAAGTGACGTGGATTAGTAATAATACAGTGAAATATGAATTATGAGATTTCAAAAACCACTTGGAAAGTTTTAAATAAGAAGCCACCCCTTTTATAGATACTGAAAGCATCACAACCCACTTCATAATAGTAGTACTGTTTTCTAACAACGAGGTTTAGTTGCCAAGTTAAGATAGTAAAATTTTAGCTAATGAATTATCACACATAGTAGTAAATTATTTAGGATTTTTGACCTAAACAGGTTCAAACTTAGTGTGATGAACGTTCATTATACTCGTAATTGCCAAAATACGCGTGCGTAAATGATTTAATTTCAAAAATACAAATAAGCCGTTGGCTCGTGACGTTAATGTAACTTTTTGTTGCATACCGCGCTGATGTCGTTGACCTGGCCTGTCAGCGTCATTAATAATGAAATGGCGCCAAATTTAAATCGGGCGCCATATTTAAATTCAGTGTAGGCTGGACGAAATAATCAATCAACACGTTTATAATATCCAAATGATTCTCAATACGCATTGAATTCGAAGCGATGATGGCTTAGTTGGTTGTATTAAAAATATTGAAATTTGTGTACTACTATTCATTGCATCATGTACATAGTACACATTTGTGACGTAATATTGTAAAAGCTCGCAGAAAATGTGACATAGAATGGCGAAGGGGCGGGAGGGGAGTTTCTGAGGCGATGATAACAAAATTGGTAGTGTGTATCGACCCCGAGTCAAGAGACGTGAGTTCGACTCCACCTACAACGAGCTTGAGCTTGCTGTGAAGGAAAACATCGGGATGAGACCATAGCATGGTGGTAGGGCTTTTTCTAATACGCTCCTCGCTAATGGATGTCTCTCGATGTTCATTCACTAAAATCCCAGACTCGTTGCAGGGATTCGAAACGACGCCCATTGACGCGACGATCGTACACATTACCAACTGAACCATTAGCAACATTAGTGAAATGAGTTCGAAATATTGGTTACAGAGTCTGCAGTCAAAGATCATTTCGATTCGATAGTGATGGTTTTTTTGGCAATTTTCATTTAATTAAGACATAGCCTTCAGACTTTTCACCATCCTGTTTCAGTTATTTGATGGCGACCAATTTAAAAAACGTTATGAAGGGTTAACTTCAACATCGTTATATTGAAAGCAATTATTGTTCTTTTTTTATGTTGTGCAGCATAGTGACTGGACTGCACCTGATGTTAAGCACAGTACAGTCCTAATCAGCGTCGCTTACCAATTAACCCAAATTCTCTGACAGTCACCGCTGTCATGTTGACCTTTTTCTGTTTCTCCCGTATATGTTTATAGCTTCTTATTGCGTTATTATGCGCAAAAATAATTATAGCAGAATTAAAAGTATTAAACCGACATTTACAGAATTCTGTACAAAGGATAGACATTAATAGTATTATAATTTTGACGTTCCAATGTTCTTTGATTTCTGTGCCTACGCGTCCTGTCTTAGCTTACAGACTTTCCTATGCATACAGTTCTAATAAATATTAAAATAAATGTTAAGGAAAAATGTCTAGAATACGTATTTTCAATTCAGAAATATAGGAAAGTGATATTAGGTTCCAATAAAACGCTATTTTATAAGATTATCTTGTATTCTAGAAACTTCCTCCATTCGCTGATGCGATATGTGCAATAGTTTGTTATCTAACGCACTAAGCTCGCCTTCGATGAGGCATCGGTTCTAGACGTTAACGGCCGGCGATCGAATAAACTGAAGTGGTTTGGAAATATTTTGAAAGTTGTGTTGTCAGGTTGCAAACCAGTTTTCATAGTTGCCTTTTCCACATTGATTGTGATTATGTTTACATTGATATCGCGCTTTGTACCAATCGATATTGTAATAGTACAGGATCAGTATTACTGGTTAGTGTTCACCCCCAGTGGACTAAATTCTTGTAAAGACGGTAGAAAATAGTACACAATATTTTTTTTTATATTTAAATCATCAAAAAGAAAAAAAAAGACTTGATACAAATAAAATTGAAGAACGTTACCTTTGCCTTCTTTACGCGTTTTTTTTCCGTTATGGCCACAATCTAACCTGATGTTAAGTGACGATGTGGCCTAAAATTGTAGACACGCTAAGCCTAATATAGGGAATGGCCTAGGGAATATACCTAGGTATTTGGCGGCAAATTTTCAACTTGAGAGTATTAGAAAGAAAGAACCTTACCGCCATGCTATGGTTTCCACACGATGTTTTCCTTCACCGAAAGCACTTCCTTGTAGGTGGATTCAAACTCGCGTCCCTTGACGCGGCGTCCGTACACAAAACAAACTGAGCTAACATCGCTTCAAACGTATCTATTTAAAGAATAACTATATACAATATGTTTTTTTTAGCTGGTAACACTAAAACTCTTCAGTAACTACTATACAAAAACAAAGCTAATCAGAAATTTCAAAATCAAAATTCCTTGATGAACGGTTGAATAGTTACCATGAAAGACAACAAACAAACAAACAAAAGCAATCTTAATGATAAGTAATACCGAAGGCAATGACACTCGAACCGATATGCCACGATATATATTTCCCACTCACTCGTTCACTAATCCTTGATGCCCAGTACTTTTCCTTTGTCCGTTTGGAATGAATTCAAAAATGCCTTGCATATTTTTACCTTCGCTTATTTGTGCAACAGAATTTTTTTTTTTTTATATTTCATATAAGGGTTTATATACTTGGATTTATAAAGTTTCCTGTTATTGTCGACTCTTTCGATTAAATTTGAAATTGCAACTACAACCGTAGATGTTTGTTCGATTTGTTTTTTTTTTTTCTATTATTTCTTCTGCCTGTGGCGGTAATTTCGCCAATGTCATATGAAAAGAACTTTGTAAACGGAATTAACGAACACGAAGTATCGATCAAACTTAGAGCAATTGTTTATAGAATCAATATAAATAAATGTAATGTGTTAGACTCGAACTAAAAGCATTTCGGCGCGGCGCTTACAGCGATAGAAATTGTTTAACGACAATACCAACCGATTTCAAGTATAGATAATACTTAATATTTTACGTAAAAAAAAGTATATTCTTTGTTTTTTTTTTTTTTTTTGTGGTGTAATATACGCCTTTGTATTTGAAGTTATGACAGTCTTTACTATAACTTCACTCACTTTACTACTGAACCAAATATTTATTATACCGAATCAACATTAAACAGCTCGACTCAAGTGTAACATCACTATATCTCTCTCTCGCTCTCTCAGTCGCCTCGAGCCGAATTTACCGGAACGAGTGTCACAGAAAAAGGTTGCGTATAAAAATTTCAAAGCCCTCACATAAAAATCCTTACTAATATTATAAATGAGAACGTGAGTTTGTTTGTTTGTTACATTTTCACGCGTAAACCGCTGAATCGTATATGGCCATTTTGGTATAGAGTTTCATGAAAACCTGGAGACACTTATTACCCTTTTTTCCTCGCGAAAAACTTACAGGAAGCGGGTAAAGAGAGGGACGAAGTTTGTATGAAACGTCGTCAAAACTAATATTAAAGTGAGCGGAGTATAAGTTAGTATGATTATAATGTAGAAAATGTGTTACATGTTTCGTTGGGATAATCTTTGGAAGCTAAGGAAAACATAAATAAGTTGTGATTGATTACTGTGACTCATTAAACGTATAGTTTTACTGTCGCTTTGTTAACACGAGACGATTTGTTCGTCCAGTTTCGAATGTAAACAACATACATAATAAGATTATTAACAAAAAAAAAAACAACATTGCCAACATGTTTAATGTAACCCGAAATAAAGGGGCAATATATGTTCAGTCCGATGCGTTTGGATCGTGTCCAATATTTAACACGTTCAATCTGTAATAATATCATTGAGACCCGAGTGTTTGTTGTAAACACTCACTTCGGGAACTACCATACTTTTTTTTTTAATTATACTCCTCGTTGTCTTAGAAGTAAAGTGGTAAAGCGATGATAGCTCAGCGGTAGTGTGTACGACTTCGCGTCGAGTGTCGTGAAGTTTGAATCTACTCCGCCTATAATGACTTTGAACTTTTGGTAAAGGATAACATCGTGAGAAAACCATAGCATAGTGGTAGGGCATTTTCTGATGACCACCCTTACCTGAATTATTAACCTCACCGTGATAAAGTTTTCATTTATGTGGTGTGATCTTAAGTATGTTTTTATTCTATAACACATAGCTTATTTCCACACTGAGTCCCTGTATCCAGCGACCTTATCAACTAAAATGATCAATGTGAAATGCGGTAACTTAAATTGGTTAAATTAGAGTTTTTGGTTAGATTTAAATCATTAATGATGTGTTTTTTATTTTGATTTATAAAATTTTATTATAATAGCTGTATCCACAACTCCGTTCCCATGGGATTACAATTTAATTTAATTTAATTTGCATGGTGGTAGGGCTTTTTGTAAAGCACGCCTGGCTAGCTACCACCCTCAAGTTGAAAGTCTGCCGTCAAATACCAATAGGTGTGTTCCGGCAGCTGCACTTGAGAGACAGGTCCTCCACAGGTTAAGGGTGTCTACGAACTTGGGACGTATCGTCACTTAAGATCAGGCGACACTATGACCATAACGCTAAAGCGTTAAAATATATATTAAAAATAAATTGGCAGTTTTTGTAACATTTTTCAATACTTTGCTCTTATTGGTGGAAGCGTGATGTTAATTAGTCTTAAGCCTTCGTCAATGATTACTCTATTAAAGACAAAAGCCTTTTTAAATCCGATGGTAGTTTCCAAGATTATCGCATTCAAACAAACAAACTTTTCCACTTTATAATATTGTTAAAGGCTATGATCCTATATATAATAGTGAGATAGTAATATTGATGGTATTTCGCGTTTTATAACTTGATTATTGTATATAAATAAAATGTTGATAAACATTTTTTGTTGTTAGCCAAATTAACATTCGACTGTTTTCACAAGCGTGCTGATATCGTATAACAGCCATATACAAAATTAGAAAAACGTCCAACAGGCTTAATGTGCCTGTATCCAGTGGCCTTGACAAATAAAAAAGTCACCATGATATGGAGGATAACTTAGAAGCAATTTAACATTTATCAGCTCGTTACAATGCATAGATAAACCGCATATCGCGTGCAACACGAGGGCTCTACCGCGTAATGTGATGAAACTTCAATTGTGACATTTTTATCACATACATTTGTAAAATATGTATGTAATACAGATAATACAAGTGCGTCGTCGCATACTTTTAAATCGCTAGTTGACAAATGCCTACTGATTGCAAGATAGTATCAACGGTCGATCCAATGCTCTATATATGCCTTAGAAATGCAATGAAAATCTAAATGTCATGTCACGAACCGTTCTTGTTGATTTTATTTAGTGGCAACTCGTTTAAACACAGTTTTGCCAGTGTCACGTCGAATGGTAGAATCTCAGGGCTGAGTGCCCTCAGCGTTCTCCCCAAAACGCCCGGCGATATTGTAAAAGCCCCTCAGGCTAAGAGCATTAAAAAAGGATGGTGACTTTTCGGGCAACTAAGAAATCATTTCCAAATCTGTTATATATAATTAATTTTAATTATGCATAGTAAATAAACTATATCCAACGTCTTCTCTAGGCATTACACCGCCACGGACAAAAGGACTAATTGCCACCCCTTAGGAATATATATAATTTTCATTGATCACAAAAATACCATGTATCGATAGCACCGAATATGCAAATCAATTCAAGCGGGGCTTTTTAAAAATTTGAATATAATCTTAATATATATATATATATATATATATATATATATATATATATATATATATATATATATATATATATATATATATATATATTACATAAACTATATTTTTTTTTACAAACGATGGGTACTGACTATTTTAATCCCTTCCGCGCCGGGTAATCCATACTTTCGACAGGAGTTTTTTTTTTAAATATTTTATAGGTTTTAGCGATATGACTATAAAATCACCTGATTTTAAGTGACGATACGGCCCAAGCTGGCAGACACGCTAAACCTGTGGAGGGACTGGCTCTCAAGTGCAACTGCCGGAACACACCTATTGGTATTTAGCGGCAGATTTTTAACTTGAGGATGGTAGCTAGCCAGGCGCGCAGTAGGAGGCTCACTATGGTTTCATCATGATATGTTTCTTTCACCGAAAGCTCAATATTATAGGTGGATTCGAACTCACGTCCCTTGACGCGGCGTCCGTGCATTACAACTGAGCTATCATCGTTTCTAAAATATACTAAAATATATAATATGGTGGCTTGGTAGTTCTTCAGACTGTTGGGAAACTATAAGTGAGACGGATTTAGATGAAAGCATAGGGGAGAGTACTTGATCTCATTTCTCGAGCAGTTCCGCCTTGAGCCGTGGTAATTGGGCGGTGTTTCATTAGTTACAAAGATATATAAGCCGTGCACGCGCCTCTAAACACATTATGGATAATAAAGTGTTAATGAAAACCTTTTTTATATATATAAAAAAAGTGTATATTTATACAAAGTTCTATCAAAGTTACATCACCAGAAAATATATGAGTAATATTGAAAAATAAAAAAAAAACACTCGAAACAAGATGGCGTCTACTTTGTTAACACCAAGGAGTTTTATATAAGCTCAAAATGCATATATTCAGTTATCTATGTGTAATATTATAAACCGGAATACTTTGTTTGTTTGAACTCGCTAATTATTTATGAGCGCTGGTTATTTGACCCTATATTTATTGTTTATTTGCAACATTTTGTAACAGGATATACGTCGGTTAGTTAGCATCAGTAATATAAGAATTATAAATAATGATTCGGAACAAGATACGTTAGTTGCCTCAAAATTTGCCCGGGTAATTTTATTAAAAAAGTTTTCTTGAAGGGCTAACTTTATTACAATGAAACAACGTCTGAGTTTTCTACGAGACATGGACATAATCCATAATAATATTATAAAGCGGAAAAGTTTGTTTGTTTGAGTGTGCTAATATTAGGTACTATAAGTCGGTTTACAAAATTACTTCACGCCTCATAAGCGAAGCGTAGAGGTGAGTACTACTGTCACTTCACGCAAAACAACTGATTTTTCAAACTTAAAATGTCTCTATTTATCATATATTGCACTTGTAAAGTATTATATACACACGCGTATCAAGAAAAAACACTATTTTTAACACTCATGATGCCATTTTTGTTATTTAAACTAGTTAAAAGCCTGTTTAAAAAAGTTCTGTCTTGGACGTCCGTGTGTCTGTATGTGCGGATCCTGTATGTTATCACGATAACGACCGAAATACTTTACTAATCGAGACTTTTTTTGTTCTTACGTTTCAGTAAAATTACGAATAGAACCCTATTACTTTTCACGGTCTGATTCGATGTGGTTTAATTGTTATTAAATATACAAAAAAAATGTGATTATGAGGCGTGCACTTTTCCTTTTTTCAAACTTTTTATTTTATTTGATAGAGCAATCTGTGATAAACGTTTCATGCTAATTAACTTCACGCTACCACCAATAGAAGCAAAGCTATATTAGAAAAGGTTACAGAAACGGTCAAAAATGATAAAATTAAGCATACTAATTGTTATATCTCTCGTTTGGGTTTTGAATAAAACACAGAACTTAATCACTCAATGCGTAACGCGCACGACGTCTCTCAACGTAATCGCGTCCGTCCGTGTCGCAGGCGCATAAATATATATTTATAATATCTATACACAACACTAATATTATTATATAAAGGCAAAAGTAAGTTTGTTTGTTCATAACGTATTCACGCCTAAACCACTGAATCGATTAGGATGAATTTTGGTACAGAGATAGACAGGACCCAAGAGACAGAGATAGGCTACTATGTCTCGCGATATCTTTATTGGAAGCGGCATAAATAAAGCGATATACTTTGTATGAAACATTTTTTGCGTCATCCGATTTGTTTGGCAAAATCGATATTAACGCAAGCGAAGCTGCATGTAAAACCTAGTAAAATTATAAATGTGACAGTGAGTTTGTTTGTTACGTTTTCACACCTAAACCACTGAATAGATTATGATTAATTTTGGTATAGAGGTAGATGTGACCTTGGAGATGAAGATAGGCTACCTTCTCTCTCGAAAAACTTGTAGGAAATTGTTTAAAAAGAGGTATAAACTTTCTATGAAACTTATATTACCGCGTCAACCGATTTGACAAAATCAATATTAACATGAGCGTAGCCGCGGGTAAAAGCTAGTTATATTATAAAATTGTCAGGAGGTTATACAGCGAAACCCAGGTGACGGAGATAGGCTAATTTTTCTCGCAAAATCGTTATTAGAAGTGGGATAAATAGGGGGTTAAACTTTGTATGAAACTTTTTATCGCGTCATCTGATTTGTTAGGCAAAATCTATATTAACCCGAGCGAAGCCGCGTGTAAAATGTAACGATAACATAAAGCTATGAATGCATTGTTGCGGTGAATTTATTAATAAAATGAAATGGCAGGTCTAATGGATTACATTGTTGATGTAACTCGCTGCAAACAGCTTTATTGTTGATTGGTTCTGAAGTGGAACGAACAAACATTGAAGGTAATAGCCAGCGGCGTATTACGTTTTCATAAATACGCCTGTGGGAAATAATAAAGAGAAAACTTTTAGATACGTTTTTTACGCTCAACATGGGTTTCCGTTTACATACGTTTTAACGTTTATTAACGTGGTGTTTACAATCCTGTTCTATACGGAGTTTTTCAACGCAATGCGCAGACGCATTACTCGGACTCAGGTGAAGGCGAGAGGGGCAGGTAGAGACTCACAGGGTACTGATTACCGGACACTACCCCTACTAAAACGTACCAGGGTAACACTTTAAATTCCCGTGTTGTCAGAAACCAAGTATAGCGCCCATATTTCTTTCAGTCTCTCCTACAAGAAGAGCCTGTGGAACTAGAATTACTAAACCGATCCCATGACGGCCCTACATCTCCCATTATTGTCATAAACTACTTTCACAATACTTGGAGTCTCTTCTCTAGCTAAATCAGCTGATCGTTTTTTTTTTTTTTTAAATGGAATATGGGCAAACGCATGTCAGCTGATATGTCACCTGATAGTAAGTGATCACCGCCGCTCATGGACAACTCCAAAACCACCAAAGGAATCGCAGGTGTTTTGCCGGGCGGGTATTAGAAAAGACCCACCATGCTATGGTTTCCTCACGATGTTTTCCTTCACCGAAAGCTCAAGCTCATTGTAGGTGGTTTGATTCGAACTCACGTCCCATGACGCGGCGTTCCTACACGCTACCAATGAGCTATCATCGCTTACCAGCAATCGCATATTTGCTGCAATATTACAACACACATAAATAAACACTTTCTGTTTTCTCCTTAAATTAAATAATTGAATTGGATAATAAAGTGTTCAGTGTGATATTTTATAGCGCTAAAATAAATAACCAAAGATGTATCTATAAAAATACATCACTATGCATTGAAGTGCTAAGTTAGATCCGAAAAGGAGATTCTAACTTCCCTCACCCATTTCCAGTAATTTATTTACCTAGTAAACAATTTTTTAACTAATAAATTGTTTCTGCGTGTGAATTTCGTGTTTTCAATAAGGCGCCGCGCTATTTGTATAATGGATACGTCATTTGTATAAATATGACCGTTAATATTACACAGAATAATCGATTGATACCATATTGATTGTATCACCATACGTTTTTTTTTTAGCGCTATGGCCTTAATTTCAGCTGATCTTAAGTGACAATACGCCTTAAGTTGGTAGACACGCTAAACCCTGTGGAGGGACTGGCTCTTAAATGCAACTGCCGGAACAGACCTATCGGTATTTGGCGGCAGATTTTCAATTTGAAGATGGTAGCTAGCCAGGCGGGTATTAGAAATTTTCCTTCACCGAAAGCTCAAGCTCATTGTAGGTGGTTGGCTTCGAACTCACGTCCCATGACGCGGCGTTCCTACACACTACCACTGAGCACCTTTTCTATTATAAAAGTAGTATTATAATTCTAGCTTGTTAATATCTTGTTGGGTAAAGTTCTTTTCCCGTGGGATAGTACGCACTTAGCCTACGTGCTACGGCGAAAAACAAGTATGTACTATATACTTTTGGTAAAGACTTAAAAATAAAAACATATGACTAGCCGAATACGCGAGTGCAACTGCTGTAGAAAGTTAGTGCAGAAAAAAAACACAAGTTTTATTTCAATAGTGTACAAACGTACAGTACGGCCATTGTATCTTGGCCACTCTGAAGTTAGTTTCAATAATATTTCGCTTTTGTATACATAAAAACAAAAATGGCATCTAGTATATTCATGTAAATACGCGAACGAACTTTATTCGTTCAATGAACTCCATTACAAATAGTCCTGGACAAATAAACATCGAAAATTCTTTTCTGTTCGAAGTTCAGTCCGGCCAATTTACTCTGCCGTACTGAAGTACCTTTAAATTTGTGAAATGGAGGTGCAATGACTTATTCCTTTCAAAAAAATTGCGTATCTTAAACACTATTATCAAAACAGTATTCTCAAAATTATTATCAGTACTTGTAATTTTAAAGTTACGTATTGTATGGCTGTGTTCGAGAATCCCGTGAAACTTCTACCGAGGATTCTTATATCTTCTTTCTTCTTCTACTTCTTATGCTTTATAATACTTCAGTGTCTGTGCGCATCATTCGCGATACATCCCTATCGGAAAACTCCGCGCTAGAATATTTTAATATATTTCTTATGATTGTCTTACAAATGTTTGTGCCAAATTAAGATTATTTTTAAACATCATTATTTTTACTCATTACTTGGACTGTTATAGTGATATTCCCTAGATAACCGTTTGTATGTTTACGTAGGTTATACTATTTTAATGCAATATATATATATGATATTTTGATGTGAAATTTACAAAGTTGGTGTTCGCGGGTAGATCGGAAATAACATATTTCACTAAACCCTTATTACAACTAGCCGCGTTCACGAACTTTGTGACTGAATGTTTGTTAAGTCGAATTAAGATTAATGATGTAAATGTCTATTGTATTTAGTATGTGTAATTAGAAGAAAAAAAAAATGTAATAAGTTATGCCAATTTACGAGGGGCCGTACATAAAATACGTTTGCACTAATCAGGGTGGGGGGTCGCTTACTTTGACACGGGAGGCCGGGAGATCTATGAAAACGCGACATCGGCAGCTCGTAAACCAATTTTGTAAATTTTACATGTTATTACAGATATTTATTAATTAATCAAAGTGTTATTTTTCCAAGCATTGATATTTAAAAATATTAAAATTTGTGTACTGCTACTAATATATCATGTACGGAAGGGGGAGGGTCTATCATTTGTGACGTAATATTGATAGAGGGGGGGGGGGGGGGGTCGCAGAAAATATGACATAGCGTGACGAGGTAAATAGGTAAAATTTTGAATAACGTATTATATGAGCTGTCCCTAATTAAATTTTAGTGATAATAAGCTAAATATAAAATGTGTTATAAATGTACTGAATATTAAATACTTGTAAGAAGTATTCATATAAATTCATTGTCACTTCATTCAAATCAGTAGATATACTTAAAACGTTGTACAAAATGTTTGAAATTAAAATTTGAATAGTGCAACCATTTTAAAAATAACTTATTTGCTTATTCTCAATATAGAATGTCAGTACCTATAATTTTTTATTTCATTACTCTGATGTTTTTATATTCAATACAAAGATAAACCTTTTTGTATATTAACTGAATTTTGTATGTTTCAAAGTAAAAACCGAACCCAAGTACCAGTGCTCACAATTATAAAATTGTTCCTCACATATGTACGTATGTGTATATGTATATTTTTCTATAAAAATTTGATGTGTGTATATGGGAAAAAAATTAATGCATTTATTGTTAACGAATTTATTTTTTATTACTTTAATATTTAAATCTCAATGTTAATTAATGTGTTTTGATACTTGTTGTAAAGTATATAACAAACAAACCAATATGTATATTGTAAACAAAGCCTTATATAATTATAGACGAAATAAAGAATTTATCTAATCAAATCTTATGAAATTCATTGTTTTAATTAATACCTTTCAGTTGGATTATTTTTTTGGAAGAGCAGGTGGTTACAAAATCATATACATATAAAATCTGTATCTACGGTACTACGGTACTTATAAAATGTACTTAGGAAAGCATGATATAATGTGAATACTGAAATAAAGCAGGTATTTGTGTCGGAACGACAACAATTTGAGGGGTTTGGATGTAGGGAGCATCACCCCACTTTCCTACTAAAATTGACGTCATTTACAATACATCTACACTGACCATAGATGACCACCGCACTCGCGTTAGAGAAATAATTTATGTAATAAATTCGTTCATATGACTATTTTTTTTATTACTTATCTTTCCTAAACTTTTTAATATTAAAGGTTTTAGCGTTGTGGCCATAATCTCACCTGATCTTAAGCGACGATACGGCCCAAGTTGGTAGACACACTAAACCTGTGGATAGACTGGCTCTCAAGTGCAACTGCCGGAACACACCTATTCGATATTTGGCAGCAGATTTTCAACTTGAGGGTGGTAGCTAGCCAGGCAGGCATTACAAAAAGCCCTACCACCAGCTATGGTTTCCTCACGACGTTTTCCTTCACCGAAAGCTCAAGCTCATTGCAGGTGGTTGGAATCGAATTCACTTCCCTTGACGCGAAGTCGTACACACTACCACTGAGCTATCATCGCTTCAAACGAACGTTAAACGAATTTTTTTTGGGCGGTATCGTTTTGACACTTTTAGGTAGTCACTGACTAACTCCCAAACTGGTGCACAGTCCAAAAAAGTATTTATGTAAACCTTTTCTAGTTTTATTTTATTTCAATTCTGACTTGTTATTTAGAATTCATAAACTTACTGATTGATTGCACGCTAGGTTGAACCAGTTGAAGTATTTGATTTTGTTTGTCACGTTTTGGGATCAGCCAATGTATAACAAACTGCCGAAAGATGTTCAGGCCAGCGTGACAATGACGTGTCACCATGAACTTCGAACCTATGTCTAGGCGCCATTGTTTTAAGACTGCACATACTGACGGTGCGGTCACTTACCGCGTTTCTATAAAAAAACTACATTCTTGAAACCCTTAACTATTATTATAAATTGATAGTTTATTAGAGATGCTATTTACTGCAAACCTTTTAACCATTTGTTGTGATATAGCCTGGCTAGCGCCATTTAACTTGTTAAGCGTAATAAAAAGTATTAGTTAGGTAAATTTCATTAAAATATTAAAAAGTATTATATTATGAATTCCCCTAAGCAATGAATTTTTTTTTTTTTTTTTAATATGCAGAACCATACTTAACTACCGTATAATGGACAACTTTTATAGTATGTAAACAGAGACGAGTAAAAATGATGTAGCTGCCCAATATATAGTTGTTTTATTACCAGTTTACTGATAACTGTAAAACATATTGAGTGTACAAAAATTAGCCAAATTATCGTATTACAAGTATAAATGATGCGAAAATAATATTAGGAATGTCAAACAATTAGATTAATTATAGTTAACCATTACGTTATAATCAAGTTCAAAAGAAAAGAGTTCTCATTGTAAATACAAAAAGCCTATAAGTCTATGATTAATATTATAATTTATTTAGAATCAACATCTTTGCAATGATGTTTGAAATTATAGACCAACGATTACGGTTAAAAATCAAAAAGATTGACAAACGTTCAAGCGCAAAGTTTGCTTGACGAAACTGATTGTTTCAAGCATCAAACTTTTTTTATAAAGATCGAAATTATCCTCTTAAAAAACATATGATAATGTGATATGTGCTTGTTGATAATAAATATATTTCTCTGTTGTTATAACAGAATATATTTTTCGCTTAATATTATAGTTGAGTCAAAAATATATATTTTAAGTCGACAAAAATGACTACGCAAAATGTAGTTGTACACCCTATTAATTAATATTTAAAACTATGCTACATAGATTATTATGTATGCATTTGCAAATTAATCAATCATCATTACAAAATATATTCATGGTACATTTATTTCCAAACGGTTCAATAAAGATTAAATATAATTTCTAAACGTTACAAAACTGACATTTTCATCTATCATGGCGGAGGACGAAGATGGTGTTTCGAATAAGAAATCACCGCAAAATGCAGAAAACGACGACTCCGCCCAAGATAGTGAACAAAATGCGACAAAACCCGATCTAGGCATTGAAGAGGCGAAATACAACATCAAGGAAAATGGCGACACGTCGCCCGTTGAGGCAAAAATTTCATGTTCTAGTGAGTGTTTTACGAAGTTGTTTTTTGTCCTAAATATAAAGACATTTCTCGGCGACCGTGATTTTGTGTTGCAGAGTCGTCGGGCGCGCCCCGTAAGGACGGAAACCCTTTCTCATTCCGGCACTTCCTGAAACGAGACCTGTCGTTGCCAGGCAGTTCGACGTATGAAAACACAGGCGCCCGGCCTAAGATTTACGCAAACACAGTGCAGCATTCGCCGACTCGGGTCGACGTTCACGGTGACTCGCGACGGGACAAGTTGCGCTCCATCGACACACAAGCCAAAGATAAAGGCAGTGAGGCTGGCACCCACCGCTCCAGTGATAATAATACATCCTCAAGTAGTTCAATAGAAATACCTTTTAGTGTAGTGGATAATTCTGATTCTAAGCATAATTTTTACATTGACAATAACGATGTGCAGTTCTACAACAGGCCAAATCTGGCATCCGAGCCTCTCGGTATGCCTTCCTTACCGGACTTCGTTCAAGATCATATTCTTGTGGAGCAAGCATATTTGAATGCGAATGGTCCAATATCAGTTGATTTGGATAATTTACCAGACTTTACGTTTAACACTAATTATAATGCTGGCTCATCGTCATTGGGGAGGAGGAATAATGGCTACAGCAGTAATAGGGGATATAATTATGAAGCTCAAGGGTATGCAGGCACAGCTTCCACCTCCAGTGACACAGGACAGTCGAGTCGAGCTATCCCTTTAGATCTGCCTACAGGCGCTGAGGCTGCAGGTCCTTCACCCTTGGACTTACCACCACATCTCAATCTGGATCTTACTGAGTCAGTCAACCAGCCTGATTTGAGGAATCCATCTTTTCCTTTAGACCTACCATCTAATGCAGGTATGAACTGTTTCATGATAAAAATATTTTAAACTGTTTTAACTTCCACTGCCAGAAGTACTGTGTTTTTAATTTAATTTAAATAATATAAATATGCAATTATAAATTCTGACAAAATTTCCCTGGATTCAAGTGATATGAAAAATGTATAAATTGTTGTAAGGAATTGAATAATAGTAAATTAATGTAAGTTAAAATACTTGGGCTTAGCTTATTCACTTACTATTTCTAAAATGTCCAAACTATTAAAGAAACTATGTTTTTGACTTGACTAACACATTTGGCCTTATGGGCTTTTGTAACTTCATAGAGCTTGGTGCTAAGAGCTAAAGGCACTATGTAGGTAAATTTTTGAAGTAAAACTTCTTTGTGCATGTGTAACTTGGGGATTAAGCTGATTAATTTGTGACAAGCGTGTTATGTTAATGTGATCTGACAAGGCGAACGGAAATTGAGAGGGAGATATAAGTTAGTGATGATAGAAAGAGAGAAAGTATAGTATATTATTATAAGGACAAAAGAGAGAGAGGTGCGGCACATTGTCTTTCTCTTATAGCTGGAGAACTTTTACTTTAGTCTAACTAATTGTATCATAATAGGAAAGATTTATATTTTACACTTAGAGTGAACAAATTACATTCCATCAGTTTTTTAATATATATGTAAAGATAAATTGTATATAGTGCATGTTATTCTTATTTGTCATTTTCTTTTTTGGTGCTGCTATTGATTGGAATCCAGGTGCTGAATCCATGCGGCTCCCAGACTTCTTACCAGTGCACCCAGGGAGAACTTCCCCAGAACCAGAGCATCAAGATGAACAGCTCCAGCAAATAATCTCAGAGTTAGAGCGTACGAGGTAAACATAATATTAAGTATTTTATGTATATAACTAGGTAGCTTAATAGATATTTGGCATTTTTAGTAGTCAGTAACTAAGTGCCACACAACACACTCGGGGAAAAACGCTGAAAATCTTGGACTTTGGCTATTTCATATATGAAAATATACATTTGTCAATATGTCCAATGTTTCTGGTATGACAACGGATTATTACCAATCTTCTGATAGTCATTGGTATTGGTACTAATCTAAATACTACAAATTAGAAGACGTCCATTTAGCCTCCACCAGTTCTCCAAAAGTCGTTATGAGATTTCACATGGATAATTCTTTCATATTGTAGATGCCTACTAAAAGTAAAAGATTTCAGTACCGATTGGTCAACTGGTATTTGTGTATGACTGGATATTCCAGTTGTCAGTATCTGTGTATGATTTAAGGTTTCACAGTCGGTATTTGCGTATCATTTGAGATCTCAATTGTTAGTATTTGTATGAGATTTGATATCTCAATCATTTGTATTTGTATGAGATTTGAGATCTTAATTGTTAGTATTTGTATGAGATTTGAGATCTCAATTGTTTGTATTTGTATGAGATTTGAGATCTCAATTGTTAGTATTTGTATGAGATTTGAGATCTCAATTGTTAGTATTTGTATGAGATTTGAGATCTCAATTGTTAGTATTTGTATGAGATTTGAGATCTTAATTGTTAGTATTTGTATGAGATATGAGATCTTAATTGTTAGTATTTGTATGAGATTTGAGATCTCAATTGTTAGTATTTGTATGAGATTTGAGATCTTAATTGTTAGTATTTGTATGAGATATGAGATCTTAATTGTTAGTATTTGTATGAGATTTGAGATCTTAATTGTTAGTATTTGTATGAGATATGAGATCTTAATTGTTAGTATTTGTATGAGATTTGAGATCTTAATTGTTAGTATTTGTATGAGATTTGAGATCTCAATTGTTAGTATTTGTATGAGATTTGAGATCTTAATTGTTAGTATTTGTATGAGATATGAGATCTTAATTGTTAGTATTTGTATGAGATTTGAGATCTTAATTGTTAGTATTTGTATGAGATTTGAGATCTCAATTGTTAGTATTTGTATGAGATTTGAGATCTTAATTGTTAGTATTTGTATGAGATATGAGATCTTAATTGTTAGTATTTGTATGAGATTTGAGATCTTAATTGTTTGTATTTGTATGAGATTTGAGATCTCAATTGTTTGTATTTGTATGAGATTTGAGATCTCAATTGTTAGTATTTGTATGAGATTTGAGATCTCAATTGTTTGTATTTGTCGGTAGTATGATTCGGGTTCGGAGTTGTGAGGTAGTATTTGCGTATGGTTCGAGGTCGGAGCTGTTCGTGGAGCGCAGCAGACGGTGCCGGCTGGAGGAGGAGGTGTGCGCGGCGCGGGAGTCGGCGTCGCTGGTGCGCGCGGAGGCGGCGGCGGCGCGGGCGGCGGAGGCGGCGCTGCGGGTGCGTCTGGCTGCGGGCGTCGCGGGCGTTGCGGGCGTCGCGGGCGTTGCGGGCGTCGCGGGCGTTGCGGGCGTCGCGGGCGCTGGGGCCGCCGACACTCTGCACTCCGACTTCAACGATGTAGCGGTTCGTTGACTACTTATCATAAACATTCTCATACTGCTTATCAGCTGGTACTAATTTATAATTGCAATTCTAAAGCAGTTTCTACTCAGGACAATGGTGAATATTTGGTTATTAAGGGATTGATTTATTAGGTTTCTGTAATACGCATCAGTTGTGTCACACATACAACTCTCGTTGTCTACCAGATATATCCGAAGACAAAACTAAAATATAAAATAATCTCATGTGTATAGAGAAGGATATGATAATTGTATCATATTGTATTTCATCATACAGCAGGTATAACTGCAGGTGCAGGTGTATTTTCAAAAGTTTCAGTTGCAACCATATTTCCATGGTTGCAAATCAGTCACAGTAACTTTGTTTAGGTTTGTTATTATAAACTTTAACCATTCAATTAATCTTTAAGATATTGTTTATATGAGACAATCTCTATGGGAACAGTTGTATATAAAACTCTTTTAATTGTAGTAAACTTAAGAGAATGTCTTAAAAAATATATAGTATTTTAGTTATCAAATCATATATTTATTAGACTGATTCTCTAAAAGTAAATGTATACAAACTGCAACAAAATAAAAATCTTAATTAAGCATGTGTTGGCAAACTTTGCTAAAATGTCTAACTTTGTTAAGATGTCTAAATATCAATGTTACTAGTGATGCTCTATTTTTGCTTTATACTGTTACTTTTAGTTTCTAAAGTAAATATAAATATAGATGAAAAATCAAGCCGTCACCTAAATTATATTTTCTTTACTTATTCTTTATTATAATGACAGAACAAAGTGTTAACATTGTCGATTGTCACAAGGACAATTAATATAAATTTAGATCAAAGGAACTACTAAAAAACTATGTACTTATTATAAGCGTTCTGAAATACCTACTACAATACTGACTAGAAAACAGGGCACTTGTAGTTTTGAAAACATACTTGGTGTTTCATTTTTAAAGTCAGTATTCCCTTTGCACTCTACTGTTATGTCTTATCACCGTCCTAATAATAACTAACATACTATCAACTCATTTTCTTCCAGTCCAGAGCAACGGAGACTGAATCTACTGTGACAAAACTAAAGAATCAAATTAAGAAACTGAAGGTAATTAATTATTAAAATTAATTAATTAATTATTTATTACTCCAACCATTTATTAATCCAATTAAAGTACCTCTCTCTATATTAAAACAAAATTTCGAAGTATAACAGATATTGTACTATTTAGCTATTTATGACATCTCAAACTACTACTAATGATTTTTGTATTGGATTTTTTTTGTATAATTTGTGTAAATATAACTTATTCATATCTTATTGTATTATAACTTACAATATCAAAAATACATGAAACATTCGAGTTCTGTCCATAATGTGATTTTATCAGAGTATTAGCTATACTAATATTATAAAGAGGAAAGATTTGTATTTTTGTTTGTAATGAATACACTCAATAACTATTAAACTGATTTAAAAAATTGTTTCACCATTAGAATGTTATATTATCCCTGAGTAACATACGCTATAAATTAGTTAAAGAATTTTCAGTTCCATGCAAATGGAGTCGCTGACATAGCTAGCTATCAGTATAACTCTGGGGACACAGTATACAATATATAGTTTTGAAGAGCCCCAAGCTCGGGCAACATTCACATAAGTTTCTTTGAGTCCTGAATAAATAGGCTTACCATTATTACGAAGAGCCAAACCGGGACGCAGAAGAGAAAGAGGCTCATTTTCATTTTGCTTTTCGCTTAATTTGTGTTTTTCATATTTGAAATGCAATCAAAATTATTATGAATTGAAAACATATTAATAAATGTGAATATATTTTTTATTAAAAAGAAAAAGAGATAAAGTACAATTAATACAAACAACACAAAAAATTTAGACAGGGATCTCAAACCGGGACTATCCCGGTCAAACCGGGACGTATGGTAAGCCTATGAAAAAGATACATTCGTAGTGTTTCAATAAGAGCCGCACCCCTCATCAAACTACATCAGTTCCCGTGAAGCTATCTTATTCCTCCTCAAGTTACCTCATAGTTCCTTAAATCAGCTCGGTCCTACTGACTTCATATGCGTCCTCCTCACTGTGGTATCTGTTGTCCTCCACCATAAAGTGTTTGTTGTGGTCGAGCAGGAGGAGGTGCGGAGCGCGCGCGCGGAGACGCAGGCGCTGCGCCGCACGCAGAGCGGGGTCGCCGCCGACCTGCGCCGCGCCACGCTCGTCGCCGACGCCTCGCTCAGGTACGCAACACCTGCACACCTCTCTACCCTATACCCTGTACACCCCTATACCCTATACACCTCTGTACCCTGTACACCTCTGTACCCTATACACCCCTATACCCTGTACACCCCTATACCCTGTACACCCCTATACCCTGTACACCTCTGTACCCTATACACCCCTATACCCTGTACACCTCTGTACCCTATACATCCATATACCCGGTACACCTCTGAACCCTGTACACCTGTATATCCTGTACACCTGTATACCCTGTACACGTGTATACCCTGTACACGTGTATATCCTGTACACATGTATACCCTGTATACATGTATACCCTGTACACCTGTATACTCTGTACATCCTGTATATCCTGTACACCCTGAACGCCTGCCTGGCTAGCTATCTTCATTTCTTTATTAATGTACTGCTTAAAATGCTATTCTTATAAGCAGATGATATTCTATAGGCAAAAAAAAAATTTTCAACATTAATAGCACTGGATTTCCCCAGGATGAATAAAAGTGACACAAAAATAGATGTTTTATTTTTGGCCTTATATTATATTACCTTAGTACATTCAAATGAATATACAAAGGAACAACAAACTGTTCTTTTTTTTTCATAAGTTATATATTACTTTATTAACATAGTTATATATATATTATTTAATCAATATTAATAAGAGTTTAATTTATGATACTTACAGAGATTTACTGGCAGGCCTGGAGCAGCTCAAGGACCTAAGTGCGTCCCTTGACCCCACATGAAGCCAACATGAGCCCGCATCACACCGTTAAGAGAAGGCAAAGCGCCAGTTCCCTGTGTATTTTTATTTCCCGATACCTGTCTCCGATCCAAAGATTTGGATGTTCATTGTATTATATAATAATACCTTAACGCTTAAACCTGTATTGTGTATATTTTTTTACCGTCGCTTGTACAACTCATTGGTAAGTTTTTTTTTTTTTATTAAGGGATGTGAAGGTGAAAATTGATGAATCGTTCTTGGGTGTTTCTATTTATATAATGTCGACAAATCTCCTGTAATGAAATCAAGTCTGTGGGTAAAATAAAGAAACAATATTAAAAAACAAACGTCAACTTGGATGGTGAAGAAATGTCAGAAATTTGTTGCATGTCTGTGGTGAAGATTGACAGAGTTTTTGTGTAGAGTTTAATTTTTACGTGTAATTTCTGCAAACGTTTTATAAAAGTTGATGGAAACAATGTACAGTTAATTTTCAAAACCTAGCGGGAAACGTTACCACAGTTGTTAAGTCAACATTTTTGGCTTAGATACAAAATCTCACTGGTTGAGACTTACCGATCAATCTTCTTTGTTTTATTTTGTAATGACATGACACTGGCAGAATTAAACATTTCATTACGATAAGTAGGAGAAAAAGAAGTTATCGGTTACAATGGATATACCATAATACATACATATAATCTGTTACTTCCAATCTTCACTTCCGTATAAACATGAAAACTTTTTAATTACAGCACTCAGAAAGAAACCTTGAAATATTGGTTTGGAAATAGTTACTCTAAGATAAAAAAAACATGCGTGCGTACAAAGTACACATGTCAGAAGTGAAACTTCTTTGGCGAACTAATTTATAAATCTTGTTTATATTTATACAAATCTAAAACTTTAAATTAACTTTAAATTAATAATTTAATTTTTAACTTTAACTTAAATTTCCCTGTCTTACTCTCTCTCAATCGGTCTCGATCACTCTCTCTCTCTTTTCCGACACTTCCGTTGCATACCGGCGTGACGTTTCATCTGTAAAAATTTTACCCTCATGCGCCTAAAGAAGTTTCACTTCAAAAAGGAAAATATAAATTGAGTAACTTAATTCAGATGTATATATGAGTTGAGTTATTTGAAAGAAATATATGAATTGAGTAATTGACCTATATTTATAGGAAATATACTAATTCAATACCACTGTGGAGATAGTTGAAATGAATATATAATTTGAGTAACTCATCTGAAATATTTTAGGAAATATATACATTGAGTCACTCATATAAACTATTCACATAAGTTGAGTAACTCAAACAACATATGGGTGATATAAATGTACTGAGTTATTTATTTTAAAGGTGGGTTTGACAAGCTTATTATGTATGTTTCAGAAATAAAATTAAGTAGTTCAGTGATTTGTAATAATTTATTTAATCTGAAGCGTATGTGGAACTATTTTTTTTCACCTTTATTTAATAATACAGATTTTCATATTTATTTTCACACTTCAAGCATCCAATTGGGTCATAGAGGTACAAGCAGTGACATCCAATATTTTCTATTTGATAATAAGGTAAAATGGATTTTTAGTATCGAATTTGCTCTCGGTTCCATGAATATATGAGAAGGGTGTTTTTAACTAATAATTATTTCAAACATTGTAAATGGAAAAAAAATCACCCCCTTTTTTTAAAGATGTTTGTTTGTTTAAATTATCACAAATAAATGTTAACTTTTCTGTGTGAAATCCGATCGAAAAACCTTTGATGAAATATGTTATATGCGAACATATATATGGTGAAAATAAATTATTATTATTATGATATACATATATATATATATATATAATCGTTTTAGTATTTTTTATGTCTGAATCTCCATAGGATGTATTTATTATTGATAGAAGACTCGTAACCATCACTTAAGTTCCTATGCACTATTATGTATTAGTAATGGAAATATCTTTATCCCCCGCTGTCGTCTCCAGAATCTAATAATTTTTACGCCTTAATAAATATGTGTAAATACGAAAGACTCGTTTTTTTTTTTACACCAACAAAAATAGAACAAATTTCTCAATTGTAATTGTAAGCCATACTGTTGGTAAAAAAATTGGAAGAGTGGCTTTAAAGTAAAAAAAGATATTAATATATGTTTTTTTTAAACACACATATCACTTATTATTTCAATACAAATTTACACTTTATAGAGAAATATGAAATAAAGGGTTTACGTATCATTTTAATATTTCCTTTATTATTTACATTAAAAATTATTAAGTAATACAAATAATAGATTGTTTTGTTTGAAGTAAAACGTATATTTTTAATATTCACATAAATACCTATTATGTATTCATATCTTCAATAGTTATATAATTTAAACAGTAACACAGATATATTCTCAAATATAATTTATTTTTTTCTAATATACAAGCAAATAAATATATGAATTATTACTAATTGGTTTATATATACACTCGCATATATACAGCAGAACCTCTATAAGTCGAATCTTATGGGAGACTACAAAAAATTAGAGTTATAGAGTTTTCGACTTATACAGAATGGAGATTTTGTTGTTTGAAGCGAAGCAAACAAAACAATTTTTCGAAATTCGGAGCTTTTCAACTTATCGAGGTTCGACTTAACGAGGTTTTACTGTATATATATTTATAAACCATCACGGAATGATTTAGATAATTCTTATATGTTACATCACAAGTTTTAAAGCATCTCCTCTATCATAAGAGATATAAAAATTTGCTGATGTTTTTCCCCCTTACAGTTTTCTTTTTTTTTTCTCTAACTACTAACCCTCTTTTGTAATTCAAAATAGTAAGTATAAGCCTATATTATGTTATGTTTCTGTGATACCGTTAAAAGAAATACAAGTTTTGGACGTTATTTTTTTTTCATTATATTTGCTTTATGCTATAGATATAAATTTATATATATATATATATATATATATATATATATATATATATATATATATATATCTTTTTGTTACTTGACAATCTCACCTCTGTATTGCAGATAATTACTACTATTGTAGGTTGGGTAAAATTTCTTATAACGATTTCAATATTGTATCAAAGAAATTGCCATCTTAACTTGCCAGGGAAATTTTGTGACATCTGCAAATTCACGGTACGGGGCTATTTTGTTTATATTCCATAGAATTTGTGGGCAATAAACAAATTAATGAATAATAAAGAAAAATTATGACATTCTAAGAGATCATGGCAAATGTTCCTTATAATTTGTATGTTAATAGTATTTTGAAGCGGTAACATGTTAAGACTCTGTTGAAACTCGTGGGATAGATTTTTAACTTGAGTACAGTAAACAGTCACCATGCTATTGTTTCATAGCACCGTTCACTTCCATCGAGATGGCATAAGTTCCAGGGTTCGAAGGCACGTTGATGGCAGAGATGTATCCAAGTTGGTAACACGTTAAACCTTTGTTGAAACTCGAGGGATAGATTTTTAACTTGAAGCCAGTAGCCAGCCAGTATGTTATGGTTTCATAGCGCTGTTTGCTTTATGAAGATGGCATAAGTTCCCAGGTTCGAAGGCACCTTGAGAGATATGACTTAGCTGATGAAGCTATGGAACTTGCGAGGAGTTAGGGTGGAGGAGGTCCCAGTGCGCGGGGACCTGGAGGAAGTACTTCCTGCAGGCCGCACAGAACCGCCGCTTGTACTCCTCCGGGGAGACCACAGTGGGCTGCCCGGACCCGAGGTTCTTCTTCACCAGGTGCTCCAGCTTTTTGTCCCACGTGAACGTGCGAATGTAGTCTGTAGGATACGATACAGATTAGACATAACATCGTCAAAAGCTGTATATTATTTCTGGATCACAAAAATTATTATTGTAATGTTCTGGAATCGAACCCAAAGCACTCAATGTAGCAGCAGCGGTGAGGTAATAGCATAGCATAGAAGGCACAAATTATGAAAACATGTACTAACCCTACTTAGGACTTAAAAAGTCATTTTTTAAATAGTACCTAATTTATATACGCAAATTATTTCTGATAGCAAAAATTTCTTGATATATATTCTAGAGAAGAGATCTCTTTTACTACAGGAAGTAGGAGTTTGTCTCTCTTCCTATAATTTAGTCCTGATCATATCTGATGTCTTTGAATTTTCGGCTTGATAAAGGAGGAGAGTAAATATATGAGTATAGATGTATTTGGGGAGACGTAGATATATGGGGAATGTAAATGTAGGAGGTGTGTGCATATATAAGAGATGTTTAGATATATGGGAATTAGAGATATTTGAGAAGTGTAGATATAGGAGGAGAATAAATGTGTGGGGAAAATAGATATAAAGGCAAAGTGAGGAATGAGTATGTTAGGGGGAGATGGAAAGTGATGCCAGTGTTAGAGAAGTTGAAAGAGAAAGGTTTGGACATATCGTGGAAAGTGAGGAAACGCATGTGATGAGAAAAGTAATGGATATGAATGTGTTGCATGATGGTAGGGCTTTATCCAATGCCCGCCTGGTTAGCTACCACCCTCGAGTTGAAAATCTGCCGCCAAATAGGTGTCCCGGCAGTTGCACTTGAGGGCCAGACTCTCTACAGGTCTAACGTGTCAACCAACTTGGGGCATATCGTCACTTAAGATCAGGCGAGATTATTACCATAACTCTAAGTCTATAAACTATTAAATAGAAGAATGACGAACGCAAAAGAAAATATAGATAAAGTGTGTGAGGAATTCGATGAATGAAAATGGAATTTAAAGAAGAGATGGTGCTGATAAAGATTTATAGATGATACAAGGTTTCGATGACAGCTCAGTGGTAGTGTGTACGACTTCGCGTCAAGGGACGTGAGTTCGAATCCCAAGCACCTACAATGAGCTTGAGCTTTCGGTGAAGGAAAACATCGTGAGGAAACCATAGCATGGTGGTAGGGCTTTTTCTAATGCCCGCTTAGATAGCTACTACCCTCAAGTTGTAAACCTGCCTCCAAATACCAATAGGTATGTTCCGGCAGGTGCACTTGAAAGCCAGTTCCTCCACAGGTTTAGCGTGTCTACCAACTTGGGCCGTATCGTCACTTAAGATCAGGTGAGATTATGGCCATAACGCTAAACCTTACGTTTAAAAAAAAAGGTGTTCCGCCGACTCCGAATGATATGAGAACAGGACAAGAGGATATATTAAATTCGTTCCCCTTACGTGTATAGGAGTGTTGATATAGGGTGGGGGGTTACCTATGATCCCTAGGACGAGGGTGTTGTTGTCGATGCCCAGCAGCAGGGAATAGTCCATGACTCCGAGCTTGGCCAGGAACGAGGTGTCCCGCTCCATGCAGTCCCACACGACGCTGCCGGTTCCGTACTCCACGTACAGCGGCCGCTCCCAACGCACTTACAGATCCAATGAATCCACATTCAAACGACACTTAGACACTGCACTGTGTCTGACTGGGTCACGATTAACACGCACCAGTGCCCTTAGCCAATTTGTCTCTCGACAATGCTAAAGTTAGGTCAGTATGTATGAGATGACGCATGTCAAAGTTATTTTGACATTAGGCGTGTCATGTTTCGGAATCGAAAACATAAGCAATGAAAGCCTAGTGGTGTAGTGTACGGAAACCGCACCCCGCATTAATGGAAGTGAGTTCGAATCCTGCAATGGGTCTGAGCGTCCGGCGAAATAATTCATCGTTATAAAAACAGCATCTGGCTAGCTACCATCTTCAAGTCAGATATCTCTCACCAAATAACTATAGGTGTGTTATGGAAACCACACTTGAAAATCATTCTGTTCAGTTGGCTTAGCTCATTGCCCTTTGCCTCTGGTAATGAGGGAGAATCGAGGGTTGCCTTTGTGCCCTTTTACTGGGTATTTTATGATACCTCTTACCTGATTAATCTTACACGCCCTTCTTTTAACCCGCTTGGGATATTACAAGCTAAATGTATTTCTTCAGTACGTCAACAAAAAACAGGTTTACCTGTCTTCAACCTTGAGCATATCATCACTTAACATCAGGTGAAGTTGTGACCATATGTTAAAACTAAAGATAAAGTAAGAGGAAGAAGGGGTATAAGAGATAGAGAGAGAGAGAGTAGAGTAGACTAACGGTTGAGTAGGAAGGAGCATAACATTTAACATCAGGTGAATTTGTGGTCAAACAATAAACCTATAAACTACGCAAAGTGAAAGAATACAGAGGGGATAAGAGAAAGAGACGGTAGAAGAGTAGAGTAGATCAATGGTATAGTAGGAACACATCATCAATTAAGATCAGGTGAAGTTGTGACTGGCAAAGTGTGAGAGAAAAGGGGAGTAAGAGAAAGAGAGACAAGGAGGGAGTAGAGTAGAGTGGGTTGTGCTAACGGTTGAGTAGGTTCTCGTCCATGAGCACGGCGAGCGGCTGCGTGTCGTGCGCGAGGCGGTGCCGGCTCGAGCCCTTGAGGTCGAACCGTCGCGCGCGCGCCGAGCACGAGTACCACACGTTCTCCATCACTAGCACCCCGTTCCCGGCGCCGCCCACGCTGTACACGCCCACTATGCGCGCTACGCGACACACAAACACGCTTTTTTGAAGTGAAACTTCTTTAGGCGCATGAGGGTAAAATTTTTACAGATGAAACGTCACACCGGTATGCAACGGAAGTGTCGGAAAAGAGAGAGAGAGTGATCGAGACCGATTGAGAGAGAGTAAGACAGGGAAATTTAAATTAAAGTTAAAAATTAAATTATTAATTTAAAGTTAATTTAAAGTTTTAGATTTGTATAAATATAAACAAGATTTATAAATTAGTTCGCCAAAGAAGTTTCACTTCTGACATGTGTACTTTGTACGCACGCATGTTTTTTTTTTTCGAAACGACATATTCTAGGTAGCCGGAGAGGTTTTTATACCTTCACAGGACTTTTTGGGGGCGCAAGGGTGCCAGAGCGGTCGAACCTCGGTTTGGATTGCTACCAGAGTAGGTAATAATTAAAAACGCGGTACAAGAACTAAAATAATGACAACACATGCAAGGAATTCGGACGAAGTAGGTTATACTCACAAACAGGTCTCTATATAAACTTATATATAGTGAGAGGGGCCAAATATTTTCCCTCATAAAGAAATGTTACTTAACGCCGGTAAACGACCGTTCAAGTATAACGTAACGCAATTTAGGAGGCAGGGGGAGGGGTATTATAAAACGTTACGATGCGTTACAAGGGCGGGAGGGAGTTCGGATAACCCGTTATGTATCATTGTTTTTTTATTTAAATAAAAAAATGAGGCAATTAAGACCTCCCATGTTAGCAACCTCTATTTATGTATTACGAAGAATCCCTCAACTATTTCTAATCGCATTGCCACAGGTTAAGGATAAATAAGTTATTTAATTTTCAGAGTTTATTAACAGAAAATGGTAAAATATGATTTTTACTCATAAGTACAAATGCTCGTGTAACATTTGAGGGGAGAGGGGTATAGAAAAATGTTAGATAGGGGGGGGAGAAAGGGTCAAAGACCTTAAAAAATTGTGTTATGTAATACTACAACGGCCTCTAAGGTAAAACGTATCCATACTACGTGACCCGTTCAAGGTTGGTCTTCAAAATATCAGGCTTATTTACTGCAAGAGCACGGGTTTACGTTTTCGTGACGAGACTTAGAGAAATCTCGCACTTTTTATAACCGCCGTATTACAACGAAATAGAAGCCCTATTACTAGGCTTACCATAATTACGAAGAGCCAAACCGGGACGCAGAAGAGAAAGAGGCTCATTTTCATTTTGCTTTTCGCTTAATTTGCGTTTTTCATATTTGAAATGCAATCAAAATTATTATGAATTGAAAACATATTAATAAATGTGAATATATTTTTTATTAAACAGAAAAAGGGACAAAGTACAATTAATACAAACAACACAAAAAATTTGGACAGGGATCTCAAACCGGGACTATCCCGGTCAAACCGGGACGTATGGTAAGCCTACCTATTACCATTTTTAATTTTCTGTTTGCAAAAGTTAATTGAAAACTCTATGAAATACTTCGTGAAAACTAGGGGGGTCTTGTCTTATACTATGGGAGATCACCAAGGGGGGCGAGGGGGGCAAAAGAATGGATACCATAGTATGGGTACGTTTTCCAAGGCTACTTAACATATTCAGCCTACCTAGCAAAGTTGTATTTTTCTAAATTCGTTACCGTAACGAATAATCAAAAATATATGAGATGATATACTTGTTTAGAATATTTGTGATATATCTCAAAACTAAGGCCCGTTATAAAACACGTTAAAAACTATAAAAATTTACATCCATCTGAAACACAAATATTCAATGCGATGACAGCTGAGTGGTAATGTGGACGACTGCGCGTCAGGGGATGTGAGTTCGAATCCAACTTTTTGTCTTTTTGTCCAACATTAGGACGTTACTATCAGCTAAAGTCTTAGTAAAACAGATATCCGACACAGAGTTACGAACATTAATGACGCCAGAAGTATGAATGAAAAACTCACCCAAAAGACTCGGCTGTTTGTTCTGGCGGCAACCGTTTATATAGTTAAAGTAGTGGGGAGCGAACTCTAAAAATTGCTGCCACTCCGGCTTCGTCATCTCCTTGAGCACGTACCTGTCGTCTGGACCGACATTTCCATTGTTATTTCAGCATTCAAGACCTCCAGAACCAATGCAAGACTCAATTGCTGAAGCTTATTCACGTAATACAAAATCCTTTTTTTATTGTTAAGGTTTTAGCGCTTGGTCTTGAGTGACGATACGGCCCAAGTTGGCCCAAGTGGTAGGACTGGCTCTCAAGTGTAACTGCAGGAACACAATTTCAATAGGTGTGTTCCGCCTCCACAGGTTTAGCGTGTCTACTAACTTGGGCCGCATCGTCACTTAAGATCAGGTGAGATTATGGCCATAACGCTAAACCTTAAGTATAAAAAAAACTAAGTCAACAGGATTATCACAACAATATTCATTATAATTATTAACATAATCAACAGAGTTTCTAAAACGATATTCATAATGGTTGATATGAAGGTGTATACCTTTAGTCTTGCAAAAGGTGGAACCAGATTTTCCACCTCTGGCCGCCCAGGGCACGCAGTGTGCCAGCGACCTGATGAACCCTTCTTCGATGTCGCACAAACCCTCTGTCGACCATACATTTAAATACATTTCACAGAAAATAGCTCAATACAAATCAGTCGAAATTAAAATGGACGCCAAAGAGCATACAAATTCCTAAACTTAGACCGCAATTATGTGGCATTTCGACTTTTTTTTTATAGCTAGTTTATAGGTTTATGGCGTTACGGCCATGATCTTAAGTGACGATACGGCCTAAGTAGGTGGACACGCTATACACAGGAAGGAACTGGCTCTCAAGTGCAACTGCCGGAACACGCCTATCGGTATTTGGCGGCAAATTTTCAAACGTCATAACATGACAGCCATAGTTAAGATAATGTTAAACTTGAGTTGGTATGTAAAAGACACAGTTCCTCTACTGGGCTTAGATAATTTAATGTCAGGTTGAATCGTCTATTATTGATTTATTCGGTAATATTTAGGAATGTATATAAAAACCTTTCTAATATTATAAACGCGAAAGTTTGTATGTGCAGATGTATGGACGTTCGTTATTATTTCACGCAAAAATTACTAAATGGATTTTATTGAAATTTGACACAAATATAGCTTATGCATCAGAATAACATATAGCTTATAATCTATAAAGATATTGTGTCAATTGTCCAAAATATAACGGTAAGTGTCAAGTATGCAAGAAAAAATTCTGCCATATGCGAGCTATTCTGGCGAGCGCTGCAAAAACACTTATAGCTACACGTATATAATGTACTAGTTATGTCCGCGACTCCGTTCGCGTGGACTAAAATTCTATTTAATCTTTTTCATTAAAAAAATGATATATATCCTATGTTACAATGTAGCATTGTAATGGTGAAAGAACTTTTAAAATCGGTCCAGTAGTTCTTGAGTTGATTCGTTACATACAGTTCTTTATAATATTAGTATAGATAATGAAAATGTTTACCTTAAAATTTAAGGCTTAAATAATCCTACAAAAAAGTCTGCGACAGCATATACCCTTTGATATAATTTATGTAAAATGGCGGGTATCGGAATCAGAATTGTTTGACAGAATCTTAATTAACGCGGGCAAAGCCTCAGTGGTAGTGTGTAGAACGTGAGTTAGAATCCAATCACTTACAATGAGTTTGAGCTTCCGGTGAAGGAAAACATCGTGAGAAAACCATAGCATGGTGGTAGGGCTTCTTCTAATGCCCGACTGGCTAGCTACCACCCTCCAAACACCAATAGATGTGTTCCGGCAGTTGCACTTTAGAGCCAGTGCCTCCAATAAAGGTTTCTACGGTGATCACTTACCATGAGGTGACACGCTTGCTCGTTTGCCTCCTGGTCCATAAAATTCACATATTAAAGTGAAGAATGTGTAGAAATGAATCGGTGATACAGACTTTCGTGACAGCGGCATTTAGCATCCGGTTTCGGCTTCGCTTCGGCGTCGAGCGGCGCCACGAGCGCGTGCCGGAGCGTCGCGAACTGAGCGGCGTAGTACACCCGGCACACTAACCCGTCCTAACCGATATAATAAACCGCTTTTTAACCGTTACTTTTCCAGTTAAACCTCGAAACTTTCATCCGTAACGTTTTTGCGTACAGCTCGTTCGGCTAAATTCGGCTCGAGGCTGACGATTACGTTGGTCCAGACGAAAAGGCGTGGTGGTATGCACGACTTCGCGTCAAGAGACGTGAGTTCGAATCCAACCACCTACAATGAACTTCAGCTTTCGGTGAGGGAAAACATCGCGATGAAAACTCGTTCGGCTAAAGTTCGGGTTACGTTGCCCCAGACGAAAAGGCGAAGAAAAGGCGTGGTAGTGTGCACGACTTCGCGTCAAGAGACGTGAGTTCGGATCCAACCACCTACAATGAACTTGAGCTTTCGGTGAGGGAAAACATCGCGAGGAAACCATTGCACGGTGGTAGGGCTTTTTCTAATGCCCGCCTGGGTAGCGACCATCCTCGAGTTGAAAATCTGCCGCCAAACACCAATTGGTGTGTTCCGGCAACTGCACTTGAGAGCCAGTTCCTCGACAGGTTTAGCGTGTCTACCGACTTGGGTCGTATCGTCACTTAAGATCAGATGAACGCTAAATAAAAACTAATTGCCGCCCCGTAGCAATATATGGACCGTTTATTTTGAAAGTGGTGTATGTCCATTTTCTTTCGTTTATAATGCAATTTACCGACCCGATTTTAAGTTGTACAAATCATGGGATTTTTTTGAGAAATTAAACACGAACTACTTATACATAAGAAATTTACATTAAATTAAGCATGAATTACGTGATAGCTCATTTTTCTCAAAAATGGACTTACACCACTTTCAAAATAAACGGTCCATATATATAATTTTCATTGATCATCAGTGAAGTACCATATATCCATAGTACCGAATGTTGAAATCAGTTCAAGCAGCGCTCTTTAGAAATTTGTATATAGTATCAATATATATGTAAGAGTAGGCGATTCTCTCAGGAAGTAAGCCAACTTGTTGGCTCAAGTTTTATTCACAAAATGGTAACTACCTCCAAATGACCAGTCTCGCTGGGGAGTCCCTCACGATATATTTTTTAGCAAACGAACGAATGACAAATTTACCATATCATTTTTTTACAATCAAACGCCTGCCCGAACCCCCTTCCCCCCCTTTTGGCGCCCCGGGTAAATACTCGACTAGCGCCCCCCCATTACTTAGAGCGGGTCCTGAGGCAGACAATTAGCTGAGGTCCAATTTCAATTCCGATGTATGGTATTAAGCACACAGCCTTAAGTTATAGTTAAAAGCAAAATACGTCACGTGATCTACATGGTTCTAAGGAATTTAGCTACGTGGAGGGTCTTTTTTATAGTTAAGGTTTAGCTTTATGGCCATAATCTTACCTGATCTTAAGTGGCGATACGGCCCAAGTTGGTAGACACGCTAAACCAGTGGAGGAACTGGCTCTCAAGTGCTGCTGCCGGAACACACCTATTGGTATTCGGCGGCAGATTTTCAACTTGACGGTGGTTGAAGCCAGGCGGGCGTCATAAAAAGCTCTACAACCATCCAAGAGTTTATTGTAATATTTTGTTTGAATTATAACACCATAACTATTACGGTTCCCTCCAATATTCATCTGCACTTACAAAAATTATAAAACTGTTTTTAATGAAAACGAAAACGGCAGAACGTGCGACGTACATTCCTACTCAAAAAAAAAAAAAAAAAACAAAGAGCAAGGCGAAAGAAATATAACTTGAGACTAAATTCAAGGCGTTATTAACATCGGCGTATAAATCATTCGTTTCAAGCTAAAACGTTCATTTATAACCTAAGAAAAGATATGGAATCTTTAAAGTAATAAATGTAGTACCTTCAACAATACTTCAACGTGGTCGTTCGATTTCGCCTGCTTTGACTTATCACCGTCGGTCTTGTCCCTTCCGATGGAATTGGCATCGAGATCGTTTTGCTCACTTTGCGTGCTGTAAAAATCATTATTGCCTAAGCTATAATATAAAAAAAAAAAAAAAAAAAAAAAAAAAAAACAGTATACCATATATCTGTATCACTTGATATGAAGATATAACTCAGTGGTAACGTGTACGACTTCGCGTCAAGGGACGTGATTTCGAATGCACCTACAGCGAGCTTGAGCTTTCGGTGATGGAAAACGTCGTGAGGAAACCGTAGCATGGTGGTAGACCTTTTTTAATGCCTGCCTGGCTAGCTACCACCCTCAAGTTAAAAACCCGCCGCCAAATACCAAATAGGTGTGTTCCGGCAGCTGCACTTAAGAGCCAGTTCCTCCACAGGTTTAGCGTGTCTACAAACTTGGGCCGTGTCGTCGCTTAAGATCAGATGAGATTATGGCCATAACACTAAACCTTAAGTATAAAAAAAGGTTCTTAAAAATAACCGTTCTACAGGAAAACGCCCATAGCCTTAATTATGTATTAGGGAACATTCAAGTCCATTACAGGTAAGCACCGAAAACAATGTCCTTTTTTAGCTTATTTATATAGCTTTGAAGCAATGGCAACTCAGTGGTAGCGTGTAGGAACGCCGCTTCATGGGCGTGAGTTCGAATCCGACCACCTACAATGAGCTTGAGCTTTCGCTGAAGGAAAATATCGTGAGGAAACCGTAGCATGGTGGTAGGGTTTTTTCTGACGCCCGCCTGGCTAGCTACCACCCTCAAGTTAAAAATCCGCCGCCAAATACCAATAGGTGTGTTCCGGCAGCTGCACTTGAGAGCCAGTTCCTCCATAAGTTTAGCGTGTCTACAAACTTGGGCCGTATCGTCACTTGAGATCAGGTGAGATTATGGCCATAACGCTAAACTTTAACTATAAAATATATATATATATACAGTGGGTTAACATACTTATGCCTGTGGGACGTACAAGCTCGCCGGTACGTGAGCGAAGCCAGGGTCGCAGCTATCACGGAGCCGACCTCCCCCGCGTGCACCACCACGGGCAATAGCCCGCTGGATACTATCATGCCGACCTACGATGGAAATGGGCAGTTATAAACTATTTCACCCATAGGTATCTATATGAATATTATAAAGCGATAAACTTTGTTTGAACGCGCTATGATTAGGAACTAACGGTCTGATTAAAAAAATTAGAGCCGTCGCGGGACCACTGGAAGATGTGAAACATCCATTTCTATAATGATTTCTTATGTTTACGCGAATATTATTCATTGAAATAAAACTAATTTATACGGATTTTATCGCGGTTGTTGATTTATTTTGATCCCGACGTTTCGAAAGCTTTTCAGCCTTCGTGGTCACGTGGCGGACTGAGGTGTAGGTTGTCCAGAAAAGTTCATGTTACTGTGGCTACCTTCTGTGCCTATCAATAATAAAAATTAAATTCTCACATCAAAAAACATCAATTTCTCACATTTTCAACTTACAGGAAACTTACTTATAAAAGAAAATAAATGTTTAAATTGCTTTTAAAGACAACGAGAATTATTATTTAATATACATTTATATTAAATTAATATACAGATCAAACGTAAACAATTTGATTCCCTTTACTAATCATTTCTATACATCTACGTGGATCTATAAACGGTCTGCCCCGTCACATTAGATGTTTTACGTCAAAACTATTCGTGAATTTGATAGAGTAATCACTGAGAAAGGTTTTAGTCTATTCATCATCACGCTCCCGCAAATAGAAGTAAAGCTGTATTGGAAAAAGTTACAAGAACGGGTAAAAATTATGAAACAATTGTTAGCGCCACGCGAACGATGTCGCGGACACAACCAGCTACTTTGCATGTTGGTACTTCTCTTCCTAATGCCCGCTTCGCTAGCTACCACCTTCGAGTTGACAATCTACCGCCAATTACCAATAGGTGTGTTCTGGCAGATTAACCAATTCGTTACCAGACACATGTAACTGTTTGAAGATATAGTTTGTTGTTACTTCATTTTCAACGATGCGTATACCCGAACCATGGCAAAGTTTTTTTTTGTGTGTAGTAAATAAAGAATTTTGATTTCATCGTATTAGGTATTATTATTTAACCGATAATCCCGAATATTATTTGACGGCACGTACATTGCTTTATTATATATCTCTACTAATATTATAAATTTGATTGTAAGTTTGTTTGTTACGCTTTCACGCGAAAACTACTTAACCGATCATCATGAAACTTTGTACACATAATCTTGGAGGTATTAGAAGTAAATAGGATAAAATATATATATACACGAATGAAGTCGCGGGCAGAGATAGTTTCTTTATTAAAAAAGGCACTTAGATACATAAAGGTTTCGCCAACCATGTTGTAGTCGGTTAAGCATAGCTCGTATGCTATTGGCTCCGCCCAGTTATAGGTACGCGCTGATTGGTTCAAGACAACCAGTAAGTTCTCAACGGCTGCGCTGGTACAGTTTGTACATGTCAACTGTTTCGTGATATGTATTATAATGAACTAGCTGTGTTCGCGTGGAATTAAAACGTTATTTATTCATATTCATTAAAAAATGTTATACAGCCTACGTTACTCAGGGCTAATGTAGCATTCTAATGGTGAAAGAATTTTTGAATTCGGTCCATTAGTTCTTGAGTTTATTCGTTACAAGCAAAACTATAAATCTTTTCTCTTTATAATATTAGCATAGATTAGAGGAATTGAATGATGTACACAGTACAAGGTTTATATTCAAAACTTGAAAAAAAAAAATATTAATTACGAAATTTCCTATCATTGGTTCATTTCTTTAGTTATCTCTTCGTTTCATTTTATTTTATTAATACATATTTGTATTTGTTAATCAATAATATAGGTAATATGTTTATCAATAATAATATACTGAAGGAACTTCGTTCCAACCGACTTTACTTAAACACATTTTTTTTTTATAAATAATACTTTTTTCAATATATAAGCTACTCATTTTCCACACACTCTTTTTTAAGTTGCGGTTTACCGTTACGGCCACAATCGCACCTGATTTTAGATGACGATGTAACCCAAGATGATGTACATACTAAGCCTAAAGGACTGGCTCTCAAGTGCAACTGCTGGAACACACCTATAGGTACTTGCCGACAGATTTTCAACTTGACAGTGGTTGCTAACCAAGCAGGCACGAGAAGAAGCTCTACCGCCACGATTCATCACAATAAGTGATTGGATTCGCACCTACGTCCCCTGACGTGACGTCCGAACACACTACCAACTCAGCTATCATCGGTTCAAAACCTGACGACGTGTACGCGAAATTTCATGACAATCGGTCAATTAACTAAAACGAACAAACTGCCATTCGCATGTATAAGTTAGGATGCATTGCATCATTTCCACCTACCTGATTAGCCGGTTGGTTATTGGACAATAGCTGGGACAATATCTGCCTGACTGTCTTTTTGTCACCCTTTTCCTCGTCTTCTTCCGGGCCTGTAATATCGTTTTGACTTCTAAAAGCGTAATCCACACTTACTTATTATAACGAATTTACTTCGGACCGTAATTAAATTCTTCTAGTAAAAGTTTATTTAGTAGGTCTTTTTGCATTAATTATAGCACACTGTAAGGCTGTATGGAGATTTTCATGTATCTGAATATCAGTAATGTTCAACTTTTAGGGTCCCCCACACATAGACCCTTAGTAATATCCCCTCCTCTCCGTTCCACAACAGAACCACAAATGCGCGGCTTCGGTGTCAACCTATTGAAACCTATTGGATCTCGAACTAAAAAATTTGCTGTCATACTGTGGAACAGTCTTCCCATTAGCATGTTCCCTCCCTCCTATGACATTGGGTCCTTCAAAAGAGGTTTGAAGAGGTACCTAACCAGGCCAGCATGACAGCAGTCACTGGCAGTGAATTTTGATTTACTGCCATTCGTTGCTGAATAGAATTGTACTGCATTTAATATCAGGTGCATTGTAGTAGAAAAATCTTTTACAGCTTCACCAGACTTTGTAGCGAACTCAGAGGGCACAGTCATTAATGATGACAGCTCAGTGGCAGTGTGTACGGACTGAGTAAGCTTGAGCTTTCGGTGAAGGAAAACATCGTGAGGAAACTATATCATGGTGGTAAGGCTTTTTCTAATACCCGTCTGGGTAGCTACCACCCTCAAATCGAAAATCTGGCGCCAAATACCTATAGGTGTGTTCCGGCAGTTCACTTGAGATCCAGTTCCTTCACAGGTTTAGCGTGTCCACCAACTTGGGCCGTATCGTCACTTAAGACCAGGCAAGATTATGACCATAACGATAAATCTTAACTATAAAAAAATCTGGAGATACTATATATATTTCTTCGACGTCAGATTAGGGGGCATCCATTAATTACGTGAGGTGATTTTTTGATCCCCCTTACTCCCCCCCCGGTGACATGCTATGAGTTTTTGCTCGATATCCCCCCCTTGTCTAATCTCACTTGAGATTTTTCAGAATACATGCGTTTAATCGAAATAAGTTAATCAGCGCTTGATGGCGTTTGTTCATTAAAAAAAATCATTTTAATTATTTCTTTTTATCGTAATATTATCATTAAATAACGTAAATAGTCTTATAGTTACGTTAAGTGGAGAACTATTTGTTATTTAATTAACACTGAGATAAAAAAAAATATTAAAAAATGGGCATTGTTGTGACACGAACCTAGACTGTTGAAAATTCTTAACAATTTAATTTCATAACTAAAGAGATTATAATTTTTACAAACAAGAAATTCACTACGAGAAAAAATATTTGTTTCTTCAGCTAAGAAATAAAATGATTGAAAAGATTTTTCATTGCCACAACAATGCCCATTTTTTTTTATCAACGTAACAGTGTTCTCTAAATTTTGCACTGTTTCTTGGGGAAAAAATTATATAATATCTGCCAAGGTGCCCCTCTCCCTCACACGAGATTAGACTGGACCCGCCCCCCCCCCCCCCACTAACGCATCACATAATTTATGGCCGCCCACATTTCACTAACCAGTACCGAAAGAGTACACAGATCTTTCAATCGAAGCAGAAGAACTAAGGCCGTTGATGACAATGTTAACCAATTAGAATGGGACAAGACAAATCCTGCAACAGTGTTACAATCAACTGACATAAACAACATAATATATTTACCTGCGTGTTCTCTCTCGAGTTCTTTACTCGAATTATCTGTCGTGAACACATAGGTCGTTCCTAAAAAGACAACGGGTTAGTGTAAAAATTAATGATTAATTGATATGACTGTCAAATTTGTTGTCATGCGTTTATAACATTCGTTTTCGGTTAGCACAGAGGTTATATTATTATAAATGAGAATGGATGTAACGGTGAAATAGTTATCGTTTCTTAACCCTTTTTTGATGCCGCAAATGTTTTCATAACGAAATATTCAACTACTTTGCACTAGAGTTTAATTTTTGAGATATATATATACATATATATGTGTGTGTGTTGTGTGTGAGTGTGTGTGTTGTGTGTGAGTGTGTGTGTGTGTGTGTGTGTGAGTGTGTGTGTGTGTGTGTGTGTGTGTGTATGTATGTATGTAATGTATCTATATTCCACTTGGTCATCGCATCAAGGAACACGTTCAATCTTGATATTTTATCGACGTGGCTGGCAAAGCCTTTGGCGTGCGGGTTGGAAGTGTAGCTAACTGCGTGTACTATTTTGGGGTGGGGATGAATTTCGGCTTTTTTTATTAATATTTGTAAGGTCTTTAATATAATACATGGACGGAAGGTCCATATCTTTATGAAGATCTCCATTACGGACTTAGAAAAATTCGATATTCATAGATATAGAGACAGAACAATGTCTGTCGGGTCAGCTAATTTTAGATAACGAGATATATTTTCTAGATCATTATATAAATTAGTTCTATGTAAATAAACACTTAACTAGATCCCTTCTCGTTTCAAGGTATATAAGGTTATATACGTCAATCATAGGGTTGCAAACAAAATTTTATAAGAGACAGAAAAGGTTTTGTCCATGTACGTACACGAAAGATATTTTTTTTAATGTGAATATAAATTTAATATGAATGTAATTTTTATTCAAACTTTGATTCATAATATTTAATTTCGACCTGGGAACTTTTAACGCAGTTCAGTTCAAATGTATAAACACACATTTATACTAATATATAAATACACACGTACATAAAAACATTAAAAACGAAACAATATTTTTCATTATATATGTACATCGCATTCGGATGTGTTAAAAGGCAAACGCACGAGACGTCACGTTGTCTCGTGACGCCTAATTTTTCTACTATCTAGATTAATTTCGATGGTCCTAAAAAGGTTTTAGAATGAAATTAATTTATTAATATGCGAATACATATTAGAACGGTAGATAAGCTGGGTTTTTGATAATATTACTTACCCGTGTCCCCGGACTCCTCCAGGTCAGGCTTATCGTCAGCTGAAACAAGTTCCAACCAACATCATTTACTGAACGTATACAATCCAGAATATTTTAATACCAAGTTGAATTAATATCATATATCACTTTTTTTAACTTGAATGACTTATTAAACGATGATAGCTCAGTTGGTAGCGTATACAGACTCAGCGTCAAGGGACGTGAATTCGAATCCACTTACAATGGTTTGAGCTTTCGGCAAAGGAAAAATCGTGATGAAACCATAGCATGGTGGTAGGGCTTTTTCTGATGCCCGCCTGGGTAGCTACCACCCTCAAGTTGAAAATCCGTCGCCAAATACCAATAGGTGTGTTCCGGCCGTTGCACTTGAGAGCCAGTCCCTCCACAGGTTTAGCGTGTCCACCGACTTGGGCCGTATCGTCACTTAACATCAGGTGAGATTGTAGCCATAACACTATACGTTAACTATAAAAAAAAAATTCATTTTAAATATAATTCCTCTGAAAATATATTACTATAGTATACCTGTGAGTTCCGGTTGGGGCTTGTTCACCTTGGCCGGGGGGCTGGACCACTTGTCCTGGGCGTCTCTCAGCATCTTCTCCCCAGATATCACACAGTCTGATACATTCCAGAGGCTGCGGACAACTCCTGAAAATATCATTCATATGTACCTAGAGATCTTCACTGATTCCTGAAGAAAAATCCCATTAAAAGTGAGAACAGATTTCGAACCAAGTATTGACTGGTAATTGACAATTCTAGAACCTTCTAATTAATTCTCGTATGAAACGGTCTACTAAATCTTCATTAGGAGCCGGTCAGGTATTTCTTTTTATTCTTAGGTTTTGCGTTATGGCCATAATCTCACCTGATCGTAAGTGACGATACGGCCCAAGTTGTTAGACACGATAAACCTGTGGAGGGACTGGTCTCTCAAGTGCAATGTCCGGAACACACCTATTGGTATTTGGTATCACGTAATGCCATCTTGGGGGGGATGGGTCTTGTAAAACGTTACGATGCGTTACGAGGCCGGGAGGGGATTCGAACGAAGCGTTACGTAACATTGCTTCTTTTATTTTTTATATCTTTTTATAGTTAAGGTTTAGCATTATGGCCATAATCTCACCTGATCTTAAGTGACGATACGTCCCAATATGGTAGACACGCTAAACATGTGATGTTTATTTAAATAAAAAGTGAGCCCATTATAATTTCTCATGTTCGCATGTTTATGTTTTACGTAGAATTCCTCGATTATTCCTAATCACACTGGCAAAGGTTAAGATAAATAAGTTTTTTTTATTTGATAAGTCTATTAGTAGAAAAATGTAAAATATGATTATGAATTTGAGATAAAAATGATCACTGGGGTGTTACGCACGATCTGAGGAGAGGGAAGTTCTAAGAGAGAGGGAAGAGGGTTCTGAAATCTTCAAAAATTGCGTTACCTACGTAATACTTGAACAGCCGCTAAGCGAAAGTTAAACATTCTACTCCATCTAACCGAATGAAAATTTTTGAAACTCTCCGCATGATTATTTAAATTATTATGTCGCAAATAAACAATTCTAGAACTTTCAATCTCTCCTTTAAAAGGTTATAATTTAATTTTTCGTCAGCTAAAAAGCCTGTCCTAAAACTGAACACTTTACACTGACCAGCTAATGTGGTGTGTTCCTGAAGGCTGTTGGAGGTGAGTGCCAGGTGTATGGTCTCCATGTGCTGCTTGAAGCTTTGATAGTCCTTATCAGCCTCTGTGTCGGTCAGACCGCTGAATGTCTCATGTCCTGGAACAATGATGTAAGGTCACTTATCTATCTCATCAGATTTCTACTGCAAATCTAAAAGTGGGAATCTAGAATAATACAGATTTAGTGTTTGCCTATAATCTAACCTAATATTTAGTGTCGATATGTATACACTAAATCAAGGGTTCTCCTTGACTGTGCCTGATTCTCTGATCTCTCTCACTCTCTCTCTATTTCAAATATCTCGATCTCTCTCAAATCTTTTTTACTTTGTCTCTTTCTCCTCTCTTACAAATCTCTTTCGCTCTCTCTCAAAACTCCCAAATCGTGGTCAGAAAGTGACCCACCACTTTGTTTTCTATCAGCGGAAATTGGAGGTTCGAACTTACGTCCTTCAAAGCGCAATCCATACATGAGCCTTTTTTAACATTTTCACATACAATAAAAAAAAAACAATATCTTAATTATCCACTTCGGGCAGAAAGTCTAGGCTAATGACCAATTTGGCTTCGGACAAGTGACTCCTAAAATAAGAGATACAAAATCACTTATATCCATTTCTCACTTAAATTTAAATTAACAATATCCTAATTAACTATTTAGGTTAGGAATAGAAAGTTAATATTAATCTTGACATCGATCAGAGACCCAAAGGAGTTAATACTGCCAAACTTTGACCAATACATGATATATACAATATGAACAATGAATCACCTTTAAGCATCAGATCGTTCAGCTGACTGATGAGGTTCTGGCGTATCTGCTTGATGTCGTACTTCGTAGAGATCACGTCCGGAGGCAGTTCGACATCATACATCGATATTTTACTGTACCTTTAATATTCATATCGATAAATGATATAAGGTCATCAAAATTTTGATGACACAGTTTAAATTATATAAAAAACAAGCTGTCCCTGCTAACTTCGTTCCGACTCGTAATTTTTTTTTTTTTTAATCTAAACCATTCTCAGAGCCTCTGTAACACACACAACAAATTTCATTAAAATCGGTCCAGCCGTTTAGGAGGAGTTCAGTGACATACACACGCACAGAAGAATTATATATATAAAAATTAAACTCAAGGGAACTGCATATTGCATGGTCTTGTTGAGGGAAGATATCATTGTATGGGCAATAAGTTTCTCAACCTAATTCCTATTTGATTGAATATGTTAATCATACGGAGTGTTTAATATCGACAAAATAGAAAGATACGAAAAGTTATTCTAGTAATTCTATGCATGCGACGCCGCGTGCATCAGATAGTCTATTTGTTTAGCTCAATTGATAGCATGACATTTTGTATACAAACTATTAAGGGTCTAGAAGAGAAGTGTTTGTATGACTTTTAGTTTTACGCGAACAAAGTCGCGGGGCACAGCTAGTAGATAAAAACGTATCTATAAATAGTTAGGATGTGGGTCGCCGTAGTGTCCTTTTATTATGTATTGGGTGTAATATAGGCATATAGAAAGAAAGAAAATACATTTGTTAGAAGGCGCAAGGACATACGGACAGAATAAAAAAAATAACATTAAAATTAACACATTAACATGCAGTATGGTTATCGTAAATTAAAATAACACATAATCTAAAAATAATATAATCCACCGTGCGTTGCAGTGCAGTGGTAAAAGGCGCACAACTTAGCATTTAGTTAAATTATCATAATAGGTAGACCTAATGCTGATTAATAGTTTTTTTAAAGGACAGGGGGCAAACGCGTAAGCGTGTCACGTGATTGTAAGTGACCACCGCCATCCATGGACACCTATAACATCAGAGAAATTTCAGATGCGTTGCGTTATAAGAGGAACTGACTCTCAAGTGTCACTGCCGAAACACACCTAATGGTATTTGGTGTCAGCTTTTCAACTTGAGTGTGGTAGCTAGCCAGGCGGGTATTAGGAAAAGCCCTACCACCATGCTTTTGTTTCCTCACGATGTTGTCTTTCACCGAAAGCTCAAGCTCATTGTAGGTGCTTGGATTCGAACTCACGTCCCACAACGCGGTGTTCCTGGGCTAACATCGCTAAAAAACGTGTACGAAACAATTTGCGAGGTAAGATGTAACTGTATTTATAGAACACGTGGATAAAAATGTATGTAATAATGTGTAAAATGTAACCTGAACGTGGCCGTGGTGAGGTCGCGGACGAACGCGTGCGCGTGCGCGTGCAGCGGGTGCGGGCACACGGGGGCGCGCACGTACCGCGTCGCCGCGCACCGCCCCCGCACGTACTGCGCCAGCGACAGCCGCAGCGCCGCGCCCCGCACCCGCCGCGCCCGCCCCGTCGCGCCGCACGCCTCGCACCGCGACCACACCATCACCTGCAGCGCGACACCGCTACATCACACACACTGCGACATGTCACACATACTGCTAAGTCACACACACCGCTACGTCACACACACCGCTACGTCACACACACCGCTACGTCACACACACTGCGACATCACACACACCGCGACATCAACCATACCGCGACGTCACACACACACAGCGACATCACATACACCGGTACATCAACCATACCGCGACATCACATACACCGCGACATCATACATACCGATACGTCACACACACTGCGACGTCACACACACCGCGACATCACACACACTGCGACATCACATACACCGCGACATTAACCATACCGCGACTTCACACACACCGCTACGTCACACACACCACAACATCACACACACCGCGACATCACACACACCGCTACGTCACACACACCGCGACATCACACACACCGCTACGTCATATACACCGCGACATTAACCATACCGCGACATCACATACACCGCGACATTAACCATACCGCGACATCACACACACCGGGACATTAACCATACCGCGACTTCACACACACCGCTACGTCACACACACCACAACATCACACACACCGCGACATCACACACACCGCTACGTCATATACACCGCGACATTAACCATACCGCGACATCACATACACCGCGACATTAACCATACCGCGACATCACACACACCGGGACATTAACCATACCGCGACATCACATACACCGGGACATTAACCATACCGCGACATCACGCACACCGCGACGTCATACACACCGCTACGTCATACACACCGCGACATCACACACACCGCGACGTCACACATACAGCGACATCACATACACCGCGACATCAACCATACCGCGACATCATACACACAGCTACGTTATACACACCGCTACGTCACACACACCTCGACATTAACCATACCGCGAACCCTCAAGTGACTCTACTCGCGCGATAATCTTAAGTGACTCTGCTCGAGTGATACAGTGACACTCTACATCAATTAGAGTACATCATCATACCGCATATCATCCGTGCACACTACACATTAAGTACACGGTTCTGTAAGGCACTACCCCCGTGTCCCTTGCGTGGCTTGCCCTATGTTATTGTTAGGACCACTAAACCTAGTAAGTTAGGATCTGTTGGTTAGTTAGGATCGCGAACCTTTGTTCGTGCTCCGGCAATAGTCCAAGCCGAGGTTTGGCCATTCTGGCACCCTTGCGTCCGCCGCCACTAGGCTGAGTGCCCTTGGCATTCGCCCCAAAAAGTTTAGTAAAACTGTGAAAGCCCTTATGGCTAACAGCGTATATCAGGTCGAAAAAAAAACACACACACACCGTGTCATTATTTATACCACATCACCACCTGCGCCGCTACAGCGTGACATCATCTATACCACAATATCGCTTTCACCACGACATCACATAGACCACACTATCACCTGTGTCATAACATCATCTATACCTTAACATCACGTGCGCACGACATTATCCATACCACATCATCTCTACTGAAACATCAACTGCGTCACAACATTACCTATATTTTTCTACTTTGTAAATTTGGCTTTTGTCCATGATCTCACCTAATGTTAAGTGGCAAAATGAGCCAAGATGGTGGACACGGAAAGCCTAGCGGAAGGACTGAGTCTCAAGTGTAACTGCCGGAACGTAACTACACATCCACACACTATAATTACACAAAAGCATACCGCCATGAGGAATACTTTGCCAAGACTGTAAAATATTCAAATATATTATAACAAGTAACATGCTGAGAAATACACAAATCATACCTGTTTGGTCTGTTCCTCCCGGACTTTATCGACATTGCTGTGACCGATTGTATTACACGTAATAGTTATACAGACGTCGCCGTGAACGAACCTGTTAAGAATTAAGTACAAATTATAACATTATTTTATATTACGTTATTTCACAAGTTATAATTTACGAGCAAATATATTTCACGAAGCGATTAACAATAACACTAAGCTGTGACATACCACATCGTAGATAAATAGAAGAGAAGTAATATTATCTCTAACGCACACTAAGTTATGCAAGATTATAAGAAATAGATTCAGCTTTATTAGAAAAATACTGACACCGCGTTGATGGAAGATTCTTCGAATCCATACAACATGCCGGTTCTTTCGATGAAATCATAGCATCGTATTAGGACATTATCAACCAGTTATCAATATATCTCAGTTGAAAATCTCAAAAAAAATCTGTTATCAATCACTTACAGATTTTTTTTAGATCTAACATATACTGAGCCATAAGAGTTTTGAAAACTCCACCGAACTTTTTGGGACGAGCGCTGAGGGCATCCAGTCGCGGGGCAGCGTGTGATAATTCACTATCAGTTATATTTCACGAATCACTATTGTGTACAATTGCAAAATATCCTTAAACCTATAAAGTATAAAAAAGTAGCTCCGCGAAATATATTTTAATTACGTTAAATCACGTTTGATAATTCATGATCATTCAGTTATATTTCACAAAGCACTAATGTATGATTACAAAAGATATAATAAAATAGTTAATTAAAGTGTTACGTACCTTCGCACGTGCTGATTCATTGGAACCTGACAGTTGTTCGAAGTACATTTATTGTCGCCATTGAAACAGTATTTATCCAGGAAGCCACCGAGAGATATGTCGTGACTTCCGTACATTTCCATCGTCATTATCCTAATTAAAATATATTTTCGTATCAGACATAAACACGAACATATTCATGGATCTAATGGACTAATGGTCCTCAAACTATTACATCTCGCAGATCCCTTCCCAAATTTCACTGCATCAGGTAGACCCCCTCCTATATTTTGAATAATGAATTTTACACATAAATTAAATTCGAATGTGTTTTTAACATTCTCTAAATCTAGCTCCATATCTTCATCAAATTCCATAAACATTTTAGAAATATTTACTAATATTTCTTTTTTGTTATAGATTTTTGAAAACATATTTTCATATAATAACTAATCATCGCCCATTGTGACTTACCACGGGTTTACGCAGAAATCTGGTACATTCGTAGATTTATTACTGAAACTGTATAGCAGTAAGCTCAACCGCTGGTGGTTCTCCGGCGCTAATGGATCAAATGGTTCCTCATTTTCTATTTTCTTATCATTAGACTCTTCAACGTCCAATGATTTCTTGGGAATTTTCTTAAGTACCGATGGTTTGTACAAGGGGCATGATGCTGCAAAGATGTGTAAATGCTTTTGAGGCACGTTTAAATAGTAAGAAATCTGTTACATGATCTTTATTATGGTTTACATAGGGTTAGACGAAGGGACTAATAAAGGACCATGTAGCCTAAGATCGTGGTCACGCTAAACATATTGAAGGGACTGGCTTTCAATTGTAGCTTTACAAAATTACATTCTTGATAATTTAATGTAGTGTTTTTTAAGTAATAGTGTTAAGTTTAACAATAAAGTCCCAAAGCACACGTCGGCACTGCATTGCCTGTCAGTAGGTTCAAGAACCATGTCAAACGGGTTTTGATATCAAAAGTCTGTTATAGGGAGGATCAATATGTAAGCGATCGTGATGTCTGGAACTGACACCCCTCTCTGTATATCCGCCAATAACTACTGTAACATATTTTACTGTTATATAAAATAGATAAGACCTAAAAATAGATGCAAATCGAGTTTCTTGCCGGTTCTTCTCGATAACTGCGTTACTTTTCAAACCGGTGGTAGTTTTAACGTTCATGAGCACCTTCTTAGAGTCCAAATTGAATAAAGATTTTTGGTTTGATTTGATTTGATTGTAATTACGGAAACACATCTATTGGTATTTGGCAACAGGTTTTCAATATGAGGGTGGTAGCTAGCCTGGCGGGCATTAGAAAAAACCCTGCTACTTTTCTATGGTTTCGTTACTATGTTTTCCTTCAAGGATAGCTCAGGCCTATTGAAGAGTTTTTTTTTAATCTTGGCAACATTTCAATTTGAGCGTATTCTTTTACTCTCTCCCTTTTTGCAATTCTTTTAAATTACTCACGCCTATGGTTGTTGAATCGCGGCGGACAGCCTACGGCTCTGAAGTGGGCAAGTGAGGCCTTGAGAGCTGGGTCTTCGGCTGATGTAGTTATGGGCTGCTTGATGAACGGATGCTCTTCCTTTAACCATGTGATATTTCGTTCATATCAACTCCAAACGCAAATAAGTTTACAAATGATTTAAGAGGAATTTTGAAGCGATGATAGCTCATTGGTAGTGTGTACGACTTCGCGTCAAGGGACGTGAGTTCGAACCCAAGCACTTACAATGAGCTTGAGCTTTCGGTGAAGGAAAACAACGCGAGGAAACCATAGCATGGTGGTAGGGCTTTTTCTAATGCCCGCCTGGGTAGCTACCACCCTCAAGTTGTAAACCTGTCGCCAAATACCAATAGGTGTGTTCCAGCAGCAGCACTTGAGAGCCTGTTCCTCCACAGGTTTAGCGTGTCTACCAACTTGGGCCGTATCGTCACTTAAGATCAGGTGAGATTACGGTCATAACGCTAAACCTTTAAGTATTAAAAAAAAAAACATATAAAACGTTGTTTGGAAGGTGTTTTTGCAGCAACGCCATATCCCTCTTAAGCGGCCGTTCAAGTATTACGTGATGCAATTTTTAAAGGTTTTTGAGCTTCCCCCCCGCACTTATGTAACATTTGTCTACATCCCTCCCTCCCCCTCGTCAAACGTTATCTAACACCCGAGTGAGCATTTTTACGTAAAATTCATAACTATATTTTACTTTTGTTTTGCGAATAAACTCTTATTATTATAACATATTTATGTAATCCATTGGAAATTCGATTAGAAACAGTCGGGGGATTCTGCGTAAAACATAAACATGCGAGCTTGGGACATTGTATTTGGTTAGTTTTTATTTAAATAAATAAGTAACAATGTTACGTAACGCGTTGTCGAAACACCCTCCCGCCTTTGTAACGCATCGTAACGTTTTACAAGACCTCCTCCCCCCAAATTGGATTACGTAATACTTGAACGGCCACTAATTAGTTGTTAAAATTAATGATAATAATAATGTATGTATGTAATGTATGTATGTATGTAATAAAATTAATGATGGTGATAATGAATGATAATGTGCGGATCCTGTATCTTATCACGATAACAACCGAATCAATTTTTTTTTGCTTACACATCAGTATAATTAGGAATAGAACCTTATTACATTTTCACGGTCTGATACAATGTGGTTTAATTGTTTTTATATAAACAAAAAAAATATATAGATAATGAGGCCTGCATTTTTGGATTTTCCAAACTTTTTTTAACCAGTTTTTTTTATCGAAGACTTACTTGCCTCGCGACTAAATTGACTATGTAACATGTAGACACAGAATTAGCAATAATTTAACATGTTTCATATATTTACCAAGCAGATTTGGAAATAGGGTGAGGTAACAGGGAATTATATAATATATACTAATGTAAAACGAACCAGAAACACTAAGCACGGATCTAGGATTTTTTTTTAAATTAATTCATGCGAAACCAAATCACGTTGTTAGGTTTTAATAAAATCGAATATTGTAAAAAAAAATATGTTTTTCATAGATACCCTTAGAAGTATATTGTCGTGATGCGGTCTGCTGACCCTCCGGTGATGAGGCGCCGGCGAACTGGGGGTGTGGTGATGAGAGAGCGTTCGCTGGTAGCGGTGATGAGCTTGGAGCAAGTGATCGCGGACACTGCTGCGGCGCCCGGCCTCCGTCTCCACGAACGGTGGAGGAATGATCATGTTTGGAGACATCACTAGAACTGCGTCATCAGTTGACCATCTGTGCCCACATACAGTACCAACCTTTATCTAACAACTAACTTTGAAGCGATGATTGCTCAGTTAGTAGTGTGTACCGACCCTACGTCAAGGGACGTGAGTTAGAATCCACCTACAATCAGCTTGAGCTAGGGCTTTTTCTAATGCCCGTCTGGCTAGCTTCCACTCTCAAGTTGATAATCTGTGTGTTCCGGCACTTGAGAGCTAGTCTCTCTACTATGCTTAGCGTGTCTTTGGATACATTGTCACCTAAAATCACCTGAGATTATGTCCATAACGCTAAAAAACCTTAACTATAAAGAAACATACAAAACCAACCCATTTCGCTTTCGTGAAATGTTTTACTACAGTTCAGTTTTTAGTCATGTGTACAGGTTTCGCACGAAATCACACACAATCCACGAAACATAATACAAAAAGTAAAACTGTGTTATAATAATTATTAGCGATATAGAAACTCACCTATTAGTTTGTATATCTGCCTTCAATTCCGCTTCTTTGGGCAAGAAGACTTCATCGTCGACTGATAAAGTGGAGCGTAATGGGTCACTGAAATCTCTTATAGGCACTCCGCAACTTAAAGTTTTATCACTATCAGCTTTACGGGTAAGCGGCTTCGGTTCCCGTTCCTCCGGTTGAATACAATCCTCACTTGTTCCAACTTCCACATCAGCAGTTTCCTCCTTTTCAGGAGAAGATACACCGTTTCCGGCCGCGTCGATTTTAGCAGTCACCTTATAGTCGAAGTTACAAAAGATTTTATCATCGATAAGGGAATCGTTATTTGGACTGATATTATCACTGACACCAGCTAAAAGTCTCTGTTTATCTTTTTCAGATCCATTATTATCTTCTGGGACCATTGCATTCATTCCTACTTTGTTTACTTCCAATTTATCATTTGAAACACTTTCGTCTTTGTTTGAAATGCCCATTTTACCTACATCTGCTTCTGTAAGTTCCTCAGTAGTCTTTTTATCAGTTTCATTATCTTCTCCATGTAATTCTTCTTTACTTCTCTGATTATTTAGGCTCAAATTTAATGTAGCCGTAACATCAGTTTCATCATTGAATGTCATTCCGGGTTCCGGTAGTATAGCTTCGATGTCGCCTAAGAATGACTTCTCTAATTTCCAATTGTAGCAAGCTAGGAGCATGAACTTGACGACTTTCTTTACTCGAATTAACTCTTGCAAGGATGCACCGCGGAGTAAGATGCAACATCCTAGATGTGGCTCCGCACATCCTTCTAGTACCATCAGTGTTTTACCGGGATCTAATAAATATGCAAAGCGAGTTTTAAAAGAAATTTTACAAAAGATTAATGTAAGGACATTATTTAAAGGATGACGATTCTGTGGAGTTTTGGGAATAATTCTTACTCATTAAATCAAATATACAACTTAGAAACAATTTTAATAACAGCCAATCCTCGCAACTTTGTCTATGTCATATCTGTAAATATATAATTTTTTAATCTTAACCTATTCATTGGAAAATGGGAAATTAATGCTACACGGTCAGCTGCTGCGAGCTATGTGTACTTTACCACTATTCTGCGGCCGGCTGTAATGCGACATGCGATAGATGGACGGAAGAACATAGAAGTTGAATATTAGACCTTTTTTTTATAGGACATACGTGGTTAGCCGCAAGGGCTTCCACAGCTTGGCAGGGCATTTTGGGGGCGAATGCTGAGGGCACTCAGCCCCGAGGCAGCGAGAACAAGGGTACCATAGCTGCCGGCTCTTGGCTTGGGCTGCTACCGAAAAACGAACAAAAAATTCGCGAGCCTAACTAACAGGCTCTAACTTACTAAATTTGTTGGACCTAACAACGACCTTATCGGGCGAGCCACGCTATGGCAGCTGGGGTAGTCCCTTACAGAACCGTGTACTTACCGTGCAGGTGTGCACGAATGGTATGCGGTGTGATGATGTAATCTCAGTGATGTAGAGTGTCACTGTATCGCGCGAGCAGTCACTTGAGGGTTCCTATTCGAAGGACCGAACCTAGGCTCGTGCGTCTGCGGAGGGAGGCCGCGGCGGGTGTGCGCCTCGGCGGCGAGGACGGCGGTTACGCGGACGTGTGTGCGGACACGTGCGATTGATGGAGACGGCAAGTAGGAGCGCGTTCAATCTCGTTATTTTATCAATAGGGTCGGTAAAGTAATAACATACTTTTATTTATTTATTTATGTATAGCAAGTCAACATTGCACAGACATGTAGCTAATATACAATATAAAACGAATAACGGTTACAATGCCGGTACAATAATTATAGACAAGCATAACTTTCAGAGAAATATATGAGACAAATTTAAGAATTAAGTTTAGCAAACATAAAAATGCAAACAAATGAAATCATGATTGGGAAAACACATAATGTATTATGAGAGATTTCCAAAATAATAATATAAATAATGCAAAAATGCAAATGAATCGAGTGTGTTGCCAAATGTGTCGACGGTATTATTGTTATTAAAAAGAGTATTATATAGATGTATTGCCCGATTTAACAATAGTTGTATCGACTGACAGTTAGTGATGTAGAAGTTGTCGCAGAGGCCGAGGCGCGGGGTGCCGACGCGCGCGTCGATGGAGGCGAGCGTGTCGGCGCGGGCGCAGCGGGCGGCGCGGCGGAGCGCGGGCGCGGGCACCCCGCACGCCAGCGCGAGCCCGCGCGCCCGCAGCGGCTCCTGCACGGCGCGCGCCACGCGGCCCCGCGCCAGCACCACGCGCGGGCCCAGCGCCACGATGCGGGCCGCGCACCGGAACAGGTACTCTTGCTCCTGTTTTTAAACGTTTTTGACTACTACTAGCCCCCCGTAACATTTTTCTTTACCCCTCCCCATCCTCAAACGTTACGTGACACCCGAGTGAATATTTTTACATAAAAATGTTAAAAAACCTTTGAAATACAATAACTTACTATCTTAACCTTTGGAAATGCAGGAGTTTCCTATAAAATAAAATATCCCGCCGTTAAAGTATTACGTAACGCAATTTAGAAGAGGGAAGGAGGGTCTAGTAAAACGTTACGATGCGTTACAAGGCCGGGAGGACGGTTTGAACAACGCTAATCTTTGTTTTTTTTTATTTAAATAAAAAAACTACTAAAATAGTAATTTGATTACTTTTTGATTTGGTTATTTTATAACTTTGAAACAAAAAAATATTGTATTTCTTATTTTTTAAATCATGTTGATGAAATTTTCACTTAAGTCGTGTGATCTTTAAACACACGTCGTTTTTTATTCATCTTCTTGATATTGAGATAAACAAATAATATTTTTATTTTAGTTACTGCATCTATGTAGGCAACTTTGTCAATATCAAATATGAAGTACTTTCAATGTTAAATGTGAAGAACTAAACTCAGAACCAGATAAATAATTGTTCTATGCGAGTCTCGAACTTCGATGCAGCAGTTGTTGGTGCATTTACAGTATAAGAACTTTCTCTATTAGTATATTACAATTTTTTGTTGTAATCGATCAGTCTTCGAACTGAAATACGATCTCAATTTAGCTTTTAGTTGAGTTATTAGCAATGTCGTCAGCTATATCAAACAGAGAAAATTGATTTAAATTCGGACAAAAATTTCAATTAACACAAAATTTACCATTCACAAAGTGACTTTACATACAGCCTTTAGATACAGTATCATGATTTTGCTGGATTTCAAATAACGCTGCAGTAACTAAACAAATCCACCTGACATGAAACCTCTCTGCAAGTTAATAACATAAAAAAAGTTTGGTATTTTGGTCGTTATCGTGATAACATACAGTATCTGCACATACAGACACAGGGACATCCAAAAGAGAACTTTTTAAACAATTTTTTAATTAGTTTAAGGAACAAATATTGCATCAAAAATATCACGAGTGTTGAAAATAGGGATTTTTCTTGATATGGATGTGTATATATTATTTTACAAGTGCAATATATGATAAATAGATACATTGTAAGTTTGAAAAAACAAGTTCTTTTCGCTTCGCTTATGAGGCGTGCAATAAACTCCAAATGCTTACCTGTAGAAGCACCGGTTCTAAGGAAGTCAGTTTCCCCTCGACCCTCTGATAAGCGATGGAGCAGTCCAACAGTAAAATCGTTGGACTTTTTATCTGTTGTGGCATTCCCCTATAAAAGTACAAAATAAAGAAAAAAAAACCGTATTTTTTTGCCACGAATGGGACTAGATAAAAAAAAACATAAAACAGAACTTCTGAAGAACTTCTGAAGTTTGTTACGCTTTCATGCGAAAACTGCTTAACCGAACATCATGTAACTTTGTACACATATTCTTAGAGGTATTAGAAGTAAGAAACTTTTAATAGCATCAATGCGAGCGGAGCTGCAGGTAAAAACTAGTCATATATATACTTATATTTTTCGCCAAAACTCGGATCAAACTGGTGACAATATTATGTAAGAACATTGTTATTTATATATCCACGTCGAAGGTAAATAATTTCAACATGCGTACATCGGTACTAACATATATTTCTTTATGTCTGGAAATCCGGTGGTAGAGTGGTAGAGTAGATGAAAGGGACTCATTTGTCTTGGTTTGGTCATGTCATGATAAGAGAGAAAATGTGGTGAGAAAGTAATGGATATGAATGTTAAAGGATAGAAGTAGAAGATGGATTGAACCGTTGATAGATTAATGCTAGTGTGTACGACTTCGCGTCAAGGGACGTGAGTTCGACTCCATCTACAATTAGCTTGAGCTTTCGCTGAAGGAAAACATCGCGAGGAAACCATAGCATGGTGGTAGGGCTTTTTCTAATATCCGCCTGGCTAGCTACCACACTCAAGTTGAAAATATGCCGCTAAATACCAATAGGTGTGTTCCGGCTGTTGCACTTGAGAACCAATTTTTCCACAGGTTTAGCGTGTCTACCGTCTTGGGCCCACTAACACTAAAACTTAAATTAAAAAAAAATACAGTGTATGAGGAATGAGTTGGTTGAAAAGGAAGTAAATTAAGGGATGACGGCTAATAAAGATTTATGGAGGAATAAAACTTATTGCATCGACCCCAAATGACTTGCGCAGAGAGCAAGAGGATGATGAAGGGTCATTTTGATAAATACAACTACTTACCTATGTGCAACGTTCTTAGTAAGGACCACTCCTTGAACGACCCTGGACTCGCGCATGGACCCTCCGGGAACCTTTTTAACTTGCACATAATTACGTACGTCTATATCATTGCTGTTGATATCTGTGGACAATTATTTTTTTGAATTAGCTATTGCCCGCGATATCTTTTACCTTTTGTCTCTTATAAGGGGAATGAGCTTTTTTTAAAAAATTGTAGTTTTCGTTTATTCTGAAATGCTTCATTAAAATTTTGCTAAAAAGCGGTTAAAATCAATCACAGATAACAAACGAACTGATGCCCAAATGTATTGTATTTTATTATTTGTTTATATTTTTAATATTTTACATTTCTTTTTTGGAATTCTCTGGTTTTCTCCATCGTGACAATCAGTCTTATTTTATTATTTTTTCACGTTCATTACATAATCGTATGAATATCGAAAAATAAATATTATCATGTGAAATAAAAATACAGTGATTTTTATATATTCATTTATAAATTTGTTGATTTAGCCCCATAAACATCCATACTGCTTACTGCCTCCTTTCGTACATAGAAAGAAACACAGACCAATAATTGAAGAAGGCTTTATTTAGGAATTTTAACACAACGCTACTACCAATAGTTGAGAAGTTATATTAAAAGTGACAGTAAGTTAAACTTAGTAATTAAAGAACTGCCTATTTTATAACATAATCAGATCTTGTCGGTAAAGGTAGGCTTACCATACGTCCCGGTTTGAGATCCCTGTCCCGGCGTCCCGGTCAAAATTTTAACTGCATTTCAAATATGAAAAACACAAATTAAGCGAAAAGCAAAATGAAACTGAGCCTCTTTCTCTTCTGCGTCCCGGTTTGGTTCTCTTCTGCGTCCCGGTTTGGTTCTCTTCTGCGTCCCGGTTTGGCTCTTCGTAATTATGGTAAGCCTAGGTAAAGGTAAACTGACCAAAGCCAAGTCAATTCGATCCATCAAGGAATTCGTCGAGAAATCATTTGTTTTAATTAGAATGTATACCGTATTCTTAAATATGAACGAACCAAATTAACATTTAGCTGATATTTTCTCTATTTTTTTAAATACATTATGCGTCCTCAATAATGGAATGTGCAGGTTTTATATTTTCGTATACATCATGTAATATAAAAGACTATATAGAAACTTGAAGATTGAAGCGATGATAGCCCTGTGTTAGTGTGTACGACTTCGCGTCAAGGGACGTGAGTTCGAATCCAAGCACCTACAATGAGCTTGAGCTTTCGGTGAAGGAAACATCGTGAGGAAACCATAGCGTGGTGGTAGGGCTTTTTCTTATGCCCGCCTGGGTAGCAACCACCCTCAAGTTGTAAACCTGCCGCCAAATACCAATAGGTATGTTCCGGCAGCAGCACCTGAGAGCCAGTTCCTCCACAGGTTTAGCGTGTCTACCAACTTGGCCCGTATCGTTACTTAAGATGAGGTGATTTTATGGCCATCATAAGAATCAAAACCTATGTGTAACAATCTGTTTTATTACTTATTCTGACAAGTATTCAAATCAATATTTATTTTCATTGTCACATCGTACCAACATAAAACAAACAAGAATGAATTGTCTCCGAGTATTTGGCAAACAGCCGTTCTCAGCGTATCAGTAATCTCTATAACTAAGCCAATGTTATTCACACGATAGACGTGAACGAACTTCAGTTTATTTTTATTTATTTATTTTTTATTTATTTATTATTAATATATTTTCAATATTAAATATACATTTTAATACTTCTGCCAAACTGCAGTACAGTTTATTGGCAGATGTAACCTCCGTTGTTAAGAAAATTTATCTATAATCTTTATAAACACCTATTAAGCATTGTTATAAAAATAATAATAATAATAATAATAACAATTTAGATTAACAATAAAAATAAAAAAGAAATCAACACATTTTAGCAGAATAAAAAATAAATAAAATTAGCCTAAATATTTACATTACCCAAAAGGAGCTGTTTGGTTTTATTTTTAAAAAATTGTTTTGTACAGTCGTTGTTCCTTAACGACAACGGTAAACTGTTATACAATTTAGGCACCAAGCAACTTCTGTGTCTTTCCCCAAAATAGTTGTTATAAGTGGGTATTTTGAATGTATCTCTTACCCTACTTGGCTACTATACAAAAATAACCTCTCATTTATTGACAGCTGTCAAACACGTATTACCGCGGACCTGCGCGTTGCAAATTCGCCCCCGATAGATGTCGCTGTACGAAATCAGCGCCGTTTTTAATCGCGCTGTCAAGATTACCGCGGAAAAAGTGACTACCTCGGGAATAGAGCTTTATCATTAAGACCTTACTTCATAGGATCATTTCTATAGTAAGTTCTTCCCGAGATTCTCACACTATGTGAATCAACCACAGCCACGATGAGGAGACGTGGCGAGACACCCTGAGCGTGAGGCTGGCAGCGATAAACCCTATCGTAAGCCATCGATGATCGTTCGCTTCCCTTAACGGGGGAGAGTGGGGTGTTGTCGCTGTCTGAGTGGATATATTTGAAACAATATAAATTCTAGAACCTTCTGTATATATGTAAATACGAAAAAATCTCTCGAGTCTATCCACGTTTGTTTTCACAAAACATACTTCACACGCCCTGTGTCACTTTGAAATCACATTTATATGTGGAAAAGTTGAACATTAGTTCTTCAGTAATAAACATTTAGTTTTGAAGTGGGATATAATTTCTTGATAATCAATTATAGGCCCTTGATAATTTTATTTCAGTATGGCACGCCTCATAAACGATGTGTTGATGTGGGTACACTGTCACTTTGCGCAAAACAAATGATATTTTTTTTACCCTCAAAAATGTCTCTATTTATCATATATTGCACTTGTAATATATATATATATATATACACACATAACAAGAAGAATCACTATTTTTAACACTCATGATATTTCGGAAGCAATTTTTGTTACTTAAACTAGTTAAAAAACTGTTTAAAAAAGTTCTAACTTGGACGTCCGTGTGTCTGTATGTGCGGATCCTGTATGTTACCACGATAACGACCGAAATACTTTACTAATCGAGTCTTTTTTTTTCTTACACTTCAGTAGAATTAGGAATAGAACCCTATTTATTTTAATAGTCTGATTCGATGTGGTTTTGTGATTATTAAAAAAATAAGATTGTGAGGAGTGACCTTTTGGATTTCCCACTTTCTTTCAATTTTGATGACATTAAATACTTTTGAGAAATAGAATGCTCGGTACTTTTATTAACATATATCTTGTTAAGATTAAATGTTTTTTTTGTTGTTTATAACATTAATATAGACATACAAAAGAATTATGGTTGAATTTCCATAACTGGATGATTAGGTATTTAAAATGAATTACCTGGCATGATAATCTCGGCGGCGTGTACGCAGAGCGGGTACAGCACGTCGAGCCACGCGGCGGGGAGTGACCGCCTGGCGAGGCACTGCCGCATCAGCAACCTCAAGTGCTCATCCCCGGACTCCGTGATCGCTTTACACACCTGCTTGTTCTCGTTATTCACTGTAATACAAAATACAACGATAGACCCATACATATAGTTGGTTTGAAGCGATGATGGCTCAGTTGATAGTGCGTACAGACGCCGCGTCATTGGACGTCGGTTCGAATCTCTGCAACGATCCTGAACTTTCCGTGTTGGAAAAAATCGTGATAAAATAGCATGGTGCTTGGGCTTTTTCTAATAGCCGCCTAACTAGCTACTACCCTCGAGCTGAAAAACTGCCGCCAAATACCTATAGATGTGTATATACCTATAGGTGTATACACTTAAGGGCGTCTAAAGGCTGGCAAAGCACATGCGAATCCTCTGGTGTTGTAAGTGGCCACGGGCGGTGAACACTCAACATCAGGTGAACCGGTTGCTCGTTTATTTCCTATTTCATAAAAAAACCCGTAGTTGCAAATGAGAGTCAGGCCCTCCACGAGGCTTAACGTGACAACCATCTTGGGCCACATCGTCACTTAATATCAAATGAGATTTTTGGGATAGTAAATTTCTTTACAACGATATCCGCTTTGATAATATAATGTATGTGGGTAGTTAAACAAAGTTATATTTTTTAGAGTGGGTAGTTTTTAGTTGGTGTTATGGACAGTTGGCGTTTCAATCTATCTCTAATCTCTAGCAATTCGATATAGAGTTTTTATTATTTGTTACCGATTTATTAGCGACGGTGACAATAAAGCGACATACAACATTATTCAGAATGGTCGCTAAATAGAGATAATATATCATTGTATGGATAACAAGATAACCAACAAACACAGTCAAATGATTTCAAAATTGTAAGGAGTATGTCGTTAAATCGAATGGCGATAAATGGACCTTAAAATGTATAATAGAAGTAAAGTACAATAAATATAAAAAAATTCAGGTTTTTCAGTACCATCGTTTTGTTCCATAACCGGTGCATCCTCTTCGGATGACAACGACTTCGTTTCTGAAATAAAAAGAAAAATGTGCATTTAACGGGTTTTGAAAATAAAACACTGGTAGACGTAGATCTTTTGTTACGGAAATGGTGATTATAATAAATAAAAAAATTAAAATCTTTATTGGTACAAAAAACAATATAACATACAGTACAATTGTATGTTGCTAACTGCAGTAGTTAGTAATCTAACTGTGTCGCAGTTAACAGCGCCCACCTCCGGATACTGACAAAATATAAAGGAATATTGAAATAAAATAAAAAAAGAATTTTAAATAATAAAAAAAGAAGTTAAACAATATAAAAAATAATAATAATGATAACTGACAAATGAAAAAAAAAGAGTGTGTGTGTGTGTGTCATGTAAGTGGCCGAACCGAATTTAGTTGTCTAAAAATTAGACTAGTACACATAATGACTTTTAAATAATAATAACTCATAAATAGGGAAAAATAAATAACAGTGTGCACGGACATCACGTCATTGGATGTGAGTTCGAGCGCCCGGTGAAGGAGAACGTCGAGATGATACCATAGGATTGTGATAAGGCTTTCACTAGTGCCCATCTGGCTAGCTACCACGTCTTTCTTATTAACATGGCGTTTAAATTCCTATTCTTTACGGTTCAAACCAATGGAAAGAGGGTCATGGGGCAAAACTCGTCAGGTGATTATCGCCCAACGCTACCCCACTAAAACACACCACGGCGACGCTGCAAACACCAGCGTTACCCGAGATCGGGGATATCTTTCGCACTCCTTTCAAATATACCTATGGTTCTCAAATTGAAAGTCTATCGCCAAATACTATATATATATTCTGATAGTTCCACTTGAGAGTCAGTCCCTCAGCCACCTAACATCAGACAAGATTGTGGCCATAATGCTAAAACTTATACAGTATAAAATACCCCTGAGTATTTAATAAAACGAATTACACGTAATTTTTTCTCAATTCACACATTTTATTCATTTGTATCCTTTAGAATCCAATCCATTCTAATCGAAATCCAATTAAGAAAGATGTTCTCTTGACGACATAGTTCATTAAAAAAAACTTGTTTTACACTAAAAAATAACACGGTCTAGCCGATATACATACATAAGATTTTAATAATTTTTTTAATTTTATTTAATAACAGAGTCATGACCAGCCGCACAATATTTAATTTCTTAATACACACTTCCAAGATGCGTAGGCTTGTAAATTTATTAAAAGACAGTCACGGCATATACAATTAACAAAATATAAAGTAAACAATATAAAGTAATAATTTCAAATACAGAAAAACGAATCACGTGCTAACATCATAACTACAAAAAAAAAATACACGATAAATGAACTAAATAAAGTTTGGAAAATCCAAAAGTGCACGCGTCATGATCTTTTTTTTAGTTTATTTTAATAACAACTAAACCACATCAAATCATACCCTGAAAAGTAATTAGGGTTCTATTCCTAATTATATTGAAACTTAAGAAAAAAAAAGACTCGATTAGAAAAGTATTTCGGTCGTTATCGTGATGACATACAGAATCCGCACATACAGACACACGGACGTCCAAGACAGAACTATTTTAAACAGTTTTTTAACTAGTTTAAATAACAAAAATTGCATCAAAAATATCATAAGTGTTAAAAATTGTGTTTCTTCTTGATATGTGTGTGTATATATTATTTTACAAGTGCAAAATATGATAAATAGAGAAATTTTAAGTTTGAAAAATCAGTTGTTTTGCGTGACGTAACAGTAGTACCCACTTCAATGCTGCGCTTACGAGGCACGCAATATAGAAAGAAGACGAAAACAAAGTTTTATTTGTCCACCAAATAGCAAATGATAATTAAAATAAATAAAAGAAACATAACAGCAAGATCACAAAAATAAAACGTAATGTGTGGATAAATTGGTACCAGTCTCAGCACAACAGCTACACTGATATAGTGCAGCGCTGATATTTAACAGGACCCTCTGAAGGAGACGTCACGGATATCAGTAGAAATTCCTAAACATATATAATAGGCAAAGCATATAGTACATACCTGTATTACTGATACATGGTAATAATGCAATAATTGTGCAACACAAAAATACAGAAAATTATGAATATATAAACGATAAGACGGTCAGGGAAACTATTTATAAATATAGAGGATGAATTCAAAATAACTTACCGGCTTTAGTGGTTTTGATCAATCGTGCTGAACTGTCGCATAGATTCAAGTCGAGGCAGTAAGACGATACGCTCTCCACCAGTTTGTTACATTCCTCGGCCGCTGTGAACAAACATACACACGCATGTACATACTAGGGATGTTACGGAGGTGGGGTAATTGACTTTTTCGGAATCGGAGGTGGGGGCGGAGGTGGAGGCGGAGGCGGAGGTGGAGTCGGAGGCGGAGGCGGAGACGGAAACGGCGGCGGAGGCGGAGGCGGAGGCGGAGGCGTAGGCGGAGGCGTAGGCGGAGGCGTAGGCGGAGGCGTAGGCGGAGGCGTAGGCGGAGGCGTAGGCGGAGGCGTAGGCGTAGGCAGAGTGGGAGGCGGAGTCGGATGCAAAACGGAGGTAGAGAAGAAGGCAGATGTTTTAAATAAATACATTATATATTATATTAGCTGACCCGACAAACATTGTTCTGTCTTATAAATTATTTCTTATGAATGCTTTGGTTGTGTTATAAAATAACAGGATGAGGGTAGGAGGGTGAATTAGGGTTGTATGTATTTTTTAATGCTACAACATAAAAAAATAAACAATTTTATTTTAAAAAATAAATTGGGGTTGATCACCCTTATCACTTCAGGGTATGAAAAATAAATTACGCCAGATTCTCAGAACTACCAAATATACGTATTAAAGATCATAAAAATCGGTCAAGCCGTTACAGAGGACTATGGCAACTAACATTGTGACACCATTTTACTTTTGGAATATATCTTAATATCACATTCATCTTTATCATCGTCAGATAAAGAAGTTTCCTATCGTAATATACCGATAGAATTGATATGTGAAACGAATATTATGATACAGAATTTTTGTTTAGATTCAGTTCCCCTAAAGAAAGTGAACAACAAATTCTAAATAAAATTGGACATTTTTTGGTGTCCGGCAAGTCAAAAGACAATGCGTTTTATTTTAACAGAACCACAAAACATACTTGCAATAATGTACAGAATAAAACGCAACCATTCACTCATTTTTAAACTCAATCACTCATTATTTCTAAATGATTTCATTAGTAAATGAAATCTTCTAGGGCTTATACAAAATATTACATATGTGTATGTATGTATACATAGTTTTTGTGTACACGTAACGTTTTTGGAGTGAAATGCGAAGGTTTAGAAACGGAGTAAATTCATGTGAGTCGTCATCGACATGGTCACGTGACTTGTTAACGTACACACTGTATTTGTGCCTATTACTAATTGCTCTGTAAATAGTTTTGGTTTTGGTTTTGGTTTTTATTGTGAATATAGTTGGATATTCACAATAAAAACTGTCTGTTTACAGTTTTAAGTGTTCACTTCTGATTTCCTCATGCCGATTTTTTTCTGTCTCTGTATGTGTGTGTGTGTGAACGCGTGTGTGTGTGCGCGTGCATGTGCGTGCTTGTGCGTGTGTGCAAGTGTGCGTATGTGCAAGTGTGCGTGCGCGTACGTGTATGTGTGTGCGTGCGTGTGCATTTGCGTGTGTATGTGTATGCGTGCGTGTGCATATTCGTATCTGTATGTGTGTGTGTGTGTGTGTGTTACAAGTACTCACGTGAGTCATCATCGTCCGTGACCCGAGGGGGTAGGACGACCGGCCTGTATAAAGCGTAGTCCGCGAACTGCGGCAGCTCGGTCATGGACTCCATGTACCCGGCGCTCAGTAACGTCTGGCAGACGAGGGTCGCTTGGGCTCTGTCGGTTGTACAAACCGTTTCTTTATAGACGAAGCGGTGATAGCTCAGTGGCGGTACGCAGGGACGCCACGCCACGAGACGTGACGTTCGAATCCACCTACTATGAACTTGATATTTCGGTGAAGGAAAGCATCGTGGGGAAACCATAGCATAGTGATAGGCCTTTTTTAAATTCTAATGCCTGTGTAGCCAACTATCCCTCTCTAATTGAAAATCCGCTGCCAAATACCAATAGGCTGGTTCCGACAGTTGTATTTAAGAGTCAGTCTTTGCACGGGTTTAGCGTGCCCACCTACTTGGGCCGTATCGTCCCTAAAGACCACATGAGATTATGGCCATAACGATAAAACCTATAAACTGAAAAAAACAAAATACAGTACAATACCTGCCCCCCCCCCCCCCCCCCTTCCATGTATCCCCACACGGATTATAATTGAAAGAATCACCTCTATTTCTCATCAAAAACACTACCAGTGGTGGTCATACAAATGTGTCACTTACAATAGAATAGAATCGCTGTTTATGTTGCCTTTTTTTTTGAAAATTATAAATTGGTTTGCCGTTTTCAAAATGCCGCCTTCGAGAGTTCGCCGTCGCGAAGTTCCACGATTTTAGATTGTATTATTTCGGCTGTGTGTTGACGTGTTACTCGGCGAGCTTCACGTGGGTAGATAGATAAATATAATAGATATATATAGGCAAAATGACTCGCCTTGTCTTGTTGTTCGTGTTGTCCATTACCCACTGCAGTATGTCACATCCGCGCCACACGCCGTTGTAACGGACGAGTCGGTACCTGCAACGCAAGTTCAGCAGAGTTTAATCACTGAAACCTCTGCTGATCATAAATATTCATTTTAAAGTTATTTAATTTCATTTTTTTTATAGTTAAGGTTAAGCATTATAGCCGTAATCTCACCTGATCTTATGTGACGATACGGCCCAGATTGGTAGACACGTTAAACCAGCGTTAGCCAGGCGGGCATTAGAAAAGGCCTTACCACTATTATATACATTGAAGCGATGATAGCTCAGTGGTAGTGTGTACGACTTTGACTTGAGCTTTCGGTGAAGGAAAACATCGTGAGGAAACCATAGCATGGTGGTAGAGCTTATTCAAATGCCCGCCTGGGTAGCTACCACCCTCAAGTTGAAAAACTGCCGCCAAATACCAACAGGTGTGTTCCGGCAGCTGCACTTGAGAGCCAGTTATTACAGGCTTAGCGTGTCTACCAACTTGGGCCGTATCGTCACTTAAGATCAGGTGAGATTATGGCCATAACGCTAAACCTTCAGTATAAAAAAAAACATATAGAACATATCTACATTCAGACCGCGAAACAATTTATTTGTACCGTTGCCTACTCTAATTGAGTATAAATTTTGTTCGTACGTCACCTTAACAAGTTTCTACAAGGTACGACTGGTTTCGAGCAAGTTATTTTTACTCAATAAATCCCAATAGTCACGAAAAGCCGTGAAATTAACAAGTATTAAAATAAATACTCTACCGCTATGATTTCTGGAATATTCCATCGACAACTTATGGGTATCAATCAATAAATCTCATCACATATAGGAAAGAGGATCAAATGGACAGAATCAAAATTACATTCTTATTAATGACTAGGTTTTACGTACGGTTTCGCTCGCGTTAATATTCCAAAAAAAACGGATGACTCTAAAAGAGTTTCATATAAAGTTTATTCCTTATACCCAACTTCCAATAAGGTAATGATTTCTTATGTTTACGCGAATATTATTCATTGAAATAAAACTTATTTTATACGGATTTTATCGCGGTTATTTATTTATTTTGATCCCGACGTTTCGAAAGCTTTTCAGCCTTCGCGGTCACGGGGCGGACTGAGGTGTAGGTTGTCCAGAGAAGCTCATGTTACTGTGTCTACCTTCAATTTAATTTTTATTATTGATTGTATTCCGATCTACGCAGAAAGAGCTCACAGTGTCTTGAGGTCTGGCAATTGGTCTTTTGGGTTCCGATTTAATCAAATGTATAATCGGATCCCAGGCTTGTGCAAGCTTCCAACCATCTTCTCTATTGAAATTCGGATGTTTTTTAATTTCAATAGCCTCACGAATCATCCTAGGTAGGAATCGGTGTCCTTTGGCAAGGATTTGTGGCTTGTCGAATGTGGTTTTCGCGAGAAAAAGTAACCTATCATTGTCTCCAGGTTCCCATCTATCTCCATACTAAAATTCATCAGTTTAGACGTGAAAGCGTAACAAAGAAACCGATATTACTATGACAGAAGGGAACCAAACAGAGAACTGAGGAATATCCAAGCCCAGAAGCCTTACCTGTGCTGTTGCGTCGGCAGCGTGAAGGAGAGCTGGTTGTAGACGTCGTGTAAGGGTTCCTTCGGGGACGAACGCAGTTCGGAACGTTCGTCCTGTTCGCGAGCGAACACGAAATGGTCGCGAATCTTGTTCGCTTGCTCCCTCCCATGCTCTGGGAACTTCACCTAGCACCGGAGACATGCTAAGCTTAGTTCTAACCGAAGTAGCCCTTAGTTGGGTTTAGAATTCTTTAAAAGTCTGACCTCTCCATGATCCATCATTATATCTGAATTGTACTATGCTTATTATTAGAGGCTGTTTAGACAATACGTTCGCAGTTATGGGGTGCGAGGGGGTGACATGGGGGGCAGAGGCGTCAAAGAAATCGCGACTCACTAGTAATAGTGAAACTCACTAATAGTATGTACGGACTCTACCGTCAAGGGACGTCAGTTCGATATTATCAGAAGCTGTTCATAAAATACTTTCGCACTTAGGGGTGCGAGGGGGTGACATGGGGGGCAGAGGCGTCAAAGAAATCGTGACTCACTAGTAATAGTAAAACTCACTAATAGTATGTACGGACTCTACCGTCAAGGGACGTCAGTTCGATATTATCAGAAGCTGTTCATAAAATACTTTCGCACTTAGGGGTGCGAGGGATTGACATGGGGGGCAGGGGCGTCAAAGAAATCGTGACTCACTAGTAATAGTAAAACTCACTAATAGTATGTACGGACTCTACCGTCAAGGGACGTCAGTTCGATATTATCAGAAGCTGTTCATAAAATACTTTCGCACTTAGGGGTGCGAGGGAATGACATGGGGGGCAGGGGCGTCAAAGAAATCGTGACTCACTAGTAATAGTAAAACTCACTAATAGTATGTACGGACTCTACCGTCAAGGGACGTCAGTTCGATATTATCAGAAGCTGTTCATAAAATACTTTCGCACTTAGGGGTGCGAGGAAATGACATGGGGGGCAGGGGCGTCAAAGAAATCGTGACTCACTAGTAATAATAAAACTCACTAATAGTATGTACGGACTCTACCGTCAAGGGACGTCAGTTCGATATTATCAGAAGCTGTTCATAAAATACTTTCGCACTTAGGGGTGCGAGGGATTGACATGGGGGGCAGGGGCGTCAAAGAAATCGTGACTCACTAGTAATAGTAAAACTCACTAATAGTATGTACGGACTCTACCGTCAAGGGACGTCAGTTCGATATTATCAGAAGCTGTTCATAAAATACTTTCGCACTTAGGGGTGCGAGGGAATGACATGGGGGGCAGGGGCGTCAAAGAAATCGCGACTCACTAATAATATTGAAACTCACTAATAGTGTGTAAGGACTCCGCGTCAAGGTACGTCAGTTCGAATGTACCCAGAATCAGCTTTAGCTTTCGGTGAAGGAAACATCGTGAGATAACCATTGCATGGTGGTAGGGCTTTTTCTAAAGCCCGCCCGGCTAGCTACCATCCTCAAGTTGAAAATCTGCCGCCAAATACCAATAGGTGTGTTCCGGCGGTTGCACTTGAGAGCCAGTTCCTCCACAGGTTTAGCGTGTCTACCAACTTGGGCCGTATCGTCACTTAAGATCAGGTGAGATTATGACCATAACGCTAAACCTTAAGCATAAAAAAATTACCCAATCATCGGCAAGAACCGGCAAGAGACTCGATCTGTTTATCCCTTTTTTTAAGGTACTAACTCTTTTTTAATCATGTTTTAATGTGCGCATTTACGAAAGGATCTAAAGAGAAAGGGGTTTCATCTCCAAACATCACCATTGTACACACATTGATCCACTCTGTAATAACCGATAGACGTTAAAACCCGCTTAACATACTGCATGAATTTACTATTCGGCAAACCGGTAATGTGTGATGGCACCTTATTGTATATTGTAGCAGTCATATATAACCACGAACTGAAATAATAGGTAGAGGACGACAAACGAAAATATTTTGATAAATGACCCCAAATTACAACCTGCAAATTCTCCTGCAGGGTCCGTAAGTCGGGAGATATTTCTCCGGTTAAGTCGTGCTCCTTTAAGTAACTAAGCACGACGTTACAACAATAGTTGCAGACACGTAGCCCTCCGGCGCAACCGAAGATGTGACCTGAAGTTTTATAAACACATGCGATGATAGCTCAGTGGTAGCGTGTACGACTTCGCGTCGAGGGACGTGAGTTCGTATCCTAGCACCTACAATGAGCTTGAGCGCACGGTGAAGGAAAACATCGTGAGGAAACCGTAGCATGGTGGTAGGGCTTTTTCTAATGCCCGCCTGCCTAGCTACCACCCTCAAGTTGTAAACCTGCCGCCAAATACCAAGAGGTGTGTTCCGGCAGCTGCACTTGAGAACCAGTTCCTCCACGGGTTTAGCGTGTCTACCATCTTGGGCCGTATCGACACTTAAGATCAGGTGAGATTATGGCCATAACGCTAAACCTTAAGTATAAAAAAAAAACAGACCGATCAGTTAGTTTCTCATTCATATTCGTTCAATTCTCATCTTAGAAATGAAAGATATGAAGTATCATCAAATTTGCGGAGAAATAGGACACGAATACTGTGATCGGCTTGATCCCAAGATTTTCACAATTCAATTTCAATTTTCTAATGTTCCTGTTCATAGGTATAGACGTTTAAGGACAATTTTGTAGATTTTTGATGAAACTAACGGATTGGCTAAAAAAATTATTTTAACCATGAATACTTTCTTTTTTAATGGCGAGCCCAAGGTGTGTGTACATTTTCATCTGTATCAAAATTTCATAACTTTGAAAATGTATTTCGATGTGACAATTGATTATTCAGACATTGGTTATGTTCTATTTAGGGATCACATCCATCAAGAGATGTCTTTCATCTTCCCACATCATAATCATAAGCACGGAAGTTGTGGTCGCGGCACAAACGCGATTCCACTCCAACTAAGCTCACAACGTCTCCACAGCAAAACGGAACCCATACTCTAATTCGTTTGAGTCTGATTGTATCTCTCGCATAAAGTGGAACAGGTAAAACTGTGGTCATGAGCCTAAAGTTGTGAACACAGAATGAACTATAACCATAATGATAGCAACAGGCTGAGTTAATTATCCATATTTTCAATAACTTTTAGGAAAGTTTTTTGTATTTACTAATTATTTTTACTATAATTTCTGTACCAACCTGGAACAGTCTGGCTGCAACAGCGTGAGCAGAATATCTGTCCACACACCCTGCAGTGGTGCCGGCGTCGTAATGCACTGAATCTCGCCGCGCACTCGTAACATTCCCGGGATATATCGTCCGGCATCCAGTATCTAGCTAATTCAGTGTCTGAGTATTTTGTTCCAGTCTAAGGGAAATTATAGTGATTATATAAACAAAAAACCTTTTTTTGTGATGGTCCTTTGGGTAAAGTCAGCTTGAGGCGATTAAGGGAGCAAGAGAGATATGGTAACGTTTGAGTTCTAATGGTCATAAGCACACAAAGTTTTATTAAATTATTTAATATGAGATACTTCTAAATACATTTATTTTAATTTTTCAGCATATAAATGTAATATTTGTTCTTAATTGGAGTTAATATTATGAAAGACACACCAAACTTTAAAAAAACTTTAGGTGTAGTTTTCAAATCTCTATATACAATAATCATACAATCTATATACAAGTAATAAGATTAATCATTTAATGGCCTTTATAAAAATAACATGAATAACTTGTTTAATTTATAATCTTTAATTTTAACTATTTATTTTGAATTCATTCAGATAAAATAACACCAACAGCACTTCTCTTTAAACTTGTAATTTGCAACAAATTGTAATGTATCTTAGTAATTCCCATAAAGTTATTTTAAATCTACTCTCTACTTCCTTTGTATAAAAACAATGTTATTGTAATAATCAAGGTATGTTGCAGTTGTTAAGATCTAATAAAAAAAAATGTAGTACCTCCTGTGTTTCTGACCCCAATTCAGCCTGTTTCATACGATGAATATGGTAATCCCAAAGAGACAAGTATTTACAAAAATAAGTAATGATAACTGGTAAAATTTAAAAGGTTTCATGTGTCCAACAAACCGAATAAAAAAAGCTAATGCCAACATACACCAACAGTTTATATTACAACTTCTAACAGCAATGTTTTTGAAGTGATGATAGCTCAGTGGTAGTGCTTATGACTTCCCGTCAAGGGACGTGAGTTCAAAACCAACCACCTAAAATGAGCTTGAGCTTTTGGTGAAGGAAACATCACCAGGAATCCATAGCACCCTCTAGCTACCACCCTCAAGTTGAAAATCTGCTACCAAATACCAGTAGGTGTGTTCTGGCAGTTGCACTTGAGAGCCAGTTCCTCCTAAGTTTCAGTGTGTCTACCAACTTGGGCTGTATAGTCACTTAAGATCAAGTGAAATTATGGGCATAACGCTAAGCCTTAACTATAAAAAAAAAAAACAAATAGAGAAAATATCTATTGTATAGATGAGAATCATAAATCCATTTAATTCAATGCCATCAATACTATTTGATATCTAATGTATCATTGGAAAAAAAACTGATTAGGTAATTGTAATTTGTTTATTACCGGTTGCAGACGTGGAACACGACATAAATATATATTATTTTACCCTTACTCCAGATCCTAGAGCAACGAGACTGCTTATTCGTCTTAGAACTTTAGGTAAACTACGCCCCTCGAGGTCTTCAGCGTACGTTCCTGTCTCAGTTTTATCGTCGTACTCTTGCTTCCCGTGCTCTTCACTGTCAACGTTCTCCTGTCCATCTTCTGGCGTCTTGTTTGCGGAGCCCTCTAAGGTTTCTCCAGGTGAGAAGATCGGAAACTTCCAAAATTTATTGAAAAATGTTGTTACGCCGCTCTGTGTCGATTCTGGTTCGTATCGTGGAAACTCTGTGAGCTGAGACGGATCATACTTCTCCATTTCAAACACAATATGGTTAATTTACCGAATATTGAATCTTCTAGACCGAAACTTTGATTGTTTACGATACTAATTGTGGCAGCTGATTTTGACACCACCAATTGACAAATTATCAATAGCATTTATGTTTTTTTCTTCAATGTCATTTTGAAGGAAAGTACAAAGGTATCTAAAATCATGAAGCCAAGGGAAACGTTATTTCATAATTGAGAGTTTAGCGCTTCTATAAGAAATCAAATGATGCCTTTTTGTTGAATCTGTCTAGGGAATTTTTTGGCAGCCAATATATCATGTCTCAAACTATTATTAACAATGCAATTCACTTTAAATGCGCAATAGTCCTACTACATGACCTAAAATATTACTAATATCAAACAACAAAAAAGCAAAAAACTATTTAAGTATTGAAAATTTAATTTAAATAATTAAAGCTTATTATGGTCGGTCATAGATTAAACAATGTTAAGGTTTATTATTATTATTTTCTATTTTGTAATACCGAAGAGAAGGTAAGAAAATATGAATGGATTAATAAAAAAAATCCAGAAAATTACTGTGTCATTTGGAATTCGAATATTATTGTGATTGTTTCCACTTTTTTACAATAACTAAAATATAATATGCAAGGTACATGATTTACTATACCGATTCAGTTGAACAAAAATACCAATTCCATACAGGGTTAATCTTATCCACATAGAAACAAAATAGTAATTATATTTAGGGGGAAATATGGGAATTGATTGCAATTTATGAACTTGCAAAATAGATTAGTGAAGACGTCAAATATTAAAGAAGTCATTATTAAATTGTCTGCTTAAGACATAACTTTGATATGTAAAATTCAATTCAAATTATGATATCATATCCATCTCGACTATACGATCTTTGAAACCATTGCCTTTGCCTTAAAAAAGAAAAGTTAATTTAACATCAAATTGTCAAATCCACGTCAATTTTTCAGAAATTCACAATTTACCTATTGTTCTTATAATTTACGAAGATTAAACTATAGACATGGGTGAAATAACAATAGACACTGTTGCATACGCAAAAATAATACTCCATGCAGCTAAATATCCGCACTGTGCGGTGAACGGAGTTTTATTAGCTGATGCTACAAAGGCTAGGGAAGGAATCAAAACCCAAGAGCTTGATATCGCGGACGCGGTGCCGCTTTTCCATCATAGTCATAACCTATCTCCGATGGCGGAGATGGCTTTAACTCAGGTCGGTACATTCAGCATTTTTAACGGTGCATATTCATCCTACCAATTTAGTGTAACGATTTTAATGATTTATTATTTATAGATTGAGTCAGTAGCGCAAAATGAAAATCGCGTAATAGCAGGATATTATGCCGCATGCGAAAACTTTAAAGACAATACTATAGAAAAGTGCCCGGGGTTGAAGATTGCTGAGAAAATTGCAGAGCATTTTCCTTCAGCTGTATTTATTGTTGTAAGTTTCCATTGTAATTTTAATACAGTGTATCCAGCTTTAGGTATACATTTTTGTACAAATAATTTATATGATTATAGCTATGTTCTACTTAGTATGGTGCCAGTGGAGTAGATTAGCACTACTCCATATCTCCCTGTGGGTGTCGTAGAAGGTGAGTAAGGGAGTGTGGAAAAGTAGTAACCCTTCTCAACTTACTCACCATTATACTGTCATCATCTGTCTTAGTCTTTCTCTGGGTGTATCTGTCTGTGTTCTACTAATTGTAAATATAATATTTAAAGTTATGGTAGTATAAATGGTTTATTATAATATAAAAAAAATGTTGGGCAAAAATATAATAAATGGTTGGAAGGAGAATAAGCAGTACTGTTTTATGTTACCATTGCTCTGTTAAAAGTTCCGAAAACCTACCTTTACTTATATCGTTGGTTTGATTCCAGGTTGACAATAGGAAAATGGTACAACATTTAGATTCACCGGCAATCAAACTGCATAAATATAATGATGGGAAATGGAAAGTAAAAGATTCACAAGGGTCTGTTTTCCGTAAGTACTTGTTTTTAAAAAAATGTGGTAAACCTATAAATATAATTAAACTGTAAGTAAGCCAAAATTTGTTAAAAATATAACTCTTTCTGAGTGCATGGCCTCTCGGTCGCCAAGCCCATGTCATTTTGCCACCTCTGCTACCATATAGTTAAGCTGTCTCATGATAGCTAACTATTTATAAATTTTCTCTTTTATATGTGATTAATCATTATTCTAAAGACAATATATTCTTATTTTTCTTAGGTTCTTCTGTTTTACCTTATTTATATATGAGTGATATACTACAATATTTTTAATTTACCATTTAAAAAAATTTGGAACCATTTCTTACAGAAACTCCTTACGTTTTGGAGACTGTGTCACATCTCCTGCAGAGAGGTGTTCAGAAAGATCTTGTTGACTTCGATAATTACTTGGATGACTTATCTCAAGATTGGACCAACTTAGGCATTGAGAAACTGATTGCCAGCATCAATGCGTCGAATTCCTGACTGAGAAATTTTACCCATTTTTGGGGAATCTAGAGGTGTGTAATAGACAATTTATTAGGGTAATTGATTATGTTTTTAAATGGTTTTTAGGTAATCTGTTGGAAGTATTTAGTTAAGAAGGATTCCATATGAAAAGTGTTAACTTATATTCCTATATTATTTAATATTTTATGTTTAATAAATATCACTTTACTATGTTTAAGGTAATTGTTAAATTATGTACAAAAACATAGAAGATTTTCCTAATTTGTTTATTGTGCATTTATTATCCAATAATATCACATAGATAACCCATTTTAATTATCAAAATAAAACTAATTTAAACAAAAAAAAACATGATAAAGTCTGTTTAAATTAGTTGTATTTCAATCAGTAGTATTCGTGTAAACATAAGAAATCACCGTTTCAATTATGAACAATGTTATAATATAATGTAGAGAAAGAAACCAAAGTATTCAATTTTATGTTTTATGGGGACTAAAAATATATGTAAAATTAATATCATTAAAAAAGTTATATTCCACAGTTAACTATATTAGTATTTACACACAATAAAATATTGTATTTGTCTGTAGAAGTAAAAGTGAAGATATCCATTGTAAAAGGTGTTAAAATATATATATGTAACATAAGGACTATGAAAACAAAATTTTGGTAAAGAGTATTGTTGGAGTCATGTTAAATATATACAGTGAAAAAATAGGGTATTACTTTCTTTTGGGAGAAATGTCTCATCTTTGCGAATGGATCATTTGTATATAAAACAGTAAACTGTTCTGAATCACTGATTTGTATCATTTGAAACATTTTTGTATATGAAACAAAATTTTTGTATATGAAACAAAGAACCAGGCACTTCAAAGTAAAACAATGCTAACAAAAATCCATCCATATAGTTTTAGACATACAAATGTCTCAGTGGTAATTATTGTGCGCATGCTGCATAGGTAATAAGAATAATAAAGTGCGAGTTTCATCTCATTTGGTATCTTAGTCTCACTTGCTTATATACAACTGTTCTCTCACTCTTTCGCTAAGCCAGTTGTTTAGTGTTTCAATAGCTATGATTTGCTGTCCCGCTCACACATAAGCGACATGATCGCGCTGAACAAAGAGCAATGATGTTCTAGTTGCAAATGATGCATTATGCTTGAAGCGATGATAGCTCAGTGGTAGTGTGCACGACTTCGCGTCAAGGGACGTGGGTTCGAACCCAAGCACCTACAATGAGCTTGAGCTTTCGGTGAAGGAAAACATCGTGAGGAAACCATAGCATGGTGGTAAGGCTTTTTCTAATGCCCGCCTGGGTAGCTACCACCCTCAAGTTATAAACCTGCCGCCAAATACCAATAGGTGTGTTCCGGCAGCAGCACTTGAGAGCCAGTTTCTTCACAGGTTTAGCGTGTCTACCAACCTGGGCCGTATCGTCACTTAAGATCAGGTGAGATTATGGCCATAACGCTAAACCTTAAGTATAAAAAAAAAAAAAAAAAAAATCGGTTTTCCAAATCTTTGTACAAAACATTCAGTCCTACTAAAACCCAGTAGACAAATACCTACCTGTATTGTTTTTGGTGTTGTATTTGAGTTAATGTTGTAACGCTCGCAAGCAAGTGGAACGGTAAACGCCGCGAGCGCTGTGAACGATTAATGGGACGTAGCCTATATGACTCCTATATTAAATATTCACTATGTAATATACTAGCTGCTCACTGCAGTGTCATCCGCAGTTTCATTAAAATGTGTCGAGCCAGTTGAGTTTCAAAAAGTTTCAGGATAAAAAGTAACCTATGTATTAATCCAGGAGTTCAGCTACCTCCATATAGAACTTTATTAAAATTGTTCCAGCTGTTTGACCGTGAAGTAATAAACAATCACACACTTTTACCTTTATAATATTATAGTATGAAGTAGGATTAAGTCCCCAACAGACTGAGCTATAATAAATACTAATGTAGTAAGCTATATGTTACATTATAGCAAGCTGTCAGTGATGGGGGCTATGCTATAATATATATTTTTGCACTCACTAGCTCTTCGACTGTCATTGCCTGAATATATATCTGTCGACATATTTTGGTGACATATTAAAAATATATGTTATACCTGTCTCTGTGGTCACATGCCGATTACTATACAAAATATAACATAAAATGTATCTTGCTATGAGTTATATATTACTATATATTTTAGCTCCGTCTGTTGTGGGCTTTAGTATGATTGTTTCTATGGGTTCTATAAAACTCGTATGTTAAAATATTTAATGTGTTGTATTAAAGTAATCATTAATGAGTTTTTTGCATTTATTAATAGATCCCAAATCGCCAGCTTTCCCTTGGAACTTGCCATTCTTGAATGAACCTTTGCACTTCAGTATATCTGTTATTCTGAAACAATTACAACAATAATACAAACAATTTTGAAGCGATGATAGCCCAGTGGTAGTGTGTACGACTTCGCGTCAACGGACGTGAGTTCGAATCCAAGCACCTACAATGAGCTTGAGCGCACGGTGAAGGAAAGCATCGTGAGGAAACCATAGCATGGTGGTAAAGGCTTTTTCTAATGCCCGCCTGGCTAGCTACCACCCTCAAGTTGTAAACCTGCCACCAAATACCAATAGGTGTGTTCCGGCAGCTGCACTTGAGAGCCAGTTCCTCCACAGGTTTAGTGTGTCTATCAACTTGGGCCGTATCGTCACTTAAGATCAGGTGAGATTATGGCCATAACGGTAAACCTTAAGTATAAAAAAAAAAAAATTACAAATGATATAGCTGAAGGCCTCCAGTATATTTATATCAAACTGCTGTGTCTGTGACTTTGGTTATCTATAACTATAAATTATATATTGAATATTTTTTGCAGGGTTTGTAATTTTTTTCAATACAGTTTAGCTCCTATAGGGGGTAGCGTGATACTGAATAGTATAAAGCTTTCTTCAATGATTTTTTTTTTTTTTATACTTAAGGTTTACCGTTATGGCCGTAATCTCACCTGATCTTAAGTGACGATACGACCCAAGTTGGTAGACACGCTAAACCTGTGGAGGAACTGGCTCTCAAGTGCTGCTGCTGGAACACACCAATTGGTATTTGGCGGTAGGTTTACAACTTGAGGGTGGTAGCTAGTCAGGCGGGCATTACAAAAAGCCCTACCACCATGCTATGGTTTCCTCACGATGTTTTCCTTCACCGAAAGCTCAAGCTCATTGTAGGTGCTTGGGTTCGAACCCACGTCCCTTGACGCGAAGTCGTGCACACTACCACTGAGCTATCATCGCTCAGTGATATGTCTATACTATATTGTATAGAATAAATAAAATTATTAGAATAATTTCTGAAATTCGACTAGTAGTTCCTAAGCCTCCCTTGACGTGAAGCCATATACACTACCACTGAGCTCTTATCACTTCGTTATCTTTTATTTAATTTTTTTATTATCATTTATTTTTTGTTGTTTTTTAAAATGAATTAACGTGTGTGATATAAACGTATTTTCTTTCTTTCTATCTAATTGTACTCACTCTTTCCCTAAAACATTGCAATGATCTTCAGGTCCTTGGATAATGATCTGACCCTCTTTAGGTCTGTCCGGGTCCTCAGACACAAACAGCATAAAGAACCGTTCACCCTCTAACCCTTTCAGCACAGCCCTGTTAAATTCTGGAGTCGCTTCCTTCTTGTGCATGAGTATATATTCTGGTTTCGGTTCCATCCTCTTAATTCTATCGACTTCGTGCTGTGCAAGATCTACTAAAACGTTCTGTAGATTCTTATAGCAAGTTTTCATGTTCTTCTGTAATTTTTCTACCAATTCCTCATGTCGGGCTGGTTCATTTCTGAAAGGTAATACAGTATTTCTTTTTATATTTACTGACCGTTACCTGAAGAGATGATAGGTCAGTGGTAGTGTTTAAGGACGCCGCGTCATGGAACGTGAGTTCGAATCCAACCACCTACAATGGGTTTGAGCCTTCCACAAATGAAAACATTGTGAGGAAACCACAGCATAGTGGTAGGGCTTTTTCTAACTACAGCCCGGCTAGCTATCACCCTCAAGTTGAAAATAGGTGTGTTCAAGCGGTTACACTTGAGAGCCAGTTCCTCCAATAAAGGTCGGCAACGCATTTGTGATTCCTCCGGTGTTCATGGGCGTCGGTGATCACTTACCATCAGGTGACAAACTTGCCCGCTATTACATTAAAGAAATGGTATATATATTTATAAATGTTAAACTTTATTTTTAAAGTTCATTTATATAATGTTGTGGTTTATAAGTTTAATTACATAGACTTAGATTATTTATGCCTATGTTATGAATTATTGGTGATATTATTATAATAATGTCGAGCCTTTTGAGGAAAAACATCATACCTGAAATGTTTTTTTTTTCAATTGTAACCTGGTTATTTATGAACAACAATTCATAATTTTTTATACAAAGAAATTGTATATACCTTTTAATTAGGAATGAAAGAAAAATGCCTACAGTTTTTCCTGAAAAGGCTTGATATGTAAGTTAAAGCATTACGTCAAACGGATTTTGATGTTAAAAGGTTACTATAAGATGGAACAGTGAGCAATGACATTGTTTGATGATATCTGGAATTAAAACTCCTCTCTGTACATCTAATATAAACTGTTGTAAATACTTTTTTTTTTATTTATATATCTAGCGTCATAGCCACAATCTTACCTGATGGTATGTGACAACGTTGCCCAGGATGGTGGACATGCTAAGCCCATTGGAGGGACTGTCTCTAAAGTGCAACTGCCAGAACACACCTTTATGTACTCGGTGACAGATTTTCAACTTGAGGGTTATAGCTAGCCAGACGGACATTAGAAAAAGCCCTACCACTATAAAAATAATATATTTTATATGATATATCTTGATTATTTTGCTCAGCTGATGTGAATTGAAAGTTATATAACTTACTTAAGCAATGCAGTCATAGCTTTCTCCCTCTCCAACATAACTTGAATTGTGTTTAACACTCGGTCACCTACAAGGAACCTTAGATTTGTCTTTCCCTTTTTACCCGGCTCACATCCCAATATCTTAAGCACTTGCAGCTGACTGTGAAACCCAAATTATTCTTAATAACCTCTTCACAAAAATTATGGGGGGGGGGGGGGGGGGAGGATATCCAATTTTATTAATCATTTTCGACAGGCTATATATTTTAGTCAAAAATGATCATAAAGAGATAAAACAAGGAATAAAGCTTCAAGATTTTAGTTTTCAGATCTTTTATTCGCAAACTTACAAGATTTTTGCGAAGTGTATATAAAAAACTCGTGTCTCGATGTTCGTCAGTAGTAAACTCGGAAACCGCTGTCAATACAGTAACTTATGGTTTGCAGGTTTTCCTATATGGTCATAATCTCACCTGATCTTAAGTGACGATACGGCCCAAATTGGTGGACACGCTAAACCTGTGGAGGAACTGACTCTCACGCGCAACACACGTATCGGTATTTGGCGGCAGATTTTCAACTTGAGGGTGGTAGCTAGTCAGGCGGGCTTTAGATAAAGCCCTACCACCATGCTACGGTTTCCTCACGATGTTTTCCTTCACCGAAAGCTCAAGCTCATTGTAGGTGAATACAAACTCACGTCCCTTGACGCGGAATCCGTACACACGACCACTGAGCTGTCATCGCTTCAAAACAAGTGATCAAGTTAGTATTTACTGGACGTGGAGAATTCCATCTACCAGGGTAGATAGTAGAGGATATAAATTATTATTTTTTCTAATAACACCACAACATTTTTGAAGCTAACGTTTTTACATACATACATACATACATACATACATACATACATACATAACATTGTTTTAATAAATTATATTTTTATTCATAAAAATCAATTCAATGAAAATAAAAAATATCATTATCGAATAAGTCATTTAATACATTATACATTTATTATTATTGAAGTGAAGACTTCTTTAGCAACGTTGTTATTTAGAATCTCGATGAAACGAAAAACGACAGTAAAAAGAGATGACCATATACATCTATAGGGTATAACGTGAGAGGATTGAGAGAGAAGGCATTAAGTGTTCGTTACAGGGTCCGAGAAATTTGGTATTCTAACTCTGCCCTCCGAATATATTATTGATAATTTAATATATGCCCGCAAAAACTTACAAAACCTAGATTTCGTTATAGACCGGCACGATTTGAATACTTTAAACCGTCACCCCCTATTTTAGACTAAGACAAGTAACAGATTGTTAGGTAATAGTGTTAGGTTTTATGATAAAGTCCCAAAGCAGATTACTGAATTGCCGGGCAGTAGGTTCAAGGACCATGTCAAACGGGTTTTGATGTCAAAAGGCTATTATAGGGTGGATCAGTATGTGAGCGATCGTGATGTCTGGAATTGACACCCCTCTCTGTACATCCGCTAATAACTACTGTAACACATTAAATTATTATATAAAAATAATAGATGCAGATCGAGTTTCTTGCCGGTTCATCTCGATAACTGCGTTACTTCCGAACCGGTGGTAGTTTTGACGTTCATAAGCGCCTTCTTAGGGCCTAAATTGAATAAAGATTTTTCATTTGAGTGTTTATGTGTGTTAGTATATGTGTGTGTGTGTGTGTGTGTGTGTGCGTGTGTGTGTGTGTGTGTGCGTATTATTACGAAGCGATTTTTTGAAGGTCTCACTTCTATCGCGTGTGAACTGCACACGCATTTTTTTAATTAAATGAATATGACAGGCGATGAAATTGACAGCTCAGTTGTAGTGTGCACGACTTCGCGTCAAGGGACGTGAGTTCGAATCCCAAGCACCTACAATGAGCTTGAGCTTTCGGTGAAGGAAAACATCGTGAGGAAACCGTAGCATGGTGGTAGGGCTTTTTCTAATGCCCGCCTGGGTAGCTACCACCCTCTAGTTGTGAACCTGCCGCCAAATACCAATAGGTGTGTTCCGGCAGCAGCACTTGAGAGCCAGTTCCTCCACAGGTTTAGCGTGTCTACCAACTTGGGCCGTATCGTCACTTAAGATCAGGTGGGATTACGGCCATAACGGTAAACCTTAAGTATATAAAATATATATATATATATACCTGAGATTTGAAACATGAGTACCGCAGCACATGTTTTCGTCGAACTTTCCAATGCAAATAATCCTTATCGTGTCCATGCAGTCCTTTGGTAGTCCTCTAGTGTGGGCCTGTAAATAATATTTATTTAACTAGCTGAGCCTGCAACTTCGTCCGCGTGGAACTCAAAATAATCCTATCATATTTGCACGATTCAGTAACATTTACAATACAGCTTTACTCCTGTAACGTGATAGTAAATAGCCCAAAGTCTTCGTCGATGATTGCTCTTTGAAATACAGATATAAATCTTACTGGTAGTTCCTAACATTAGTGTGTTCAATTGGACAAACAAACTTTTCAGCTTTATAATATTAATATAGATATCAATAAAAACGTAATCTAGATTATAAATGCGGGTGTAAAAAAATTAATTAATCGGTTTGATTATTTCCTTCGTGTAATGAGAAAGTAGAATTTCGTTCGCTGACGTAACACACTGTGAAGTTAGTTGCAGGTTATATTTCCTTTGGGAGACAATTTCATATTCAATTTCTTAAATGAAACCATAAACATTGTAAACCTACTATTTTCACTGTCATCGTAATTTTTTATAGTTTTTGTATGTTATTTATTCAATTTTTTATTTCTACAATTGAATTTAGTCTTTCGTAGCTCTGTTGACAACGAATAATATGTATAAAAAATACATATTTTTATAATTGAAAACTTCTTTAGGCCCGCCGGATATTTTATTATGTGGATATTAAATGGGACTGAGTTGAAACGTTCCGCTGTGTGACGAGTCGAGGGAGAAAGATACATGAGAAAACATGACGTATCAGGCGCATTCAGTATCGACATACAATACAGTATGTGCAAAATTAACACATTTTATTTATACATTATAATTCAATATGGTATTGTTAACCTTGCCCTGAAACATACCGTTTTTTTATACTCAAGCCAAAAACAAACATTTCAAGTGCATACTTAATTAATTAAGCATACTTTTTTTTTATAATAACGCTATTTTGCTATCACTGACTTATAATTATTTAAAAAAATAGTTCTAAATAATGCTCACTTCGTCTAAGTCAGGATCGCTGCTTTTGCAAAATTTCACATAAACCGGTTCAGCTGACCTAATCATCTCATTGCACATCGCTTCTGCTGATCTTACATTATCTTCCGTAACAGTGGTAGAGTCCAACTCTACGAACGACTCCTCGGCCCCAAGCCACCAGCTTGTTGTCGGCAGATCAAAACATTTCTCCAAAACGGCTGACAGGAGATGCTGGCCTGGATGGCAAATTTTACCGTAACCATAAAAAAAAACAGTCAGTAACCATTCACCTATACTACAAATAGATAAAAGAAATCGGGTAAGATTCTTCCTCTATGAATGGAAAAAGGAAAATCAATCAAAAATGTGATTTCCATTTATATCAATCTATATTAATATTTATATCAATATTCGGTTTTTCTTAACAGTGAGCAAAACAGGAAGCTATACATTTCCTTTTATTATAATGATGTTAAGGACTGCTTTCACATTGCTTCGAGACTCCTGAGTCTCTGACGGAAGCAGCAATCCGGACTCCTGCAACTCTTTCAGCATCATCTACATCATCGTCCTGTCACCAGCAGAACCCCTCAAAACTTTGGCCAAAACTACGAGGCACGGAAGCCTATCGTGCCCTTTAACCAGCGCCGAGCTGGAGAGGTTATGACGTTCAGTGGGAATCACACTAGGAGAACACTTACTGGACACTGCTGTTTGAACAAACACATTTTTTTTTATTTTTTTTTTATTTTATACTTAAGGTTTAGCGTTATGGCCATAATCTCACTTGATCTTAAGTGACGATACGGCCCAAGTTGGTGGACACGCTAAACCTGTGGAGGAACTGGCTCTCAAGTGCAGCTGCCGGAACACACACATGTTTAACATTGGTGTCCAGGGCATAAGAGATTGCAGGTTTTGCAACAGTGTGGATGAAACACCGAAGCACCTCTTATATGAATGTGAGCCTTTACAACCCAAGCAGAACCGGATTCAAGGAAAGCATGTACTGCACCCAGAAGAGGTTCAACTTCCCCCTGCCCAAGAAGTCTTACAGTACATTCATGATATAGGACTAGGTAGTGAGAATTAGATCATTTATGGTCGCAGTGATACAGATCTGGAAAGTCTGCATAGCTCCTCCTAAGAATTATAATAATAAGCCTATATACGTAACGTCAAGGTCTCGCTGCATAACTGTTAAAGATGTTAAAGTCCACCGTAATGGGCCATCCTATCCCAAAATCAGAAGTCCCGTCTAAAGAGTCCTGGTATTGTTTCCATGTCTTCGTCGGGCACAAATGAATGGAGTGGGTTGAGTAGATACTCTTAGGTGAGATAGAGGTTACTTCTGAAACTAGAGGCTCCAGCTATAGGTGAGACTTTGCCTCTAGGTTCCATGGTGTCGAATGGACCAAGACAGTGGCCATCTCGAAAGAGTGTGCAATATATCTGCCAGTTGGTTTACTGTTTACAAATCATAACATAATGTTTTACTTTACTGAAACCATACTCTGTTTTATTCTGAGCCATTACAAATGCAAATAATTAAATGAAAACTGTTTAGCATATGCATAAAGTAAATATATATACTTATGCATACCAGAGTGCTGTTGCATGTGATCAAATCTTCTCCGCCAGTTAATCTTCTGTAATACAGTGGCACCAACTTCAAGTGGTTTTCTTGTGAAATGGATCGCTTCGTTGCCTCTTCGGATCACTTGTACTACCTCTACATCATCCAACCAGCCATTGTCATGAGGCTAAGAGGTGTAGAAAACTGGTAAAGTCAAAGTTTTACAGTATTGAAAGAAAATGGCATTCCAAACGCCAAAAGGAGTGTTTTATGTCTGTTAGTGTTTTATGCCAAACGAGAGCATTCAACTTGGAATTGTGGGAAATATGTTTGGTATAATGCCCAAAGGGAGTATCTCATGACAGTCGCTGTTTTGGATCTGCTGACCTATTGGAATTCTTGTAAACCACCTTGGTATACAATTTACTTGGTATCAAGATATTTTCCATGTTACAGTGTGAGAAATGTACATTCCTAACTTTAATATGGATTGCATTTTGATTGCTAAATAAAATCTGTATAAACAACTACAATTATGTAAATTTATGCCTATAAAGAAGCTTATGGTGATTGAATGCTGAAATGAATTACCTACAATATCTATTTAATTAAATAATATTAAATTTTTAATATTATTTTAAATCTCTCATACAATTTACAGGTAGGTGCAAAGCTTTTATAGAGTAATTGATGTTTTTTTTTATACTTTTAGGTTTAGCATTATGGCCATAATCTCACCTGATCTTAAGTGACAATACGGTCCAAGTTGGTAGACACACTAAACCTAGTTTCATATACAAATATGTTAATACAGCACTTAATCAGAATTTTTTTTATATCAATTAATTACCTAGGTAAAGAAATTTTATGTAGTAGCAGTATCAGTCCCTAGTCTCTGCAACAAGGTGGAATGTGAGGCTGTATCTTTTCATTTATTATTTAGTCGTAATCTTGATCTTGAGATATGCAACCATGGTCCAACCACTTCTTGGATTACAATAAAAAAAGAAGCCTAACCTGACCACCTCCCGCAGGAAACAATATAGTGTTCTCCAAACTTATCTGATACCCTTCAAATTGTGTGGATTTTCCATACTCTATCACCGGGTCCTTTGTTGGTTCACATTTTAAAACCTTCGACTGATACTAAAACAAATATTATCACTTTTCAGAAATAGGGCAGTATTACGTGTCTGTTTTAGGTAAAGTTAACAAAAAAAAAAGAAATAAAGAAAAGGTTGTACTTCAATTTTTTTCCGCGATGATTAACCTCTTCTTTAGGCTTAAGGTCATTAATAATACTATGAAATATATTTGATATATTGTAAGACAAATACCATGTACAATTAACATGTTTTGTCACTAATAGTTTTAGAAAGTTTTAATTTAGCTTTGAATTGCACGTGAAATCAGCTAATTTTAATATGTTTATTTGAAACCTATATGTACAGCAAAAATGTTAAATTAACAAAACGATCTTCAAAGTAAATATTGTAAGATTTCATTATCTTAACATTTAAATTTCTGTACCTCTTTTAGAAAACTATCTTCTTGGCATTTGAAGACCATTTTATTTGATTTAAAATAATTGTAATTGAAATAACTAAACTTTAGACACAGTAATTAAATTAGAAATACATAAATTAGATAGTAATTTAAGTAATTGATAAATTAATTATTAATTTTAATAAGCACTTTTAATACTGGAATTGTAATTCAAATTATAATGTAAATTTATATCAATATTCATTTGACATTTTAATATACATTTGACATTTTGACAGCATTTGGAAATATCTGTTTGACAAGTTTAACTACATCTGTGCGCACACAATTTTGCCAATTTTTCTGTTACTCTGTGGTGAACGTCACATAATCAGTTCCATAGATAATGCATACTATATTTACTAAAACCTTTATTGACTCGTGACGAATTATATTTTTTCTCTACTTTATCCTTATTACACGGAAAATTATATATTTTAAATATAATGTATGATATATACAATATATATATTATTATCATTTAATATATATCATAAAATATAATAAATTATGCTATTTATTTAGCCCTACATCACGTAATTCATAAACATTTGTTTAAATACTTTTATTGTATTTCCTACCTATATTTGTACCGACATATATACAAGATGTAATTTAGCTATTGCGTATTTGCGTAATTGAAGTCAATTGTCCATAATGCTTTATTAGTTACCCTAAAATCTCGCTATACGGTTTTAATAACTGAATTATCTTGGTAAAGCATTAATAAGAACCGGACAATAGAAAATTGGATTCTCAAAACTGTTTATAAGTTTTTATTATGCGTTCCATTCAAGAAGCATATTATTTATAATTAATGTATTAACTAGACTCTGGAGTATAATATAAGCTTCACGTGATCAATATTTTATAAACATCGATTTAACCGCTTTTTAGTTGAAATTGGGTATACGAGCAGACAGATACACATATAAATAAAACAATGATAATTAACAATAACTGTAATCCATCCTAATCCTATGAATACAACAATAACAGACGTATATTATTTTACTTCTTCGAATACTTCTTCAAGGCGTCATCAATAACTGAGATTCCGAAGTCGACGTCCTGTTTGGTGATGCATAGAGGTGGCTTTATTCTAAATACCTGTAAATAATTAACGTCATATTATTCTCTCCCTTTCACAACTTTGCTATTGAGAATTATATATAGAGAACAATAGACTATTGAAATGGATTTAAAGAAATATGTTGTGATGTCTTCATCGCCAATATTTTAGGAATTGCAAACGCCTTCAAGGTTCCTCTAACATAAAAAGTTTTTTGCAAAAAAGTTACAACAACGGGCTAAAATTATGAAATAATCTTTAATTCGACGTAAACGAATGCGCGGGCACAGTTAGTGTTATATAATTGTCTAGTGGTGTGCTATATTTATTGATTGTCGAGTAATGCTTATGTTTAAATGATTGTAGACACAATCCAAAAGTAAACTCAGGGATTTTTAAAAATAATATCATAAGACGTCATAAATAAAAAATACAAGAAACTCAAAGCGACAGCTTCACGAAAAACGATTACTGGGCAGTTGCAAAAGTCACTTACGTTGTTGAATCGTCCACCACGAGCAATAAGAGCACCATTGTCCTTAATGTACTCATGAATATCAGTCATCTGTGGTCCGTTGAGGGGGTTCTTGGTGCCCGGCTCCACTAGCTCGACTCCCAGCATCAGACCCTGGCCGCGGACGTCACCGATTATAGGGTATTGCTTCTGCAGCTGCATCAGTTGCTCGATGAAGTACTTTCCGACGACTTTACTGTTCTGTTGTAGACCTTCCTCGTCGATGACCTGGAATGACAAAGAATAAGTTTTTCACCGTGAAGTTATTAATAATCTATAAGTCTTATCCTTACTAATCGAAAATTCGAATAGATTTGAAAGTGAGTTGGCTTGTTTGTTTGTTACGTTTTCACGACTATACCGCTGATTCTGATAGTTTTTTTATAGAGATAAATGGGAACCTAGAGACGACGATAGGCTACTTTTTCATCCGATTTTTTTGACAAAATCAATATTAACGCGAGCACGTAAAATCTCTAGTAATATTATAAAGTGGTAAAGTTCATTTGTTTGAACGTGACAATGTAACGAGTCAAGTGGGACAAAAAAATATCTTTGTATTCAACAAAGCAATAACTGAGGAACGCTTTAGGCTATTTAACATCGCGATACGAGCAAAGCTGTATTGAAAATAGTTACAAAAAGGTTTTGTTTTTATTTTAATCTCATGCGAACGAAGTTGCGGGCACACTTAGTAACATATTTTTTTTAAAATACAAACACATTGGTGTGTCTGGCAGAATGTTCGAGAAGTTTGATTTTTTTAAATTGTTCGAAAATTGTTTATAATTGTTAGTTTTGATGATGATTAAAATTAAGAAATAAGAAATATTTTCTGGCAAAAAATAATCGTTTTTGTCATGCTTTAAAGTTATATCTATAAGTGAACGGTAATGACTTTCGAAAGCAGAGTTACCAGCCCTTAAAGATATGTTTTTAGCGTGGGTAAAATGTATTACAAATGTGTTCATATCCTTATTGTCTTATTTTGACAGTGTCATATTAGTGTCGTCTTTTCTTTTAAATTTATTCTAAATCTGTATATGATTTTTGTCATAAAGCTTTTCCGTTCCTAAGCTATCTAAGAATCCATTATCCAAATAATTTGAAGCAATTTTCTTTTGAGCTAGCAGACCTCCTTGGCTTAGAAATACATGTAGTTGATTGAGTAGAGGAAGTTTGCATTATATGTAGATTGTATATGAAAGTGTAATAAAAAAAAAAAAACAAAGCAGTTATGAGGACTGCTGACAGAAGTGAAAATATAAAACTATAAAAAACAGTTGTTATTTTTGGATATCAAAATTAATTGTTTGATCTTTAATCAAAATTTGTAAATGTAAACTGTTTACAGCACAATAAGTTATATTAATAGAAAACGATATAGAGTGTACGTTAACACGTCACGTAACCATGTCGATAACGACGATAACAAACCATGCATATTAAAAAAAAAAATGTAACTTAATATCAAAACGATCCTATACAAGCTTTCACTTCAATAAATGTACCTCTAGAACGGTTTTGCCGACGGTCGAAGCGAGTGGGTTGCCACCGAACGTGTTGAAGTAGGCAGCTTTGGCGTGGGTCGCCGCGATCTCCTTGGTGGTGACCACAGCGGCCAGCGGGAACCCGTTCCCGATGCCCTTCGCCATCGTCACGATGTCTGGCTTCACGCCGTGCGTCTCGAAGCCCCAGTACCCGTCGCCGGTGCGCCCGAAACCTGTTTGAACCTAAGGTAATATTTCTATTTAATTTAATTGACACCTCTCTCAGTACATCCGTTAATAACTGCTGTAAATACACACGTTAAACGATTATGTAAAGAAAATGTACCGAACTGATATATAAGAATGGGACCTACAAAAAAGATGCAGATCGAGTTTCTTGCCGGTTCATCTCGATAACTGCGTTACTTCCGAACCGGTGGTAGTTTTGACGTTCATAAGCGCCTTCTTAGGGCCTAAATTGAATAAAGATTTTTGTTTTGGTTTGATTTGAGTGTTGTGTGTTGGTATGTGTGTGGCGCACCTGCGTATTATTACGAAACGATTTTTTGAAGATTTCTCTTCTATGGCGTGTGAACTGCACGCGCTTTTTTTTACATTTTAATAAAGGAATATGAAAGGCCATGAAAATGATATACTTGAGATTTGAAACATGAGTACGGCAGCACATGTTTTCGTCGAACTTTCCAATGCCAATAATCCTTATCGTATCTCGTAACTCCCTTTTAGAAATAATTTCGGTGCATTAGCGTTGATATTACCTCGTCAGCGACGTACAATCCTCCGTTCTTCTTGACGAGTTCTTGTACTTTCTTGAGATACCCTTTAGGGAACTGGATAGTACCGCCGGCACCTTGTATGGACTCGGCGAAGAACGCTGCGATTCTACCGGCCGGCACTGAATTGCCTAGGAGCTGGAATAAAACATATTGTTTCTCAAATGGCTTTTTTTATAGTTAAGGTTTACCATTATGGCCACAATCTAGCGGAGGCGCTGGTTCTCACGTGCAACTGTCGAAGACCACCTATAGGTATTTGGTGGGAGATTTTCAACTAGACCATAGTAACTAGCCAGGCGGTTATCAGAAAAAGCCATGCCACCATGGTATGGTTTCATCACGACTTTTTCTTGCACGGTCAAGCTCTATAGATGGATTCGAAGTGACGCACCTTGAAGCAGCGTCCTTAAACACTTTTTGATTGCAACCCTAAATCACCCTAAATATTTTGTCATAGCAGATGATTCTAACATAATTTCAATTCATATATGCTGTTTCCTTCAACTAATTAATGGATGTGTTGGTGTAATATACAATTGTATCGTAAGTTTTTTATGGGATTTTTCCTAGAAGAGAAGATAAAATTAAAGATTTGTAGCAAGTCAAAGTTCATTACTTTTGCAAATTTGAAGACATTGATTTTCTACATATGCAGCTATCTTACTTAATTTTTTCTAGTATTGTTGGTGTAAGGTACTTTCATGTCATCAAAAATTTTGGAGTTTTCCTCAGATATAATTAAAGTTTTGTAGTGAAAGGTCGTTTCGATGGATTTTCAAAGGTTGATTTTCTTCATGAAATTAATCGAAGGAACGCCCTATAAAGGTCACTCGGACACTTCTGTTAAATTAAACTATACCTCATGCAATTGGTGGGCATATTTATCAGCTGTGACGCACTCGCCGGTGCAGTTACAAGATCCGGGCACTTGGGACAGGGAGTCCCTGCATCCGCCCCAGATGCCTCTGAACGGATCCGGATGCACGGCCTGTAGTATGTCGATAAAAAAAGTATTTATGAATAATTATTTTCTGAAAGTAATTGTGATGAGTAAACGATAATTTAAACACGGTGTCCGTTAACGTGAACTGGGACGTTAAATGCGCATAATCATTCGAAAAATAAAAAAATATCGTAGTGGATTTATTGTTTACAAAGTAATCAAACACTCGCATAATTCGCATTGTAATAAAACTATACAATGTTTTTCTTTTCAATTAAGCACATCAAATTGTAGTGCTCGAAAGGCGTTTTTTTTTAGTTAAGGTAAAATGTAAAAGGTTTATCGTTATGGCCATAATCTCACCTGATTTTAAGTGAAGATACGGCCCAAGTAGATAGACACGTTAAACCTGTGAAGGAACTAGCAACCGGAATACACCTATTGGTATTTTGCGGCAGGTTTTTAACTTGAGGGTGGTAGCTAGCCAGGCAGGTATTAGAAAAAACCCTACCATCATGCTATGGTTTCCTCGCGATGTTCACTAAAAGCTTTAACTCATTGTAAGCGTTTGGATTCGAACTCACGTCCCTTGACGCGAAGTCGTACACACTACCACTGAGCTAACATAAAAATAAATCAGTTAAAAATCAATTTTGGACTAAAGTTCCCGTGAATTATGACATTTTTTATGCAGCATAGTGACCTCATTGCACCTTTTTTTTACATGAGCAAATGTATTTATGCATCTCCTCCCAACCCGGATGTTAAGTATAGTATGTATTGAGTTTTTTTTTTATTCTTTATGTACTTGTAATTTTTATCTCAGTACAACGGACAAAGAAACATTAACGGTGGATTATTGGATTCGGCCTTTTCTAACGATTTTTTGTCATTATGTAATTGCACAGATGCTCTCGCCGAACTTGCGGAAACCCATAATTAAATTCGCTCTAACTACTAATTAAATTTCGTAGAGATTGATAGAAAGAAAAACCTCATAAAAGGTATTCATTTCGTGGCGGAAATTAATTGGAATGAACACTTAATAGCATTAAAGGATGCTGTCTCACATTTTTATGACAAATTTGATGAGATTATTGATCGATATATTCAACTAAAATCGGTAACTCGTCATATTTTTTTTATATATATATATTTTTTTAAAAGTGTGTATTAGCCTTCCAGTAAAAGTAATATAGTGTTAAAAAGCGAACTCACGTGATGGAAGCCAGGTGGTACCGGTATCGCCATGCGGTAGGATTGGGTGGCGGTGAGACCCATCAGGGTGTTGCTGTAGCCGTGGTAGCTGGTCTGCAGGGACACGATGTCGTGGTTCCCGGTGTAAGCTTTAGCCAGGAGCGTCGCGACCTCGTTAGCTTCTGAACCGCTGTTCACTAGATATACCACCTAGAACATAAACAGTTATGTGTTTTGAAGTGACACTTCTTACGGTCAGGTTTTGAAATTCGAATCCGCAACCTTTTTGTGTGACGTTCGTCGGGGTAAAGTCGGCTCGAGGCGGCTAAGGAAGAGAGACGGTTTTGTTGATTATACTGTTCTGAATATATTGTCAACGACAGTTCAGTGGTTAGCATAGCCAGACGTCGCGTCAATGGAAGTGAGTTCAAATTCTTGAGCTATCGGTAAAGAAAAAAGATCGTGGTGAAACCGTAGCATGTTGGTAGGGTATATCCCAATGCGCGCCTGAAGAACTACAACCCTCAATTTAAAAATCTACCCCCAAACACCTATTGGGTGTTCCGGAAGTTGCACTTGAGAGTCAGTCCCTCCACAGGTTTCGCGTGTCTACCAACTTGAGTCGTATCGTCACTTAAGATCAGGTGATATTTTGGTCATAACGTTAAAACCTTAAGTATAAATAAAAAAATATTTGAGATAAAAATAAAACTATTACCTTAAAATCCTATTGTCTGTATTCCTATGATCTCTCCATTTAACAGTTTGTCTTTCGACAGAAGCCTTCTATAAGGCTTTCCAATTATTTCTGTCCTTGGCTATACGTAGACATTCTACACCAGCTACCTTCTTTAAATCTTTTTCTCATAGCTTTGTCTGTCTTCCTCTACTTCTTTTACTTTCTCTTGGGTACCGTTAATTAATTATTCTAGTCGTGTTATAAGTTACTTACATTCAAATCACCGGGGAATTTGGACGCCAAAGCCTGGACGTACTCGTAGATTTTTGGATGCCGGTAAAGATTCGTCGTGTGCCACAAAATGTCACTCTGTTCTTTTAGAGCTGCGACCACTTTACTGGAAAACAGAAGCAAATCATTTATAGAAGATTATTCCTCTTGTGGCTTCTTGTGGACGAATATCAATGCGTGACAGTAAAAAAGCTACTCAGGTGAGGATAATGTTTCTTTCATTTTTCGCATGCTAATCGGCAGCAAACAGACAAACGACCAATTTGATGGTAAATAATTCTCGTCACCTACGGAAAGCCGCAACTTTAGCGGTATTTTTTTTCTATACTTAAGGTTTAACGTTATGGCCATAATCTCACTTGATCATAAGTGAGGTGACGATACGGCCCAAGTTGGTAGACACGCTAAACCTATGGAAGAACTGGCTCTCAAATGCAGCTGCTGGAACACACCTATCGGTGTTTGGCGGCAGGTTTACAACTTGAGGGTGGTAGCTAGCCAGACGGGCATTAGAAAAAGCCCCACCAGCATGCTATGGTTTCCTCACGATGTTTTCCTTCACCGGAAGCTCAAGCTCATTGTAGGTGCTTGGATTCGAACTCACGTCCCTTGACGCGAAGTCGTACACACTACCACTGAGCTATCATCGCTTCAGACCACTTACAGCCATGCTATTGTCCTTGGACATTGTATTTCAATCTCTTTATTAAGAGCCCCATATCTGAAGGGAAACTGTTTTAGGTAACCCATTCCATAGATCCAACGTACATTAGGTTCTATAGAGCTTAATTGTTATTATAATACGGTCAGTTTAGAGTATGGGGATGAGTAGCCAACCAACGGAGAGTAGTGCGATCTTGAAACGATGATGGGGGTACCATGTTTAAAGTTCCTCACAGCATTTCCCAATATACATGCGGTAGAACACGAAAAGAGATCACATGTCTCTTTGAATATATTTTTTTTATTAAATATACGCAACCGCGGACTCTGAGTCCGCACCTTTTTTTAGATAGGTGATTTAGTTGGCGTTAAATAATTGCTTTATAACAGTAGCTATGAACTACACTAAAAACTAAAAAGCAAGTTTTTTTTTTATTGCCTTTATTACACTTATTTCTATAATTGCCTTGTAATTAGGGTTTGGGCAATTATAGCCTGTGTGACCTTTTGAATGAATGAAGTTTTGAATGAATGATGTTTTGAATGAATGAAGTTTTGAATGAATGAAGTTTTGATCGAATGAAGTTTTGAATGAATTAAGTTTTGAATGAATGAAGTTTTAATGAATGAAGTTTTGAATGTATGAAGTATTGAATGAATCTAGTTTTGAATGAATGAATGTTTAGGATACTCACGGATGGCAGTGTCCAACTGAGACAGTGACGATACCGCCGAATAGGTCGAGGTACCTCTTCCCCTCGTGGTCGTAGAGCCATTGCATGTGCCCCTGGCCGATCAGGACGGGTTTCCTGTACGCGTTGGTGATCGCTGGCGGCATGTACTCCGCCTTAATCTTATCAGTCATCTGGTAACTAGGGCCCTGGAAGAATAAATGAGTTGTCAGTGTTTCTCTTCGTTCTTCTTTTCCCTTTTTATTTTTACAGTTTATAGGTATAGCGTTATATAAATCTCACCTAATATTAAGTGACGATGTGGCCCAAGTTGGTGGACATACCAAGCCTAGCGAAGGGACTGAGTCTCAAGTGCAACAGCCGGAACACACCTATATGTATTTAGCGGCAGATTTTCAACTTGAGGACGGTAGCTAACCAGATAGGCATTAGAAAAAGTGCTATGGTTTCATCACGATATTTTATATCACCTAAAGCTCAGGCTGATTGTAGGTGGATTCGAACTTACGTCCCTCGACGCGGCAGTATACATTACCAAACGATCTATCATCGCTTCAAATACGTCTGCCTACCGGTTCCGCAAGCTTTTGTTTATAACACTAGCTATGCCCGCGGCTTCGTCTGCATCAAGTTAAAAAAATTTTTTAATCATTTATGCTCGATTTTGTAACTTTTCAATACAGCTTTGGTCCTATTGGTGGCAGCGTGATGTTAAATAGCCTTAAACCTCAATCATTGCTCTACCAAACACACAAATATCTTTTGTAATCCGGCTGGTAGTTCAAACAAACAAACAAAATCTTACACTTTGTAATATTAACTAACATTAATATAGATATATATTTTTTGTCTTTATTTAGTTTAGGGGCTTCGGTCCAAAAACGACATGTCAGCCCCATCGCAAATTACAGTATGTACAAAATATAATTACATTCAAATATGTCTAAAAATTATTTACAACTGATCACAAAATTCCATAAAATCTTTATATAGATGGATATACATATGAAAAATGTATTTTATTACGCGTACACAATGGCTGATTACTATGTTAAAATTCGATAGCCAGTCGGTCGGGTTAATAGCTACCGCAAAGGGCAGATCAACGTTCAACGAGCCAGCATGTTATCATCAATTCATTTTATATCAGCTTGTTATCATTTCGATCGCAACTATTTTTATTTGCAGTAATAGGAGGATGTTTCTTGAAAGACTTATTTTACCCTGTCTGGAAGAAAAAAAGTTCCCTTAATATAAAAATTAGCTGAAAATTGATAACCGTGGCGTGTCCCCACCAAATTTTTTGTAACAAACACCAACTTGTGAACGGAAATTAATATCTTAATGTGAACTATTTACTAGGAGAGTAATTTTTTCTTTAATATAAAAATATGTTATAAGAGTATTTGTCATATTTTTATTTACGATTACAATTTATGATTTGCCCCGAGTAAATAAGTGATTGGCGCGTCACTAAATTATAAACAGATCCCTAATGGAATGTTTTAGAAGTTTGCGATCGTATGCTCATGAAGGTGCTATTTGCGGTTCGAACATCGTGTAGGTAGTTCGTACCCGTCTTCGCTCCAATAACAAATTATGAAGGTAAATAATTGATTACCTTGGTTTTGTTTCAGTAGGTCATTGATTACCCTGGCAGCATGTAAAATTGTAACTCGCTATGTAGAATTTGTTCTTTATTATAATTAGAACCGTAAAGAGGATAGTTATTTATTAATTTAATTTTATTATTATTATAATGTTATGTTTAGCAATATAAAGTGGATCATTTATTACATAATAAAGCATATTTAGTATGATAATAATGATTATTTCGATTCCCCCGTCGTCTTTTTTGATTACCCTGTCCGGCAAAAATGTAAATTGATGTATCTTTGGTACGATTTGGTCCAAAGTGATGCCTGTTCGATAAATGAAAGAAAGAAAGAAAGAAAATACATTTATCACGGAACTCACACAATAATAATAATAATAATAAAAATTAGGGCGAAAAACAAAAACAACAATAATCTAGTGAATATAATAGGCAGAGCGTGCCCACTAAACAGTTGTGTGAGGCCGTAAATGGTCCCATCTCAGCTAAAGTGCTACAACGTATAATGCGTTGCAGCGCTGGTTTGCCGATGGTCCAACAACAAATTTATTTATAATTAAATAAAATCTCATGTTCTTTTGCTAGTTATAACAAAAAAGTTAAAATAAAACGCGCCAATGGAATCGACTGAATACGCCGAAACTCAAGATTCACCCAGGAACTCCTTGGAATACTGTGAGCACCTTCGTTGACACTAGTTAAAGCTGTCTTTGGTATTCTTCTCTTTGTTTTTTAGAACTGTGAATGGCTTCACACCAAGGTTATAATTATGGGTCCGTTCGACAAGAAATAGCTCGAACCAGTGCCCTTAGCCCAGATGCCATTGTCTACAATAGTTAACGCAAAGCGAAAATAAAAATAACGTGGTAAAGATGAGCTTGAGCTTTCGGAAAACATCGTGAGGAAACCATAGCATGGTGGTAGGGCTTTTCTAATGCCCGTCCGGCTAGCAACCACCCTCAAGTTGTAAACCTGCTGCCAAATACCAATAGGTGTGTTCCGGCAGCTGCACTTGAGAGCCAGTCCCCCCACAGGTTTAGCGTGTCTACCAACTTGGGCCGTATCGACACTTAAGATCAGGTGAGATTATGGCCATAACGCTAAACCTTAAGTATAAAAAAAAATCGTGGGATTACATTCTAAGCAATAGATCGACAACATACGTAAATTAAGAACGAGTTATACATACATACATTTTTAGTAAATGACTTGTCACCGAAGTTTTAAATATGGGTCTATTCAACAAGGATGAATTAGAGCCAGGGTAAAGAGAAAACAGGTGTCTGAGGCAGTTACATTTAAACTCGGTTCATTTGCCTATACCAGTGCAATATATTACCTCCCAACTGACTGTATATTTAAAACTATCATTGACAGAATACTCGTTTACAAAATTTCATAGAAATCGGTTGAGCTATTCCCAAGATGATTACAGACAAACATAGTGACACCGGATTTTTATGTATATAAATACTAGCTGACCTGCAGACCCGGTTCTGCCTTTTCGAGTAGTCAATCACATCGACTCCAGCGACATCTGTCGCGTTGTGATCACTTATAGAGATAAAAAGTATCCTATCCCTCAAATTGGATCAAACTGCACACAGTGTGCTAAATTTGATTAAAATCGGTTCAGCAGATTAGGAGTTCATCGCGGTCAAGGAACGTGACACGAAATTTTTATATAAACATAGGCATAGACAAAAGAGTTTTTTGGCTTCCCATTTCTATATATCCCATTTTCTTTTTCTTTTTACTAGCTATTGAAGAGCTTTATAATCAAATTAAAAAAAATTCAGAACGAAAATTAGTATTTTCAGTAACAAGACACTTTTATTGCTAAATAATGGCCGAATGTTAACAAAAGATATTGTTACATGTATTAAAAAAAAAATACAAAAAAAAACAGGCATATATTACTACATAGTAATAAGCCGTCACGAACTTTGACCTAGACCTTCGGTGTATAAAAAAAAAATGTCCAAACCAAAGCGATATACTATATATAATTTACTTTATTTTTACTTATCTAATTAGAATAATACGCACAAAGTTACATAAAAGTTACCGTTTACGAATTTATTCTGGTGAATATATTTTGATTTATGACTTGGGCAATTGAAATTACTCCCTATAGATAACTTCCTTGAGAAATAAATTTTCAAAAACGCCGAACATTATCCCTCGTTATAAACATAAATAAGGTGTCAGTGAGAGAAAACACTGTGATGAAACCATAGAGAGTTGGTAAAGCTTTTTATAAGGCCCTCCTGGCCAGATACCATGATCAAGTTGAAAATTTGCCGACAAATACCTATAGGTACATTCCGGTAGTGGCACTTGAGAGACAGTCCTTCCACCAGCATTAGAGTGTCCACGATCTTGGAATACATCATCACGTGAGTTTGTGGCCATAACGCTGAACATATAAAGTACGAACAACTTATCCCCTATTTAAGAAATCATAGATATATAAACATATTTAATACAGAGACGTGGTTTGTTTCAAATAGCACAGAGTATCTTATCATCTCTGTAAGATAAATTTATTACGCATCTCCAGCCCGGTGTATCTCGGAATAATGGGACATTACGAGTTCGTTGGTTATGAATGCATTCTATTGACCCTAATTATACACACATAGTTTGTTGTGATTTGATATCGCTTAAACTTAGTTAGACATTCGAAGATCTAATTCGTTTTATTATGCATTGAAATATCATACGATATCTTCAGTATACTACTCGAAAAAAAAAAAACATGTTTTTTATAAAATCAAAAATTAAAATATATCGTTGTTTTGGAATTCAGGCTCGTTTTAGAAATCCAAATTATTAACCATATACATATAAGTCAATAGATTAGGATACATATTTATTTGGATTATGTACATATGGTCACATAGATGAGTATAGTTAGGAATCGATTACTTAATTAATTTATAACTCAACTAGGTTTTACGCGCGGCTTCGCTCGCATTAATTTTGAATTTGTCAAACAAATCGGTTGAAGTTGAATCGGATGAAGAAACAAAAAGTTTTATACAAACTCTATCCCTCTGTTTACCCCACTTACTATGAGTATTTGCCAAATCTCATCACAATCGATTCAGCGGTTTACGCGTAGAAGCGTAACAACCAAACGAACTCACTTTCGCATTTTTACGATTATTAAAAAATAAAAAAAAGGAATTATTCGATGTAAAAAGTACTTAAGTGAAACATTAATATGCCGTTAGGTTTATTTATTTTTAGAATACAAGCGAAGGTGTTTTTGTATAATGAAAAGTAAAATAATCTTTAAATGTTACTCACAACATATGGCCTAGGGACAAAGTCGGTTGGGGGCATTTTGGCCCCGGTGCTATAAGTCCTGACGATCGCACTGAAGCATAGTTTCGTCCCTATAAAAAACAATTAAATTTATAAACCTTTTTATTAAAATCTATAACTATTAAAATAGCACTATTAAAATACCTTTAAAATCATTATTACATTACATATTATAATTTTAAATGCGTGCACATTGTATCAGTTAATTACAAATCAAATGATTAAATAATCATTTAAAATCTACGTTATTAAGTTAATTAAATTAAAGAGAACACAATTTGTTAAATATATTTACAAAAAAATAACTTTAATATCGAAGAACTTCGTTGAATGTATTAATTTTAATAAACTATTTCGAACCTCTGTTTGCCATTGTGGCGTGTTGACCGGGACGCGTAGACTGTGATAATGTTACTACGATAGAGAGTACAGAATGATTTTAATTGTATTGAGTCGTACGAACGCTGTATTTGTTAATAATTAATCTATTGTTTATTTAATATAAAGGTACATTACACTGCACTTATAATATGTTACAAGTTGTTTTTCCATTTCTCGGTTTAAATTATTATTATATTTTATAGAGACAAGGAATACATTTAAAAAGTAAATATGAAAATACAATTAAAGATGTGTTTTTTTATAGTTAAGGTTTAGCGTCATGGCCATAATCTCACCTGATCTTAATTGACGATACGGCCCAAGTTGGTAGACACGCTAAATCTGCGGAGTAAATATAAATTGAAATTAAATATAAATTTTTCCAATTCCAAAATTGGTACTCAAAAATTCCAGAATACGTTTGTAGTTTCCAAAATACGATTAATATATCCATGCGCATTTTGGTGCCTACAAATACACTTACAGTATATTAAGCAAAATGAGTAGCCATATATATATATAGTTACGTTGGTATATACGTAATAAATTATTGTTCTTTTTTAACATGAATATGAAAAACAGTTTTTGGTAAATATTTAACTGTTTGATTTGAGACGAAAATTCAAACTAAGAAATGAAATGCAACTAATACAAGTTGAAACAAATAAAGCACACAAATTATGAAAAGAAAAAGATTTTGACAAAAATAAATAAACTATATATATTTTTTTAGAAATTATGTACTCTGGTTGCCTTAAGGACTTTGACAGCGACAACTCACCAGCAGGTCCTAACTTACTAAATTAGTGATCCTAGCAACGACCTTATACAGCAAGCCGCGGGGGAAGTCCCTTGCAGAACCGTGTACTTAATGTGTGGGTGCTCGAATGGTGTACGATGTGATGATGTACTCATAGTGATGTATAGTGTCACTGTATCGCGCGAACAGAGCACTTGAGGGTTCCTATCTGGAGGATCGAACCTAAGCTCAAGCGTTTGCGGAGGGAGGCCGCAGCGGGTGTGCGTAAGCGAAATTATCCGCTCGGCGAAGGTTTGCGCGGAGACGTGCGAACAACTATAATGTATTGTCGTGACATATAGGGTCTTAATCTCGATACGGAATGTGACGGAATGTGATGTAACGCTCGCCGAACATATATAGCTGTTACGAATTGACTATATATCTCGCTCCCTTAGTCGACCCGAGCCGATATTACATGGTCGAGTGTGATGGCTCAGTTTCATTCAAAGCCCACAAAATAAAGTTCACGCGGCGCCTGAAGAAGTTTTCACCTCAAGAACAATTGAATTTGCTAATATTTTTAATATATTTCATACGCAGTTTTGTAAACGGAACCCTAGAGAGATCAAATACCTGACCCAAAATATTTATAGTATGAATGATGCATCTATAAAATGCTTCTAATTGACCAGTCTCCATGCCCTATTTGACATTCCCAATGTTAAAGATAAGCGTGCACTGACCAAAGCATATAAATAATAACTAACCTCTGTTTGTTGCATAAGAAATTGTGAGAAATAAACGCATTGTCTGTCTGTGCACCTATACGAACGATTATATACATAAATAATAATAAAATGAAAAAATACGGACTGAATAGAAGAAAATAAAGATTACAAACGTAAAACACGGGACACATGCAATACATATCTATAAAGATATAATTTTTCAAATTTAACTTTTTTTTTATAGTTTAGTCGTAACAGTACTGTCGCAATCTCACTTGATCTTGAGTGACATTTGTCGTATAAAAGATTCGTTTAAATACCGCAGGCACTTAAAAAAAAGATGCACATCGAGTTTCTTGCTGGTTCTTTTCGATGGCTGCGTTACTCCCAAACCGGTAGTGGTATTGACTTTCAAAAGCGCCTTCTTTGGGTCTAAATTGAATATATATGTTGTTTAAATTGCTTTGATTTGACTAATAAGTCTGGAATATCGATCTTGACAGCCATATCGAAGGTACCGACAGTTCCTTCACATCACACTTCTTTCATCACAGTTCATTCCAGTAAATCACGTCAAAACTACTAAACTGGTTCTAAGGTACTTGGTTTTTGGATTTCATTTTTCCTATTCGATATTAATTTTCGATTTACTCTTGTATACATTGAATTTCATTTATTTTTAATTGTCATTTTATTAAGGGCTGCTAAATAGCAAAGTCGACTAATTTAGCGGGCGGGTGACAGCAAATGTATATGTATATATATATATATATATATATATAGTCTTTTGATTAATATTGATTTTTGTCAAAGAAATCGAATGACGCCATAATAATGAGTGCTCTGAGGAGTTATATCACCTAATCCTCTCCTTTCCACAGCAGATCCACCCGTGCTGGACTACGAAGCTACCGCTTTACCATAACCTCCATCCCGACACGAACAAAAAAGTTCGAAAAGTCTTTTCTTTGTCGCACAGTAGAGCTGTGGAACCGTCTTCCGGTCTGAGTGTTCCCTCCTTCCTATACTATTGGGTCTTTTAAACTAGGCTTGAGGAGATATTTAGTGGGCGCGCAAGACAGTTGAGATTCACTACTGTAACTGGACTGTACTGAAACTTACTATCAGGTGAAGTACTAACTCCGGAGGAGGCTAGTATTAAAAAAAAGTTGCATACAAACTCCACTCCGTAATTTACTTCCGATAAGGTTTTTGGGATAAAAAGTATCCTATCACCGTCTCCAGGTTCCCTCTATACTAAAATTCATCTTAATCGATTTAGCGGCTTAGGTGCGAAAGCGTAACAAACAAACTCACTCTCTCATTTATAATATTAGTAAGGATAAGGGAAAAACAATTCCTTTGACGTTTAATCACGTAAAAACTACTTACATTATCCGAACGGGACTATGACCATTTGATGCAGAACTTTAAATAGATGCTTCTAGGTTTTAATAGGTCTTTACATAGGTCCTTAGCTTTCGGATTGTATTGCCTTCATTGGTTTTTTTTCATTCACTTTTGATGTGCAATCTATAGGCGAGGGTAAACCTAATTGTTGGCGTGCGATACAGGCCGTGGCGACGCATCGCCACGCTATATGTTTTATTTTTTTCACTATGCCATATTTATTACTTGTCGTAAACTATGCTTTCATGCATATTACCTGTTCAAAATAATTTCTATATTTCATATCTACTAGGCGTCTCACGACGACTCATTTTTTTTAATGCCCAGCGCAACGGGCGGGTTACGGTTAGTTACTAGCCGATCTAGGAAAAAAAAAACAGATGGCAGAGAGGTTTTAGCGGGTATTCCCATTGACTAGCGCCGGGTAAGTCCCACAAAACCTTCTCAGTCCCTCCGGGTTGGGAGAGTATACGGTAATGCATTTCCCCACGAAAAAAAAGGGGTGACGGTTGGTTCTTTATAAAATTAGCCGCCATTTCAAAAGATGTAACGTTTATAACACGACTAGCTGTGTCCGTGACTTCGCACGCGCGTATCTAGATATTATTTAAAATATTTGCCTGTTCTTGTAAGTTTATCAAATACAGCTTTGCTCCTTTTGACTGTAATATGATTTAAACAGCCTAGAGCCTTCCTCGTTGATTTCTTTATCAAATACAGAAGAGTTTTTGATATCTGACTGGTAGTTCTTAACATTAGCGCGTCCAAACAAACAAACTATGTTTTTCGCATTGTGTGATATTAATATAGATTAGGTTCCCGTACAACATATATAACATTTTTCAGTGTCCAATTAAATAAAAGGCGTCGCGCGAAACACTTGTTACGAGATAAGTTATTTTGATAAATAATAACAGTTATTTTGTTATTGTTGACGATTAATTTAATAACATAGCGAACATTATAAATATAAATTTTATCAAACTGTTGTTTTCATTTTTTTTTTATATTTTTCTTACTACAGTTCATTCACGTCGTATAAGTCACTAGCACTTGCTCCCGACGTCATTCGACCGTACGCATACGTAAAATCAATTATTAGTTTGTGCCTGCGTGATGAAAGAACTATGCATGACAAATTTCAAGTTACCGGTGAAGATACCGTGATTCAGTTAGCAAGTAGTATTTTGCTAATATATATGTATTAGAAATGTAGTTTATCCTTCTAAAAGTACTACGCTTCTGGGGTTTTCTAACAAAAGACTTTCGATATATATAGTGTTCAAGCCCATAACAGACGGAGCTATAATATATATTAATATTAATTATAGCAGTATATTATGGTAAGTATATTACGGTATATTTTCTATAGTACTCGGCCATTGGCCACAGACACATAGTTTGGAAAATCCTAAAGTGCACGCCTCATAACGTTATTATAATTTTCAATAGGCTGTTTCTCATTTAAAAGACGGACTCAAAAAGTGAAGTTTTTTGAGCGTTATCATGACTACATACAATCTAGAAAAAAGTGTTCTTGTTGATATTTGTCAACTCATTTAATACTCAAAGTGCAATAAAGATAGGATAAAAGCAATTTTTGCTTGACCTTAAGAGAGTGAGTGTAAAGCACTACTCAAACGCTTCGCGTTATGGTACGTGCAATAACATATATGTTTGTTACGTCACTAAAATATACCAACAGATATAGCACGACATATTTTGGTATAGCGAGACATATTAATGTATATTTTGATATATTTCAAGAATTCTGTCATTTCTCGTCTGTAATTTGTGTGCTCTATGAACATAACTAGTTACATCCATTACACGATATCTAAAATTAGAACAGCCTTAATTAAGAGAGTAGCTCAAAGTAACATCAAAAAGTACATCAACTAATTATTATTAAAAGTATTTCAACGATTTTTTTTTATATCTCGTGACATAGCGCTCCTCGTTACCACTATACTATAAAAAGGCGCGACATAACGCTGGCTACGATATGTCTTGAGAGACTTCCGACCGAGACTGATCATTCGGAGGTAGTTATCATTTTGCGAATGAAAACATGAACCAACGAGAAGTTGGCTTACTTCCTGAGAGTATTGCCCACTGTGACATCAGAAGCTGGATCACATGCCCACGGTTTCGGGCGTCCGCGTCAACCGAAACCGACTTTTACTATGCGAGAGATGGTCAGCCTGGTTCCCTAAGTTATACAGTAAGTAGTGTCAAGTACTGTGGCCACCGCTTTGAGTGAGACGCCTGTGTTAAAGACGATAGGGTTTTTTTATCTCCTACACTTCAATCCGGATGTGCGTGCTTATGACATTTGTAATTATTGGTTCCTTCCAAATAGTCTATTATTTATATGGACCGTTTATTTTGAAAGTGGTGTAAGTCCATTTTTGAGAAAAATGAGCTATCACGTAATTCATGCTTGATTTAATGTAAATGTTTTATATATAACTAGTCCGTGTTTAATATATCTCAAAAAAATCCCATGTTTTGTACAACTTAAAATCGGTCGGTAAATGAAATTGCATTATCAACAAATATAGTAGTAACCTTTAATTTTCTCGAAACAAAAGAAAATGGACGTAGACCACTTTCAAAATAAACGGTCCATATATTATTATTTCATTATTATATTTTTCTCATAAAAAAAATTAATGTTGGATTTTAATTAGTTTTTATAGTTTGCTTTAATCTAGAGTATTATTATTATTGTTTTTTTTTTTAATTATAGTTAAGGTTTAGTGTTCTGGTCATAATCTCATCTGATCTTGCGGTTTACGGCTCAAGTTGGTAGACACGCTAAACCTGTGGAGGAACTGGCTCCCAAGTGCAGCTGCCGGAACGCACCTATTGGTGTTTGGCAGCAGATTTTTAACTTTAAAAGCCCTACCACCATTCTATGGTTTCCTCACGGTGTTTTCCTTCACCGAAAAATCAAGCTCATTGTAGGTGGTTGGATTCGAACTCACGTCGCTTGACGCGAAGTCGTACACACTACCACTGAGCTGTCATCGCTTCATTCATATATTATTGTTTATTGTATTTATTCCATAAGGGACACCCGAAGGTTTTCTAATAACTTGGTATTTCGATGTCGAGGGTCATAGAATATTATAACGCATGCGCTTTTGAAGCTTTTATAAGAATTTGCCCGTTAATAAAAATCAGGCATCCAATTCTATAACCAGTTTACCATCAGAATGACTTCCCTTATAAAATTTTAACATCTTCTAACTGTTCCGCTTCAGCTGAGTATACTTTTATTGAGGTTTGTGTCAAAAGAGACAAAAGTCTTATGAGGTGTCGTTTATTGAAGCTCCCCCCCCCTCCTCCCGCACCCCCGTCGATTACTTATCTAGTCTTGAATCAGTAGTACATAGCCACAGACTCTAATTACGCCTTGTATACTTGCCCGTTTTTGTAACGTTTCTCAATACAACGTTGCTCTATTTTTTATCATATTACTGTAGGTACAATGTTGATGTTGAAATTTTGGGTAAAAAAAATATTTTTTTTATAGAATAAAATTCAATAATAATGTTTTGGAATATTAGATTTTATTGTGAAATCGCCTTCGCGTAAAATCATTATCAATTGAACTTAAGTATACGGATTATTATTTTTTATCATATGTAAATAAATTTAATAAAGTAAATACATTTTTAACGGTTGTATTTTAAAAGGCTTTGGTGTTAGAAATTAATGCACACCGAATAGATATGGCGAAACGGTAGACGTATTCAGTTATTAATGTCGGGGGTCAATTAGTCTTGTCATTTTTAATTATTGTTCTCGCGTAGCGGTGATTGACACACGCTATTTTTGTTAATTTCTAATTGTAACTTTAAATGTTAAACGGGTATAAGTATAGAATATAATAATTTCTTATATTTACGCGAATATTAATCATCTAAATAAAACTAATTTAAACGCATGTTATCGCGGTTATTTATGAAAATATATTAGAGAGAAGAAATAGTGTGGTTCTATGGAACCACGCTGCAAGTGAAACTTCTTTGAATCGTAGGCATTTAACTGATTTTTTTTAAAAAACGTCAGAATTATTAAATATGCTTCAAGGTCAGCTGATGCTGATCATAGGCGCCGCCATATTGAATGTGGCTGCTCTGCTGAGCGTCTAATTAATTATAACCAGTCTGTAAAATTGACTTAGCTGATATCTATAAAATATTATAAATGCGAAGTTTAAATCATATTATGTTGCCGTTATAGACTATAAATATCGTTAATAATGTTTTTAAAAATCGTATTTGATGACCCAATTTTCAAGAAATACGAAATATTTTTACTATACCTATTTTCTGAACGGTTCAATTATTATTAAAAAAAAAAAAACGTTTTTATTCATTATTATTTATTTCTTCAGACTGCTAACTCTTAGTCCGCACTTTCTTTATTTAATTGTATTTTTTTATATATAGTACTCCATATAAAGAATATTTACTTGTCGGTGGTTTTTTTAATGAAATAGCGGGCGAACGAGCAAGCGTGTGAGCTGATGGTAACGGAAACGCAGGTGCGTCGCCGGTGATCATCTTTTTATATATGTATATAATGAATATCAATATAGCTATTTTATTTATTATTTTAAGAGTGCTTGTGATGTTATTGACCCGCTAGGTTAGCTGCGGCAAACTCCTGTTCTATTATTAAAAAGAACACAGTTTAAATTATAACATTTAGTAATCTGGACGGGGGGGTCTTTTAATAAACGCCTGATTACGTACCATTACAATGCGAATGGTAGCCACGTATACTATAAGAACACACTTAGATTTATAACACGCAGCATCTATTTTATCTGATACGAAAGAGATTTAAGTATTTACTGAGGAAATTTTAATGTCATGGTAAATAATACACGAAGGTAACAATGCTGGTGAGGCAGGAAATAGGTACATTTTTCTGTCTCTTTATTTATTGTATTGGAGTGGAGAACACGTTGCTTTGTACAAGGAAATTGGATAAAAAATTCTTAAACTCCCTTGACCCCAAAATGTTGATACGCTCACGAACGCGGCTTTTTCCATTCCACTTGTTTGGGATCGTTACAAACATTAACGGTGCGTTCGAGTTAAGACTAACAGCTTACGCTGTTTGCGTGGATGGCTTCTACAGCTTCGCCGTGCCTTTTGAGGCGAGTGCTTATGGCACTCAGCCCCGTAACAGCGAGCGCAAGGGTGCCCAAGTAGCAAAACTTCAGCTTGGGCTGCTACCGAAAGAGCGAAAATAATTAATCTCCAGTAGGATTCCCCTAACGGTTAGGTCCTAGTAAAAGTAATGGGCTTGAGAGGCAAGGAATTCCGACGCTGGCAAGTTTGGGGTAGCAGGGTTCTTGTTACGATGCGTTATAGGGGCGGGAGGGGTCATGAACGACGGGCAACGTGACCTTGTTTTTTTTTATTCATTGAAATAAAAAACTAGACAACTAAAATCTCCCGAGTTTCCAATCCTTTTCGTGTATGTTTTACTGAGAATTTAATGCGCAGAAAAATGTTACCGCGCGTTATATAGAGAGGAGGGAGGTTGTAAAATCTTCAAATATTTCGTTACGTAACAATTGAACGCCCTAAACTCCTATGGAAGCGAGTTGAGTTGAGTTGAGTTGAGACTTGAGTTGAAAATCCTGCAATGAGCTAGAACTCTCAGTGAAGTTCTACGTTGAGATGAAACCATAGCATGGTGGTTGGAATTTTTCTAACGCTCGTATGGCTAGCCACCACCTTAGAGTAGAAAATCTGCCGTCAAATACCTGTAGGTGTATTCCGACAGTTGAGCTTGTGAGCCAGTCCCTTCACAGGTTTAGCGTGTTGCCAACTTAGACCACGCCGTCTCCTTAACATCAGGTGAGATTGTAACCATAATGCGTAACGTTTACGAGGCCCACGCCAATAAAGATCCTAATCGGCGGTGTTTTCGACAATTCTTCATCAATCATTGTCATATTTTAGCCAATTTACACAATACCTAATCGATATTACTACTATAAGGCAGAATAGCTTGGTTGAACGCGCTAGTCTTAGTATATTTGATAGAGAAATGATTGATTACTTGTCGGATTTCGAAAACAGTTCGTATATTTGATAGAGAAGTCATATAGAAAGGCTTTAGGCTGTTGTATATGCAACTACAACCGGTAAAGTTCAAGTGCAACTGCTGGAACACACCTATAGGTATTAGGTGGCAGATTTTCAACTTGAGGGTGTTATCCTGTTAGCTAGCCGGGCGGGTATGAGGAAATTAAAAATAAGCACTCATGAGGACCGCCGACAGAAGTGAAAACTTAGAACGAATGATTTCTTATGTTTACGCGTTGAAGGTAGACACAGTAACATGAACTTTTCTGGACAACCTACACCTCAGTCCGCCCCGTAACGTGACCACGAAGGCTAAAAAGCTTTCGAAACGTCGGGATCAAAATGAATAAATAACTACGATAAAATCCGTTTAAATTGGTTTTATTTCAATGAACTTAAAACTATAAATAAACATTTGGTATTTATGGATATCCGAATTAACTGTTTGATCTTAAATTAAAATTTGGGAATCGAAACTATTTAAAGCGCAATGAATTAGGTTTTTTATTTTCGATCTGAAATACGCTGTTAGTCCTTAGGGCTTTGACAGATTTACATAACTTTAACGAACTAATAGGAACAGATATAGGTGTGTTCCGTTATACACAGAGATCACTATAAAGTGTACTGTCACTGTACAGTGTGTGTGTCAGTGTACTGAATAGTCATTCCTTTATAGTTAGCTATACTGGTTACTGTTTAAAATTAAACACAGTCCAGTGTACTGTCATCTATGTTTATTTATTATTTAACTAATTTTTATAGCTTAAGGAATACGCTTAATTTTTCAGTTACTTTCATTTTATACAAAGTATTAGTTTTACTCTGCAATAAAGACAATAGGTATTTTAAAAAATTCCATATTTGTTTTATCGGCCGATATCTTTGAATGACAATTTTTTTTTATGGAATAGGAGACAAAAGAGCTTGCATGTCACCTGATGGTAAGTGATCATCGCCAATCATAGACACCCACAACACCAAAGGACGCGCAGGTGCGTTGTCGGCCTTTATTTGAGGGAATGGCTTTCAAGTGCAACTTCCGGGACACACCTATTGGTATTTGGCGGCAGATTTTTTTTTTATACTTAAGGTATAGCGTTATGGCCATAATCTCACCTGATCTTAAGTGACGATACGGCCCAAGTTGGTAGACACGCTCAACCTGTGGAGGAACTGGCTCTCAAGTGCTGCTGCCGGAACACACCTATTGGTATTTGGCGGCAGGTTCACAACTAGAGGGTGATAGCTAGCCAGGCGGGCATTAGAAAAGGCCCTACCACCATGTTATGGTGTTTACTCACGATGTTTTCCTTCACCCAAAACTCAAGCTCATTGTAGATGGTTGGATTCGAACTCACGTCTCACGACGCGGCGTTCCTACACACTACCACTGAGCTATCATCGCTTCAATATTCTGATAACCAACAGTACAAGCTGTCAAATTTCTGGTTAATGTTGTTCACGTGACCAAAGTACTGAGAGTACCTTACCTTGACAACTCCAGTACTCACAGTACATAAACGGAAACGATCTATGACGTCATACATTTCCTTAGGTCACTGCGGCAGTATACTTCCATAACGGAACTAATTTCCCCACCAGTTAAAGCACTGAACAGTGGTCTCCGTGTTTAGAAACATCACGAGGAAACCATAGCATGATGGTAAGGCTTTTTCTAATGCCCGCCTGCCTAGCTACTGCTAAAATATGTTTAATAATATCAAAATAAAGTCGTCATACTAACGCCATCTAGTGGATAAAATATGTACTAGGCTAATAACGTACCACAGCTATTTATAGAGCAATAGAATTTGTCTATTCTCAACCTGCAACTCATTCGTTTTATTAGCTACCACCCTCAAGTTGAAAACCTGTCGCCAAATACCGATAGGTGTGTTCCGGCAGCTGCACTTGAGAGCCAGTTCCTCCACAGGTTTATGGTGTCCACGAACTTGGGCCGTATCGTCACTTAAAATCAGGTGACATTATGGCCATAAGGGTGAACCTTAACTGTAAAAAGGAATGGGATATATCGTGTACGTTAACACGTCACGTGACCATGTCGATGACGACTTACATGTATTAAGTTTTCACTTAAATAAAACAAAATACAAAAAAAAAAAAAATTAACATATTTTATTTATTAAATAATATTAATTCACATTATCGCTCGCATTGTGTTACAAAGTTCTCGGCACAATTTGTTCCATAAATATCCTCTCATCACAACTTACGAATCAACACGCGCACAATCTCGCATCATAATCGACTAAAATAACAATAGGCCTGGAACACTTTCGATCAATTCACTAACTACTTATGTTTTTAATTGTCTATTGACTGTTGCTTTTTGTATCAAATGGCAAAGGTTGTAGTATCATACGGCCCTGTCAAAACAGGGCGGAACGGAGGATGCGAGTCTTTTGATCTTCTTGACTGTTGCTTTTTATATCAAATGGCAAAGGTTGTAGTATCATACGGCCCTGTCAAAACAGGGCGGAACGACGGATGCGAGTCTTTTGATCTTCTTGATAACCTATTTTTATTTTCGCCGTTACACAACGACCTAGCACAAGGCTTGTGCTCGGTTTTCCCTAACATATTTTTTTTTTTACTATTTCGACTGTGAATTAGTCGTCGCCGACGGATCTCTTCGCCTTCCTCAGGCGCGGCGACTGTTTCGGGGTCTTAGGTGATTTTTCTGGAAAGACAAAATTTTTTTTAAATATATATATTTAAGTGATAGTTAATATATTTTAATACCGATTTAAATTGTTCAAATTTCTATATTTTAAAGGTAATAGATGTTTGCTAGTCAAAGCAAAAATAAAATTGTAAAACAAATAATCCTTACTACACTATACTATATAATATTATAAATGCGAAAGTGTGGTTGTTTGTTGGTTACGCTTTCACGCTTAAACCGCTGAATCGATTATGATGAAGTTTGGTATAGAGATAGATGGTATGATGATGAATACGGTGACAGGCTACTTTTTCTCGCGAAAAATTTATTAGAATTGGTGTAAACAGAGGGATAAAGATTGTATGAAACTTTATATTGCGTCATAGGATTCGCGTGACAAAATCGATATAAACACGAGCGAAGCCACGGATGAATGCTAGTGATCAATAAATTTGCACCATTTTTCTTCAAAATTTTCCAAAAAAAAAATGTATACAACTTTTCTATGCTTTATATGTTTAGCGTTACGACCACAATCGCATCTGATGTTAAGTGTATATACGGTCCAAGATGGTCGACAGGATAAGCCTAGTAAAGGTGGTATCGGCACTCTAGTGCAACTGCCGGAATACACCTACAGATATTTAGCGGCAGATTTTCAACTTGAGTTCATCAGGCACTAGACAAACCCGGGTGGGTTGCTATGGTTTCATCACGGTGGTTGTCTTCACCGAAAGCTCAATCTCATTGTAGTTAGATTCGAACCCACGTCCCTTGACGCGGCACCCGTACACACTACCAACTGAGCTATCATCGCTCGTCTTAATAAGATAACATAGCTCTGAACAATGATTTGTGTTATCGCGTGCTCGCTAAGCTACTTTAATCCAATTAATGCGTCCGAATATTTTATCATTCATTATCAAACAGTAAATAAAACACTTTACAAGTTTAAGAGCAAGGACACACTTGGTGATAATAACACAAGGGTTTGAAGAAAACTACATATAATTTATTTCCGCGTATATCAAAGCTTACAGTATGGTATTTTTCTATTGTAGTGCGACAAAAAGAATTTACTTAATACTATTAAGACTTAGTATATACTAAAAATAATCTATATTATTACTAGCTGACACGGTTAACTTCTTATCACATTACTAATCTTTGAATTTTGCAGTTTTTCTGTACTATAATATGTATGTATTATACAAATAACCTTTCTCTTATCATTCTATCACTCTATATCTATATCTGTCTATTTATGTCTATATCTATCTATCTATCTCTATATCAAATCACTCTATATGTTGCTGAGAACTGCATTAAAATCAGTTAAATAGTTTATAGAACGGGCAGTGGAAGCGACTTCATTTTATACTATGTAAATATTAACAAGCGGAAAAGTTTGTTTGTTTGTTTGAACTCGCTGTTAGTTACTACCAGTCAGATTTTAAAAATTATATTCGCATGCGATAGAACAAACAGCGAATAAGGCCTTGGGGTATGTGACATCACGCTACCACAAATAGGAACAAAGCTGTGTTGAAAAAGTTCCAAAAAAAATGGCCTAAATTATTTAATTATTAACAGTTTCACGCTAACAAAGTCATAGGAAAAGCTATTATAAATATAAAGCGAAAATACCGGTTTAATTTATATTTTGATTACAATAGCAAGTTATAATAAATAAAACCTAATCATATCCCTAGTAGACACGGAACGTTTCACGATCTGCTATTTATATATAACTAGGGTTAAATAAATCACATTGTGTAGTTAAAAATAACACCTGTTACATATAGCAGCGGCGTGATATACACATAAACATTGTCCCGGACTACGCTGTATTGTAATCAGCAGAATTTGATCATAACATTGCAATAATAGAGGATACGAGTTAGTTAGTATTTAGTTAGTTAGTAGTTAGTAACTAATGAAAGTTTCTTTGAATGAAATAAAGATTATTCTCAAAAACCTTAAACTTATATATATTTTAAGTGTTTTTAACCCTAAAATAGCTTTACTAATTTGAGAAATCATTGCTGATTTAAATTACCGTACAAAATTATTATTGCATAAGCAAAAATTAAAATTATAAAGGATATGTCGAAATACAGGAAAGAAAAAATGTTATGTTTCCAGACACACCAACAAAATATATCTTGTTATTTTCGCTTATTGATAATTTAGGTATGCACTATTATATTTTTGAAGAGAATATATTGAAGCGATGATAACTCAGTGGTAGTGTGTACGACTTCGCGTCAAGTGACCTGAGTTCGAATCTACCCACAATGAACTTGAGCTTTCGGTGAAGGAAACTATAACATGGCGGTAGGGTTTTTTCTGCCCGCCTGGCTAGCTACCACCCTCAAGTTGAAAATCTGCCGACAAATACCAATATGTGTGATCCAGCGGTCCGTCCACACATAAGATCATGTGAGATTACGGCCACAACGCTAAACCTGTAAACTGTACAAAGACACGGTAAAAAGGAATACGAGGGGGAGATATATAAAGGCACTCACTGAGCTGGTTGACTACCTCCCTCGGGAGCCAGTCGTAGTCCACGTCCTGGGCTGTTCCAGTCTCGATGGGGCGCGTGATGGCGCGATGGGCCCTTCGTTTGGCCAACGAGGACAGTGCCTGTTGTCCCAGCACCAGGGCGAGGACGCACGCGGCGCCCAAAAACACATACAGGAAGAACGTTTCACCGTCAAGACCTTCCGATACCTCAACAATGTTCAACGTCTGGTTGTAAACCGCTTCCTGTGGACGTCGATTTGTTTGATTTACTCACGTAAACATACGGAATGTATAACATTCAAGCGGTTTTTTTTTCTTTTTTTTTTTTTTATACTTAAGGTTTAGCGTTATGGCCATAATCTCACCTGATCTTAAGTGATGATACGGCCCAAGTTGGTAGACACGCTTAACCTGTGGAGGAACTGGCTCTCAAGTGCTGCTGCCGGAACACACCTATTGGTATTTGGCGGCAGGTTTACAACTTGAGGGTGGTAGCTACCCAGGCGGGCATTAGAAAAAGCCCTACCACCATGCTATGGTTTCCTCACGATGTTTTCCTTCACCGAAGGCTCAAGCTCATTGTAGGTGCTTGGGTTCGAACCCACGTCCCTTGACGCGAAGTCGTGCACACTACCACTGAGCTATCATCGCTTCAAAAGTTTGTTTCCTTTCCGAGCCAACAAAAATTATATAAATCATTTCAAGGACCAATGTGTCCGTTTCGATAATAAATACGATCACTAAATACGCGTACTGTAATTAAAACAATTAAAAATAATTACTGTAAAAAAGGAACTTGTTAAAAAAGCGTATAAAGCGATTGTATTGTAAATAATCTTATTTAGTTGATAAAAATGGGTGGGAAATTAAAGTTTTGTTAAAAAAATATCTAAGTTCGGGACAATTATATTATATATACTATAGTTTACTATACTATATTTAATACTATATACTATACTATATTATATTCTATAGTTAATTATATATACGGGATATATGGTGCATGATAAAAAGAGCGACTGTTGGTACATTTCGTTCGCCCGAAAGCCATGTTGTTTCCGAACCGGTAGTAGATTTAATATTATCCTATATTTGAGAAATAAACGATTTCATTTGATTTGTACATGTTTATTTTGGGAATTACCGGTCGGATTTCAATGAAATAATTTGTGTTAGCTTAAAAAAGCTCGGTTATTTGACGCTCGTTTTGGTTAAATTGGCTCGAGTCGACTTAAAGAGCGAGAGAAATTATAGGCAACGCGTCACTTTTTTATAGTTACGGTTTTAGCGTTATGGCCATAATCTCAAATGATCTTAAGTGACATACTGCCCATGTTGGTAGACACGGTAAACCTGTGGAGGAACTGGATCTCAAGTGCAACTGCCGGAACACACTTATCAGTATTTGGCGGCAGATTTTCAACTTGAGGGTGGTAGCTAGCCAGGCGGGCATTAGAAAAAGCCCTACCGCCATGCCATTGCAATGCAAATGCGATCGAATAATTTTCCGAATATTTTAAGTTAAATGCAAACAATCTGAAAACAGTTTTACTCGCACTGTGGGTTCATTCGTTCACCATTTTTAGTTAAAATTAGTAGAGACATTATTGTTTATTATAGGATTTGTAATATATCTGAAATCTGTGTTTGTGCCTACAATTTTGTCTTAACATGATTGTTTTGCGAGAAACGCCATTACGAGTTCAAATGTTATATACATAGATTTTTTGTTATATATCCGGAATGTGTGAATAGTGACGAGGAATCAGCTTATCTATAGTTATAAGTTATCACGCATTTACTATCGGTGTTTGTGAACTTACGTTTGATAAACTCATTCTGCAGTCAGTCAATGTTTGGACTAGTTGGTAAATTCTGTCTTAACGTGATACATTTTTTGGATTAATATGGTCGAGGTAAATATACTTTAAATTGAGTATAAATATACTGAATTTAAATTTAAAATATATAGAAAAAGGGGAGGATTGGAGTTCTGTGACGACATTTCTCTAGCATTATAATTTCTTTACAATGTTTGCCTTCATCGTGAATCAATTCATGATGTTTTTGTCGCAACGCCATACTAACCATAATTTTTTGTAAATTATTATTATTTAACATAATTTAAAAGCGCATATTTTTCCACTATTGACACGAAAAATAGCACAATGGTAGTGATGTTTTTTTTAACATAATAAGCGTCAAATCATTAGGATTACTATGATAATAATCGATTGAACTAAATTGCCAACTAATTACATTATTTGCTTTCTGTTATTCGCAATATATTAGGAAATTAACCAGTTACATCGTTTGATTATAATATTCTATGAATCACTCTAGCGGGTTACCTTCTTATAATATGGGGTCTTTTAAACGAGGCGTGAAGAAACATTTAGTGGGCCGGCAAGACAGTTGCGACTGACGAAGGACTTTTTATAACAGACTAAAAAGTATCAAGTAATACATTGGAAACGATACACATGGGGGCATATGTTTATAGTTTATAGCATGCGAATGTCAGTTACATCTGATATATATAATTATACCGCTGAACGAGAAGTTAGTTATGAATCGATTTTATTTTATTTGTCGAAAAAATCAAACAAATCTGTTTTGTTTGTCACATTTTCATGCAATGGGCATCCACTTCAGAGCTATGGTCCGAATATCAAGTAATTAACTCACTGGAAAGTTACTCTAAATTTAATTACAAAATTCCATCCAGACAGACATACAAGAAAGCGGGTTAGAAAAACATGGCGAAAGCTTTGATCGTACGCAATTCGCTTCTATGTTTTTTTTAGTCACTATTTTAGTTCGACCACCAGTCGTGCGATAAATATCGGCCTTTATTTTATTAAAATTCATTTATATTACAGCCCGGTTATGCGTCGTCTAACTCCAACAGCCTCGGGGAAGATGGAGAAGGGAAAGGTTTCTCCACCGAGAAAGACACACGGAAGTCGTTTATTAGGAAGGTGAGTTTATTTCTTTCTTATTCTATGAGGTCGTCTACCGAAAAGTGCCTGTTAAACTTTATTCGTTGAAGTATTTGCGCTAATATGTTCTAAATTATTGTATCATTAAAGCTCACAACAGTTGCGAGCTATAATATATATTAATATAGTAAGCTATATATTACGGTATAACAAGCTTCCACAGACGGAAGCTACGCTGTAATACATATTTTCGCACTCATTAGCTCTGCGGCCGTCGTTGCATGAGCACGTATTTATGTTACATTCTTAATAAACAATATTCTCATTTTAGATATAGTATAATGGATCTAACTAGTTATGGTCACAGAGCACACAAATGACAGACGAAAAATTACAGCCTGTTGTTCGTGAGATATGTCAAAATATACGTTAATATGTTTTACTATACCAAAATATATCGTGCTATGTCTGTCGACATATTTTGGTGACGTAACAAAAATATACGTTACAGCTGCATCCGTGATCGCTCGCCGATTACTATAGAAAATATACCGTAATATATCTTGCTATGATTTATATTAATATATATTATAGCTCCGTCTGTTGATAGTTTATATGCCGGATGTCGCATTAGAGCCAGTGGAAGTCGGCAGCTCTCGGTAGAGCAGCCTAGGCCAATATGGCGTTTATAAATACTATTTTAATACCCTAAATCGAATAACTTTACAAAAATTTTCAATGAAATGTGTACGATCCGAAAAAAAGTTTCATTTGCATCGTGGTTTCATAAAACCACATGTTTTTTTTTTAAATATAAAACACACTTTATTAGAAAACAGTAATTGAAAGTTTCAGTATTTAATTAACTTTCTTTCTTTCGTAAATTGAGCACAATACTTGTTTTTATAATTACATCTATGCATATATTTTTTTTGACATGACTTTGCTGTCGTTTTAAACAACTCACCTGGTAGTAATTTCCACTGGCGTCTCTGTAGTTCAGCTGGATGTTCAAACCGAAAGGTCGACCAGCGAAGGCTTCGTTGGGAATGAAGGAGTAAGCGAATGTGGCTTCCTGTAGTGGTTTCACCTCCTTATTGTATGGCAATGCGGTGAAATTCTGGATGTAGTATGTGTAGTCCATGGGGTAACGGAACGAAGCCTCCATGGATTCCACCACGTAATCCTCGACACCTTTGTTGGTGAAACCGACTAGGAATTCCACTGGGAATCCGGCTTGAAGGTCTGTGGAGGAAGTCAAAATTTCTCGTTGAAGAAGATATGTTGATTATTGGCACTTCAAAATCCTGGACTGGACTGGTTAAGTTCACTGTGCCATGGAAGATATACCTAAGGACCTGGACAGAAATGGCTACGTGGTTTTTGAGGCGATGATAGCTCAGTGGTAGTGTGTACGACTTTGCGTCAGGGGACGTGAGTTCGAATCCAACCACCTACAATGAGCTTGAGCTTTCGGTGAAGGAAAACATCGTGAGGAAACCATAGCGTGGTGGTAGGGCTTTTTCTGATGCCCGATTGGCTAGCTACCACCCTCAGGTTGAAAATCTGCCACCAAATACCCAATAGGTGTGTTCAGGCAGTTGCACTTGAGAGCCAGTTCCTCCACAGGTTTAGCGTGTCTACCATCTTGGACGGTATCGTCACTTAAGATCAGACGAGATTATGGCCATAACGCTAAACCTTAACTATAAATAAAAAAAACGCGGTTAATTTATTCGCGGTGGAAGTGGGAGCGAGAGGTGTACCAGCTAAATATCTCTAGAACCTTCTAAAAGATCTTGGCCTGTCTAGGGTCGCAGTAAGTTCTATACTATAACGTACTTCTAAAGCTGCACTAGCAGTCTCCTACCAAATATGTCTGGGCAGGAAGAGAAACACAAATTGTGAAGGTGAGTGTTGACGCAAGTTGGAAATGGGTCCTTTAAACCTATATTAGTGTCACAAGTCTAGAGAACTGTTCGGATCTTTCCTCTCTTCCACACGAGGAAACTGTCACTCACACGTTGAATCTAATCTACGGTTCACTAAGAAGTTCGTCTCTAATATTCTAGGCTACGAATCACATTGCAAATTAAACCTATATATAATGAATCAATCGACATTGTATTGTTACGTTATCAAATCACGAAATGATTTTAACTGTTAAATGATTTCACTGTTACAAATATTACTTTCAAATAAGGAAATAATTGGAAGAAACAGTCTAATTTCATAATAGCTGTGCCCGTGATTTCATTCCCATGGTAGGTATTAGAAAAAGCGCTACCACCATGCTATAGTTCCTTCACGATGTTTTCCTTCAGCGAAAGCTCAAGCCCATTGTATGTAGATTCGAACTCACGTCCCTTGACACGGAGTCCGTACTCACTGAGCTACTATTACTATTAAGTTAGACTAGAATTTATGGGATACTACATTTGTCAGGAAAATAATTTGATATGAATAGAAATATCAAGGTGGGTGAAGGACACATTTATTTCTATAGTTTAGGTTCAGCGTTATGCCCATAATTTCACCTGATCTTAAGTGTTGATAAGGCCCTAGTTGGTAGACAGGCTAAACCTGTGGAGGAACTGGTTCTCAAGTGCAACTGCCGGAACACACCTATTGGTATTTAGCCGCAGATTTTCAACTTGAGCGTGGTTGCTAGCCAGGCCGGCATTAGAAAAAGCCCTACCATCGAAAAAGGAGCCAAGCTCAGCATATTCTATAGCAAACTGCTTAAATACTGGTTTGCAGTTGGACCCAATTTCTTTGACAGTCATTTGAGAGTTTTAAGATTTACTTAAAAAGTACTGTTCTCGATAAGCTATTTTTAGCATTTGTATTAGCTAACCAACATGGAAGATTGCTTCAAGAAGTATGTTTCGTATTTTCTATCACTTATGCTGTGGGAACCGTTTAGTTTTATATGAGAAATAGTATTCTCCATGTTAATATATGATATAAACCACTGTATCAAAATGTACAACTATCTTTTCAATAGTTACAAAGTAATATTTATATAAGGGACAGATATAAATTAATGAGTGAACACTTTGGGCCTTTATATTGATAATAGAATACTGATTATAATTTAATAGAGAATAATTCCAAAGAACATATAAAACTTTAGATTTGTTCAGTTATAGTTTTTAGAAGTTGAAAATATGTTTAAAATTGAATTTGATACTGATAAATGTTAAGATTAGCCTAGATTAGAATTATGTGGAAGTATCTATTAGGTTACTAGAATTCCGCAAGTATAATAAAGTTCCCCCTAAAAACTCAAATACTAGTTTTGATGGCACATAGTTAAACAGTGCTGAAGTATATCATTTACATAAATACAAACAAACATTTATATAATTAACGTATGTACTGTATATAAGCTCTTACCAAATACATTGTCGCCATAACTTGTAATGGGTTTGGTAAACAATATCATAGTGTCCACATCTTGGGATGATTTTACGACTGAATCATCATCATCGCCAAGAGCGTCCTCACCGACCACCTGATTGTCTTCACCCTCAATATCGACCACCTCATCCAGCTCATCTTCTTCTGCTCGAGCTAGGATTGTGTTTCCTGAAATGCGATAAAGAGAAAATTAGTATTGTTAACGGTTATTTCCTTTTGTAGGGTCCAAAAGTTTTCTGTTGCGAATCTCAAATTAGTGTGATAGCAGACCTGGGCTCTAGAAATAAGGAAATAAATATACAAGTCAGCTTTTTAGTAGTTTAGTTGATGTTTCTCACCTGCAACACACACTTCCCTGTTGTAGCTCGTCATATTGTGAAAGGACGGTAAAAGATTTTTAAACCACATTAAGAAAAAAGAAAATATGATTTAAAATTAAATTATCTATACATATTTAACTTTCCATGGAGGGACTTATCATAAGATGTTCAAAATTAACTTATCTATAGACTTAAAAATGCAAACTCCTTTGGCTATAGGAATTCTTCACTACAAATAATTTTTTTGATGATGTGTGATATAAATGGGATAAAGCCCTCGGAACCAGCTAGTGATGTGATACACTTAACTGGCCATTACAAGGTAATAAGAATAAGCTAGCAAATCCTATATTAACTTGAGATAATTTTGAATACATGTATCTTTACCAATGTTAAGCATAGAATCAATGCAATTAACAAACACAAAGTAGCAACAAAACTGGGAACAATTATTTATAGATCACATAAATAATTGTTTTGTGCAGGACTTAAACCCAGTGTTTCGGCACTGTGCTTGGACTCAAATAACTAGGCTAGTGAAGCACTAGCCCAGCCGTGGAGTACCTTTAAATATCATTGACTAGTGGTTAACCCAATATAGTTTTCACTAGCACTAATAAGAAATTCATTTGTAACAATTGTATGTACTTAGATCAGTTGGTTAACAATCAAGTTATATGGCTAGTCTGGAAAAGACAGATTCACTGTGATATTTACAACTAAGTTAAAATTCAGACATAAGTTAGTTGCAATGACACTCATATTTCCTGGCAAACTTATATAATTATATAAATCTTTGTTCCTACTTGTGTGACGCCTATATGTACTAACAGACAAGAATAAAGAATATTTATTTATCACCCATACATTGAAGCCATAACCCATGCATTACAGTCTGTTGCAGCAGGTTACTTTTTATAACTAAAATATTAAGTGTTGCCAGATATTAGAATTAACATATGTTTTACCAAGAAAACAATAATGTAAAACTGTAAATTCTTTTTTTACTTTATTAGCACTTACTTACTTTATTGGCCACAATCTGAAATGATATTTTGTGACAATATGGCTCAAGATGGTGGACACAGTAAACCTAGTAAAAGCGTTGGCTCGTAAGTGCAACTGCCAGAGCAGCTATAGTATTTGGTGACAGATTTTCATTACAGGATGGTAGCTAGCCAGGCAGGCATTAGAAAAAGTCCTACCACCATACTGTGGCTTCACTGCAATATTTTCATTGGCTGATTTAAACTCATGTTCCATTGATACACACTACCAACTTGGCAATCATTGTTTCACCTTTTGGCATGGATCATTTCCAATAATAAAATCAAACATCTTTATATATATATGTGCTTATTTTATTTTGAAACATCTAGAGAATAAGCAGTAATGACATCAAGTATAGTAAATAGTGAATATCAAGCCAATAAAAGTTGTGTGGCAACCAATATTGGAATATGCTAGCTAAATAGTGACTAATAGTATTAAATTGTATTTTCCACTGGAATGATTTAGTCATAATATGTGAGTACTTTACTAAGTAACAATATGTAACAGATATTCAAAGAAAATAAGATTAACTACACTCATTGAACTTAGTATATCTATAAGTTAATAGTTTAATAGGAAAGTTATTAACAATATGGATAGTTAAGCATATTAAGCAGATCGACTTTTACATTATAAAATCGTTTTGCATACAACTTAATAAAACCTACTCAGATGAAAGACATTACAAGATTAAATTAAGAAATATAAGAATATAACCTAAAGAAAATCTATGAGGTGATTAGTCAAAAATATCGAGAGCGTTAGTAATACTATTATATACATTATTGTATTCGATAATCAGTAGTTCAGTTTTATTGGTAATCCATGTAATTATTTATACACTTTCTCTCAAGAAATTTAAAATTATCTGTGCCACGTACTGTTACCATAGCCGACTCTATGTTAATTTTTAATTTATATATATAAATAAATACTTACCGTTTTGTAAACACAGTAAAACAGCAGGAAGTATTAAACAAGTTAAAAATAGATATTTCATTTTGATTATTTTAATAATTCTGTAATACTAAAATGTAAGCGACTTATGTTGCCGATAGTAGGCCATTCACTTTTTTCAGCTCTCAATAACGCAAGTAACTTACGGCAAAATGCCAATTTTCACTCCAACTCGATTGACGTGGAATAATGTGTCATTAGAGATGTGTCACATAGCATTTACATATATTGGTACAAGAATCGATAAGATAAGTTAATCTAAATTTATATATTACAATAACAATATATTCATTTAGTACAAAGTTAATAAAAATGTTTTTAAATAACAAGACTTTATCGCTTATTCTTAACAAAGGCAAACAATTAAAACGTGATTGCGTGTTTACATTTTTAGTCTCGATTTGTAAAAAACGCTATATTTTATTTAGTCATAAATCGTAATTCATATTAAATTTGTACTTAATTAGATATCACATTTTTTTTAGTTTGTTTTTTTTTATTTGTTGAAATTGTTCAATCCAAATTTGAACTTGTCAATAAAATAAAAGTGCCAGAATATGATTTGTCATTATGCAAATGTCTTAACGCTTGATGCAGCATTGTTTTAGCGCTGCAATCGAAATAATATAATAGTTATCCCATAGAGTAACTTGATTAGTATATTGTGTTCGTTATTTTTATTTATACGTAGCACATACAAAAATTTTCATATGATGCAAAATTAAGAATTTATTCGATTCTTTCTACAGATGTTTATATTTTGCGTTTGAATGTTGGTAATTAAACTTTTTATACTAATAAACAGATGTTTCAAACCATCGAACAAATTAAATATTAACGCCAAAACTAATCTTAATGTGAAACAGGACTTGATTTATGCCTGTTTCTTATGGGCGATGTAATATACAATTTTTTTATACAATTATAAAAAGTTTTTTACGGTGGCAAGTACAATATAACCTATGAGTACATGGAACATTAGTTTCTTTTCCATTGTAGTTTACGTTTTTTAAAGATTTCTGTTAACTATTAAAAAATGACCACCGAGCGTATTAATTAGGTTTCATTTATTTAAGAATTATTAATTCAACTATATTAAAAATTAATGTCCACATATTCAGCTGATAATTAATATTCTATTAAACTACTTCATAACAACAGTTTAGGGGACGCTAGGACGGGATAACTCTAAATGGATATATACGACTATACGTTCCAACACTCTTAGTCGTGTTGTATTTTGGAAATCAGTTGCTGTATGAATACACAATAATCAAATAATGTTAAATGCATTTGTACTCAACGGGTTCACATTCCCCATACTATGACGATAAACCGATATAAAAGACTTCGCATTTTGTTTGTCGCATTTCGAGATCAGCCAACTTATAGTCATTTGGCAAATGCCTTGCAGAACGGCATGGCGATGATGATCGTTCATGACTTACTGGTCGTTCGCTGGTATTAATTATCTTTACTTGAACATGTATCGACAAGGTATCGTCACTACGCAATACTATGTTAAAAAAAAAAAAACTATTTGTGTTTTAGACCACTCGACAGAAGTAAAACATCGCTATATGTCTCTCGCTCACCCTAGTCGCCTAGAGCAGACGTTACCCGAATAAGCGTTTCACAAAAATGTTGCGGATCAGAATTTCAAAGCCCTCTCATGAGAAAGTTTTACCTCCAAAAAGCTGAATCGAGGAATGCATCAAATACACCATCAGTATTAATGTAATCAGGCCAACTAGGTTACAATTGAAAGATCAGCGTTATAGCAGTTGTACCGTAGCGTCTACTGAGTAGTGATGGCGAACTATGATAGATTATTCGAAGAATCAATTTCTTAATAGATCCAGTGAATCGATGTTTCACCCTTAAAAGTTGAGGTCCGATTCTTATCTATTTGCACAAAACATAATTTACAATTATTTTAATGTTTTACCAAAACATATGAAAATGGTAATTTGTCACGTATATAGAAGGATAAAATTGATATTATTGTGGTGTTCTTTTTGTTTTCTATAATTGTTTTTATATTGAAAATATAACCACAAAATGTGAATCTAAAAAAAACTATTTTTTAATAAGACGATCTATTGATTTCGATTTTTTGTGAATCCATTAATTTAATTTCAGTTCGAATCGATCCAAAAATCGATATTTTTCAGAAGGAAATGCTTATCTTCTGTTCAGATTGGATCCTTTTCGAATGTCCTAAGGGGAGTAGTTTACTAACTGAACATTTACTTATAACATAAGTTATAAGAGCAAATTCAGTGCATTTGTGTATTTACACTTGTACATACAACGGTACAGATCAGCATCTTAATTTTGTTTTCTTCTGTTATTATATATTACCTTTGCCCTTGACTTCTTTTGCGTGTAACGTTTATAACGGTGAACATTTTTGCCCGTTTTTGTCACTTTTTTCAATATAGCATTACTCCTATTTATGGCAGCGTGACGCTAAGTAGCCTAAAGAATTTTTTTCCTCTGCATTTGCCTCGTTTTGTTAATCCAACGAAATGCACATATTTGCAGTTGCATTAGGTAAAACTCACGACATTGCGAGATTATCTCGCCTTTAAAAATTACCATCACGAGTTATAGATAAGCAAACTGCACTTGTTAACATAATAAATTGGTGAAGATAGTGTACGTGCATAATAAAGTGTTTTTAAACTGAAAATATTTTTATCGTGACCTTTAGTGACATGAGTTCGAATCCAAGCACCTACAATGAGCTTGAGCTTTCGGTGAAGGAAAACATCGTGAGGACACCATAGCATGGTGGTAGGGATTTTTCTAATGTCCGCCTGGGTAGCTACCACCCTCAAGTTGTAAACCTGCCGCCAAATACCAATAGGTGTGTTCCGGCAGCTGCACTTGAGAGCCTGTTCCGCGGGTTTAGCGTGTCTACCAACTTGGGCCGTATCAACACTTAAGATCAGGTGAGATTATGGCCATAACTCCAAACCTTAAGTATAAAAAAAAAATAGCTCGCCTCAATTTTTTTTTTGTCTATATATCGCATGTCGCATTACAGTGGGCCACGGAGTAGGTGTAAAGTGAAAGGCTCTCGGTAAAGTAGGCAAGACCAATATGACGGCACCTATGACTCGATCAGCTAACCGTGTAACATTGATTTTCTATTGTTTTCCCATTTTCAAATTATTAGATGAAAACCTCGATTTTAATATCTTAAATCGGATAGTTTTTCAAAAAATTGCAGTTAAATGCCTACAAACAAAAAAAAAGTTTCACTCGCATGTCTATGCCTTGGCGATAAAAGTAATTTATTAACGTTATTTATTCGTTACTCTTGTACTACAATGTTGTTTACATTGTTCAAAGTATTAAATCAGACTACTAACGATAATCTAATAATCAATAATATGATACGATCACCTACATAAAAAAAAACAAACACCGTATGTGCTTAAGACGACACGACACAAGTGTAACATCACTATATCTCTCTCGCTCCTTTAGCCGCCTCGAGCCGACTTCACCCAAACCAGCGAGACACAAAAAGATTGCGGGTGAGAATGTCAAAGCGCTCTTAAGAAGATTTACTTTAAAAAACATTATAATATTAAAGTAGGTAAACAGAGAGCAGTTAGTTGAAATGTATCGCATTTTAAATCCAGTAAACAGACCCTTAGAGTTCGCCATATATTCTTATCTAATACTTGATAATAGCGCTATTTCTTATAAAAGTAGGTGTAGGTGAATGTTCTATAGATTATGGGGTTTCATGGTAATTAGATTCAACTGTCGCAGACTGTAATATTACTAATAATAATAATACTATATACATTTGTATTCTTTTAAAATGTTTAACCACGTAATCAATTTTAAAAGAACTCGTCTACTTAAAGACAAAATTGTTAGGTTTTATTCTTGCGAATCAAGGGTCTCCTCATCTCACTGTGTACCAAAAACGTATACTGTAAGTTACTTTGTTTTTGTTTGTAGATAAAATACTAATTACTATTTATTTACGAATAGAGGCATGCAGTTTCTACAGGTGTTTAATGTTACTTAATACTGTAGTCTCATATAAGGTCATCGCACTGCGAGTTCTTTTAAGTCAGTGATAATTTTAACATCTTCATACTACCTAATGACACTTACAAAAGCTCGTGTTTATTTTTGAAGGGAAACGTCATATGGCAGGTCTTTAAAATTCTGATCTGCAACCTTTTTGTGTGACACTCGGGTAAATCGGTAGATCGACAAAGTCCAGACCAAGGGGAGGAAACTACAGATCCACGATAGATTTTTAGTATTTAGTGTAATGCCTAGGTACTGTGGTAAAGCTATTTTTAACGCCAACTAAATCACACCTACTTAAAAAAAGGTGCGGTCACAGGGTCCGCATATTATGTATATTATAATAAAAAAAAGTAAAAATATAACAAAAACGAACAGTGTGTGCTTAAGAACACAGCAGGGAAGTGTAACTATGTCTCTCTTAATCCCTTAGTCGTCACGAGCCAAACCTATCCGGACAAGCTTCACACAAAAAGGGTTGCGGAACAGAATTTTAAATCCCTCCGTTAAGAAATTTCATTTTAAAAATGAATCGGATATGACTATTATGTGAAAGCTTTGATATCCCGTACAATTTTTAGTATTTCTTCAAGACGCGATAAGTTGACTTAGCGCACAGGGGCGGATGCGTCCATATCTAGCGTACAGGATTGTTCGACATCAATATTATTAAAACTTGCGCTTGGCCTGGCCTCATTTCACAAGCTTAGCCAAGTTGTCCTGCAATAACTGCTAACATAAAGAGAAAACTTGATATTGTTGAAAGACAATTTGGCTAGGTTCTGTTTTTACTAGTTAAAAACAGGACAACTATGTTTACAACATTATAAACTTTATTTAAGGGTCCTTCCCAATCGCAAATAGACTCCATCGAGCGAAATAATATACCACCAGCGTTAAAAACGTTTTACAAGAAACCGCTCAACATACAACAAGGGCACATGCAATGCCTTTACGACCAAGAAGGTAACAAGTATTTGGACTTATTTGGCGGTATTGTCACGGTATCCGTGGGTCATTGCCATCCGTAAGTATTATAACAATTTAACTTTGATATTTAACATAGCCAAATAACTTATGGTCATGTGACTTTATGAGGTGCTTAGCTATAGTATTTAAACTTGTTTGTGGTAACTAACCTTCACCTTTTGTTATCTTAGCCCGGCATAATGACTGAACTTCACCTGATGGTAAGATTCAGTACGGGTAAAGCACAGTAGTGACTGTCTTGAGAGAAACTGACCTTCATCAGTCGCTGGTGACTACTTCTTCACATTTCGTTTAAAAGACCTAATAGGAAGGACGGACACCTAGATTGGATGATGGTTTCACAGATCCACTGTAGGACAAAGAAAAGACTTTTCAAACAGTTTAGTTCGTTACTGGATGGAGGTTATAGTATAGCACTCCACTTAGCAGCAATGCATCAGGTCCTCGGTGTGTGGTCAAGTCCAGCATCTAATACTACTATTATTTACTTTGGGGACTTCCAAAAGGGATTCAAATGCAATGAATACGAAACAGGTGTTCGGACTTTGACAAGTGATAGGGAAATGTTGGGTCACCGTGTGGGTTTTAGCTGTTCTGTCTTTGAAGTTGTTACATATACAGACCTATTACCATTAATTAATAACCTTACAGAAAAGTTACTGCTGCTATGCACAAGCAGATCGATACATTATGGCATACATCGAGTATATACCGTTATCCAAAAATCTACGAGTATATTGAAAAATTGGCGTCGAAACTTCCCGAAAACCTAAAGGTATACAAATATATATTTGAAAGAATTCATTAGCTCAGATTGTAGAAGTTAATAAAACTCTTCATAGCGCAGTTTTTTTTCATGCCTGTAGGAGTTTTTAATAAACTCACTGTTCCTATCTCATCTTTCACTTAGATGTTCCTATATGTATTAGCATTTCATTTTACAAGTCCAAGCTAAGTAATGCTATTGAGTTTTCTTCAATTGTTGCTACATACAGTATTAATTAAGAAAAGATAATAGATCTTTTTTATTTAGTAGTTTAGTTTGAAGAAGTGTGAAAGCTTTCCCTGATCTCTGGCAATACGGAGGTTTGAGTGTCGTTTTGGTATCTTGTCACCCGAAGCGGTATTCCCCACACTACTCTTGCCATAATATGCCTAGGTATTGCGAAGGGCAGTCTTTAAACAAATTTCACCAAGACAACAAAAAGCCAAGAGCATAACTTAAAAATAACGTCGTCAATCGATAGATCAGCAGTCCATTCATAATTATTGCCTGTAAACCTCTCGGCAACTATGTAGTCAAACACTAGTCAAATCTGCAACACCAAAGTCACAGCGACGGATTTATTACTGTGTATATGGTTGTCGCATAAGTACAGATTCTTACCACTCCGCTTGATTAATATTGGACACATTTTAGGTAATTTACTTGGTGAATAGCGGAACTGACGCCAATGACTTAGCGACTGTCCTAGCTAAAACTTATACGGGGGGCAATGAGGTCATATCCCTGGAGAGTTGCTACCACGGCAACTCTAGTGCCCTCATGGGGTTGACTGCAACGAATGTCTATCGGATGCCTATTGCGGTGCCATCCGGATTTCATCATGTAAGTTATGATTCTGTTGTGCGTGGAAAGAGATTTATCTATTAATAATGAGTATAACGCTGTTTTGTACAAATATATTGCGCAAAAATCACGTTGAATCTAGCCAACTACAACTTTTCTAAGTAAACCAGTATTGCCATACAATGTGGCAATGCTGATAGCAGTTTGGGTATACTGCTTGCCTACTATGAAGCTTTTAATTATTTTTTTGTATTTAATGTACGTAGGCTAGACTGGTATAGGTTTTCAGAAGTGTCAACTATCTTCAGGAGTCACGTTCATGTGATAACAATCTGAAAGCAGTATCCGGTGTCTGGCAAGATAGTTGGAAATGTGGGGTTTGTGAAAATGATTTGTGGGTATATCTGGTTTCCACTAAGGTAGTCCCAAGTAACACAAAAATAAATGGATTTTATGCAAGTTAAAAACGGGTCACAGCCAGAGACGGATTAAGTAAACACGAAACTGTAGCAACAATGAGGTGGAAAATTTTGGAGAAGATAAAACGTTATTCATTTGAGACCACAGCGTCAAACTTCTTTATTTAATTTAAGCAAGTATAGACAATAAGAATGAAGGCATAATTCTCAATGATACTCGCTAGTTTGTAAAACATTTGATGGAGATTATTCTTGGATCATGACAGCATAAGGTGTTGGTGCAGACCAAGTTATTTTTGAACCACTACTAAAAACAATATGTTTTGAATTATTGCTTAGGTTGTGTTACCAGATCCTTATAGGGGCATATGGACCGGTTGTAGAGATTCATTGTCTCAAGTACCAGGATCTTGTTCGTGTGCCACAGACTGTGTTACGTCTGATAAGTATATACGACTACTTGAACAGGTAACTAATAGTTGTTTTTATTACTATATATTTTATAAATTCGGTTGATTTTATATCAGCGTCGTATTTCTCTCAGTCCACAAAAGACTATGTATATCTTTCCCAACTATTGCCGCAGTATTTGGTTCTGGGCTACATGCATCAAGCCGGCTATCGGCATCTTGTTACAAGTATTGCATTTTTTGGTACGCAGTGCCTATTTGAGAATTATTTAGGCTCTTTATTCATCTGTTCTTTGGTATATACATCTACTACAACTTTACTCTAGCATTTCGTAAGGTTTGTCCTAAATGTTATACTAAAGATAAAAAAAGCATATTCAAGTAAAGCTAAGTATGGTGGTAGGGTCTTTCTATGGCTTATCTGGCAAGTTATCAGCCTCAAGTTGAAAAACTGCTGCCAAATACCTGTTGGTGTGTTGCAGCAGTTGTAATTAAGAGCCAGTCCAACAAGTAAGCTTAGCGTTTCCACCATCTCGGGGCAGCTCGCGACTTATTATGAGGTGAGATGGTCGACATAACGTTAAAACCTATCAATAAAAAAAGTAATGTGTAAGCCATTAGACGAGAAAAGATTAGACACAGTAACATGCACTTTTCTGGACAACCTACACCTCAGTCTGCCCCGTGACCACGAAGGCTGAAATGCTTTCGCAACGTCGGGATCAAAATTAATAAATAACCGCGATAAAATGCGTTTAAATAACTTTTATTTCGATGAATAATATTCGTGTAAACATAAGAAATCATTAACTAAAGATGGTTTGAGAAACTCATTAATATAGTTGCTAAAGTTAGCAGAGTTCTATTTATATTGACGACTTTGACTCACTCATCAGCCTAATTCTAAAACTATTATACCAGATTTATTGACTTTACTGTCTTTAATAAGTTAAGTTTTAGTCTTATTGGATCGTATTGGAATACGATTATATTTTACGATCATGCGTGGTAAACGGTGAAAATATGAATGCAGATGCTAGATAATGATTAATATATTTCATGAAATATTTTAATTTAGGTTTTAGATAGTTCGATTCCTAAGAACAGTCTTGCAGCGATGATCGTAGAGCCAATTCAAGGTGCCAGCGGTGTTATACAATTTCCGAAAGGGTATATAAGGAAAGCGCATGAACTGATAAAAAAACATGGAGGAGTTTTTATTGCTGATGAGGTACATGTTTTGGGGTTCTAGACATTTTTTTTTTCATTCAATTCATTTGCTCCATTTCAAAGAACATTTTATGAAAATTGTCCTTTTTTTTTTAAGCCCAATATTAGTTAGGGCTTACAGGTGATCATTTTTAAGATTTTCACGCATTCATTCATTTGAAAGGAAATTTTAAGAAAACCTTTATAATTTTAAGTATAAATTGGATTAGAGCGTACAGGTGCGAATTTTCGGGGTTTGAGGCAAATCCACTTTTTCATTCGAAATTCATTCATTCATTCTTTAATTTCAAAGCAAATTTTAAGCGGTGTAGACTGGGTATGCACTGAGCCGTTTATTTTAAGAGTACTGTATGAGACTGAACTGAAACGCTCGGCTAAGTTACGCTCGTTCGGGTAAAGTCGGCTCAAGTCGACTATAAGAGCAAGATAGTTGAAGTCAATACCTTACTGCTATATTTGCTTGGCGAGGGTTACATGAGAGAGACGGACGTGTCAGTTGCATTCAGTATCAGCATAAATACCGTGAGTGCGTACCAATACGTTTTATTTAATACGCTCTAGTTGTAATTAGCATTATGACTCTCATCTCGTAGTCTTAGCACACACCGTTTTCGTTATTCAGTTTTTGGCAAATTCATTTTTTCATTTCAAATTCATGCATTTCTTTGAAAGTTTTATGCCACAACTTCCCTGCTTTTAGTCCGAAAGAGATTCATGCGTATAGGCGACAATTTTAAGGGTTTTAGTTAAATTCATTGTTTCATTACATATTCTCGTATTATTTTAGGTTCAAACTGGATTTGGCCGTACCGGTGACACGTTTTGGGGTTTCCAATCGCATGGGATCGTTCCTGATATTGTAACTATGGCAAAGGGAATTGGTAATGGTTTCCCTCTAGCAGCTGTTGCCACTACAAAAGAAATAGCTGCAGCTCATGACAGTAAAGGTTCATATTTTAATACGTTCGGTGGGAACGCCTTGGCGTGCACTGCGGGGAAAGCAGTTTTAGATGTGAGTTGCTTTATAATTCTTATATTACATGATATAACTATATTAAGAGAGATGTGTATTAATGGAGAAAGTTCACTATTGAAGTTGACACCTATATTAATATTAAAAGTTTGTTTGATCTATTCTTACGAACCTTAAGCCGCATTACAAAAATTTTGTATCTTCTTATATATTTGCTACTACATTCATTGACGAAGGTTTTACACTATTTAACATCATACTACCACCAGTACAGGCAAAGTTGTATTGAAAAAGGTTACAAAAACGGACCAAAATTATTAAGTTACTTTTTTTTTATGGAATAGGGGGCAAACGGGCAGGAGGCTCACCTGATGGAAAGTGATCACCGCCGCCCATGAACACCTGCAACACCGGAGGGCTCGGAAGTGCGTTGCCGGCCTTTATTTCCACACGAACGATCATAGCTAGTCATGATTATAATTCTTTTCTATAACCTTCCACTATATTTATGATATGATGACAGTGAAATCAAACCGACTTGAAATCAGCATATCTGCAATGTTTATGTTTTAAGTAATTGAATGTTAAATACGTCAATAAGTATAACTTCCAACTTCGTGATATGTAACATCTCGCTAAAACTTCCGTTTTAAGACAAAAATTTACTGTCAACGATTTTTCTTATAACGCAGCAAGGGATATGAAATTAAAAAAAAACATGAAATATAAAACTTTGACAATAGACCAAAGGAAAGACAGGGGTTTGTGTTCTGCATATATTTTTTAGAGTCCTGTATCCAGCAGTGTATTGACAACTTTCACATTTATTACGAAGCTACAATATTTAATATATTCATATGAAAATTATTTTAGGTGATCGAAGAAGAAGACATGCAGCAAAGGTGTAAAGATTTAGGAATATATTTTATCAAACAATTAATGGAACTGCAAAATGTGCATCCAATTATCGGGGATGTCAGAGGAAAAGGGCTTCTGTTAGCAATCGACTTGGTAGTTCCGGGTACTAAAACAGCTATCCCTGAGGAAGACGTGTCGGAAATAATTGAATTTATAAAGGATCATGGTGTATTAATTTGCACCGGGGGTTGGCAGGGCAATGTAAGTTATGGTAAACCTTGATAAAGGTTTTTAACCTTTTTGAGATTTTGAGTACTTACATTTTGAGTAGATATCCTCTAAGACATCTCTTAATATACATCCAATAATTTTACATTTTTTATTCAAAAGTGTCCAAAAGTAAGATTGCCAAATATTATTTTGTTTCTACCCTCGCCATATTGCTTGGTAACCAATTTCCTATCGCAAATGTGTGTTTTCAGTTACAATTGCAATTTTACAGGTTCTGTTTTATTAAAAATGTATTACTTTATTATTTCAGGTACTACGAATAACTCCTCCAATGTGTATTATTAAAGAAGACATCGATTTCTGCGTATCTGTGTTAGATGAGGCATTTAAATTGTATCGCAAATATTAAAAAATAAATATATATTTTTATGGAAATATAAAATATGTAACGAAAATAATTATGTGTGTTTATTTAAGTAGATAAATATATTTTAGGAAAAAACTTCCATAAAGAATACATGGTAATAAATATTAGATAAAGTTCTAATATAATAATTGAATCGAAAATTCAAATAGAGTAGAAAAAATCTGTATTGTTATTTTATTGTATTTGTATTACATATATTGGTAATATTTACTGCTCGAGCTTTAGTTAATTAATAGTTTTATTGAAAATACACAAAATAAAAAACTAAAATAACATGTTCATTGATAGTTTAATTTCAACTATTTCGCAACAGTAGCAGAAATTAATCGACTCACAATAAATAAATGTTAAGAATACGTCTGGCAACATTTTTGCTGTCAACTCCTTTTCAACACACGCCAGCTTTGGTGCACGTGTATATTTCTCGTAGCTCGATAATTAATCCAAAATGGATAAGCCCAACGTTCTCGCTCGCGTTGTCAAAGTGCTCGGCCGCACCGGATCTCAAGGCCAGTGTACTCAGGTCAAAGTGGAGTTTATCGGAGAGACAAGCCGTCAGATCATCAGGAATGTGAAGGGACCAGTCCGCGACGGAGATATCCTCACCCTTCTAGAATCTGAGCGTGAAGCCAGGAGACTGCGATGAACGGTAACCATGTATTGTTGTTCTATAAATTCATGTTACTCAGTTTTGATAGTTTTCCAAACTTTAAGGTTATGTTACATTTGAGACAATTGCCATCCATTTTAGGAAAATTCTAGATATATCTACTATGTATGTATGTATGTTATGTATTGTAAATATAAATTGAATTAAGGAGGAGTAATATTTATTAAAAATAAATACAAGGAACTTGCTATTATATGAGATATTACTTCAAGTAAACCTCATCTTCTAATTTCAGTAAATACCATCATTCATGCAACATAATTTCTGTTGTTATTGCCAACATTGCAATCTGATTCTGTAAGATATAGCTTGTTAAGATTGTGTAATTTTTTTACATAATTCTAACAAGAAGGTGGCTAATTGTGGTTCACATAAATATTTTAACAATTCAAAACACATTCTCCAAGTTATTGACTGTAATACCCTTGAATACAATAACCAAATAATATCAAGAGTTATTCTTGAATATATAATCTTAATTATTTAATCTGAGAATACTATTGTTTGGTATTTAATCACATTTTTTATAATTCGAAACTTATTACACAATTATTAAAAAAAAAAACAAAAAAATCTTTATTTTATTTAGAAAAACAAATACAATTCAATAAGAGAATGATCCATGATTTATAAATGAAACTTTTGTGGTTAAAATTTATTAACTACACTATCTGTATTTATATTATAAATTGCAAAGTATATTTGTTTGAACACACTAACCTTAGGAACTATAGGTTGGAATTAAAAAATCTTTTTTTCTTCATAGTGCAATCATTGTTGAACACTATTAAATGAGCAAAACCATAGGGAAATAAGTTACAGAAGGAGGCAGAAAATTATTAAAAATTCTATAGTTCCATTGGAAAGAAGTTGAGGGCTCAGATATTATATTATGTATTGGTGGTACCCCGCATGTTTTGCAATGTCAATATATGAAAAAACATTATTTACTTTTTCAGAAACCTTGACTAGCATATGTAGAACAACTCATCCTAATTTTCAAGATAGTTTATTAGGAACACATGGAGACCAAATGTACAAACAAATGTTCAACATACATTTATGTAGATGAAAATATTACTATTTCAATATACATTATTATATAGAGTATGTCTTAACTTGAAAATCATGATTTTTAAAGAAAAATACAAGTTGGCTTCACAATAATATAGATAATAATTTGGTTCGTTTAGAAACATTGCAATAAATATTTACATTTACAGAAAAGACACATTTTGTTTAATATGTCATAGGTTTATTGATATGTACGTTAGTTCACCTCATGTTAAGTGATAATTTGCTGCAAAGTGATGAACACTAGTAAGCGTAGTGTAGGGAGTGGCTCTCAAGTGCAACTGCTGGATAACTCAAAAATATTATCTTGCCTATAACCTTCTGGTTTACTATTATTTGGATTGTGTGTAGTGGTAATATAATTTTATAGAAGTTGAATCCATGCATAGCATGGTTACATGGTGAAACTGGTATTACCCTACCCGCATACTACATTATTTCTGCTTCTAACATTTGCTTCTCCAAAAATTGCTCTTGTCCATGCATTCAATTGTACCAATTTTTGATTTTGTCTCAACGGTTAACGTCAGTTAGTATAATTAATCAAGTTATCATTAAAACCTTTACATTATAATATACATTACATTACATTTGTTCGAGAGACAAAGTTGTAACTATAATAATAATTGGTTTCTTTTATTGTTTCAGGTCTTGTTAAGGATATAATCTTAGGTTAAGGCTCATAATGTACCATCTATCCAAATTTATGTGTTATCTTTAATATGAAACCGTCAAAGATGATTATAACTCTGTATTCAGCTCGTAATATATAAATTATCCGTGTATTTGTATTGTTTTATTTATATGTAGCTGATCCTTGTATATTGGGAAAAAATTAAACAAATATGAAAGTTTGTTGTCACGGGATACTGCATAGATGTGAAACATTTAAGTTAATATGAGAATTTATAATTTTATAAATAATATCAGATAAAGACAATATGGAGTAAATTAATAAAAAATAATAGAGTTTTGACAATATAAGTAATATTTCTGACTATTACTGCTATTTTCAAGTGGTAAGATTTGGCCAGATTAAACTATCTTCAGCAAGATGGTGACTATCTTGTTGGAGCTCTCTTTGGGTCTTTTGTGGCAACTAATATATCATGTTCCGAATAATTATCCACAATTAATTATACTTATGCTATTTAGCTATCGTACATCAAATACAATATCTCCTAAAACATACAATATACGGCTAAATAAATAAGAATATGTATAAAAATAAAATCACAACATGACTGATCAAGATGCCGCCAAAAACTATGTATATTCTATATCATAGTAATACGCGCGCACACATACTGCGGTTGTCAAGAGCGGAAGAAGTCAATGTTGGAAGATGTAAATAAGTATTGTTCATACCATGATTACATGATTCTCATGATCTATTTAATCTTTAATCCTAAGCGTACTATTTTTTAGTGACAACATTAGTCAATAGCTAAAACTATCTTTTTAGACATACCGGTGATGCAGAAGTCCCGCCATCTAGTTTTTTTAATGTGAGATTATTATTACGGGAGTGACGTTGGGCATTGACCATTACGCGCTGCTTAAAAAAATTTCGCATGACCGTTGCTTCGATTTTTGATCCGCATACCGTCGCGCAAATATTAGTGTATCTCAAGAACCATCTCTGTTGGAGCGCTTATAAATACATATATATAGATCCCGCAGAACATTTGTCATAGTGAACTTAGTGGACGTTTACAGGTAGCCACCAAGCTCTGTGACCGTTGAAGACTTGGCAGCCACAATCAGGGACGATTAAAAAATAGACAAAGTTAGGCTGACACTACCTCGTGTTCAGCCATAAAGGGTTTTCAAGCCGCTGATTGGCACGGCTATTTACACGCCTCCCTCAACACATACATTATTAATATGATTGGTTAGTTTTACACTGGTCAATGTTTACCAAGTATTTTAACAAATTACGTTTTCAATAAATAATTATTATAAAGTACAATAATTGTATAACCATGGTACAATAATCAGTTTTCACGAATCTGCCAACACTGAGCTGGTGGCAAGAGCGGTGAAGCACAGGAGGGAATGTCAGCAAAAAACGTCGCGCGTCTTAACACAGACTTTTATTACTATAGTTTTTCCCTTTCAATTGAGAAAAGAAAAGGCTAAGTTATCTAGACCATGCAGCCAAGTTTTTTGTGTTGTTTTTTTAAATGCAGACGATACTATGTTCAACAAGATTGTGACTCTCTTGTTTTAAGTTCTCTTGGGAGTTTTTGTGGCAACTAATATATCATGTTTCAAACGATTATTCACTACACCTATGTTCTTCAGCTATACTACATTAAGTAAAATATCACCTTTATTTACATAATATAGGGCTAAACAACTAAGTATATCAATTAAAATAAAAATCACAACATGACAGATCAAGATCCCGCCAAAAACTCCCTTACCACAGACTAGTTTTCTTTCTCATTTAAATAGATTTTTATTACTAGACACAGATTTAAATATACTTTAGTTTGCTCTAGATTTTTCCGTATTTACTAAGTTTGTTAATTACCTATCGTATTAATGAAGCGAGGTAAAGAGATAACATAATTACAAGTGTTTCAAACGCATTTAGCGAACAGATAAGAGTCGATATCTAATTTACCTACATTCAAATATTTTGGTCTTGATGGCAATAATATTATTTATAACATTGTAGCATCTAGTATGTTTTTGTTATTGATTCCAGCTTCATAAACAATATAACAAAGTAAGTTGTTAAATCAGGGACATAGACTAATGGTTTCCAGTGGAATCATTCATCGGGCGTCGTTTCAGAATGGAGAACATTCGATCAAACTTCAGGTTTCTATTATAATCTGTACTTTGCAAAGTTCGGCTGAAATCAAAATACCATATTGTTCTTAATCTTCTAAGAAGTCTAGTAATTTATGGCCTAATGTTACACTTTATTTCTTTGAAATTAAGTTCAATATCACAGTTTCGTATTATATGAAATTTATTTACAACTTGCATACCGCTTCATTTTATCAAGGTATAGCCAATATTGGTCGTGACGCTACTTCTTGGCAACTTCTAACTCTCATAAAACCATATCCAGTGGAGACGAACTTCCTAGTAATCTATGGAAAACCGTGCGTGTGTCGGGTCTATAGTATGGCTAAGAAACACAGTCTAAAATAACCCCGGGACCTGTAATACCGGTACAGGTTTTAGGAGCCTCTTTCTAACGCGCGTCCACATTTATCTTAAATGCTCGTGTTTAACTCCTTGTCTAACCAAATCTGGTAGGAGCTTGCTGGTGCAGCTTCAGGAGCACTAACTTGTATAGAATTTACTGCAGTCTTAGACAACCCAATCGATCGCAGTCAGATTGTCTAAAAGTTATCTGGAAAATTCCATACAACGTTATAAGATTTTACGTTAACTTGTAAAGATTTCGGCTTCGTAAAATAAAATAGTTATATTGATTCGTATTAATGTGACGATAAACCGGGTTATCAATAGACAAATACCATAGACGAAAGTTGCTACTTGGCGGTATATTCCGAAATGAAATGGTTTCAATAGGTACTATTCCTTAGACACAAGGGAAAAAAATACCTGTTGTTTCCAAGCGCCATGATTATGCAAATTTAGTATAATTGCTTCTGATAAAAGATAAGAGAAATAATGAGAAAATAATATTATTTCAGGGAATTTTCAAATGATCGTCTAGTTTCCTACCAAACTACCCACATCGAATTAACAATTTTTAATCTTCCTAACGCTATAAATGCAAATGTTAGTTTATTTATTACGCTTTTATTATTTAGGTTCCATTCATCGAGATAAAACAGTACTGTTTCTTAGGGTTATATCAACACGAGTGAAAGCGACTTACATATTATTATATTATGTAGATTATTCTCAGCACTACCATACTAATGCATGTTATAATTAAAGAGAATATAATACGGCCATCACTTAACCGTTAGTTCCTGTTGGATAATTATATGCTTATTAAAGCGTTTTTGTTAAAAATGCTCAGGCATCAGTCAGCAAAATCTACTGAGTCAGAATAAATGAAAAATCTGCAGAATACTGGAAATAAGTTTATTTTTTTAAATATTCAATTAATAAAATCACTAACATTAGCTATACATTACAATAATATGATCACAATTTTCGATAAATGTAACAATTTGAGATACATTAAGTATAAGATCTGCAAGTATTAGGATACAATATAGAGTTATACATGAAAACGAATATTTTTATTTTATTAACCCACTAGTATCTCTAGTCACTAGATTATAGGTAAACATTATTAAAACTGATATATATATATATATATATATATATTTTATGGTTAAGGCTTAGCATTATGGCCACGATTTTAAGTAATATTATATGACAATATGGCCCAAGCTGGTGAACATTTTAAACCTGTGGAAGGACTGGCTCTCAAGTGTAACTGCTGGAACACGCCTATTGGTATTTGGTGGCAGATTTTCAACTTTAGGGGTGGAAGCTAGCCAGGCTGGCATTGGAAAAAATACTATGGTTTCATCACAATGATTTTCTACACTGAAAGCTCAAGCTCATTGTAGGTGGAGTGGATTCAAACTCAAGTCCCATGGGACTTGACCCACGTGAGGACGCCATGGCGCGATATCCCTACACACTATCAACTGAGCTATCACTGCTTCAAACTTCAATAATATAACATAAAACAAAGGTCTTGAAAACTCGTCTATAAGTTTATGATTAAAAGGACCAAATATAAACCTCCAATCAGGGGAAAGTATCCATAAAGATTGTATGATATATTTGAAGTAAACTGGCTAACTTTTTTTGTATAACTCTTAATTTAAAAAGTATTTCATTCAATTTTAAATACATTTCAGTACTTAATAGATGTAGGAATCTATAACAAATCTTAGCTATCTAGATAAATAGTCATGACGTAATCTATAAATAAATAGGTCAATACAAATTAATTCAATACCTTTTTTTCTCATACTTATCAGCAGATTTCCATGTTTTGTTTAGTATGTGTTGATAGTGTAAGAAAAAAAAACATTTTTGACACAGTTTTTCCACCATTACAAGATTTTCTTTGTTTTCAATAAACATTATAGTCTAATTTTGTATACAATACATACAATTCACTTAGTTTGATTGAAGAATTTGTGAGGAAAATTGGTGTACTGTCCTTAGATTTAAAGGACATCAGAAACAGATAAATTTATATATCACTTATGATTTTCTTTTTCAGTGAATTCTAGTTAAGTTCTAAAACGGAATTTGGTTAATACTGTACACCATAGGAGGCACCTAGATCGATACTAATCTGTTTCATAATAGCAAAGGTACAGCACCGATGGTAGGTGCAGTGCAATCCAAAAACAATGGTAAATATTCAGAGATTAAACTCCGGGTATTCAGTGGCTAGCAAGCCACATAGCGAGTCTGCTCATAAAAAGATTCACTGCCATGGGTTCACTACCATGTGGATTGTGGTTGTGACCAAGTTGTGCCAAGCACTAATCTACTCGAGTACTGAATATATGTTGAGCTGATCTTCAAAAGTAATGCACCTAAACTTCTACTGCAAGCAGTTTTGTAAAGACTTTCAAATATTAATGTTAATGTTTAGATATTAACAGAATGCACCTTCAATTGATTTGAAACTACTTAAATCAAGTGGAGTACATAATAAACATTTTATTAAATAGTTAATAAATTAAAAACAGTCACTCCTGATCACACCTTTAGAATCAATATAGAAAAAAAGGTAACAAATACTTACTAAAATGTAATAAATTTAAGTACATACACAGGTTGTGGAATGTATTTGTGTATTCAAACCCAATGAATAATGAAAATAAATACAATAATATACATTAAAAGTTTATTCACTATGGATATAATTACTGTTTAGGTTTAGAGAAACACTATTTAACAAATTAATTTATAAAATTCTTCAATATATCAAAATCAAGGGTCATCGTTGATATGAAGTCAATCTTTTAATAATAACAATACATATAACTCTAAACAAGAGCAAATTCTGAAATCGAGTTTCATTTCTAACATGAACATTACTATATTTAACTAACATGTCAAAACTAATTGTCGTCGAGTACCATTAGAGCATATAAAAAAAATGATGACAGAAAACTTTGAGACCATGTTTGGATTAATCTATTTCTTAATAATTTAACATTTATTTTTGAAAGATAATTATTTTATAAAACTTCTTACATTATCATACATATTATTGATGCTATATCATGATAAAATTGGAATAATCCTTGCATATTTAATATTTCATTAATTTACTTAAACATCTAATTTACATAAATTATGTAAATAAATATTTTACAATTGGAAATACCTATATAATTTCAATTGTATATATAAACAATACAGAATTTTAATTATAGGTTTGCAATCTAAGGGCAGATAGTAGACTAAAAACATTAATTCATATAAACCAGGCCAATTTATAGATACAACAGATAAAAAATATATTCTATTTACAAAACATTTACAAAAAATCTTCTAGAATACATCACAAGGCTGACAATGGAAGTTTACAACCTTGTATTTTGGAAACCTGCCTATTTGTTGACAGGAACGCTTTGTTGGATTTGAGTACTTAGTTGTAACACTGGAAGATGCATTTTGCTTGTGATTAAGTATCGTATTTCTCTCCATCGCACTGACTCCAGAACAGGCAGTTTCCTATCCCACTATAACATATTAGTATTACCGTTGCAAGAAAAACAACACTGCACACGGTACACGGTTTCCTTTCTAGGAAAAATCCTATTAAATACAAAGCCATGAACATTACGTGCGTGTTCACAAGTGCCGGGTTCACGGGCTTAGGTATTAGAAGCACCGGAATAAGCCATTGCAAACAGTACATTTCGCGTGGAACGAAATCCGTTTTGGAAAGATTACCGTGTCAGGTTATCATAAATTAGCCCGTATGCCGCAATCGGCATGATTAACCAGATAAATTTAATTATTATATTGACTCGAACTTAAACTATACGGAGCGACAGCTGCGTAATCGCGATTAGTTAATTTGTCGTATAACATTGACACTATTGACAGTAATGACAGTAATGAATTGTGTTGCCTTTCACAGCTTCACCGGCCTTAAGCCCTGCCAAGCCGTGAAAGCCCTTCCGGATAACAAAGTATGTCGGTTTTTTGTTTTCGAAAACAAAAGAAACAGCTTCATCGGACTTTGTGGGTGAGCGGGGAAGGCGCTCAGCCCGCGAGCATTATGTTGCCACGTTAATATTGATTTTATACTCAGCACTAGTTGCTATCCTCACTTTTTTAAAATACACATAGGTTATGGCATGTTATTTATATAATGAAATAGAGATTCAATATATAATTATTTATTACACGTAGGATTTCAATTAGGTTTGACTTTGTTGTATAGAGAATTTTTATTTGGTATTAAAATTGGATTTTATTCATAATCTTGTCTTTTGCATGACCCCTTAAATAATTTTTTATAGCTATAAGTACATAGTATAAACAATTTTAGGAGAATTTAAGTTTAGGTATTTAGAATATAGATTTCTAGTATTGAATTAAAGCTAACTGACTGGTTCGAGTATCACCATATTAATGAAAATAATTGTATCATTCGGTTTTATTTTTTGTTCCAGTTTTAGTTCAGTTCAATACGCAAAACTAATTTTCATTTGAGATTTTTATTACTTCAGCTAATATTTAGCCTAAATTGTATTTATAGTAAATAATGTAAACATTCATATTACCGAATAAGCGTTTTTGTGTGGTAAACACTGCCATTTAGTAAATATTTGACTTTGATTAATGATTGTTATTGAGTTTTAATATAGCCCACTATAGCGATAACTTTTATGTATGGGATGTAATGGAGGAGAACTTCAGCGAACGTAGCACAAAGAAAAAAAGTGTTATATAACTTTGTAATTTTAAAGGGTGAGCAAACATTATTATGTTTTGAAGATTTTTTTTTAATATGAAACATCTAATGCGGCGGATTATTTTGTCTCTTTGTGTGGTGACGCGTTACCATAGCATGCGATACCACGCTATCTGATACTATATGTAGAAAAGTGACAAATGAAAAGTAGCAAGTTGTCTCCATTTAAGTGCGCATTAAATTAAAATAAATGTACATTAAATAAATAATCACCTTTATCTTTAAAAACAGAACGTTTGATTTTTTTATTGTGTCAGATTTTGTCATTTTAAGATCATAATTTTCATTAAAAATAAAACATTTGCTAGACGTACAACAATGTCTCACTTTGTTATTATTTTAATTATATCTACTTTAAATTTGAAGTTAGAGTTAGTTTTGGCGGGATTTTAATCTGTGATCTTGTTTTTCATTTTAGTTCATATGTATTTTAGGCTAATGTCATGTAATATTGATCATACAGTTTAGTAATTTTAGTATTAACATTGTAGTAATCTTATTGTGAACAAACGCACACTAGTATAAATTATAAATATTGACACGAGGCATTATCTATTAGTTGCCATAAAAAATTCCTGCAGAGTTTTAAAAAAATGCCACCACTTTTATAGCATGGTAAGCCCTTACTGAAGTTACTTTCGGGTTGGGGCAGTAGTTTAGAAAACGCTTTATAAATCGATGTATCTGTAAGTTATACCTTTTGTGTTCTAGCTGACCCGAAAGAATAATTTAGCAATTTACCAGCACCTGCATTAGACGATCAATACTATGGCTAAATGCGTTCTTAAGTATTTTTATAGTCCTTATGCATACGAATCATTGTTGGTATTATTATCTCTAAGTCATATAATTTTATAGTTTTGTCGATTAAAGATTTATTTGAGTAACTTTTAAAGGGTAATAGCTGAGTAGTTGAATGTTTGAGTACTGCTTAATTAACGTAGGTTCGTCAAAAGGTCGCTGTAGATGAAAATGAAGTGAAAACATTAGTGAATAGGTCTTCGTGATGAAGCTTATCGCCTGTTTTATTACAATTTTCAAGGTGATAATCTGTTGCGAAGCAAACATAGCTGTATACTCGCAAGCGTGTTGGACAGACGGTATCTCCAAACTTATAGTATTGGTCATTACTTTCTTCTTCTTCTTTTTTATTCTTTGCAACTCAGTCTTCTTTAGAGACTATTACTGCCATTTTCAAATTATAACATTTGTACATTCTGGGCTGATTAAACTATCGTCAACAAGATAATGACTCTTTTGGGAGATTTCGTGGTATAACTAATTGTATGAATAAAAATAAATCACAACATGACAGATCAATATCCCGCCAAAAACTCCCGGTCATTACGTTTTTAAGCATCGAAAGGGATCATGATCAAATGCTATATAAAGAGTGTGTTTATTAAAGACTACACGAGGGAAATGAAATTTTCACCTGGACGTGGTTAATAAATCAAATAAGAATATAACGCATGTAATATAAGTATTAACACGACACATACGGTGTTTATATGAATGCTCAATGCGACTAATGCATCATGCTTTCTCATGTAAGTACCGCCGAATACAACACTGACGCGTAACTATAGCTCTCTCAGTCCCTTATTCAACTCGGGCCGACTTTACACGAGCGTTACATAACCGAGCATTTCACTTCAGTCACATTTAATACCTACCCACTGAACAAAGTACTCAAGAAAAAAACATTCGATCCAAAATAAGATTTTTTTAATGCTAATTCACAGCAAACGAGCAGAGGACTCATCTGATGGTAAATGGTAACAATCGCTTATAGAGAACAACACCAGGAGTATTACAGCCATGTTGCTGACCCTGACGACAAGGGCGGGTTTTTGTTCACTACGCCGTGGCTAGAACAGAAAGGCTCATACTGAACCTTTACTTTACGGTAGTCTAAACCCAAGGGTGGTCGTTAACTAGACGGACAATAACTCTTCTACCAATCTGGGATGGATCAAGGATAACATGGTTAACCGTCAGAACCAGAACCGAATTTGGGACCAGAACTGGATATTGGAACAATTAGGCCAAATTTGTGGTCACCCTAAAAAGTTATCGACTCTATTTCCAGAGGGTTACTGCGATTGGCTGGTGACACGTGTTCACCGAACGACCGCAGACAAATATCTTTCTTCCTTGTCTCTCGTATTCCTTTCCTTTTTATCCATATAACAGGCTACCTCCGCGCTTCAATCGCGTGGGCTTGAATAATGTTTCGTACTTATACCGAATTTTAGAACGGATTTTCCAACTTTATTTATTATAGTAAAACATTTATTCTATCGTTTCAATTTTTTTTCGTCCATCTATCGCATGTTGCTTTACATCCGACGGTGGAATAGGTGTAAATTGCATGGCGCTCGGCAGAGCAGCCATTACCAATATGGCGGCGTCCATGGTCCGCGTCAGTTGATCGTATAGTGAATATCTTGTCGATTATTGATAAAAAAAGTTTCACTTGCATTGTGGTTTGGCAAAACCACACATTGATTTTTATAACTATGGTAAACACAACAGCCGACAGTCAGATAAAGAATAAAATAAGTATAATTAAAAGACGAACACCAATACAAAGCTTTTTTCTCTTTTTCGAACTGACGTACGCTGTTAGCCCCAAGGGCTTTGACAGCTTCACCGAACTTTTGGGGGCGAGTGCTGAGGATACTTGGCCCCGAGGCAGCAGGCACAAGGGTGCCAGGACGGCCGAACCTCGGTTAGGGCTGCTGACGGTAAATGAAAAAAGATTCATGATCCTGACTAACCAACAGGTTCTGTATTACTAAAAAGCTGTACTGAGAAGAGTTACAGAAACGTTTTTTTTATAGTTAAGGTTTAGCGTTATGGCCATAATTTCACCTGATCTTAAGTGATGATACGGCCTAAGTTGGTAGACACGCTTAACCTGTGCAGGAACTGGCTTTCAAGTGCAACTGCCTACCTATATATTACACATTTTTAGTTCCACGCAAACGAAGTCGATGGCGCAGATAGTCTTATTACAAGTGTAGAATACCTCTTTTTTAATTTATGTATTACTTATCGTTCGCGCGGAACTAAAAATTAATTAATTAATTATCTACGCGGAGCCCAAATTTTTCCAAAATAAAAGTAGCTTAACTTACTCCTTATAACATCGGCTGTCTGCCTGTGAAAGTCTCTTCAAAATTGGTAGAGCCGTTTCAGAGATTACCCGGAACAAACAGACAGACATACATTTTTTTTGTATAAGTACCTTATGTAGTTTCATATGCATTTAGTAATAGCTGCTATTTTGATTAACAAACACTTCAAACTTATTTATTTGTATAGATTTAATTCACTGCAAAATACTTTTTTTTCTCTTAAATAAACTATATTAATGTAACAAATAATAATGGGCAAGTTAATAATGTAATAATGTTCTTTGGATGGCAGATACTTAAGGAGTGGCCGGACGAGAGGGTTCGGACATTGATTTATTACTTCGTAAATAATATAATTAATAAACCATAACCAAGAGCTACGCCAAGTGAAAGCAAATTGAACATTATTGGAAATTTTGAATTGATTATTGCTTATTACCAAACGCTTTGTAACATCGCTTCATACAGTAATATTGTAGAGAATTTGAATGTATATTTGATATAGCTTATAGAAAACAACTATAGCGCCCGTTTGCTTGGTGGTAGGGCTTTATCGACCCACCTGTCTAGCTACCACTCTCAAGTTGAAAATCTGCCGCCAAATACCGATAGGTGTGTTCGGGCAGTTGCACTTGAGAGCCAGTCCCTTTCCTAGGCTTATCGTGTTCACCATTTTAGGCCACATCGTCACTTAACGTCAGGTGAGATTGTGGCCATAACGCCAAACCTATAAAGTATATAGAAGGGGTCGAGACTCCTTTACACAGCCTACAACTTATTTTTTATTAACATTGTGTTTAAAATCCCAGTTTAACGCACAAAAGTATTACCCAGGCTCAGGACAAAGGCGTGAGGGACATGTGATGGTTCATCGGGTGGTGATCACCCAACACTGCCTACCACGTACCACGGCGACACTTCGAACTTCCGTGTTGCCAGAAGCCAGCGACAGAATTCGCAATTCTCCTAGGAGTGAGCGGACACCTAGCATTAGAAAATCATGCAGGAAACCAATGCAATGATATTTGGCTGCGACCTTCGATATAGTGTAGGTATTTCATCAGAAGAATTGCCGCTATGTGAAAATAACTCTTCGAAGAATTGATCCGAAGCGATGATAGCTCAGTGGTAGTGTGCACGACTTCGTGTCAAGGGACGTGGGTTCGAACCCAAGCACCTACAATGAGCTTGAGCTTTCGGTGAAGGAAAACATCGTGAGGAAACCATAGCATGGTGGTAGGGCTTTTTCTAATGCCCGCCTGGCTAGCTACCACCCTCTAGTTGTGAACCTGCCGCCAAATACCAATAGGTATGTTCTGGCAGCAGCACTTTAGAGCCAGTTCCTCCACAGGTTTAGCGTGTTTACCAATTTGGGCCGTATCGTCACATAAGATCAGGTGAGATTATGGCCACAACGCTAAACCTTAAGTTTAAAAAAAAAAAAATCCGAGTCCTGCCTCTCTTACCTATCTTACAGTTTTATTTACCACAATTAATTAAAAATCTCTTGCAATTCTGTCTATCCTGTTTAATGTTTATCACTCTGAAACTACTGTAGAGATTTATTGTGACACAGACGGATACTTTATACTAGAACGAACAAAAGGATTTCCTCGGGATAAATATATAATAATATGAATATATAATATGTGTATATAATAAATATGTGTAATATGTGTATATAATAAATATGTAATAATAAGTGAATTTCTATGTGCAATATGATTTAGAGTACGTTAAAAGTCTGTAATAGCAATAGTTTTACTTAATATTAAAGAAAAGTCCTATAAATGTAAGCCCGCGTGAACGAAGTTGCAGGCACAGCTAGTATAATCAGAAACATAAAACGAACGAATCTATATGACCATTATTCCTTTGTTAGAACTAACACGCTGTGTGGGAATTCACGATAGGCACAACACCTCTGGACAATCAAAGTTAATACCCGAACTGGATGTTAGACACACACAATATTGCGAACAAAGGTATTCTGCCGAGTGCTAATTGGCGTCCTTTTAAACCTTATTATTAAATTGTTGTGCTGGCAACGTTTTTAAATAAATCTTACTCTGTCATGTGAAATAAAGACACGTTTATTTTTGTTCATAAATTTGTTTATTTCGTCATAAATAGTTTTTCGGGTAACAGATTTAAGCTTTATAGCCATAATCTCACCTCAAGATGGTGGAGGGAGTCTAGTGGAGGGACTCGCTCTCAAGTGTAACGGCCGGAACGCAACTAAAGGTATTGAGGCATTGAAAAATGCCTATTATGACCTTTTTATCACGATGTTTTGCCTTCACTGAAAGCTCATACTCATTTCAGGTTGTTTTGAACTCACGTCCGATAACGCGGCGTTCGTACACACTACCATCTGAGCTATATATATATGTATTGTTGTATATGCGGATAATATAGGTAGCATTTGCCATCCTATAGCTTGGTCATTATAAGCAAGTTTAAATTCTGACTTGCTCCAAATTCTCCTCGGAAAGTCTGAGAACGGAGGTCACCGATTTATTGTCATATTCAGATCATCAAAAGACCTACACACCTACTTAGAAATTACAGTGACGGTCTTCAGCGGTCAGAAAAGTGAAGAAAATTACGTTTAGTAACACACAAAATTGGTTCTTTGAAATAATAAATCGATAAACATAAAAATGAAGCATGTCTGTTTATTATGCAAATAATCGTACCAACGATATTGGCTAAGTGTACAATTTAATTTCTACTGATGCACAACAAATGGAGAGCTTATCCGTACTGGCCCGAATTAATATTACTAAGCTCTACACAATATTAGAGCGCCAAACCCCTTTTTCATTGAAAGACCTTCACAGGGGGTGGGGGTTTCGATGAGGTGGGTACAGTGCGCATGCGTGGAACTTTATTCACCCTCCCTTGTCGCATTTGCGAAGAGATGCCATTCAAGAACGGGCGGTTCTGATACCGCCCTTAGCACAAAACCAATAGCTTTAAATAAAATTCATCACACCAACATTACACCTACACCTACGAGGGAAATGAAGAAGTAACGAAAATGCCAAATATCAAATCGTTAGACGTGCAAATAAAATTAATATTCGCTTTAATCAAGACAACAATACTCGCGTGTTATTTTTTAATATTGTGCCACGATAGTGAAGAGGAATAATAATAATAGTTTGGATATTAATTATCTGTGATCCCGTCAAACTGTTGCATAAAAAGTGTCGAAAATGGCGAACACGGCTCATTTAATGCGGCGCCAGAGCTCCCGGGATCTGTACGCCCAACGTTCCTTGGACCGGATGGAGATGAAAGAGCTGAGAGGTCGTCTGGTTACGATGGAAAACGGTCATCCGTCTCACAGGACGCACGTGATGTACGGTGCCACGAACGAAGCTTTCGAAGACACAAGCCCCAATCGACAGTCATCCGAGACGCCAACAAGTAAGGCCAGCTCTCGTGAAGATCGAGGTGATTTCAAGCCTGAGGGTGTACCAATCGAAAGGGAATCTTGGGACAGTAAATTGACCTTCCTTTTAGCAACAGTCGGGTATGCAGTCGGTTTGGGTAACGTCTGGAGATTTCCGTATTTGGCTCAGAAAAACGGAGGCGGTGCGTTTTTGATTCCGTATTTTGTGATGTTGGCGATCGAGGGTATACCGATATTCTATTTGGAGTTGGCGATTGGTCAGAGATTGAGGAAGGGGGCGATAGGCGTGTGGCATCAGGTCTCCCCGTATTTGGGCGGTATCGGGATCAGTTCTGCCGTGGTTTCCTTCAACGTTGCGCTGTATTACAACTCAATTATCGCGTGGTGCCTGTTTTACTTCGCGCAGAGCTTCCAGGCTGAGCTGCCGTGGGCTGAGTGCCCTAAGAAGTATTTTAGCAATGGGTCGTACATCACGGAACCTGAATGCGCAGTAAGTATCAGTTTTATATAACAAAATCTTAATACATGTAGCGTAGCCAGGTTCACTAGAGCCATTATGTATATAAACGTTTGCATATCTCGTATAGCTTTAATATATTTCGTACTCAAACAGTCCTGTTTCTTTATAAGACCGTAATTTTCTTCACAGCGAGGTATACATACGTCTTTTTATCCTTTGTTTTATTTAGGGGCTTATCACATATCTTTTGAATACAAGAAACAAAAACAAACACGCGGCCCTAAAAATAAAACATTTGTGGCATGGGATTTGAACCTACAGCGATTCAGCGCGTCGACAACAATGAGGCGTCTGCTTGAACCACTTACCAACCCTACAGTTTGACAGTAATCATACTAACAACATCTTAATATCCGCGGATAATTGTTTTATATTTGTATCAGAAACATTGTGAGTTATCTTCATACTTTTACCCGATTACGGCGAAGCAAATGGAAGGTTAAGCGTTTGATCGCTTTGTATGTATGTATGTTAATCTGTTCCCTCATAATTTCATAACTACTTATTAGAACTCAACGAGTGATATGTTATTGGAAACGTTTTGTTCATCCGCTGGTTATAAGCTATAAGATGACACATTAACTCGAATACGGCGCCCTCTAAGGAAAAAGATAAAGGAATTAAAATAAATAATATTTTGAATAACATTGTCTTGGGTATCAGACGAAAGGGCTTAATTAGCTCATTTCAAAATTATATATGCATATATCGTTAGTTGTTTTTCGCGGCTTTGTTTGCATACACCCGATAGTTGGAAACACTTTATAAAATTACGCCTCAGATTTGAACTAAACATGTTTTCTTCCCAAGCCTATTCAAAAACTATTATATCTATGTCATTCTATGTGTATTCTACATACTGCTGTAAATGATTTAGGGATGTCACTATTTCCCCTAGGATAGACCTACATATCTCCCAGTAGGGTCAGGTCTTCAAATTGATGGTTAATATGCCTCTTGGATCATAATACATTTCTGATTAATCCCCGTGACTCACGATCTTTTGAGCAATTAGAAAGGTTAAGAAATTTATACATTACCCCAAAAAAAAAAAACCATTTAGTATATGTCATACGATCTGTGCCCGCGACTACGTTCGGGTGAAGCTAAAAAATATTTAACCAGTTTTCCCCTTTGATGTACCTTTTTCAATAAAAAATTATACCTCCAAGAATATGTGTACAAAGTTTCATGATGATCGGTTAAGTAGTTTTCGCGAGACACCGTAACAAATAAACTTACATTCACATTTATAATATTAGTAGGGATTTATACCTATCTAAAATAATAGCTATGTAAATGTAAATTAATAAAAACAAATAAAAAAACTACTCATGAAATATTTTTTGTCAAGAAATTGTAAACCCTAAACTAATACGTCAATTGTCAGTGAAAAAACTAATACGCAACTAAGGAAAAATCACGTTTAAAAAATGATAAAACAAGAATTTATTATCCTCTAAAATATTTGTGTATAAACTAAACATTACCTATTAATTAAATTAAACGTAATATATTTAATTAATACATAACACATAGTGATAATCAGAGAATTACTGTGGTCGTATGCCAGCTAACATAATAAAACAATACTTTCTCTCAAGCTTTAGAGCAAAGTACTATACTTCAACTAAAAGCTAAATACTTTTAATATACTAGAAGCGATGATAGCTGAGTGTTAGTGTGTACGACTTTGTGTCAAGGGACGTGAATTCGAATCCAACCACCTACAATGAGCTTGAGCTTTCGGTGAAGGAAAACATCGTGAGGAAACCATAGAATGGTGATAGGGCTTTTTCTAATGCAATCCTGGCTAGCTATTACCCTCAAGTTGAATAGGTGTGTTCCGGCAGTTACACATGAGAGCCAGTTCCTCCACAGGTTTAGCGTGTCTACCAACTTGGGCCGTATCGACAATTAAAATTAGGTGAAATGATGGACATAACGCTAAGCCTTAACTATAAAAATAAAAATATATATATACACATAATAGGTAATTTTTGACTACTAATTTAATACTATAACACTACTAATTAATAGGTAATTAGGTAAATAAAAAATAAATAAAACTAAACACATAATAGGTGCCATGTGAATGATATATCTACATATAAGGTGGCATACGACTTCGACACTTTGCTGGATATAACTATGTACTGTGTATTACTTAAATATATTACAATTAATTTAGGTAATAGTCTGTAAATAATTGACACAAATATTTTATACGATAATAGATTCGAGTTTCATACCTTTTAGAACGTGATTTCACCGTAGTCGGGTTTTAGTTTTAAACTTATTTTTATAACACCTTATCCTAGATAAGGTCAGTACAAAATGTCTTCCTCTTGCATTGTCCCCTATAAATTGTCAGATTAAGTAATACCAATTTTTTTTTTAATCCAATAACAAGAGACAATAAAATTAAGGAATATAACAAAAAGGATTTACTGTCAAAATATTTATATGAATTGGATGTTGTGACCGGTTGTGATATTTGAAAACGTCTTGCCCTTTGTACATATACTAAAATAAATTAATGATCTAGAGTGAACATTATTATTAACACAGTAAAAAAATAAATGGGGCACTTTATCGAGTTTCGAAGCCCTTAACTAACTAGCTATATATATATATATAAACATATATCTTGCTCACGTCATATTAACCAAATATGGCTATCAAATTTACGGTAATTTATTCAACCACGCTAACAAATAAACGGCATTGAATAATACTATGTTAATCTTGATAATAACTTTTATACATCCAAGGCAGGTATGAAATAAGATGTCATTTCACTCAAGCGGGCGCGCGTCGCTTCGCGTTACCAGCGTAATTACTTATTTGTATATTTGACAGCGTGATTTATATGTCAGCGATGTTGCCAGGTATGAAAATTCATTATACATCTGAATATTCATTTATTAACAAACTCAACTTGTTGATTCAGTAGTAGGTAATAAACAGGGATGTAATATTATCGTCTTGTAATCTGATATATATATTCTCAATTGAGTAAATTTAAGTTTGTTTTACTAATCGATTAGTACTAATCGATAGGTTTTTCTCAATGAGTGATTTACTGAGTAACTCTACATGATAGTAATGACAATTATTAACAAATCACTTTCTTATTCATAACCTTATGTGCCTCTTTACACGTGAGCTTGCCCTTTGCAATTAATAACTCGACCCTAGCTTCAGGGTTAAAAACTATTATATTTCCCAAGTTGGACGAATCAATACAAATTAAAAAAAAAAAACAAAGTAATCGATTGAATGGTTTCCAAGGGTAGCACGGACGAACATCGTGCTACAGTATTTTTAATCTATAGATACTTGAATGGGCCTGATCTAGTATGAAATAAGACACTTGTTGTTACGTGAGAGATTTAAAAATAATTACGTATGTTACATGAACAGCGCTAGACAAACAATTATATTTTTTTTCTTCTAAAAAATGACATAATTGCTATTAAACTTATTCAGGCGTAAATATATTCAGAATAATACTAGCTGAGTTCGCGTAGAACTAAATTTATTTAATAGTTTTTGCTCGTTTTGTTTTTCAATACATCTTTGCTCTTATAAGTGATAACATAATGTTGAACATGGCTAACACGTTTCTCATTTATTGCTGTTGGAAATACAAAAAAATCATGCAACTGGTATACTCTGAGTAGCTCGTTTACACAAACAAACTTTTTCATTGTATAATATTAACTAGCTATGCCTGCGACTTTGTTCGCGTGGTTCTATACAATTACTTTGGGTTAACTGTACATTATTTCATAATTTTTTGCCCGTTTTTTGTACCTTTTTCACTACAGCTTTGCTTCTATTGGTGGTAGCACGATGTTGAATAGCCTGAAGCCTTTCTCAGTGACTGCTCGATCAATTACAAAAATATTTACGAAATCCGATTGGTAGTTTCTGAGATTAGTGTGCTTAAACAAACAAATAAACTTGTATTTATATAAATTTACACTGCTACGTAACAAACTGAATCAATACCCATAAAACGTGAATGTAAATTCGTATACACATTTTCACAGCGGCAAGTGTGAACCAATGATAAGTGAAGCGGTTGATTTTGAAGCGATGATCTCTCAGTGGTACCGTGTAGGAACGCCGCCTCATGGCATGCGAGTTCGAATTCAATCGCCTACAATGAGCTTGAGGTTATGCTAAAGGAAAACATCATGAGGAAACATAGCATGGTGGTAGGGCTTTTCCTATTGCCCGCCTGGTTAGCTAATATCCTAAAATTGAAAATCTTCCTCCAAATACCATTAGGTGTATTCCGGCAGTTGAATTTAAGAGCCAGCTCCTTCTATAAAGGCCGGTAACACACCTGCGATTCCTCTGGTCTTGTGGGTGTCCATGAGCGGCAGTGATCACTTACCAACAGAGACAAGCTAGCTTGTTTGCCCTCTATTCCATAAAAAACAACTTATTAGTAACGTGTACGGGCGCCCCGTCAATGGTCGTTGGTTTGAATCCCTGCAATGAGCTTTAGCTTCCGGTGAAGGAAAAACATCGTGAGGAAACCATAGCATGGTGGTAGGGCTTTTTCTAATGCCCGCCTGGCTAGCTACCACCCTCAAGCTGTAAACCTGCCGCCAAATACCAATAGGTGTGTTCCGGCAGCTGCACTTGAGAGCCAGTTCCTCCACAGGTTTAGCGTGTCTACCAACTTGGGCCGTATCGACACTTTAAGATCCGGTGAGATTATGGCCATAACGCTAAACCTTAAGTATAAAAAAAAATATCGTGGTAGGGCTTATTCTTAGCTACCTCGTTTTTATATCCTATATTAATGTGGGATTTAAAATCCTTTTCATAAAGGATTTCCTTATCGCAGCGCGTAAACTCATTATCCGGGCTTAGGCCAAAGGTGTGACGGGCATATGGTAAGACTCACCAGTTGATAAGTACCTGACACTACCCACTAAAACGCACCTCGGCGACACTTGATACTTCCGTGTTGCCAGTGACCTTGGCAGCTTTCGCACTTCTTTTACTCTCTGGCGGCAATGCTTAGTTAGTTGCATACGCTCCTAAGTTGAAAATCTACCGCTGAATATCTGTAGGAGTGTTTCTGTACTTCCGCTTGACAGCTAAACCGTTCACTGGGGTATTGTGTCTGCGAACTTTAACCACATCGTCACTTAACATCAGCTAAGATTTGGGCCATAATATTAAGCCTTCAAACTATGGAAATGTTATAGTTTATTGCACGTCTCATAACGCGAAGTGTTTGAGTAGTGCTCTACCCTCACTCTCTCAAGATCAGGCAATTATCTCGGTTTAAATCGCTTTTATCTGATCTTTGTTGCACTTTGAGTATTAAATGAGTTGACAAATATCAAGAAATTTTTTTATGACATTAGATTACTTTAAGAAACACTGTTTTTTCTTTTTTTTTTTAGCGTTATGGCCATAATCTCACCTGATCTTAAGTGACGATACGGTCCTAGTTGGTAGGCACGCTAAACCTGTGGAGGAACTGGCTCTCAAGTGCAGCTGCCGGAACACACCTATTGGTATTTGGCGGCAGGTTTTTAACTTGAGGGTGGTTGCTAGTCAGGCGGGCATTGGAAAAAGCCCTACTACCATACTATGGTTTCCTCATGATTTTCCTTTACCGAAAGCTCAAACTCATTGTAGGTGCTTGGATTCGAACTAACGTCCCTTGACGTGAAGTCGAACACACTACCACTGAGCTATCATCGCATAAAAAACTCGTTTTGATAAAATATTTCGGTGGACGTCGGGTTGTCTGTATGTGCGGATGATGTATGTGGTCATGATAACGCCCAGAAAACTTCACTTTTTATACTTTTTTTAGTAATAGCCTATTGAAAATTACCGTCTAATTCAATGTAATTTGATTAGAAAACGATTAAATTAATTAACAGTCAATAGTATTTTTTGTATATACATATAATATATAAAAGTAGTTCACTTTTTTCATATTTAATATGAATTCTTAAATCTGTCATTCAATTATAATTACGTTATGAGATGTGCGGTTTTGGAATATCCAAACTATTTATATAATACATTTATATATATATGAAAGCTTAAACTATAATTTATAATGTATACAGTAGAATCTCTAAGGTCAAACATCAAGAGAGACGCTAAAAAAATTGAGTTTTAGAGTTTTCGACTTTTGGTGTTTGAAGCGAAGCCAACAAAACATTTTATCGAGATTTAGAGGTTTTCAACTTCGACTTAACCTACTTCTACTGTATATCACTACACATCCGAAAAACAGGGTAAATGATGGCTAGATTATTAGAAAAAATACGTATATGAATAGAAGGGTATCCGTTATTTCCCAAGTGTTTTTTTAGATAGTATGATAATTATAGCGGATATTATAAAAATACCTATGAATTTGACAAGGAACATTACTTAACAATTTTCTAAATAACCGTTTAGTAAAACACCTACGTCTACTCCTCCCACGTACAATGTCGTGACTATTAACCGCAGCCTACGCTCTTTAATCGCCTCTCAAAGGGAAAAGGTTACAGTGACAAACTTGATGACACCTTTAAATATATCCTCACATTAACCAGTGAAATATATAATAATAATAATCATTCCACATATTGATCTGCCGCCGCCACGTGAAGGGATGTGAGTTTAAATCCACCTATAACGAGCTAGAGCTTTCGACGAAGGCAAACAGCTTGGGGAAACCATAGCATGGATAGCTACCGACCTAAATTTGAAAATCTGCCGCCAAATACCAATAGGTGTGTTCCGGCAGTTGCACTTGAGAGCCAGTTCCTCCACAGGTTTAGCGTGTCCATTAACTTGGGCCGTATCGTCACTTAAGATCAGGTGAGTTTGTGACCATAACGCTAAACCTTAAAAACATATGCTCAAACGTGTGTTTATTCGTTTTCATTAGGAACTTTATTCTCTCCCATAAAATTTTCGCTTCTTCGAAAACGTCATTTCACGAAAACATTCATGTTTTTCACTTTAATACCGACACTTCCGTACCGTCGAACGTTTTTAACTCAACTGAATCCCGCGCTTAGACTGTCGCTTCGACTGAACCCTAGCCGCTTTTTTTTAAGGAACATACACTGTCAGCCTGCCACGCTTCCACAGTTTCACCTGACTTTCAGGGCAAGCGCGGAGGGCGCTCAAGCCCGAAAGGCAACTCGCGCAACGGTGTCACTAGTGACCGAACCTCGGCTTGGGCTGTTGCCGGTACGCGAAAGAGAGAATCGAACACGGTACTAACAAAAAAAGGAGAGTGATCGTACTGCGCCACAATGGCGCGAAGGATTATCCTGTGCCACCCTTGCTGGCGGTGTCGATGACAACTCGAGAAAAAGAAAGACTCGAACTTAACCAACCGATCCACCGGAATCTGAATAAAAAAAAACGAACTAAGAGAAAGAAATATGGATTGTACTGAGCCAGGGTTATATACGAGGCAGGGTTGTATTGTACAAACCCTAGCCGCGCCCCCATCGCACTTAAATAGTAATTTGTGTTATCAACTACCCTCCTAAAAGACACTTGTAACATCTCGATAACTTATAAAGTATGTAGTATTATTATCAATAAGCAGTAGACGTGGCATGTAACAGTATAGACTAACTGGTATCTCTGACTCCGTTCGCGTTTCTCTCGTCAACCAAGACAGATCGTCATATCGGTTATTTATGAAATCAGAAGTCAGTACGTCTGGTTGTGTTCGAAATATCGTGATGTGTCATGAACTGGTGATGAACCTCGATTATACATCTCGTAGCCGGTTTAAGAAGTCGCGGAAGGTATTTCGTAAATGAATTTTACTACTCATCTAATCTTAAGTGACGATACCACTGGTAAACCCTCTAAACCTGTGAAGGAACTGGCCCGCAAGTGCAACCGCCGGTACACACCTAATTAATATTAGGTCTTCCTACAGCGAATGTGCAAGCACATTGTAGGTGGATTCGAATTGACGTCCCTTGATTAGCTTACACCTAAGACTTCGGTCGCGTTAATATAAGTTTTGTCAGTGTAAAAATCGTTTTCCTATGCCTCATGAGCATTACATCTTTTTTGGATAGAACGTACTCTACGTTCTTTAACACCTTATAGATTTAACCTTAAGGCTACAAACTCATTTGATGATAAGGTCGCTCACATATTGATCCTCCCTATAAAAAAAAGCCTTTTGACATCAAAACCCTTATAAAATACATTTCAATAATAATTGTTAACGTAAAGAGAAAACAAATGTACGGGATGACACATGTCAAACTGAGTTTGACATTCTATATCGAATGCGGATTCCATACTTTAATTGAATGGAATTGGAACGGATATTGGTTTGGCAAAGGTAATATATACAAAAAGATTGGTTTAAAATTTTGGATTACATCGGCCAGTGTAAGCACTGTTTCCGTTTGGACGGGACTTTATCTTCGGACGTTTCCGTTTCATATTTGTTTTTAATTAAAAACAAACGGAGCGTAACTTCCAGGTTGAGTTATCGTTATTATTGGTTCGGAAACGTTTAAGGAACGAGAAGAATTCCGGATTAACTTCTGGTATCTATAGGCAGGTGCGTTTTATCGTTTGTCTTTTCAGTTGGGATCTTGACGGTTTAATCAATTAGTTTGTTCGTTTTTAGTAGGCATTTACCTGTGGAATTGCCTTTATGATGTACTACTGGCCATTTTAAATCTAAATTATTTTTGTTTCGCTACGAATTCTAATTTCAAATTATAGATAAAGTAAAAAGCTATTGTATTACCTGCAAATAGGTACGTCTTACAGTATTAGGGTGGTAAGTTAATTATCTAAATTATACATATCTTAAATTATTCTTGTGCAAGAACCCCTTTCTCAAAAGTGAGGCCTCCTGTAAGGAAAACCATTTTTCTTAATCTTGAGCCAGTTGTGGCCATCAGGGGCCAGCTATTTTCATTAATTCGTCTGCCTGTATCGTGTGAGGTCTACCTTGGCAAATTAATTTTATTTTAAAAACATGAAATTCTTTACCACAAGTAGCCATTTGTTTATTGATCAGTGATATGTTTAAATCGCATTTGAGTTTTTTTCGTCGTCATGGATACGATAAAAAACAAGTAATTATCATACTTCATACTAATTTTTGAGTTTATTTGTATGCTTGGTACGCTTTCGAGCCTAAACCGCTGAATCGATTATAATGATTTTTTGTACAGAGACAGAGAGCGGAAGCCTGGAGTCGGTGACAGGCTACTTTTTCCTGTGAAAACCTTACTGGAAGTGGGGTAAAGAGATATATATATATATATACTTTGTATGAAACTTTTTATTTCGTTGTCCGATTTGTTGGATAAAATCATTATTAACGCGAGCGAAGCCGCACGTAAAATCTAGTGGAATATAAGTACCGTCGAGGCAGCAACGCGGTGCAAGCGGCAAACAACATCAACGACGTTTACTGAGCGAAACACTATATAACCTTTTATTAGTTTGCTCGAGTCCGTTCTAGAAATTTCGACCTGAGCAATAAACGTCGAAGTCGTCCGAAAACTTTGGTCGACAATGACGAAGGGCATCAACAAACTGTCATTGCTTTGGAAAAGATGCATCGATAGCATGGGGGATGATTTTGATTAATATCAATATAAAATATAGTAAGAAATTTCGCATGATTTCGTTCATATAAAGCGGCATTTTGATATATCGTTACTTAAGATTAGGGAAGATTATGGGTATACGCTAAACGTTAACTATTATAAGAAAAACTCACTGCCTTTGACGCGGCGTCCGTATATGCCACCACTGAGCTATCACCGCTTCAGTTGGATTGATTCACAGCATTGTGTCTGCGGGCATAAACCCAAATAAATCCAACACCTCATAGAGGATCTTACCGACGACACCTCAATATGGGTCATAGTATTCAATCTTCAATTATAATCAAATATATTCTGTTTGGCCATACTTTTAAATAAATAAAATAAATCAGTATAATGCTGTCACTTAACTGGGTTAAAAATATTAAATTGTAATAATAAACGTCAAATATTTTGCTTCAGATTAATTCACTTATAATAATTATCAATTTACTTATACTGATAGTTAGCTGTGACAGAGAGGATAAAAGCGAGCAGTGTCCGATACTTGTGACACGGATGTAGGCTTAAGGGGCCCTTTGTCGACTCACCTTCACCGCTCTTATTTCTCTCTCTATTCTGTATAAATCATTCCCGATAATAGTTTACAACATAAATATCAAATATAACAGCAAGCTAGCAATCACCCTCAAGTTCAAGATCTGCCGCCAAATACCAATAGGTGTGTTCCGGCAGCTGCACTTGAGAACCAATTCCTCCACAGGTTTAGCGTGTCTACCAATTTGGGTCATATTATCACTTAAGATCAGGCGAGATTATGGCCATAACGCTAAACCTTAACTATATAAAAAACAATCATTCCCAATAATAGAGAAATATAAATCTTACGTCCCTTTGGTAAGATAATATCTGGTCTCGAGTGCTTCGCTTTGACTGAACTCATAGCCGCGCTCACCCAGCGCTTATATAGCAACCAGTGTTAGTGAACTACCCTCCTCCGTTACTTATCTCAGTTGCTTTATTATTCCGTATATATTAAAGTTGTTGTTAATTAAGCATTTCAATAAGCATAATTAAGCAATAATAATAAATAAAAGTGGCGTAGTGTAAAGCCACAGTGTATCGTACTCGAGATATATCTGTCGGAATTTAATACCCGTGTGGTGGTAGATAGACGCATTTTTTTTTTATACTTAAGGTTTAGCGTTATGGCCATAATCTCACCTGATCTTAAGTGACGATACGGCCCAAGTTGGTAGACACACTAAACCTGTGGAGGAACTGGCTCTCAAGTGCTGCTGCCGGAACAAACCTATTGGTATTTGGCGGCAGGTTCACAACTAGAGGGTGATAGCTACCCAGGCGGACATTAGAAAAACCCCTACCACCATGCTATGGTTTCCTCACGATGTTTTCCTTCACCGAAAGCTCAAGCTCATTGTAGATGCTTGGGTTCGAACCCACGTCTCTTGACGCGAAGTCGTGCACACTACCACTGAGCTATCATCGCATCGCTTATCTTCATCTATCCCAAATTAATATTTGAACTTATGATGAGACCCCAAATCTGTCGTCGGGTGATTTTTGTTATACTTATGTTATCATGAATAAAGATTTTTGATTTTCAACGTATTTGACCCACGTTAATAAAAAAAGGTATATAAAAGTAAAGTTACGAACTAAGTGATATTTCCATTATCGTTTCCACCGAGTTTTACTGGAAATGACGTGCTATTATAGGGATAATAAAATTTTATCTTTTCGTGTATAATGTATAAGTTTTACGTCGCGGCGAATTTGTTCGTTCATTCTTAAACTTGACATGGGTAAAGAGCTATTTAACCTAATTCACTGCTCTCCATTTGAAATCTGTCGTCAAATACCTATAGGTGTGTTCCAGAAGCGTGAAGCGATGATAGCTCAGTGATAGTGTGTACGACTTCGAGTCAAGGGACGTGAGTTCGAATCCAAGCATCTACAATGAGCTTGAGCTTTCCGTGAAGGAAAACATCGTAAGGAAACCATAGCATGGTGGTAGGGCTTCTTTTATCGCTCGCCTGGATAGCTACCACCCTCATGTTGTAATCCTGCCGCTAAATACCAATAGGTGTGTTCCGGCGGCTGCACTTGAGAGCCAGTTCTTGCACAGGCTTAGCGTGTCTACCAAATTGGGTCGTATCGTCACTTAAGATTAGGTGAAATTATGGTCATAATGCTAAACGTTAAGTATATATAAAAAGAAGCGGCAATTGAGAACCAGCTCCTTCGATAGACTTATCGTGACTGCGTGGCTATCTCGGGCCACGTTCTCATTTAACATATTGTGAGATACATAAATAATATCTATTTAATATATAGCATGAATAAAACTTTGCATGCACATTATCAAGTATACAAGAACATACTTTTTACCTATAAAAGTATTGGTTCCAAGGGATGGAAATATGTTTTAATTCCACACAAAGTTGCCGGCATAACTGTACAAAAGGTTATATGACACCGTCCGGGAAATACGCAAATATCTGGGGCGAGCTAGCCGTCGCAAACATCAAACGACGAAATGAGACGGGCGGAGGAACATTCATCACAAGCCTTTGTAAAAGAATAATAAAGGAACTATATACATTCATTCTAATAGTGAGCTGCGACGGGAAAATAAGAAGCTCGTTTAGTCTCTTCCTTTTACAAAGAATTAATAGTCTGTTAGACTGTAATATAAGGTTATATAAATACTTTTTTATCCTGCTTTATTGACGCAGAAGGATTTGCCACTGTCAATCATTTGTTTTAATAGTTTCGGTCTCACAGATTATCACAGGTAATTGGCGATAGGTATCGAGGATCACTTATAAGATCTGTCGTATTGTTTGAATATGAATATTTTGGGCAACAAAAGAGAACTTGAAATCACACTTGGCAGCGAAATTATTTTACTTTATAAAATTATATTTAATTTGTATCTTGCAACGTATTTATTGGAAATGTAGTTTGTTAAAATATAAGGTTATCAGGGTAAAATTAACCAATCATATTAATATAGTCTATAATATAGTTGTTATCGGTTGATGCTGCCCAGTTAAAGATTGTACGATTGAAATTGCAGAGATCATAGAAATCATGAATTTATGGCACATTTACAATATTTGTTGAATATCTGGCAACACTGCGCAACAGATGTGAAAAACGATGGTTGTGTCGAGTAACTAGAATGGATAAGATTAAGAATGAGAAAGTTTGGAAAATCCCAAAGTGCACGCCTCATAATCTCAATTTATTTTGTTTATTTAATAACAATTAAACCACATTGAATCAGACCGTGAAAAGTAATAGGCTTCTATTCCTAATTATACTGAAGCGTATGAAAAAAATGACTCTATTAGTAAAGTATTTCGGTCGTTATCGTGGTAACATACAGGATCCGCGCATACAGACACATGGACGTCCAAGACAGAATTTTATTAAACAGTTTTTTAACTAGTTTAAATAACAAAAATGACATCAAAAATTATCACGAGTGTTAAAAATAATGTTTTTTCTTGATATCAGTGTGTACATATTATTTTACAAGTGCAATATATGATAAATAGAGACATTTTAAGTTTGAAAAATCAATTGTTTTGTGTGAAATGACAGTAGTACCCACCTCAACGCTTCGCTTATGAGGCGTGCAATATATTCGAGGAAGCATGACAACAGCACCAGTGACAGAGAAATTGAGAAGTAGCGTGGTATCTGCATGTTATGAGAAGAGATGCATACTAGAGCAATGTTAAGTATTAAGGTGGAAGGTACCGAAGAAGATATGCATGGACTGTGTGAGGAATGATATGTGTACAAAGAGATTGAATACTGAGGTGATAGCTGGCAGAGTAGAGTGGAAAAGAAAACATGTTATGCCGACCCTACCTAAGTGGAATAAGGGTTATGGAGTCTCAGATCGACTAACTGATAAAATTGATTACACGTCTAATAAGTGATATAAATTTAGTTAACATATATGTAACTAGTTGTGTTGTGTGCGCGTTGAACAATAATTTTCTTTAACCATTTTTGCGCGGAATTGGATTTTTTTCCAATACTGCTTCGCTCCTATCGGTTGCAGCGTGATGTTATTTTTTTATACTTAAGGTTTAGCGTTATGGTCGTAATCTGTAATCTTAAGTGACCATACGGCCCAAGTTGGTAGACACGCTAAACTCGTGGAGGAACTGGCTCTCAAGTGCAACTGCCGGAACTCACCTATTAGTATTTGGCGGCAAATTTTCAACTTGAAGGCGCTAGCCAGGCGGGTATTAGAAAAAGCCCTACCACCATGGTATGGTTTTCTCACGATGTTTTCCTTAACCGAAAGCTGAAGCTCATTGTAGGTGGTTGGATTCGAACTCACGTCCCGTGACGTGGCGTTCCTACACACTACCGCTGAGCTATCATCGCTTCAAAATATTAATATAGCCTAAATTCTTCCTCAATAATTGCTCTATCAAGAACAAAACTCATTTTTAAAATCCTACTGATAGTTACTAAGATTAGCGCGTTCAAACAAACAAACAAACATTTCCTAGCTTTCTCTAAAATTTAAAGCAAATCGGATGCGACATTAAAAAGTTTTATAAAAAGTTGAAGTCTCTCGACCCCAATTCTAGTAAGTTTTTCGCAAAAAAAAATAGCCCATCACCGTCTCCGGGATCCCATCAATCTCTATACCAAAATTCATCAAACAGGGTTCAGCAATTTAGATGTGAAAGCGTAACCAACAAACAAACTCACTCTCGGATTTATAATACTACTAGTAAGGATATAGAATAATTAAAGAATAAGTTTCACCGTTTCCAAGCGAATTTGGTAATATCTATAAATTCATGGAACATTTAGTGTAACGTACCTTATTTATAGGGTCTTAGGGACGCCCTATAAAGTTACGTAAAAGTACACTTTTATCGGTTAACATCTGTTTTAGGATTTCTTTACGAGGTTCATTTTGTTTTGCAATGTATTACTTCGTTTTATTTCTTTCACTTTACTAAATATGGTACGGAATACTTGCAACCAGACTAGAAGTGTGTAAGATAACTTTGTAGTTATGGTATTGAGGCGATGATAGCTCAGTGGTAGCTTGAGTTTCGGTGAAGGAAAACAACGTGAGAGAACCGTAGCATGATGGCACGGCTTTTTCTGATGCCCGCCTGGCTAGCTACCACCCTCAAGTTGAAATTCTGCCGCCGAATACCAATAGGTGTGATCCGGTAGTTATACTTGAGAATCAGTCCTTCGAAGATAAAGGCTGACAACGCACCTGCGATTTTCTTAGTGTTGTGGGTGTCCATGGGCGGTGATGATCACATATAATGAGGTGACACGCGTGTTCGTTTGTCCACTATCGTGAAGGTATCGGCTCTCAAGTGCAAAAACTTAGCTTTTCATATTTATCATTGTTGCAGGTAAGCAGTCCGACGCAATACTTCTGGTACCGTACGACCCTGCAAATATCTGAAGATATCAACGAACCAGAAACCTTTAACTACAAGATCGCTTTGGCCCTCGTCGTCGCCTGGATTCTAGTCTACCTCTGCATGATTAAAGGTATCGCCTCCTCCGGAAAGGTGGTTTACGTCACGGCCACCTTCCCTTACATCGTCCTGGTGATATTTTTCTTCAGAGGTATCACACTGAAAGGGATGAGCGACGGCCTGATACATTTGTTCACGCCGAAGTGGCACACGATTTTGGACCCTGTCGTATGGCTGGAGGCGGGCACCCAGATATTCTTTTCCCTTGGCCTCGCGTTCGGCGGGCTGATAGCGTTCTCCTCGTATAATCCCGTCGATAATAACTGCTATAGAGACGCGATAATGGTATCGATGACGAACTGCCTGACTTCGATGTTCGCCGGGATCGTCGTGTTTTCGATAATCGGTTTTAAGGCCACGATGGTGTACGAGAAGTGCCTGGAGGTGCGCAACGAGACGCTGTTGGAGATTTTCGGGCCGGAGTTCAGATCGATGGTGCTGCCCGAGGCCGGGGAGACGGTGGCTGCGGAGTTGAACGGGAGTTTGACCAAGTTGGTGATGCCGCATTTGCCGGTTTGCGATTTGCAGAAAGAATTGGATAACGTAAGTGACCGTAACTATTAAAGGGAGACTTGTTTTACATCGCCTGAAATTTTGATCTACCGTAAGTGGGTTAGGTTAAGTTGTATGCGTGACAAACAAACTGCCTCTAGATATGTATAATAATTTCGGAAATTTGGTTCATGTTTATTAAAGTGACAATATTAAATTTTGTGATACTATACAATTTTATAGCTATTTACATCCGTTTTAAAATGCTATTAAATAAATCGCTTAATATTACAAGATGGTCATGGTTTATAAAGTATTGTTAAGAATATCGTTTTAGGAGGGTAGTTTATAACACAGATTAGTATATAAATGCGATGCGAGCGCGACATTAGTGCAGCAAAAACGAAGCACTCGAGGCAAGTTATTCATCGTACGTAGCTGGAATATTATTTTATAATTTAGCATTATAGTCAGACTGTCACCTGATCTTAAGCGACGATACGGCCCAAGTCGGTAGACACGCTAAACCAGTGGAGGAACTGGCTCTCAAGCGCAACTGCCCGAACACAACTTTTGGTATTTGGCGACAGATTTTCAACTTGACGGTAGTGGCTAGCGCCAGGCAAGTATTAGAAAAAGCCTTACCACCATGTTATGGTTTCTTCACGATGTTTCACTAATAATTTAGTGTGTTTTGTAACTGCGCGTGTAACTCAATCATGCCTGGTGGTAAGATGAGATTAACAATAGAGGGCGCAAACTTAAAAGATGTCTATTCACTCTCCTCTGAAAGATGTCCAGGCTATAGGTAAAGGAAGACAGACGCCGGGAGAGAGTTCCACTCCTTTGCTGTCTCCATGATGAACGTAGAAGCAAATCGTTTCGTACAGATCATGGGTACTTCTACCTCATGGGGAAAAGATGACGAGGCGTCTTTTCCTTTGTTTTTTATTTTTTTATAACTTTAATTATCCTTTCAGACCGCATCTGGGACTGGACTCGCGTTTATAATCTTCACGGAAGCGATAAACCAATTCCCCGGAGCGCAGTTCTGGTCCGTGCTATTCTTCCTGATGCTTTTCACCCTCGGCATCGACTCCCAGTTCGGAACGCTGGAGGGTGTCGTGACGTCGATCGTTGATATGAAGCTGTTCCCGAATTTAAGGAAGGAGTACTTGACGGGCGGCTTGTGTCTGCTGTGTTGTTTGCTCTCGATGGGCTTCGCTCACGGCTCCGGCAGTTACATATTCCTGCTCTTCGACATGTACAGTGGAAACTTCCCGCTGTTGATCATCGCTTTTTTCGAGTGCATCGGCATTTCCTACGTTTACGGAGTTAAGAGGTGAGTGATTAATATTTTTATTTAACTACAGTTGACATACAAATCGAAAGCCCTTCTTCCCGTTTTGTGAACTTGATTATTTTCTTTAAACTTTGGCATATTCTGTACATTAGAATATATAAATTAAATACGAGTCGAAAACACGATTTACTTTTTAATAATTGCTTGACGTTTCGGCCTAGTTTTACAGGTCAATTATTAAAAAGTAAGCCGCGTTTGAGACCCGCATTTAATTTCTATATTATAGTGATTATTTTATCATACATTATATGACCAAACTAACAATAAATAGTGACAAGACATATTTCAATATTCAGTACAAGGTTTTTATTGGATTCTCTTTTGCATGCCGCAGCACGGCTGTGCCTTATTCGCAACAGGGAACGTCCGACTTCTTTTAATAATTCCTGGAAATAGCACCACTATTCACTATTTTAGTAAAAAATAATATACTGTTACAAAAAGGAATCTACATACCTTAAAGTTTATATCACCTAGTGTATTATTAAATACCTATAATTATTATAAAAACGCATGAAAACATTTTACCAAAGCCATCTATTGGTACTTATATGTAGTTAGGATGTTAACACGATTAAGATCGTATGACTTTATCAATTCATTATAGCCATAATCTCACCTGATCTTAAGTGACGATTCGGCGCAAGTTGGTAGACACGCTAAACCTGTGGAGGAACTGGATCTCAAATGCGGGTGCCGGAACACATGTATTGGTATTTGGCGGCCGATTTTCAACTTGAGGGTGGTTGCTAGCCAGGCGGGCATTTGAAAAAGTCCTACCACCATGCTTAATGAGAAATAGATGCCTATTGCATATGAGCATTTAAACATTTATCGTTTTTATTGTTGTGTTGTGTCGCTAAAGATAAATTGAGCGATTATTGCTAAGAATATAAAATTTAGAATCACGCAAAAATATTATGCGGCATGCACTTTTGGATGTTCCAAACTATAATTTTATTTATAGCCGTCGAAGAGTTTCAGTGTTACCAATAACAAAAAATATAACAATTTTTCGTCCTTACATCAATTTCCTCAAATTTTCAACAACGATGATACAATTTCACTACAATCGAACACTTGTTGAAATAAATATTTCCATCTACGATACATGTCAAAGGTAATAATGGTTATGAATTACCCAAATTCTTTGCTCAACTGACACAGTTCAAAGGGAGCGTATCAAATTGTGCATGAGTGAGATAGAATATCGCTTTACTAAGGAGTTCCATTTGTCTGAAAAGACGGGCTGGCAGCCCTTATAACCAGTTTACTGGAAAGGTCCGAGCGCCATCTTGGGTAAATGTTGCTCAAAGGCGCGTAAAATTCAGTCGTCGCGAGCACTTGACCTTTAGAGCCTGCGGAAAATCTGATGACACATCAAATCAAATACGAAGCGATTGATCGATAGTCGAATTCACCTACAATGAGTTTGAGTTTTAGGTAACCAAAAACATCGTGATGAAAGCATAGTATGGTCGTAGGGCTTTTTCTAATGATCGACTGGCTAGCAACCACCGGCAAGTTAAAAATCTGCCGCCAAATACCTATAGGTGTGTTCCGGCATCTGCACTTGAGAGCCAGTCTCTCCACTTGGCTTAGAGTGTCCACTATTTTGGATCAGATCGTAACATGAGGTGTGATTGTGCCCATAACGCTAAACGTATAAAAAATTATAATGGCTGCAATCGCCTTTAGTGTTCATAACGACCATGATCACGACCACGGTTTTCGTGTTCCACTTGCATGTGAGCGTTGGAATCATGAATGGAATGGAGTATGGGACGACCCCTGCAGATAGGTTGTTATGAGTTTGGCGTGAGTTATAATGACGTCAGAGAGGAAACGCATGTGGCGGGAAAAATTATTAATATGAATGTTGAAAGAGGAAATGAAGAGAAAGGCCAAAGAAAATATGGATAGAGTGTGATCAATAAAAAGTGACTGAATGAAGAGATGGAGTCTGACAGAGATTTATGGAAGAGGGAAACGTATCGCACCGGCTCCAAATAACTTAGGAACAGGACAAGAAGGTGATGCCTAGTGAAATTTTACACCGCAACCAACACGACCTTTGTCGCCAAGTGGAACAGCTATAGGAGTTATTTAGTCTTGTAAACGAGTGGAATGTTACCAATGTGCTTTCTAGAAATATATGTCCGTGTTTGCCTCGACTATTTAGAATCGCGCTACACGGTTGTCTTTTTATTATTTTTAAGATAAATAAGTAAAACATCAAATAATTTTATTACGTTACTGGCTGACCTTTTCTTGCTTAACGTCGAAAAAAAAAATTGAAGCATTCTTGTAATGTATTCGTGAAGTATATATTTTCTGTCCTTATAAATTCCTTATTTACGAGTGTACTGTTCCATTAACTTACAAATAAAACATTTTCTATTCAACATCAATTAATCGATTGTTTTCGGCTTGTATTGCAACACGATTTTGTTTATTTTTTATTCTTATAAAAACCTCATTTTAGTTTAGTCTTTATTTCTATACATAATATTGTATTGCTTGGCCTTAAATTATGTAATTTAGTGCTATTTTGCGTAATATAGCCTCACTTCTTATATTTGATATTTTTTGTCGGTTTTGTGACTTTTTTCAATACATCTTTGCTTCTATATATTTTTTTTATCGTTAAGGTTTTGCGTTTTGGCCATAATCTCCCCTGATCTTAAGTGACGATACGGCCCAAGATGGTAGACACGCTAAACCTGTGCAGGAACTGGCTCTCAAGTGCAGTTGCCGGAACACACCTATTGGTATTTGGCGGCAGATTTTCAACTTGAGGGTGGTAGCTAGCCAGGCGGACATTTGCTATGGTGCAATGCTATGGTTTCCGCACGATGTTTTCCTCCACCGAAAGCTCAAGCTCATTGTAGGTGGTTCGATTCGAACTCGCGTCCTTTGACGCAAAGTCGTACACACTACCACTCAGCTATCATCTATTGGTGGTAGCGTGACGTTAAATAGCCTAAAAGCCAATGAGTTTTTGAAATCCGATTGGTTATTTCTAAGACCAACCCGTTTAAACAAACGAATGAACTTTTTTTGCTTTATAATATTAATATAGATAAGTAAATCGTATATTAAATAATAAGTAAATACACAAAAACACTCTGGTCATTTTTAAGAACGGATCCACCAACTTGTTAAATCGAAGTTTGTAAATTACATTTCACACTTGACACTGGCGAAATCGTCTACGTAGATGGAGACAGTGATATAAAAAAGTATATAAATAAACAAATATTTTGCAAGTAATTTAACTTAACCGATCTCGATTGAGTATGGCCGAGCGAACCCTGTGTTCGGTGGAGAGGAAACCATTACATTGATTGAATAAATTTAGTTTTAAAAGGTCATCGTGACCTTAGAAACCTTAGGAAGAAAACCTTGAGTAAAATAGGAAATAATATATATTAAAATTTTATAATAAATAGTATATATGGACCGTTTATTTTGAAAGTGGTGTAAGTCCATTTTCTTTTGTTTCGAGAAAATTTCACTTTCATAATCGATGATAATGCAATTTCATATACCGACCGATTTTAAGTTGTACAAAACATGGGATTTTTTTGAGAAATTATACACGGACTAGTTATGTAAAAAAAAAATTACATTAAATTAAGCATAAATTACGTGATAGCTCATATTTATCAAAAATTAATTTACACCACTTTCAAAATAAACGGTCCATATATAAGTTGGAATATTTCTGGGTTTTTGTCGCTACCGCATTTTGACCTTTACCGAAGACACCTAAGGTCAAATTTATTACACTTCTGTGTATGTCGAGATTTTAGTAGATTCTGCCCCACTAGTCAAGTTGGCTTTTTCGAAGACATTCAAAACAGTAATTTGACGAAATCTTTCACCACTACATCTGGTGTTTTATACTTAATAATGGCTTAGCGTTATGACTAAAATCTCACCTGATGTTAAATGGCAAGTGCTCACGCTAAGCCTAGTGAAAGGACTGGCTTTCAAGTCCAATTGCCGAAGAACACCTTTAAGTATTGGTGGCGGCAGATTTTCAATTTGAGCTAGCTAGGTGGGTATTAGAAAAAGCCCTACTAACATGCTTTATAAATTCATGTTACATTTAAATAGAAAATTGATAGTTATTTCAGAGTTGATAACAAACATTACTAGTTTCTAACAGGCTCTGATAATGGGATGTTAAAGCGATGATAGCTCAGTGGTAGTGTGTATGACTTTGCGTCAAGGAACGTGAGTTCGAATCCAACCACCTACAGTGAGCTTGAGCTTTCGGTAAAGGAAAACATCGCAAGGAAACCATAGCATGGTGGTAGGGCATGTCCTGATGCCCGCCTGGCTAGCTACCACCCTCAAGTCGAAAATCTGCCGCCAAATACCAATAGGTGTTTTCCGGCAGTTGCACTTGGCAGCCAGTTCTTTCAAAGGTTTAGCGTGTTTACCAACTTGGGCCGTATCGTCACTTAAGATCAGTTGAGATAATGGCCATAACGTTAAGCTTTAAGTATATAAAAAAGAGAAGAAGTAGTCATTCGGGAGGTTGATGAATAAAGTCAGTCGTAAACACACGTTTTACATAAGTCTACTAAAAAAAAAATTTAGTTTCTAGATTTAACGCTGATTTTTATCTTTCTGGCCATAATCTCCCTTGTTGTTCCCAAGATGGTGGACATGCTAAGCCCAGTAGAGCGACTGGCTCCCAAGTGCAATTGCCGGAACACACCTATAGATTTTTAATTTATGCGTGGTAGCTACCCAGGACGGCATTAGAAAAAGCCCCTCCACCATACTATGGTTTCATCCCGGTGTTTTTTCTATACCGAAAGCTCAAGCTCGTTGGATTCGAAATCACGTCCCTTGTGGCGGCGTTCGTACACACTACTCATCCCATACACATATTGTTTTCTCTAGCTACGCTAATGATTGTACAAAAAGACAACTTGGCCAGGGGCGGTGATTGAGAAGGCTTGGGAAAGGGGCGTGCTCTTTGATATACATATGTCGGAAATGGATTAACAAGATGGAAATTAATCGGCGAATTGAATCTAAATATTCCTTATTTTTATCTTATTCTATTTTCTGATCCCTTTAAATGCTATAGAGGTTCATTTGGTTGTTCCTTCGATAACAAGAAATTCATTTCCTTTTAGCTACTTCCGTTTTTAAAAGTCTGTTTTCATTCGAGAGTGTAATAAGACATTCATTTGATCTCTTTAATGTTTGTTCAACGCGGAAACGCAGATGTCGCCACAGACTTCCGGGATAAGTCTTACTTGGAATATTAGCAGAGTCATTCTTTAAACTCGGTTATAGTAAGACGTGTACTGGACGACTTGTCTGTGACCGCGTTGATACCTACGATTATTTATTAAGAAGTACACTTGCACTCAATGAGTTATTTAAGAACTATTGTGAAGTGTTCGAATTAAAACAAATTGTGAACGTTGTGCTTCGTTTTATTACGTCGCCTGGGGAACTTTGTAGCGCCCATGAGTAATCATGATGGATGGTGATAAGAACGGACACGTGATTTCACTTCCTGCCTGACGCGACACATATATGTAAGAGTAACGGAGATACTCTCAGGAAATAAGCCATCTTTTGGTTGACTCAGCGAGTCTTTCACGATATATTCTAGCCCGCTATTTTTTTTTTATGAGACCTACACTGTTAGCCTGAGGGGCTTTTACAGCTTCATCTGTACAAAGCGAGTTTTCACGATATATTCTAGCCCGCTATTTTTTTTTTTATGAGACCTACACTGTTAGCCTGAGGGGCTTTTACAGCTTCATCTGTACAAAGCGAGTTTTCACGATATATTCTCGCCCGCTTTTTTTTTTTTTATGAGGCCTACACTGTTAGCCTGAGGGGCTTTTACAGCTTCATCTGTACAAAGCGAGTTTTCACGATATATTCTAGCCCGCTAATTTTTTTTTTTTTATGAGACCTTCACTGTTAGCCTGAGAGGCTTTTACAGCTTCATCTGTACAAAGAGAGTTTTCACAATATATTCTAGCCCGCTATTTTTTTTTTTTTTTTATGAGACCTACACTGTTAGCCTGAGGGGCTTTTACAGCTTCACCTGTACAGGGCAACTCGCGCAAGGGTGTCACTAGTGACCGAACCTCGGCTTGGGCTGTTGCCGAATCGCGTGGGAGAAAATCGAACACTAGAAATCGAAAAAGCTAAATGTACTAACTGAACCCTTTACTTCGGGGTCTGGAAACTAAACTTGGTTTGTACTGTGCCATGGCAGGCGAGGCAGGATTGTACTGTGCGTCCTGCCTACCTAGTAGTTGGTGAAGCCCGCGTTACATAGCGCCTTTTTATAGTATAGTGGAGCGCTGCCGTCACGTAATGCGCAAACATCCGTTGAAGTACTTTTATTAATTCGTTGATGTACTCTAATCATAAGTCATTGATGTACTGTAATCATAAGTCGTTGATGTACTCGTAACGCACTAACATTCGTTGAAGCACGTTCATCGTATTTTCTGCTTATATAACATTTTCGCCGATGTATATGTATATATACAATATGAACGTTCATGTAATGTCTAAAATTCCGAACAACCGTGAAGTTACGTTGTTACAACTCAGTCAAGAAGCTGGTTAATCAATATAACTGGTCAAGTTAACTAACTTCAAAGTTAGTATATAGCCCAGGGGTTTCCAAAGTGTGCGACGCGGCGCCCCAGTGCGTCGTAGGCAGCGAAGAAGGGCGCCGCGCCGTGAACCGATTCTCTTCACTATTATTCTCTAAAACCTTAAGTGTTCACGGGTACAAAATGAACAATTTAATTACAAGGCCTTACTTAACTACCTAGAAAGAAAGTTTTATTTATCCAACACACAGCAAATGATATTTAAAATAAATAAAAGAAATAAACTAAAAATAAAAAATTATACAAAACTATTATACTGTGAAACTATTAATTTTTAATCTTATTAGCCGTATGTGCGACTTCCTTCGTGTGGAACTCTATTTCTACCTGTTTTTGTAACTTTTCTATACAGCTCTGTTCCTATTGGTGGTAGCGTCATGTAAAATATCCTAAAGCCCCCCTCAGTAGTTGTTCTATTAAAAACAAAAAGAGTTTATGAAAACGGACTGATAGTTCCTGAGATTGGCCGGTTCAAACAAGTAGACTTGTCTACTTTATAATATGAACTGGTTTTATACCTGCGAATTCTCTCGCGTCAATACTGATTCTGTCAAATAATTCGGTCAACGCAGTAAAAAGTTTCATACATTATCCCAGTCTTTACCCCACTAATAATAAGTTTACCAATAATAACTAAAGTTTTCTACATTGGCTTCGTCGACGGGACAGTTTTATTAAAAATACTTGCCTTTAGCTGCGGCTTTGCTCGTGTTAAGATTGGTTTTGCCAAACAAATCCGATGATGTTATAAAAAGTTACATACAAAGTTTATCCCTCTGTATACTCTACTTCCAATAAGTTTTTTTGGGAGAATAAGTAGCCCATCAGAGTCTCCAGGTTCTCATATATCTCTACACCAAAATCCATCATAATCGATTCAGCGGTTTAGGCGTGAAAGCGTAACGCACAAACTCACTTTCGTATTTATAATATTAGTAAGGATAAATGAATATTTTAGATTTATTTGATTTTGTCCCTATCTATCTAACTAGTACATCTACCTATCTATTTCGACCAACTAGATAGGTTTGGACGTCGCCGCGCCAAGACAAAATATTAAACATGTATGTGCGCCGCGGACTGAAAAAGATTGGGAACCTCTGATATGGACTATATTATTTTGACTATATCCTTCATAGTTGTATTGTTTAGACGGATTTCAGCTTTAATAACAAGAAATTACAAGTGAAAGTCGACTGCGTTAGGATACAAAGACAAAAAGTGAAGATTCGTTAGAGCGATTCCAACTTTAACAGTTTTCAGTCCAGAACAGATGACTGTTCTGCAGATGTCGCCGCCTAAGCGTTGATTGTTATTGCCAGGATTTATGCTGATTAAATAAAACTTTTTAGACGTGTTTATTTAAAGATACAGTATCAAGATACGAATTTACTAAATTAGTAAGTACGTTGTTCTTCGTCCATCTTTGGAATTTTAGTTTCACGCGTACGAAGTCGCGAGTCGTGTCTCTTACTGTGGTTAGTTAGATAAAAGTTAAAAGAAATGTTTCACATTTGTAAAAAAAAAAAATTATAGTTTACTAGATTTTACGTGCGGTTTCGCTTGCGTTAATATTGCTTTTGTCAAACAAACGGATGACATAAAAAGTTTCGTAAAAAGTTTATCCCTCTCTTCACCCCACTTACAATAAGGTATGCGCGAGGAAAAGTAACCTATTACCGTCTCCAGGTTCCCATCTACTTCTATACCAAAATTCATGATAATCTATTCAGCAGTTTACATGTTACAGCATAAGAAACAGACAAACTCACTTTTCTATTTATAATATTAGTACAGGTAGGCGTTAAGTCTACAGTCTCGCCTAATGTTTAGAGGCAATGTAACCGAGCTGGTGAACACGCTAAACCTGTGGAGGGACTGGCACTCAGGTGGAACTGCCGGAACGAAACTATAGGTATTTGGCGGGTGATTTTCAACTTGAGGGCGGTCCTCTCGCTTTGGCCTGAACGCGGCTATAGTGATTCCGCGTTCCGATGAAAAGGTCCGTAGATACTGTGATCTTTAACACCACGTTTAATAAAAAAGGGACTATATGAAGCGATGATAGCTCAGTGGTAGTGTGTACGACTTTGCGTCAAGGGACGTGAGTTCGAATCCAAGCACCTACAATGAGCTTGAGCTTTCGGTGAAGGAAAACACCGTGAGGAAACCATAGCATGGTGGTAGGGCTTTTTCTAATGCCCGCCTGGCTAGCTACCACTCTCAAGTTGAAAACCTGCCGCCAAATACCAATAGGTGTGTTCCGGCAGCTGCACTTGAGAGCCAGTTCCTCCACAGGTTTAGCGTGTCTACCAACTTAGGCCATATCGTCAAATAAGACCAGATGAGACTATGGCCAAAATGCTAAACCTTAACTATAAAAAAAAAGATTTACACAATATTGGACGAAAGTTCTGGACGCAGCAATGAAAAATGTCAATTGTTATTATAAATTTCGGTAGGTATATGACAGTTTCATGCGATTTAGAGGTAAACGGATGTTTGTTATCATAAATTCGTAAGATAAGGTTTTTTTTAGTATAGAATCATGATATTTCTCGAGAAATATATAGATTTAACTCTTGTAACAACAAACCAGGGACCGAAACTAATAATAATTTTTGACGTTCATGAGCACCTTCTTAGGGCCTAAATTGAATAAAGATTTTTTGATTTGATTTGATTAGAACAATGAGATCAACAATGAGATAACTGTTTACAATGTCGTAAAAAGACAAGCCGCTTGACAGCTTGTTGATTATAATTTATTTCCTCGTTCAATTGATGATGAAATATAATTATTGTTTAATATAACAATAATAATAACTTTATTGATAATTGACAAGAATTTTTACACTACAATACATAAAAATTATATTAAGACATAGTATCGCTATACATTTTTGAATCCTAGCGCCTGAACTAGGCCGAGCCTGTATCTCAGACGCTGTTTTCTTCCCGTATAAAAGTATGTCCTAGATATGACAAACATATATTTTAATATAACTACAAGATATATAAATATCACATAAGGTATACTGCGATTTATTTTTATCTTATCCTACCTTACCTTAATAATAGTGTAACGAGTTACACCACAATATTGTGAACTTAATTTTTTTTGCGCGACTTTAAGATTTATGAAAACACAAACAAAATATTTACCAAATATTATGAACAATATGAGTTTAAAATTTGGATGTGCCTCAAACTTATTCTTATATAATAAGTGTATATGGATAAATATGAACAGAGTAATCGATATGTGAAGATGTTATTTATAACTGTACTAGACAATTATCGTACGATTACAAATAAGTTTTCTATGTCTTCATATGTCTGTGTCTTCAACCAGGATGTAATTACTTCTTTACATTTATGAAAAATACAGTGAATATATGTCAATAATTTTATTTAGTTTGTTGTATAATATATGACCAAGATAAAACTGATATTTATCTTGGTCTGTTATTATTTACTGATAATATTTGTAGATTCGCTGACGACATAGAACTGATGACCGGCCAGCGGCCCGGCATTTATTGGCTGATATGCTGGAAGTACCTGTCTCCGTTGGCGATGCTCTCCATCCTGATATCTTCATTCGCGGAGCTGGCTATGGAGGGGTCGGGTTACGAGGCCTGGATCAAGTCCGAAGGGGACACGGAGAAGAAACCCTGGCCGATCTGGGCGGTGTTGCTCGTTGTTGTGTTGGTACTGGCTTCCGTGCTCTGGATCCCGGTATTGGCTGTATGCAGGTTAGTAAGAGATCTTCTACGAAAAGTATATCTCAGATACTTCAAGCCCAATGAAGTGGAAAGGATTATTTATGAAATAATCTAGATATAAATAAATTAGCTAATATGTCCGCGGCTACGTTCGCGTGGAAGTAAAAATTGTTAAAATGAAGTACCTTCCATATAGGGCGTCGCGGAGGGGTACCGTAGCCGGTAAAAAATGTCCGTAATGTTAGCGTAAGATTGTTATGTATAGTCTATGTATGATGGCTGTACAGTGTCTAATGTATAGTCTACGTGATGACTGTTATTATTATATATTTTTATAAATCATCGTAAATAAAATAAAGGTTCTAAGATAATATTCTGTAAAGTAGTTTTTATTTTATTTTTAATGATAAAAAAATCATAATAAAAATGTATACTTGAACTTGAAATTAATAATTTATAATAACGAAGTTCGTTCTTATCTGGTATCCCACGACATCGCTTGTTTTTTATTCATGTTTGTTCGTTTTTCTAATATTTGTTTATATAGCTTTAATCCTATTGGCGTTAACGTGTTTTATTTATTTAGCACCGCCCGTGGTCAGTGTATTACAGTTTTACAAACGTTACAAATTATAATAAGGTAATTCAGAAAAAATACACTGAACTTCTTAAGGCAACCAGGAAATGCAAATTGGTAGAACGACAAACAACAAACGAAATACAAATCATTTATCAAGCTAAAACATTACATCGTAACTAAATTTAGACACATTATAAAGTAACTCGCCCCCAGCACTCGCCCCAAAAAGTTCAGCCCCAAAAATAAAATAAGGCCTAAGCCTCTGAAATACCTAACCAGTTTATAAAAAAATAAAAATTATTATTAGTTTAGAAAATCCAAAAGCGCACGCCTCATAACGTAATTAACGTAATCAAATTAACGTAAAAATTAATGTAATCAAAAAAGACTATTCACTGATAATTGATTAATTCATTTTTTCATTAAAGTACATTGAATTTGACGGTAATTTTCAATAGGCTATTACTCAGAATGATACTGAAGTGAATAAAAAAAAATGGACTCAAAAAGAAAAGTTTTTGGGCGTTATCGTGGCCATATACATCATCCGCACATACAAACAACCCAGCGTCCTTAGAAATATTTTTTCCGAACCGTGCCTTTTAATTATCTACAAAATATAGTGTTTTTATAGCATCTATATTGTCATAAAAAAGTGTTCTTGTTGATATTTGTCAACTCATTTAATACTCAAGTAGAAAAAAGATCGGATAAAAGCAATTTAAGCCGAGATAATTGCTTGACCTTGAGAGAGTGAGAGTAAAGCACTACTCAAACGTTTCGCGTTATGAGACGTCAAATTATTGTTCTATCAATTTTTTTTTTTTGTTCGTGGTGTTGGTCATAAGTTTAGCGCGTTCAATTCAAATAAACAAAATTCACCGCTTTGTAATATTAATATAGATAATAAAGGTATCCTAACATAATAGCTCGTTTGTAGGTCCATAAAGCCCGTTATACAATAGAGACCAATTTGGTACGCTCCGTCGCACGCGAGGAAACAACCACCGGAAGGGCGGTGGGAACACAATTCGCTGAAAGTTTGCTAAATTGCGTGATTATTGATTCTCAAATAGCGGTTTTCTTGATACAGAGCGAAGCGCTTGTACCTACTTAGTTTGTTATTGCTTCAAAATGGTTGCTGCTAAATACTTAATTACCTGTATAAGCTAGAGTTCGCTTATAATAATAACGATTATATAATAATAACGCTTATATAAATAACTATAAGTTAGTGTCGTTTTGATCATAACCATTATCTTAAAAACTACTGGTGAATTTATTAGTAAGCTGTAGCCTTAATTAATTTGTTTTTTTTTAGAAACTGAAATGATTCATATTTATACATATACCTAAAGGTTGCTAGATAATATGTTTAATTACTTGGAATCTAAGTCTTATATCATATATTTTTTTTACAATTTACGTAGTTCTATATGGTATCTATATGAAGAGGTAGGTGGGTACAGCAAAATTTGAATAGCCTACGAGCGGCAAAACTATAAATCCGCCGCTGTTAAAAATTTCCGGCGACTGTTTGTCCCGAAAACATGACAAACTTTCTGTAACTGGTTTAAAACCATGAGTATGATATTCCCGACTTTATCAAGTACGGATCCCTATCCCCCTGCCTGATTACGGGATATATATGCTGCTATTTTCAGGTATTTTGGCATACCCATAGTCGAAGATGAAGAGCGCGCCTGGTTTCCCGCCGACGACCTTCGAGACTTCCACGGAATCGAACCGCGACCAGTCTCTATGGCTGAGACCCTTCTGTTTTGCACCAGGAGCGACGGCACCGAGCGTCTCTGCTGGCCAGGATGTTGCGATACTGATGACGAGGAATAAATCAAATCATAAGTATTGACCCACATCAGTACATCATTTGTTTACAATAATCAAGCCCGTGAAAATCTATTCATGGTCTTTGCAAAATGGTGGCAAATATGATAGAACACTGTCAATTGATAATTTGTTGTCAGTTTACAAGTTTGATTATATCTTACATTAACATGATTAAAACACGTCCGAAAGAACTTATGAGTCTTATAGTATAATCTTATGGAATCGAAAACGGCGATGTCACTTATTGACACATTTAATTATTAGTCTTTAGTAAAATACGTTTAATTCAACATATCTAATTGTTTTTTTAGTTAACGTAATTATCTATAATTGAAATATTAATTAAATATATTTGAAATCAATTATTTCATAGGATCTTACACAATATATTAACTTTGGGCACCTAGATAAATCAAAAAGAAAAGTCATACTAATCATGTTCATTATAAGACGAAATAGATTTAAATTCGGGGTAGGGTTGTGGTAAAGTCAAGTTCATAAGAAATAACTATGTGTATCCAATCAGATCGAGATGAATCGTGTTTATGAATTTTGATACTTGCATATCTATTTCATATCGATTAAATATGAACATATCCGTTGTCTGTTTACCAATAAACTTGTAATGCGTTATTTCAACTGTATTTTATAGACGCTTTATTAGAATATTTATTTAGGTTATTCCTTATTCAAAAATATTGGATATGAATCAACCTCATATGACAAAATATAACTCCAAAACATAACCTTAATATATTATCGATAAGTAGGTAAATATTAGCCTTCTTTGGTATCTTGTAGATTTGTCAATGTATTTTGTTAATAACTCGTGCTATGTTATTTCTATGCATAATCTTTAGACGTAAGAATACCTGTTATCGTCGTTGTTAAATACATAAATGTATTCCATAAAGGTCGGCAGATGCCAATAGACAATAATGTTGACTGTTTACTAAAATATTTATGAGATATTTTTAAAATATGTTGTTAATTCTATGGTATTCTTTGGAACGTTCCAACTTTAATTATATTTATATTGATTACTACCCAGTAACTTATAGACAATAAAATGAAACGGATTGACAATAAATATAATTAAGACAATAATAACATTTGTAGTAGAAATTTATTATAATTGTTGAAAAATGTCCATTTAGCTTGCCACTTTAAAGGATTGTTGGTGCCATTTTGACTTAAAGATTATACTTAAATGTAAGTTAGATAAGTAAGCTGTACTTACAAATAATCTAAAATGCTGCATCAGAAAGAAGACAACAGTTTTAATAATGAGTTAGGTTGCGTAAATTAACGAGAAAATTACTATTGCTCGTCTCATCCCTAATCGTGTGTGCAGAAAAATTCATTATCTGTTACATTGTAATGGCGGGCATCGGTTACAGCTTTACAAAATTGCAAGATCAAAGATAATAAGATTCATAAGTATGTATATGTGGATAAGCAGATAATTTGTTTAGTTGTAGTGTGTGTGACTGTAACTGTCGGTTCTGTAACTATTTGTAAGCCACTAATTAAATATTTTTACGACACTGCTTGAAACACTCTTCGTTACTCTCGTGAATCTCTTATTAATTATTAATACCAAGGAGTTTAAACGCTCATCATGTTTCGCATCATTAAATAAAAAACCACAACATGACAGATTCAGAACTCGTGAAATATGGGTTTGTAATCGTCAATTTGATCGCTGGTGTGCATTTACGGCTTTTAAGCTACACATATGATATGTACAAATAGCTTTTTTTAAACTTATTTTAACCTTTTTTTAAACTACAAATTGATAGAAATAACTGTTTGTTCTTTTGAGGTAAAAATAAATTATGAACCTAAATGAGAAACCATAATGAAAACGAAATACCATATTTTTATAATACCAGCATAGTACCAAAGATTATCTTGAGGTCCGATTGATGACGAATTTGATTATGAACGCTTGCAACACCAGGAACATAAAATTTCTGTTACTTACCTTTGAAAATGCTATAGCAGAAGCCGGTAAAAATTGATATATTCCCTACCATAGGTTTGATATTGTAATAATAGTTTTAGTATAATTACGGATTCGTTAAGACAATACAAAAAGGCTTTATTATGACAATAACTAATAATTGTACTCTCGATTGGACAATAAAAATAAATATTTTATTAGTTAATTTACTATATATGTATTCTAAATAAAACAACTTTGTTGTGACGATTTGATTTTACTATAGTGGAGTAATTAACAATATACAGAGGGTACGGCGTGTATGATAATGAGCCATGTTTTGTTACGGTTTAAAATATCAATTTGCTGTTAGAAATAGAAAAGACTGTCTCGAGTCTTATGTAATTATTTAAGAATACAAGTAATTGTTCAAAAGCAAAGGAAATGAGGGATAAAGATACATAATTGCGAAATTAAAATATATATGTCCGCGTAAAATCAAGTGAAGAAAAATATTAGAAAGAGACACGGTGTGTTTTTGATTATTGCTACACTTGGGCATGTTGATTATTTCTAAATATATTTTTTTATTCTATCTAATCTATTTTCGATTCGATTTAATTAAAAACATTAGAATCGATTCTTCATTAAATCGAGCATTCGAATGTCGAGTTTTAATTATTCAAATATTTGAATGATTTTTGACTTATCGCTCAGAAAACTGAAATATATCGAAATTTTATTTATTTAAGGGATACTGTTGTCAAGATTACCTGAAAAAATATTTTTTGTAATAACTTCCTCTCTTTTATTCGTTAGTTTTTTTTACTACTGTAGTAGTTGAAGTGTTGGATAATCTACAAGACATAACGCGAACTGGGTGAAAATCAAAGTATTCGTTTTAAAAAATATTTCAGTGGAAATTATTTTAAAAATTAGTGTTTCAAAATAACAGATTTTCTATATGAAAAATGTTTAACTAGTTATGTTTATAAAAATATACTAAAGTTATATTTTGGATCAATACTATTTACATTTTCGAGCATTTTGAGCTAGACGATAGCGGGAAGTTTCTGATATGGCTTGTAAGGCAATCATTTTTCTATTTTCTTCGCCAGTGCTTACAAGATAATATGATTTATATAAATAAAATATGAATCGATAATAGTTGAGGGGTTCATATTTCAGCTCACTGAATTAACTCAGTAGTTTAAAACGATTAAAAATATCGATTATTTCTTCTGAAAAATCGCCATTTTTTCAAGTTTACGTCGACATGCCTAGTTCCCTCCTCTTGTGGACACAAAGTGGTACCGATCTTTTCTTTTTTGTGCACAAATTATGAAAAAAAAAATGTACAGTGCAATGCTTTCATAACTAAGATATCAGAAAACAAGCTGTTAATGTGTTAATGTCAGTTCAATATTATCTTAAAAAGTCACAATAAAGTTGTTTGAAATTAGGGGCCGTGCATAAATTCAATCATAGAAAGTACGACAATTAGAAATGTCTTTCTTTATCATTTTACGCGTTTGCAATTTTTTCAAATGCGTTACATAATTTTTGTACGACCCCTGTTACCTAGATAGTGAATAGCGGTTAACATTTTCGAACTGTCACAAGAGAATTTCGCATAAATTGTTGTTTCTGTATAAGTACTGTATTTGAATATAAACGTGTTGATAGTAAATAAAGGTTCAAAAGGCTATCTAATTTGTTAATTTATTTATCTACTTAAATAGTTCTTTTAAAGGAAACAATGATGTCTTAATTTCTTCAGATGTAATTCGTGTCAATGTTCATTTAAAAAAAAATATTTCTTAATTATTTTAAAATCACAAAAGTTCCAAAAGAGATGGTGTAGGGGTCATCGTTTAGCTTTTTTTTATAACATACGGATAAAAGGCTTATATGGTGATTGCTTTAATAATAATTGTTGATTTTTCTGTAAATTTTAACAGATTATGATATGGCAACCCTACTTGCCTATGCTCGAAAGCGTACAGCGTGTTCAGGGATTCCCTAAAATGATTATTGCAAATTTGCTCTAGTTCGATGTTTAATGCTAAATTATAAAAATATTTTTTTAAGCGTAAGCATAGGACGTAAGTGCCGGGCGTACTTTTACTAACAAGGGGAGGAGAGGGTCAGAATGACTAATATTCTGCTTAACGCATGAATAGGCCATTATATGTTATTGTTGTGACTCGGGTAAAAATTGTCACTGTGGTATTAAGTATTATTTGAAGAGGGGGGGGGGAGCGGGCACGGAACAATGTTACGCCTAGTTACAGGAGGGGACATGATCAAATATCTCAAGAAATGCGTTATCGGTTTTATGATACGGTTTCGTTACGATGTTTACTTGACCGTAAACTCGAAAGCCTTCAAACAAATCCAGAGAGTTAAATAATAAAAACAAGTAGGTCAATTCAAAAATTTATTACGTCGCTTAAAATTTGCTTAGGAGCCCTTAATTAATTACGTAAGAATGGTTTCTACTATCTTTGACCTCACCTACTCCTATGTACGACGACATAATATTTCTCGAACTACCCTCCAACCTTCTCACGTACGATTCTATTAAAGAAACTTCTAGAAATGAGTCAATTATAAATCATAAATTGACCTCAATAAAACATTTATAATAAGATTTAAGAATCTCTATCATTCTGTGTAAGAAATTGCCCACTTCAGCTTAATTAAGAATGACTTTTATCTCTCTTTCCCTCACGATTAGCGTACGCAGAGATTTTGAGAACCCCCATCTCCCCTAGAAAGCCTTACGCAATTAATGAATGGGCCCTTACACGCATTATCAATAACATGGATGGCAAAAGTGCAACGGAAATACCGCCATTTCGTAAAACAGGAACGAGTTAGCGATCGTTTCACGCGATTCCACTAATTTCCATTCATCCATTCACTTACCTAATATTGCTATTAATGAAAACCAGTCTTAAGATAAATTATATACGAACACTTCTATAACAGTTGGCATAGATAAGTAAATATTTGATAAATATATAATGTAAAATTTTCGTTTACATAATAAACGTATGTGAATTAACGGTTCGACATATTAACATTTGCAAAGGAGACATATCGAACCTTTTAAGGAAAAGCATCGTACGAGAATTGGAATTTTAATAGAGAGAGAACTTTTTAACTGATGATTAAAAAGCGATGATAGCTCATCTCACGTATCGCCGCGTAATTAGACGTGAGTTCGAATCCAACCACCTAGAATGAGCTTGAGCTTTCGCTGAAGGAAAACATCGTGAGGAAACCACAGCATGGTGGTGATAGGGCTTTTTTGGGCTACCACCCATAATTGAAAATCTGCCGCCAAATACCAATAAACGTGTGTTCCACACTTGAGTGCCAGTTCCTCCAATAAAGGTCGTCAAGGTACTTGCGATTCCCCCGATGTTGTGAGTGTTCATGGACGGCGGTGATCACTTACCATCAGGTGGCACGCTTGCAAGTGTGTCCCCTATTCCATATATAATTAAAAAAATAATAATTAGGATGTCTTGCTGTCCATAAACTATCAATTAAATTAAATTCAGTATTAACATCAATAACTGATCTATTACCACGTATGTATTAAAGTAGTGTGTATACTGTATTTATGTTGTAATTAAAACATGGAGCAATACTTTTAACGTTGTCAATAGAAAATAAGGTACAGTTAGGGAAATATTTGCAAACGTACGCATATGTAAAGTGCTACAGTACATTTGTAGTGATAATATCAAACGGTATAAAGGGATAATTTAATACAAACTATACATAAGATATTACGTATCAATAAACTGGCTGCCTATTCACCAATAAAATATATATATATACCTAGTAAAATTCTGAAAACTTACCGAGGAACAATGCACAGTTTACAACGGTGGGTTTAGAAGTCCCTGACATAACTTAGGCCCGGGATGGCAGTCGTTACTGTCCTTGGACTGTACTGAACGTACTATCTGATGAACTATTGTCATTATGCCCAGCTAGGCAAAAAACCTGACTAAAAATTCCTCCTCAAAGGGAGTGTTCGTGAAATAGGTTACTTGAAAATGAGTAGACGGACTGTGGTTTATATGAATTTTCATACGTCTGTAAGAATTCCAACCTCTACTTACCTGAATTATTGAATTATGTGTTATGCATTTTTATATTTTGTAGTTAGTAGGTTTAGGGTTACTTTAATTATTGTATCCATAAGTAAGACTTTTTTTTAGATTTCAAGTGGCTGTATGAGTTTAGTTTGAACTATATCTGGATTATTTCAACTCATCACTGGTCTGGTTGTGGGATGTTTCCACAGTTGGCTAGAGAATAGCATGATGATGACAAGGTATATTGAGGAGTGTCACACAAAAAGGATGATTCAAATTCCATCCCAAAGTGTGTTTCAACTCCTATAAAACGCGAATGAAGCAGGCGTATGCTACAATTAACGATAGTAAAATATTGAATCTACTGAGTTTAAAATAGATCATCTCATGTCAGCATGAATAAAATTCAATTATAACACTATCTATATTAAACGAATACTAAATTTGCAACTCCTCATCTGAATTCGCTTTGTCGTTCTCGAGTTTCTTCATTTTCTTTGCCCTCACGTCAGCCATTACTTGTTCTATAGAACGCTGGTCCCTTTTATTCGCACTAGGAACTTCACCGTAACTTTTATTTAGGTTTGTTTTCTGTGCAGCATCAATAGCTGCCTCCTCTCCGATTAAATGAGCGTACTTTTGTTTGTAGAACGTTCCGCTCAGTTCCTGTTTACCACGCTTCCTTTTTCTATCGTTCTCATCGGCTGTATCTAACGCTGCCTGCTTTTGCATCTGTATTCTCTTCTGAGCCATTTCAGCGGCTTTGTCTTCATCCCAAACCCCTCCCGCTCTACGGACACTCAATTCGTCTTCGGATGGTCCAAAATCTTTACTGTATATGACTGAGTATCTGTCAACACCCTCTTGTCCGAAGGAGAAAACTTGTAACCCGGCTGTTTCAGCTACATCACGTATTATGGACCGATACATCTGATCCATAGGTTCAAACTCAATATAAGGCTTTGTACACTCTTTGATGAACGTACTGACTTTCTCTTCAAGACGCTTTCGGAATTTGTTGATCATAATTTTTTCATCTTTCTGTCTCTTTTCAATAGCCTCCTTCTGCTTTTTCATAGCAGTTTTTTGAGCTTCACTAGCTGAGGGTGGTTTTTGCATAGAATTTAGGATAGAGTCAAGAAAATCCATTTTTATATTTGATTTTCGGATACAAACGACGTGTATGCGATTATCTCAGGTATTACGAGTAACCAGTCTGATGAAATCCTAAAGTGTTTAACAAAGGACTCAGTGTCTAGCTGTTTTAATGTTAAAATTTCTAAAGCAATATCTATTTGGGTACAAAGTTGGCTACCAAACGTTATTGTTTCCTCTGCATACTCCAGAAGTTGCTTTAATGGTGGCTGTAGTGGTGTACCTTTAATTAATAGTGTTGTACCTTCCAAATCAATTTCTTTGCAGCTCTCGATGAACAATCTTTTCTTGTGAATGAGTTTATCAAATAATTCTTCAATAGCAGATCTGAAAACACATTATTATTTTATGAGAAATGTGTGCAAATACAATGTTATATTATTTTACATATTAGGCATTATTAAGACAAAGACATGTGTAATCAATAAATTTTCAGGTGTCAACTACAGTCATTCACAATTTAACCTTTATGACTGACTATGACAATGACAATAATAAAGAAAAGACTTTCCGTTTTTTTTCTTATTATGACATCTGCCTATGCAGGCAATTTATAAAGATAATTTTTTTTTATTGCTATGGTTCAGTGTTATGGCCATAATCACACCTGATCTTGTGACGATACGGCCTAAGTTGGTAGACACGCTAAACCTGTGGAGGAACTGGCTCTCAAGTGCAGCTGCTAGGACACACCTATTGGTATTTGGCAACAGGTAAATTAATGAGCGAAGAGTAGTAATTTAACTATAGTCAGAACAGTTATACTCTATATAGTAGAGTGCTGTCACTCTGCTGTGCTACCATAACAAGTGCCACAAACTTTTATGTCATTATTAAAAGTTGTCATTTAATAGAATAAGGGAATTAAATGGTGGTAGGACTTTTAATAATAACTCACCTTACTAACTACTATTAGTTGAAAATTTGCTACCAAAAACTTATATGGGTGTTCCAGCAGCTACACTTCCGATCGACTCCCATCTTCCACTAGAGTTGTTACTTAACTTAATAACAGATGAGATTGTGGCCAAAACTCTAAACTTATAAGAAAAAAATTTGCTGCTATTTTCCAATAGTCACAATGTATAGCAATATTCATTTGTAAATTTTGCATCACCTTCAGTCATATAAACAATAAATATTATTGAATTAAAGATCAGTTTGTTGTATTTCAACCTTGAGATTAATGATTATTTAAGCTTCGCCAATTTTTCTGATATTTCGAATAAATGTAAATTAGTTGTATAATGAAAGAAAAAATACTTACAACAAAATCTTAATTTCTTGTATTTCTTCCGAAATGAGGTTATGTATTGATGCACATAGAATGTTTTGCAAGTCCTGATATTCTATGAAAGGAGTGTCGGTCACGTCGGCCCTATAATAATTTATTGAAGCTTGATTATAAAAAAAAAAAAAACAATATAACTAGAAAAACGTAAGATTGGATTTGTAATATTTTCTAAGTGAAACGAGATTAGTACAGGGATTCCTCTCATGCCGTTTTAATTGTGGTTATTTAGAAACGGTCCCAACAATCATAATAAAAGATTATTCAACTTATTTCACTCACCTTTTTATCTTGTTACAACGATTTATAAGTTTATTTATAGACACTGCGCAGTTTTGGCAATCTCTCAAACAAGTTTTAGATTTATTGTAAAACTCTTCGAAATATGTGAAAAAATCAATGATTTGTTTTTGAACTTTTGATTCCATTATAGTTATGAGTATCCATAACTAGATATGGAGTATAATCATATATTATTATATTTTAAATTTCGTAACAATGAACGAATTGAAAGCAAAGAAATACTTGGTTTACTATTTCATAGAGACGGGCTTGTCACTTTTTCACATGTGATTTTTACTCTATGACCATAATTTTGTAAAATTGTAAAATCGTCAAAATACAATTTTGATCCACGACAATGACTTTTAAAGTATGTAATATTGTAATTTATATTTATTATAATATATATTTGTATTTACTCTTATTCTCATTACGGTAGCTATGTTGCTAATATAATAATATCCAATTGTGTAATTAACACTATTAAAGAATAACTCAAGAACATAATTTCTCTATTTGATTAAGAATTTTTGCTTGACTTCAGAGGTTTTAAAGACTTAAAAAGGAAATCTCTAAACAACGGTATCTACAGAGCAATTTACAAGGTAAATCAGAATAAGATTCAGAGGTCGGTGCTGTACGAAATTAAAAAGGTCCCTTCATTTACAATTATATGTTTATAGTAGTAGTAGAGAATTACAAAATTCCCACAAATCAAATTATTAACATTACAGGGTTCTATTTTATAAATTGATAATTAGAGGGAATTTGGGTATGGAGAAAAAATAAATAAATAGCTGGCAATACTCGTGTTGTAATTTAATTATAGTTATTTAGTAGAGTTTCATTCGTTGCAGTGAGTGCATGTTAGTGCTGCGGTGTATTAAAATAATTACATTATTACGAAGTGTTTTAAAAAAATATCTTAATACCTATACATAAAAATGTGCGCTATCAGTGTTATTTAATTTCACATTCCAATAATATAAACGTGTTATAAGTTTTGTGAAAATGAATGGCAAATTGCACAGTGAAACTGGCGCTTTCTCATCTGACGACATGCGTGCCGAAATACTAAACCCTTTCGTCCACAAACTGGAATTGGACAATACCTATGATAAAATAAAGGTAGGAGAGATTGCTTCAATGTTTATTAATACATTGCGTAACCCGCCGTATGTAGTGAAAGTATTATAAAAAAATGAAGGCTCGAGATAGGAAAAGATTCCGTATTGCGCAGACTCGGGTCTGTATCATGAAGACCTAGTGCTAGATCAGAGAACATAATATAATTAAATCTAGTGTCATAATACGTGCGTATATATGTACTTTACTAGAATAATGTATAAATATTTTTAGTTCTTAAATTTTTTTTAATTCTTGGCAACGCAGTCCTCGTTAGAAACTATTACTGCCATTTTCATGTGATAAGATTTGGACATTTTCGACAGATGAAACTAATTTTTTAAGTTATAATCTATATAAAAATAAGACAAATCTCTTTTATTTTCTCAACAGATTTTCTCTTTTTTGCTGTTTAGTTACTAATGACGAACTTTTGTGTTGGTGAAAAATAAAATAGGAGTTTTTTCTCTCTTCTTTATATGAATTTCTTTAAGTTTTTATCAATGATTATACATAGTTGAATTTCAGCCACTCTCTAGACTCTAGTATTCATTTATGATTTTAGTTAATTGTATATATTTTTGGTAGGAATTAATTGTTGAATTTGTGTCAGATCGGGCGGAAGTCAAATTATAAAGTCATGGTGAGGTTTAGTTGAAGGAAAAGGTATTAATTTTTTAATAAAATTCGCATGTCTGTCGACCACTTTCTAGAGGTCAGCTAATTGGTTAACAAGTTGTGGGTCACGACAGGGACTGGAACCAATGCAAAAGCGGTTCCGGACTTTTATTACGTATTCGCAAAAGCGATAGTGAAAATCGCAAATAATTGCCTGAAAACTGTACCATCGTGGAGTTAATCTCTTGTCTGTCTGTATCTTAAGTTTGTAAAGTCCCTTTTTCATTAAAACAGTCGAGGTAAAAAGTTAAGGTAAAAATCATGTCCACAGCAGCTGAGCTACGTCTTCTTTTACAAAAACGAGACATTTACAATATGTGTCTTCGCAGATCATTAAAGGCTAAGTTATCGGAATTCGGTAATTTAACTCTGTCCGTTCATCGCATTCTTGAAAATTTTATGTATGCCCGTAAAACTTGGAAAAAACCGGATTTTGTGAACGATCGACATGATTTAAATACTAGATAGCGTGACAAGCTGCTCACCCCACATATTTTAGACGCAGTAATAGTTTTTTTAGGTAATAGTGTTAGGTTTTACAAGTCTCAAGACATTATCGATGTGCAGTTGAGAGATAGTTTCATTTGGTTTACTTTGAGTTAATGTTGTTAAACATCACTTAACGTCAGGTGATATCGAGTTTAAGTGCTTGTTTACTTATAAACGAGAAAAAATGCTGAATACTGTAAGAATATAAAATGTTAACAAGGTAGTCACCATTTTGCTGAAATGTCCTATTTTTTTGTCTATGTCCTAAAAAAGCAACCGTCAGATCTATTCAGACTCTCGTTTCCGATATCGTGCGGATTATTTTCTCCTTTCTATAAGTAATATACATGATTACGACTTCCTCACAAATATGGCAAAATAATATTCATTAATGAATTAAAAAAAAAGTCACATCATGGCATATCAAAATTTTTAAAAATTCGTTTCACAATACTTTCCGGTGCCTTATTCTAGAACAATCCATTGCATTAAAAGACAATGTTACAATGATTTACTTTGTTTATAAATATTTAAAGAATTGCATTATTCTTAATGACACGATTTTAGCGATCGCGTTTGCCAATTTCGTACACAGCTTGACGTAAGGACCTTGCGGAATCTAAATCTGAATACAAATTCTGTTTTGACGTATAGAGTGCCATACATAAACACTTTCTTGTTACCTATTACATATGCATTAGTGAAACTCTTTAAATTGCAGTTTTCACATGCACTTGTAAAGAGATTCGTAATGGAATTAGAACCTCCGTTGTTATTTCAAGTAAATTATAATCTGTTCGATATATTTGGCGGGATCTTGATCTGTCATGTTGTGATTTTTATTTTTATTCATATGTTTAGCTATTTTGTTCTGTGTTGTGGAATGTTGGTGACGTTTTGCGTGATGTAGTTTGGCTAATACGCATAAGTGACTTGAGTTGTAAATAATGATTCGGAACATGATATATTCGTTGACACAAAACACTAGATATTTTCAACGAGAGAGAGAAAAAGAGAGAGAAAAAGTGAGAGAGAAAAGAGAGAGAGAGAAAAAGAGAGAGAGAGAAAAGAGAGAGAAAAAAGAGAGTGAGATAGAGTGAGAGAGAGAATGGGTGTTGTTAATGGAGAGGGTGGGTGAGTGAAGATCCTCTCGGCTCGTCAGACCAGCAGTCAAACTGAGCCGTTATTTTTTTTTTCTGCTTCTGTGTTTGCTGGTCCTCGTCTCACTCTAGAAGTACTGTACAAATTTAATTTAAATTTGACATGGTCATAACCAACATTATGGATTGACAATCTTGCCCATACTATTAGCGTCATATTCAAGATGGCAAAACATCTCCAGTTTTAAATCATAACTAAATGGATACTAAATGCATAAGCAAGAGTTGCAGTGATGTTTTTTTTATCACAATTCTCTGTGTATATATGCATGTATGTATGCGTGTATGTACGTATATTTAGTTTATTTATTTTGATTACATTATGCTTACTCAATATACTATTCGTCATTATTTATATTAGGTTAATATATTTATTATTACACTCTTATTTCACCAATTATTTTATTTGCACTACCTACAATGGTAGTAATTATTTCTTACTACATTACTGCTGGTTAGCTGGAAGAAAATGCCTTATGGTATTAAGCTCGCCAGTGTAAATATTTAAAGTGCAATAATGAATTCATTCATTCCTTCATTAAAGTGTTCCTCATAAATAAAGGAAAAAAGTTAAAACTATATAGCAAATAACCTTTTTGGTTAAATAACGAATTTAGGTATTCTGTTCGTTAATAGCTAAAAATTTACTCTCTATGGTATCACAGTGCTAATAAATGGATGTGTGTCATCTGATGGTAAGTTATCAACGTCGCCCATAGACACCCACAAATCTAGGGGAATCGCAGGTGCGTTGCCGGTCTTTATTGGAGGAAGTGGCTGTCAAGTGCAACTGCCGGAACATATCTATACAACTTGAGGGTGGTAGCTAGTCAGGTGGGCATTAGAAAAAGTCCTACTACCATGCCATGATTTCATCTCGACCTTTTCTTTCACCGAAATCTCGAGCTCATTGCAGGTGGTTGGATTCGACCTCACGCCCTATGACGGGACTTTCCCACACGCTACCGCTGAGCTATCATCGCTTTAAACATTTGTTAATTTGATATTATTTCTCAATGCTTATTTTGTAATAGATCGGACGTAAAAAAACCGGCATCATTAGCAGGTTCAATAACGAGTTCTAAAATTGGATTAAATATAATTTAGGTACACGTGAGCGTACTCGTGAGCATAGATGATAATAGATTCTGTTTTTTTTTTTTTGTTTACATGTCAAAAAAATGCATTTACGTACGTACATAATCTTGTTTTTTGTCTGTGGCACGCGGGACACCATTTTTTATACTTTATAAGTGTAGCTTTATGGCCATAATCTCACTTGAGGTTATCGACGATGTGGCCTATAATGGTGGACACGTTAAGTGTTAACGCGATATTTTTATTAGAAATTTGCTTCCTCTTTATGTTTTTTTATTTTATTTCTTAACTTACATTATAGTCTATGAAATATTGGCGAAAAACGAAATGCCTTTTTTCATCTTTAATTGTTTATAATCTTTGCATTTTTTTGTGTGCTAACACACGCTTTTGGCACGTTTTTCTAGGCTTAATTCCGGATCCAATGAGCTATCGCATATAATTTTAAGAGCAGTATCTCTGTTTTAGACCATTTCAGCTTGTCGACTAGACTAATTTGTCATGATGTAGTATCGCTCATGCGGATAAGGGAAGTTTTTTTTTTGTACTTAAAGTTTAGCGTTATGGAGTGTCGATATGGCCCAAGTTGGTAGACACGCTAAACCCGTGGAAGAACTGGCTCTTAAGTGTAGCTGCCGGAACACACCTATTGGTATTTGGCGGCAGGTTTACAACTTGAGCGTGATAGCTACCCAGGCGGGCATTAGAAAAAGCCCTACCACCATGCTATGGTTTCCTCACGATGTTTTCCTTCACCGAAAGCTCAAGCTCATTGTAGGTGCTTGGATTCGAACTCACGTCCCTTGACGCGAAGTCGTACACACTACCACTGAGCTATCATCGCTTCACAAGTGAATTATGGATAATCATGCGGGACATGATATATTAATTGCGACAAAAACCCAATATACAGTATATACAGTATAATATATAATATATAATAATATACAGTATACCCAATATATATAAGTGTAGATTGCTCTAATACGAAATAACGTGCGGACTGGCTGTATGGTCTCTGTACCTTTGATTTTAAAGAAATGAGGAAAAAAAATTATCAATAAAAAAACTTGGTTCAGTTCTAATAAGGAACTCACCACATTAAACTGTTCTCACACCCTGTACATTTGATTCATGATAACTACGGTCCAGTCGGAGATACATAGTTGTCGTGTTTATAACCCCTAATAAACCTCTAAACATCATAATAACCTCTAAGCAATAATTACTGAGTTAATGAGTAACGTGTAATGTTTTAACACCCATGGATCTAGGTTCGGATGACCGGTGAGGAAAATATTTTGTTGAAATCATAGTAAGGTTGTAGGGTTTTGGTAACGCCCAACTGGCTAGCTACCGCATACGAGTTGAAACTCTGTCCCGTAATGCTGAGTTCTGGCAACTTCACTCGAGAGTCGGTCCCTTCACTAGACTTTTCGTGTTCATCATCTTCGAAAACGCAAAGCCTATGCACCCATACTAATATTATAAATTCGAAAGTGAGTTTGTTTGTTTGTTACGCTTTCACGCCTAAACCGCTTAATCGATTATGATGAAATTTGATATAGAGATAGATGGGAACTTGGAGACGGTGATAGCTTACTTTTCTTTGCGAAAACCTTGTTGAAAGTGTGGTAAACAGAGGGATAAACTGAGTGTAAAACGTTTATTAGGTCATTCCATTTGTTTGAAAAAATCCATATTAACGTGAGCGAAGCCGCACTTAAAATCTAGTATAGCATAAATGTATAATATTAATTAAGCGAATTAATATACAGTGTTGGTGTTATTAAGAAATGTATTTTTAATATGACTAACGGGTTGCGTGTTATGATAATTGTTAAATTAGCTAATTACTTGATACATTTTTAATTAATTAATTACGATGAACAAATCTTTAATCATCTTGAAATTTCAATTCATTGTAATAGTGTCTACTTTTCGTAAATGCGTTTAAATTTGAATACGTTCTCGTAATGCGTAATACCGAATAGGTATACGTGTGTTATTAAGACCATTTCACTAGAAGTAGCGTGTCCTTTTTTTTTATCGTGGAGTAATGTATTTATGCATCCACTCTCACCATCATCTTAGGCCGAATCGTCAATTAACATGAGACGAGATCGTGTCTGTAATCCGTATGAGATTAACTCAAAGCTTCTAACAATTCAATCGAAATTGTGTCGTCCGGTAAAGTAGTCTTTTATTATGATACAAACCGAACAGCGCTGAGTTTTATTTTCTAATTTTATTTTAATAATAACATTGAACAGTACCGTTACGAGAATATATGTTAGGTAGCGGTATTAAATAAGTTAATGCGGTAATCGGTCTGTTAATTTCCTGTTAATTACTATATGGTAAATAAATAGTAGTAGAGAAAGATAAGTAAGACAAATATTTATATTTTTGATGTGAAAACCACTGTATTCTGTGGCTATTGAATGAGACCGAGTTGGAACGCTGGGGATATTCGGGTAAACTCGGCTCGGGTCGACTAAGGAAGCGAGAGAGCTATAGTCAACGCTACCACCCTGAAGTTGGAAACCTGTCGTGATATACCTATAGGTGGGTTCCAGCAGTTGCGCTTGAGAGCCAGTCCCTCCATTGGCCTTAGTGTGTCCACGATCTTTACTTAACATCAGAAGAGATTATGATAATAACGTTTTAGCATAAAAAAGGAAACAAAAGTCAATACGGAAGAGTTATATTTATTTAAATGTCGGTATATTGCTAAATTTACGACAAGGCCGACATAGTTCTACATAGAATACATTTGAAATTATGTAACACAATTGAAAAATATTCGCTTTTAAACATTTTTTACGGTTGGCATATTCAAAAATAAATTTATTAAACTTTACCGCTTTCATCTTAACTATTGTGAAATCTTCATCACATGTTTCACATCACTTAACATTGTCACGTCAAAAATATTTATAGTTGTGAAACATCTCATGCAGCAGTTAAAACTGTCTGTTGGCGTGGCGATGCGTCGCCACTGCATCCGACTTTACGGTATGTGTTAGTATAAGTAAAGAATATTGGCATGGTGGTAGGACTCTTTCTAATGTCCCCGCCTGGCTACCTACCACCCTTGAGTGGAAAATCTACCGTTAAATACCTATAGGTGTGTTCCGGCGGCTGCACTTGAGAGTCAGTTCTTGCACAGGTTTATTCTATTCTAATTCTACACGTAATTTGTGTATTTAAATGTATATCAAATAAACATCTCAGCATTATTACAGTGTTTTATTCCACCGTATTAATTTTCTTTCATAAGCTTATATATACCCTCAAGTTCATAAATTTTACAAGTGAAACAAAATCGATTTTCACATCGGCCAGATGTCCCGCGACGGCTCATTTACTTTTTTAGATTTTTGTCCAAAAATTAACTACAGGACACTTTGGCCCTAGCCATGAAGTCTTTGAACAATTGCTAACGTATTTTTTTTATAGAATAGGGGGCATACAAGCTACCATGCCACCTGATGATAATTTATCTCTGCCGCCTGTGGACACCCACAACATTGGAGGAATCGCAGACCTGTATAGATGGTACTGGGTCTCAAGTGGAACTGCCCGAACACACCTATTATTTCCTTTAGAGTAAGGATCAATGAAATGACTGTTCGGGGATTCCCTTAAATAATTGTTATTGCTTATTCGTTGTCATACGTCTTTCATCGTGATACTTTTTAGTAAATTAAAAAAAAATAATTTATACCAATGTTCATGTGAGCAATAGGTTAGGGGTAAGAGCTTTCCTTAGTCACTGACAAGGAAAAGGAAGGTTCAAAAATTAATTGTGAGGTTTTATGAGATCACAATGCAAGTGAATCGTTTTTTCGGATCGTAGACATTTCACTGAAAATTTTAGGAAAATGATTTGATATAGGGTAAACCGCACTTATAACCTTAACTTAACAATTGGAAAATGGTTATGATAATGGGAAATCACTGCTACATGGTCAGCTGCTGCGACCCCTGGGCGCCGCCATATTGGCTTTGGCTGCTCTGTCGAGAGTCTTTCACTTTACCCCACTATGTCGCCGATTGTAATGCGACATGCGATAGATGGACGAAAAAATTCCGCGGTTGTACTATAGTAAATTCGTAAGGAAAATAAACCGTAATAAAAACGGTACTTTGGCATGATGATCCATCATAATCTTTGATTGTCAGCCGTGCGTCGGATGCAGGATGTGATAAAGCGAAAGGCCAGTTTGTGTAATACATTATTCAGCGGCAATTTGATGCCGACGTTACGCCGCCGGTATTATTTTTCAGGGTTGCTCGCGGATCATAATTATAACAAATGTCATGAATTATGTAAATATATTTATTCATTCACTTATACAGTACAAATAGAATAATTATTGTACAGGGTTATACAATGACCACAAAACGGAAATATCCCACGATGAATGGACACCAGGCTGCCAAAATAAGGTTCATTGTATCTTGGCAGCTGAACTGTCTCCGGGTAAAGAATACATGTGTGACTGGAAGAATTGTGAAAGTTGTCCCTGGTGTCTGGCAACACGGAGTTTGAAGTGTGGCTTTGGTAGATTTTAGTGGGGAGTTTGGGACGCCTTTGACCTCGGCCCGGGTAATGCGTTTGCGCGTTGCATTGAGTGAAGCCGTAAAAACTGGGATTTTAAACACAAAGTTAATGAAAAATAAAATAAAATTATACATGTGTGATACACCCCACATTACGGAATGGGGATGAAGAGGAAATATCACAAGCTAATAAATATTCCATTATCTGTTTTGTCGGTTTCAGGCATGTAGGTGTGAGCGAGTGTATGCGAATGTGTAGGCGAAAGTGCACGTTTTGGCATATTAAATTTATTCTAATGTTTTTAATATCTCTTCCGTTTCTTCGTACGACTTATTTATTTTTAGGAAACCCAACAGCATACATACGACTTACTAAGGAAATGGAATTGAGTTTCGTTGATAAAGTCAGAATTGTTTTGTTACTATATTAATAACAATAATAAATATTAGAACACACAAAGAATCTCGAGAGTAGTTACGTAGAGGTGGTATAACAGCATTAAAAGGCGTCTTGCTATTTGCCGTCACGGCAAGATGGTGGTAATTGTCGTTTGCCGTCACGGCAATCGAGTTGATTTTACAGCAGAAGGCGCGCCAATAGCGGTTTCAGATTTTAAAAATACTTAGTATTCAACTTATTTTATATACTTAAGGTATAGCGTTATTATGGCTATAATCTCACCTGATCTTAAGTGACGATACGGCCCAAGTTGGTAGACACGCTAAGCCTGTGGAGGAACTGGCTCTCAAGTGCAGCTGCCGGAACACACCTATTGGTATTTGGCGGCAGTTTTTACAACTTGTGGGTGGTTGCTAGCCAGGCGGGCATTAGAAAAAGTTCTACCAACATGCAATTGCACAATTGAGGCAGAATACATTTTATGATTTACTTTTAAGGGGGGATTTTGGTCTAGACGCCTAAATTTTAGGTACTTTTCTAACTAAAATAAAAAAGAAATGAAAAACATTTTAAATTTTCCAAAATCCGAGCCAGGTCCGATAGAGAGATGTATAAAGAAAATTCTTACCAAATTTGAAAGGAATCGGTGAAGTAGAACTTGAGATATCATGTCAACCACCACAAAAAAAGTAGTTTAGAGAAAAACGCGTTCGAAGTTTGAGAAACAATTCCAATACAATAACTCAGATAACTCAGATAAAATATACAAAAAGAAAAATTGATTTTTTCAAATTTCTAGACCAGAATACCCCCTTAAGTTATAAAACATTACATAGCGATTTGGGTCATGGTCTATTCTGTTATTAATAACAAACTTTGCTATCCGGTTATTACCTCTAATGACAAAAAAAAAAACACAATGTAAAACTAAATGTGACTGGAAGGCGTCAGGGTCAGGCGTTTCGGAGTTTCTTACCTCAGTTGAATAAAGATTATTCAGAGTATTTGAAAATGTTCCTTTGAAATTTATTTCTATAATTACATCCAATACTAACATCATCAATTGATAATGGATTTAAGTAGGCTTTATAATAATATAATCACTTTAAAATATATGACATTCATTACAATTATCCGTGTCGTGCATCGTCACTTACTAATGCATTAAAGCAGGGCTAGCAGAAAACATTTCTGCTATACATATAATTAAAATTGAATCTCTATAATTCGAACCTCGTTAAGTCGTAATCCACAGTAAGTCGAAAAAAAAATATGCCATACCCTTCCACCGAATCCGGAAATACGCGAAATCTCGAATTATTTAGACTGCCACTCGAACAAAATGTTATTTTACCTTGCGACGCAATGCCACTAATTTTTTATACTTTATAACTGGAATTTAAAAAATCAGTTTCCGTAAGTCGTAGTTTGTCTAATATAATGACGTTTCGATATAATACAAATCTAGGCACAACTCCAAAAATATACTTTGAAATCGCGCCTTACTACGTCGAAATTTCTGCAATAAAATCCTTTGTATATCGAACTTCTTGTTAAGTCCAAAACTTATTAACTCGAAAATGTTGGCATTTCTCTTAACATTCGAGTTATAGAAATTCCATTGTACTATAAAATTTATTATCTATACATCATTTATATATGGAATTTCTTTTTAATTTTTATAAGGGAGTTATCAATATGCATATAGGTACCAAAGAAAAAAAAAATGTATCTGTTTGTCGGTCGTTTTGTACGTGTATCCTTTTGAAACAACAAATTAGATTTATGAAATTTCATATGATAACGTATAATATTATGGATACGATTGGATGAATTGGATATGGATTATACACAGTAAACATTTTACCTCATAAATCGCGAGTGTTCCTCTGGAATCCTTACTAATATTAAAAATGCGAAAGTGAGTTTGTTTGTTTGTTACGCTTTCACGCCCAAACCACTGAAAAGATCATGATGAACTTTGGTATAGATATAGATGGGAACCTGGAGACGGTGATAGGTTACTTTTGTCTCGAAAAACTTTTGGAAGTGGAATAAAGAGAAGGATAAACTTTGTATGAAACTTTATATTGCGCCATCCGATTTGTTTGACATAATCAATGTTGACTCGAGCGAAGCCGCAGGTAAAATATAGTGAGAGATATAGCTTAAAATGTTGTGGTAGACATGCTTTATGAAGGATTCCTTTTGTGATTTCCTTTACTTGATAGCTGACAATTAATGTTTTATATAGTGTTCGAGTGTCAGAAAATAGTGTGTCGATAAATGGATTGCTGGGAAGCGCCATTAACTCTATAGGCCAAGGATAGTTCAGATAACGTTCCAGGAGTTGTCTTACTTCAATATACATGTTTTCCGTAAAGGCCATAAGACACTTTTATCCAGAAAAATGTACTGTACACGAAGCGTAGAAATCATTGCACGATTGAAGCGATGATAGCTCAGTGTTAGCGTGTACGGACGCCGCGTCAAAGGACATGAGTTCGAGTCCCTGAGCTTGAGCTTTCGGTGAAGGAAAACATCGTGATGAAGCCATAGCATGGTGGTAGGGTTTTTCCTAATGCGCGCCTGGCTAGCTAACACCATCCAGTTGAAAATCTTCCGCCAAATACCAATAGGTGTGTTCTGGCTATTGAACTTGAGAGCCAGTTGCTCCCCAGGCTTAGCGTGTTCACCAGCTGGGCTACATCGTCAATTAACACCAGTTGAGATTGCAGCCGTTACGCTATACTTAGAAGCAAAAAAAAACTTTTAATTCTCCGCGTATGAAGTTGTAGACACCTGTGTACGTAATGTGCTATACCCTACTGAACTTATCCGGATGGGACTATGACCATGCGACGCGGAGTTCTCTGTAGATGGTTCTAGGGTGCTTCGTTTTGGATTCCATTTTGCTTTTGTAATTATTATTTTCACTGTTGTATGCACGGAGTGTCTTCTATTTTACTCGCCGTTTAGTAAATGAAATAAATCATTTAAAGTTGTCAACCCTATTTTTATCGTGAAAAAATCCGTTTAAGGGTTATGTGGGACTCACCCTGTGCAAACCGTTAGTACCCACTAAAACTCTACAGTGTACTTATGCCGTATGAGACGAGGCGACACGGTTCGAACCACCAATCATCGTGTCGCGCCAGCGGCTGGCCCAAAATAGGCCCCTGCGCTGAAAACTTGTCAGTCCTGGTCAGGACCTCGTGTTAAACTTATTTTTAAGAATGTCTACTGATGTCCGTGACGTCGCCTTCAGAGGGTCCTGTTAGAATATCAGCGCTGCACTATATCAGTGTAGCTGTTATGCTGAGACTGGTACCAATTTATCCACACATTACGTTCTTTTTTGTTTATTTTTTTGTGATCTTGCTGTACTGTTCTGTTGTTTTTTTTTTTGTATAGTTATTTATTTTTAGTTTATTTTCTTTTATTTATTTGAAATATCATTTGCTGTGTGTTGGATAAATAAATCTTTCTTTCTTTCTTTCTTTCTTTCTTTCTTTCTTTCTTTATTCATTTATTTATTTCTTTCTGTCTCTCTTTCTTTAAACTCTTGTTGCAGTTCAGTCTTGGAGTATGTTAATATGAGGATTTCGTTACAGACGGCGATTTTTACGGTGATCCTGCTGCCGTTTCGGGTGGTCGTGATATGTTACCTCATCGTGACTGCTTGGTTTCTCGCCTGCATCGGTCTCTACGGCCTCAGCGAGGAAGACCTGAGGAGGAAGCCTATGACCGGTTGGAGAAGGTTTGATTTTTATCCCTTAAAATTCTTTAGATTCTAGTTTAGATTAGCAGAATATCGGTTAAATATCCGCAGGAATTGGCGTCAATTTACATGAAAGGTTAGAGAGAAGGTTCGAAATTTATTTCTTAAATTAATTAGGAACTCCCTTAGAATTTGATGGTGGTAGGGCTTTTTCTGATGTTCGATTGGCTAGCTACCACCCTCAAGTTCAAAATCTGCCGCGATATATCAATAGGTGTGTTCCGGCAGTTGCACTTGAGACCCAGTTCCTTCACAGGTTTAGCGTGTCTACCATCTTGGGCCGTATCGTCACTTAAGATCAGGTGAGATTATGGCCATAACGCTAAATCTTAACTATACAAAAAAAAGAATGTTGCTGATGGAGTGCTTTCAAATAACTATTAAAACTAAACAGGAATCGCGTAAACTTACTAATTTTAGCTTGCAACACTGTTAGTTGAAAGTGAAGGAAAACATCGTGAGGAAACCTAAATGCCAAAAAGAAATCTCTTGTACTATACAATACTGCGTAAAATGTAGAACTGATGGATCTTTTGGCGTTTGCAATCGCAAATATATTGTAGCGATTAAATCCTTGAATACCTCGAGTAGAGGACTTCCCCTAACATTAGAATGTTTACTGGTTTGCTATTGCACTATTAAACATGTATGTAATTTAAAGAAATATTGTTTTCAATAATTCTGGCTTAGTTAAGTTACCGAAGTCGACAATAAGTGTAATGGAAATCATAATAAAGTGTAATTAGCGACACTACAGTAGGGATTTACAGTAGTTTTGCCTAATGGATGTAAGATTTTTCATGAATAATCTATCTACATTGACTATAACTTAATTTTTTTATTAAATTGACAAGTACCGAAGAAAGAGAATTTTGTCCAGAACTTCAATTTCTTATAACATTTTAATTTTATCCTCTGTCCCGAGAGGATTCTTTCGTTTTACGGTATAAATAGTCAATGTGAATCCCTAATATTAGTTATCACCGTGTCACATTTCGTCAAAACCTGTCCAGTGGTTTCCGAATGATGCATTTGATGATTGAGTTAGTCGATATAGTGTTAAGAATGTCTACCCATACATTTAGGCTTTCTATTTACGCTAACGATTGCGTTCGGGATTAAAACTCGGAAAAAAGGCAATCTGGTTGAAGTTTTTTTCGTCAATATTGAATTTCTGTTTTTTTTTCTTGTTTTATATATACATATTTTCAAGTTTTTCAAGTTCAAGCCAAATAAATATTAAAAGAATTGCTTTAGGTAGTATATATCGCGTTTAGTTCTCAAATGTTTTACTCGAGTCGGCGATGCGTATCGAACTTATCAGTCACGGTTGCCAGATCAAAAAATAAATGTGGAAAATATTTAAGAATTATATTAATTTTAACATAGTTAGTAATTATATAGTGTTTTATTTTTATGTTGCGCAGTATTGTGACTATACTGCACCCGGTGTTAAGTACAGTACAATCCAGTATAGTGGTGACTGACTATGAAACAATTTAAAACTTTTTAAAACATCAAAATTACTTGTCTTTGTTTGGTTTACCTTGTTGTTCATACAATGATATCTTCTCTCCACTTATTAAAAACTCTTAATAATGCTATGACATGGGCAGCCCTTTCAATGGGAGAGAGTAGACGCTGTATAGAGTTTAAAGAAATGTTACCATTGAAAAATGTGTAACTTGCTTGAATTTCTAAATCTTTGTATGATAAATTAATGTCTTGCAACATTTTGCTGTAACCTAATATTTATGAATGAGAATATGAAAATATTGATGTTTTAAATTCTAAAGCTTCAAGTAGGCTATTGGTCAAGCTTGTGTACACAAAACGTCGACTGACGATTTAATACAGGTTTTCGCTCCACCATTGTGACTATAAAAAAGGTTTTTTATTACCTATAATAATGACTCTGTAGTAATTCTGTATTTTTTTATCTATAATCGTCTATAGCCAATGATAGTCATGTTATTGAAACAAATATGTATATGTACACATCCGAATTGAACTCATAATGAAATATTTATATGATACTAGCTGACTTGACAGACGTTGTTCTGTCTTAACTATGAATACTGAATTAGAATTGATATAATTATTATGAAAAAAATTCAAAAACATAGTATGATTACTATTGGAATGGTCTATGACAACTGACAGTCATGTAAAATAATATTGGCCTTAAGTTTTTATAATTTTTATAATGTTCCACACAACTTCATTAATTTCTACTTTCATAAGAAACTTTTTCTGACAATAATTAACGCCAAAGAAAAAGTATTAGCAAAATTGGTCCATCCGTTCACGCGTGATGCGATGTACCAAGGGAAATATTCATTCATTTATATATGTATATATTTATATTTAAGGTTTAGCGTTCTGGGCATAATCTCACCTGATCTTAAGTAACGATATGGCCCAAGTTAGTAGACACGGTAAACCTGTGGAGGCTGAATATATATATTGTTAGCAATTGTCCTCCACGACGACACAACTACCCTCATCACTGCTTATAGTCACTGCCTATAAAAGGGCAGCTAGACCGCCGATGCATTCACTTAGTTCCGAGCGTTCGTCGCGTGCACATCAGTTGTGTTGCGTTAGCGTTAGGCCGTAGCAAAGTGGTTTCTTTTTATTAAGAATTTCTGCTTCTGATTGATAAAATCAGACTTGGGATAAGTAACTTCTAGCCCACAGAACAGAGTAGTTTTAGTAAATATGACTGGCGGATCCAGTTGTAGATCGCGACGTCGTTCTAGTAATAATAGGTCGCGGTATCAGTCACGCGTTTTGAGTCAGGGTCAGGTGAGGCCGAGCCCACATAAGGTCGAGGCCTTTGTAAATTCACCGGTTCCTGAGAACGTTCGGCAGAGTTGTGAAGGTTCTACCAAATGAAGAATATGAGCTTGAAACTGCATAGCGGCAGTTATGAAAAACTACACAAGCAGCGGCGCAGTATATGGTGCCTTGGCGTGGTGAGTGGTGCCCTGAGTTATGTGCAGCCTTCTTTGAGGGTATGTAAAAGCTTTTATTATCTGAACTACAGGCTTAAGGCCTTGGCGTTCAATTATCCGAACTTCGGGCATATTGCCCTGGCGTTCGTTGAACTACATACCTAACATGGTCTTGGCGTTCATTATCTGAACTACAGGCATAAGGCCTTGGCGTTCAATTATCCGAACTTCGGTCATATTGCCCTGGCGTTCGATGAACTACAGACCTAACATGGTCGTGGCGTTCATTAGACTTTAGGCATATCTGCCTTGGCGTTTTAATTTCATACACAGGTTGGATGATGGCAACGACTGGAAGCTCAGCTGGAATAAAAGCTCTGAATCTACGAAGAAAAATGCCTGGGCTTGATGAAAATACGGTTGCACACGAGCCACAGAATAGCGCATCACGCTTTGGGGCCGGTTACTCTGTGCCTTCCCTAAATGTAGACCAAGATCTTGGAGCTGCCGTTGTTGTCGGTCCAAGCAGTTTGATTCCAGGCTCAGGAATCACTGTCAGTGATTCACTGTCCACTGTCACTGGAGGCAAGATACTTGGTCAGTCAATGAAAACGGCACCGGACCAGGCTTCAGCCACGGAGCTTGTGTCGAGGGCGACACTTGGTCAGGAGAGGCCGTGTTAGCAATTGTCCTCCACGACGACACAACTACCCTCATCACTGCTTATAGTCACTGCCTATAAAAGGGCAGCTAGACCGCCGATGCATTCACTTAGTTCCGAGCGTTCGTCGCGTGCACATCAGTTGTGTTGCGTTAGCGTTAGGCCGTAGCAAAGTGGTTTCTTTTTATTAAGAATTTCTGCTTCTGATTGATAAAAATATAGTTTTTGTCTAAACTAAGCTTATATTATTATGAAATAATAAACTAAAGAACTGTCAAGGTTACACGTAGACTTGAAATTAGTAAAAATTAAGTCAAGATAATAAGAAGCTAGAATAAAAAAGGTATTTAAAAAAACGTGTATTAGCCTCGGGCACGACTGATTATTTCTTAAGTACGATTGTCAAGGTGACTGGTACGCAAGGTACGTTGGGAAGCAAAACATCGCTTTTGTGTTAACGCTTGTACTAATTTCACTTCCCATTAAAGGTATATGAAAATAGAGTCTTTACGAAGTAACTCCATGAAACTATCGTATTGAGTTTGAATAATTGTTTTGAATTACGAGTTGGACACGACTCGCGAGGCTGTCGAAATGTTTAGCGTATTCTGTGGAAAGTATTAACATGGCAACACTCGCCCGTTGCTGAAGTGTTCTATGTATATTTTTACAATGTCAAATAACAATGCGCAGTCTGTCACACCGCAAGAGGTCCTTGTATGAGTGAGTAGGAATTGGTTCAAGGTCTATATATAAGAGTATTAGCCGTGAAGGTTCCAGCTGTTTGCTGTGAGAAAATTACATTATCTCGTTGAGGTATTTTTAGTGCTTATAATCGGTTTAGCATTTGTTTTGACGGGATTTATTTTTATGTTACGTTGTTTAGTGACCGCAAATCAGTGTCACCTGGTTAGCTACCTTTTCATACCTCTTTTGAAGGACCCAATATAATGGGAAGGAGGGTACACGCTGACAGGAAGACTGTTAAACAACTTCACAGTACGACAAAAGTAAGAGATGGCAAACCTTTTGTTTCTTGCTTTTATACGTGACACCGAGGTAGGGATGTTACGGAGGTGGGTTTACCGGAGCTTTATCAGGATTTTTCCGAAGCGACGAAATGTGGTATCTACCATAAAAATTAAAGGGAAAACCATGTAGAGCAATCCTTTAATATATTAAACAATTCCTTGAACTACAAGTTAAATTTTGTACGTCCTTATTCTAGCCATAGATACTTGTTCTATTGTTGTCTCCGTTAAAACCTCCGACTTGAAAGTACCGGAAGTAGAAGTCGGAGTCGGAAGTGTAATATCAATCGGAAATTCCGACCTTTCGGAATAGTAGTCGAAGCTCCGTAACATCTCTACACCGAGGCCTCAGCGATCAATACTATTTGATTAGGAATGAAAAACCTCTTCGCTAAAAAATGTCGCTGGCGATGTTTTGTCCTGAAAAGGCTCGATATGTCCGGGAACTGTGGGGATTTTTATCGCGTATTGATGGTGCATACCAGATGAATCCCGAATATCTCTCCCGTACCCTTCACAGGTAGACTCGGGAGGGGAAAGACTTAAGTGTGTTTTGCTCACGTTAAAAGTTTTGAAGCAAAGAAATAATGCTACCTAATTTTCTGCTATTATGTAATTAAAATAGTTTTAACCTTTGTTAATTCATTATCTTATAGTAATTGACTGCATAACTTTATAATGAAATCTCTCAAGTGTAACGAGTATATTATTTTGGAAAAATATATTGTTTATTTTTATGTTCATAGTAGATATAGTTTTATATTTTTTTCGACTTGACGTACGCTGCTAGCGTTAAGGCCTATGACAGCTTCATCAAACTTTTTTGGGGCTAATGCTGAGGACACTCAGCCCCGAAGCAACGGGTGCAAGGGTGTCAGAATGACCGAACGTCGGCTTGGGCTGCTACTGGGAGATGAAAGGATTCGCGAGACTATGTAAACAAAATTTTCTAGGCTGTTATAATCAATGATTTTAAGGTGAAATTATTGGACGATGTTATATTATTACAAACTCAAAAGAGCTTTGTACAAATGTGTACTAGTTCTTACCTGTTTATCTCGCTAGTTTTACATAACAATACGGACTTACGTTCATTGACGCGTCGTTCTTACACACTACCAAATGTGTTATCATTGTTTCAAACTCTTTAATACACGACTAACTCTAGTCGTGCCTCGGAATTGACACACACACACAAACACATACTTTTTTGTGTGTGGGTTTTTTTGTGTGGTATCATTTTTACACACAATAATGCCTTATGTCATGCTCAATGGTAATGGCTTGCAAATTTTCGTTACGTTATAAAAAGTTGTCGTTCTCTATCATTGTACGAAAAACAAGGTAAACCATTTGTTGGCGCTGGTTCGAGGGTTTTTTTTTTAATTTCCTAGTAATAAAATAGACGCGTATATCGTGAGGGTTCAACGATAAAACTGACGATTTATGCATGCAATATGGGATGGGATGATGGAAAGAAAGGACTCACTTGAATGCCGATTTCGATAGCTTAGGAAGCTTGTTCTTCTTTATATTTCAGCTGGAGCACACACCATACACGTAATAATGTTGTCAGCAATGATTTGTCAGTTCATTGATGCACCGTAGTCACAGATGCTGTTGCGTCGCTCGAATTCAAATCGCCACTGTATTAATCCAGTGATAGGGGTAGGAAAGAATAGGGGATGAAGGGTGCATAGACACGGTATTGGAGTTGGACTGATAATTTAGCCTGAACACCATCCAAAGTAGGGATGTTACGGAAGTGAGCATACCGGAGCCGCAGTTGTAACCGGAGGTTTATAATCTGCTTTATCCATGTGAAATGGAGGTATAGAAAAAAACAGACGTGATAAATAAATAAATTATATATAATATAACGATATGATTTGATACTAGGAATTACAACTAACGACGAAATTTGGTATCTTCCATAAAACTTAAGGGAAGGCTCTGTAAAGCAATCCTTTAAAAAATCAACCAATTCATTTGATTTTTTTTTTTTTTTAATATTTGAGTTTTATTCATTGACAGCCGGATATGATTTTTTCTATATTATCGGTAATGGGTCTCTACGTGGTTGCATCTGGGTTTTCATTTCACCTTAAAAAAATAATATAATATGTAAAAACGAATCTTAATTATAATTCTATAGTAATAAGTCTATGTTTATAATAGTTCATTGATAGCAAGCTTAGTTTTTTTTTCTATATTGAAGCTAATGCGTCTCGTCGTGGTTGCGGCTGGGTTTACTCGTGTGGTCGCCAGTAATCATCATAGCGGCCGACTGGACAAATCTTTGAGAAATAATATAATATACGATCACAGATGTTAAATTTGTAAATAATATTATATATAAATCCAACATATAAGTATATTGTAATCGATATGCATATGTATACTTAATATTTACAATTGTTCATTGACAGTTAGTTACGTTTCTCCATATTGTCGCTAATGCGTCTCGTCGTGGTCGCGACTGGATTACACGAGCACACGTAGCCTTGTCGAGCCACTCAAAACACTCTTGATAAATAAGATAAGATGTGATAATTAATGTTAAAATTGAAAAGAGTAACATTTAAAAATTCCAACCTAATAATAAGTATATTGTTTATTTATAATTGTGCATTGATACGAAGCTACGTTTCTCCATATCGTCGCTAATGCGTCTCGTCGTGGTCGCGACTGGATTACACGAGCACACGTAGCCTTGTCGAGCCACTCAAAACACTCTTGATAAATAAGATAACATGTGATAATTAATGTTAAAATTGAAAAGAGTAACATTTAAAAATTCCAACCTAATAATAAGTATATTGTTTATTTATAATTGTGCATTGATAGGAAGCTACGTTTCTCCATATCGTCGCTAATGCGTCTCGTCGTGGTCGCGACTGGGTTACACGGGCACACGTAGCCTTGTCGAGCCACTCGAAACACTCTTGATAAATAAGATAACATGTGATAATTAATGTTAAAATTGAAAAGAGTAACATTTAAAAATTCCAACCTAATAATAAGTATATTGTTTATTTATAATTGTTCATTGGCAGCAAGCTACGTTTCTCCATATTGTCGCTAATGCATCTCGTCGTAGTCGCGACTGGGTTACACGAGCACACGCAGTCTTGTCGAGCCACTCGAAACATTCTTGATAAATAAGATAACATGTGATAATTGATGTGTAAAAACCGAAAAGAATAGGATATCAAAATTCAACTTAATAAGTATATTGTGATAGATATATCTATATTTATAATTGTTCATTGGCCGCAAACTACGTTTCTCCATATTGTCGCTAATGCGTCTCGTCGTAATTGCGACTGGGTTACACGAGCACACGCAGTCTTGTCGAGCCACTCTAAACACTCTTGATAAATAAGATAACATGTGATAATTGATGTGTAAAAACTGAAATAACAGGATATCAAAATGCAACTTAATAAATATATTGTAATAGATATATGTATATTTATAATTGTTAATTGGTAGCCAGCTACGTTTCTCCACATTGTCGCTAATGCGTCTCGTAGTCGCGACTGGGTTACACGAGCACACGCAGTCTTGTCGAGCCACTCAAAACACTCTTGATAAATAAGATAACATGTGATAATTAATGTTAAAATTGAAAAGAGTAAAATTTAAAAATTCCAACCTAATAATAAGTATATTGTTTATTTATAATTGTGCATTGATACGAAGCTACGTTTCTCCATATCGTCGCTAATGCGTCTCGTCGTGGTCGCGGCTGGGTTACACGAGCACACGCAGTCTTGTCGAGCCACTCAAAACACTCTTGATAAATAAGATAACATGTGATAATTAATGTTAAAATTGAAAAGAGTAACATTTAAAAATTCCAACCTACTAATAAGTATATTGTTTATTTATAATTGTGCATTGATACGAAGCTACGTTTCTCCATATCGTCGCTAATGCGTCTCGTCGTGGTCGCGGCTGGGTTACACGAGCACACGCAGTCTTGTCGAGCCACTCGAAACACTCTTGATAAAGAAGATAACATGTGATAATTGATGTGTAAAAACCGAAAAGAATAGGATATCAAAATTCAACTTAATAAATATATTATAATAGATATATGTATATTAATAATTGTTCATTGGCAGCAAGCTACATTTCTCCATATTGTCGCTAATGCGTCTCGTCGTGGTCGCGACTGGGTTACACGAGTACACGCAGTCTTGTCGAGCCACTCGAAACACTCTTGATAAATAAGATAACATGTGATAATTGATGTGTAAAAACTGACAAGAATAGGATATCAAAATGCAACTTAATAAATATATTATAATAGATATATGTATATTAATAATTGTTCATTGGCAGCAAGCTACGTTTCTCCATATCGTCGCTAATGCGTCTCGTCGTGGTCGCGACTGGGTTACACGGGCACACGCAGTCTTGTCGAGCCACTCGAAACACTCTTGATAAATAAGATAACATGTGATAATTGATGTGTAAAAACTGACAAGAATAGGATATCAAAATCCAACTTGATAAGTGTGCTGTAATTGGTATATGTATATTAATAATTGTTCATTGGCAGCAAGCTGCGTTTCTCCATATTGTCGCTAATGCGTCTCGTCGTGGTCGCGGCTGGGTTCCATCGCGTCCGCGTTCGTGGTCGCGAACACGCTCCGCCGAGCGGCCGGGACGCGCCCGTGGTAGTGATGGCGCCACACTCGACGTTCTTCGACGCGATCGCTATCGTGTGCCTCGGCGCGCCCAGCGTCGTCGCTAAGGCCGACACGGCCCGTCTGCCCTTAATCGGACGTATGTCTTTTAGGGTTGCGTGAGCATTCCTCGTTGTTTACAGGTCTTTTGTACGTTTCATGGATAAATAATAGATTCTATTTCGATCTCCTGTCAGATAGGGGAGGGATTTTGGGTCATTGGGTGGTTGTAGTAATCATTACTGGTCCTCACCAGTCGAGTAATGCATTTGATTGTTGTTTGAAACGTAGGGTCGTTGAGCGGTTATAGTAAATTTTACAGGTTTTTACTAGTCCAATAGATGAAGCTTCGGATAAGTAAATGTTAATAGTACTCATTGTTTACCTGCAAGTTAATGGAGCCAATGCGAAAGTGTTTCCTGCCTCTTGTCCAGTAAGAAATTCTGGATTAACGGGGGCCTTAATTATTAAAAACATATTTAATGGATTTTTGGACGTCTTTTGTCGGTTTAGCGTTATGAGTGCAATCTCACCAGATGTAAAGTGATGATGTGGAGTTGTTAAACCTTGAAGGGGTCTGACTCTCAAGTGCAACTGCCGGAATACACTTATCGGTATATTGGCGGCAACATTTCAACTTGAGTATGGTAGTTAGCCAGACGAGTATTATAAAAAATTCCACCATGCTACGGTTTCATCACGATGTTTTCCTACACCGAAAGCTCAAAGCTCATTGCAGGGATTCGAGTTCACTTCTATTGACGCGGCGTCCGTATATGCTACCACTGGTTCAAAATTTTTATTATTGTATTTTTTTTTATTACGTGAAATTTGTTTGATGTATAGAATTATTTCAGTGATAAGAAATGAAGGCACATATTCTCGTTGACAATTTAATTGAGAGGTTCTCATACGCCGGCCTTTCGTTCGTTTACGCTGGAGGCTGGTCAAATGAAAAGTTAATGCCGTTCGACAACGATGATATTGCGAATGTAAACGCGTAATAACACTTTCTAAATTAAGTACATAAAGCTCGCGTACGCGGCTCTTCGTAGTACCGTGGCGTCTATTCCGAGTGTTTCGAGATACATTGAAAGTGCCCGCTGCCGATTTCTAAGACTTTATAAAATAGAAAGTGACGTATGGAGTCGATTTATATAGTAGTGACCGCCGCGACTTTGTCCGCGTAGAGATAAAAAATATTTTTCTCTCGCGAATAGACGATCGTTACCAAATGATACATTTAATCAAAGTTGGTATCAACGCTTGGTAGATCGGTTTGACGCGCGACTTAATAATCACGCGTAAGCAAGGCCGTAGGTTCCAAACCTCAACATTTGGATAACGAATGTTTCTTTTAAAGTTCGGTGAAGCTGTCAAAGCCCTTGGGGCTTTTTTTTTTTTTTTTTTTTTAACGTGGAGAAATCCGTTTATGGATACCCTCTCCCCCACTAAAACTCCACGGTGTACCTCTGTCGCATCAATTGGGGTGACCCGGGGTCGAGCTGACAATCACCACGTCGCCCCTGCGGCTGGCCCAACTGAGCCCCGGCGCTAAAGAGGGACAGCTTGGTACACCCCAACTGTCCCCCAGACGGCTGAACCAGTGCAATGGAAAGACGGGCCCCCCGACCCATCTTTCCTTGGCTCAGCACGGATGACAGCAGGAAGCGAAAAGAATTCACTCCATGGTGTCACCCTCGTCTACGCAACCCCCAGTAGGGGCTGGTGGCACAAAACGTGCTCCGGCCTTCTTCACAGCAGGGGGCCGACACTTGGCGCCGCCCATGTAATGGTCTGCCGACCGTCCAGCATCGGCGCACAGGGCACAGTGCAACTTGGAAGACGTGCACTCACGCGCCCTGTGTCCGAGCTGCCCACACCGGAAACATTGCCCACCCCTATCAATATTTGACGGGCAAACAGGCCGAGTGTGACCCACGCCCATGCACCTGAAGCACCGCAAGGGTTTTTGCTCCAGGACTTGGACGCGGGCCCAACTCCAGCCAACCTCCAGTCGGCCCCCCTCCACCAACGATTTCGCTGCCGCTACAGGCAGGGACACATGTGCCCTGCCAAGAGTAGGCCCCACCATAAATATCTCGCCAACTCGAACCTGAGTTGGCGGACACCCTCCCTTGGACGCAACCGCCGCAAGAAGCTCATCTCTTGAGATTGAGTCATCGAGGCCAACGATGCGGACATCCACACGTTTCGTGGGTCTTCCCACCGTGGCGACGTCCGCCAATGCCGCCCCGAGACTCTCGGCAAGCCTATTCGCCTGCTCTGCCCCTTGGGGACCAGGGATCTCAATGACCCTGGCCCCCGTCTTTGTTTCCCTCACGGAGAGCTCACGGAGCCCCAGACTAGGCAGGTCAAGTGCGAGTCTTCCCCTCAAGATGGCCTGCTTGTAGCTCAACCCCCCAGCCACAGCCTCAGGCTTCAGCGTCAACAGCACTGCAGCCGAGCGCGGGGCCGAAGGAAGCTTCGGTTTGCGTTTTTGCCCAGGAGCATCCTTTTGGGAGACAGCTGGCTTGGGCACCTTTGGTACTGGTGCCTTTTTACCCTCTTTCTGTTTCTTTCTTTTGACCACCGTGGACCACGCAAGCTCTTCTGAAACAGGCGTGGCATTAACCTCAACAGGAGTCCTCCTTGCCACAATGGCAGCCGGTCTAGGAGCAGGTCTCGTGCGAGATACAGGCTTTAACGCTGGTGGTGTAGTCAAAGCCTGCTTTTGTTCTGCCGCCAACGAAGGACGGAAGATGCGCCCTTCAAGCACACCCAGACGTGCATTTATCTCCCCCAGAGAATTCTGGAGGGAGTGCTGCATCGCCCGTATGGCATCAGGAACCCCGTCGCCTCTCTCCTCTTCTGGCAGCGGTACTTCAGCCGGATTTGGCGCTGATTCCCTCGCCTCTTTCTCATGACGCATTGCTCGAACCTCCGCCTTCACGTCAGCCAACTCTCGGCGAAGGTTCGAGACCATGCGCCGGAGACAGAGGGTCTCCTCAGTGACGTTGCGCGTCAGGGCTACAGTCACAACGTCTTTCAAAGCAATGGCTGCTTCCTTTAGTTCTTTAATGCAGCCGCCTTGGAGGTGACCGCTTATTCTGCAGACATGGAAAATTGCTTCGACCTTTTCGTCAGCCAAAGCTCTCATTGCTGCTGGGTCGAGGGTGTCCACGTCGTAGACACGCACAGTCTCATCATTTAAAACATCCGCGTGTTTGGAACCCGCTGCACTCCCCGGGTCACACGTCCTGCCCCTCCGGGCCGTTGGCACCTTTGGTACCACCACAGGGTCTAAATCGGTACACAGAGGATCAAGGGTCCGCTTGCGTGTCCCCAAGCCCTCACCCTCAGACTCTCCAGAGATGTTCTCCCCCTCCGTCCAGAAACGTAGTACGAACAGGCCCTTATCATCATTTTTATTTTTATTTTTTAAATTCGGATCCGTCATTTGATTCCCACGAGTGTGGGGGAAATAAATGGTCCACCCGGGCAGAGCCCCCTGTACCCGGGTAAGCCAAGGTGTAACCCGTCAAGGAATCGGCCGGTTCCCTGACGGGGGTCGCACTAGTGACTGGCCACCTGCCAGCCACGCATCCCTTCACGGTGCGCCGCCGCTTGGGATTAGGGTGATTATTTTGAGAGGTTTTCTTCCTCGCGGGCCGGGCGGTTAAGCCAAGCCCCTCGGTCTCGTCGGAGCCGCGAGACATGACCACGACACTCCGACGAGATTACGAGTTTGTTGGCGGTGTGGATACCCACTTGTCCGACGGCAGGGTGAGTGCACGTCGGACCCGCCAACGACTGCTCCGTCGGCTGCTCCCTCTGATGAACAGAGGGATGACAGCGAGAAGCCCCAACCCCCCTGTCAAACAGAGAATGTCAGTTCGAAAAAAAAATACAAATAGGTTTGTCCGATTCAATCTACTGATATTGCAGAGTCAATGGGGAACATACATACACACACCGATTTTTAAATATATATATATATAACAATCTTATGTACGTTTGTTAGTGGTCGGGTAACTTCCAATAGGACTGAAATTATTTATTGTATTTGTTTTATCGAGACGATAGTTCATAGCTATTTCATGATATGTTAGAATAGAGGTGCCTTCGAATTCGTTTGAGTGGAACTAATTTTTTTTCTAATAATTTTGGTTCGTTTGTACACATTTTCTCAATATAGCTTTATTCCTATTAATGGTAGCGTGATGTTAAATAAATAGTCTATAGACTTTCTCAATTATTGATCAATCGATTACATATCAAATACATTTTTTGAAACCAGACTGGTTCATAAGATTAACGCATTCAAACAAACAAACGTTTCTACTTTACAAAATTAATATAGATTTTTATTAAAGTGTGTTAAGCGGTGTCCGAGATTAGCGTAGACGAATACTGTGACAGGGGATTTTTGTCATATATAGATAATGCCAACGACGAATGCTCACGCAACTACCGATGTAATGTACGTTTTAGGTAGACGCTGTATGGTCTAGAGGCATATTCAGAGACGGACAAATCGAGTACCTTAACAATATGCAATCGAATGTCATTATGGAGTTTTTGGCGGGAGTTTAGTTTGTGATTCAATAATTTTTTTTTTATTCACGAAACTTATGCCAGTTGGTATTATTCTATGTAATTTAGTAGAATTCTGTGTCAAACACTTTGCTAATTTTCCGTGACTGATGTGAATTATAAAAAATAACTAGTTACATGCGTTTTAAGTTGTCACAAGTCTTGTGAAAGATTAGGAAAAAAAAAGGAATTTTAATTTTTAGCCGAACTTTGACACTGGCAAACGCTTTTTCGCCATCAAAATAAAAAAAAGAAAGTGACATTTTCGCTTTCTTGTTTAAATATGTATTTAATACAATGTTGATAAAATGATATTTATGTATGTTCATTTCTATTTATCGAATTTTTAATTAACGAAATTAATACGTAGAAATATCTAAAAGGTTGTTAAGTGATTGACTTCTTGATGGATTTGTATACTATCTATTCAAAACCTTTAATGAAATTATGAAACAATTACTTCTAATTAAAGTTGTCTCGCGCGGCCACGAAAGCTGTAAAATCTCACAAACGAAGCAATCGGATTTCTGGCTAATCCGGGCGTGAAATATTAATTTTCAAATTTCCATTTATGACTCAGAAAATACACAAAAGTATTAAAAATGCATAATATAATCTGTAGTGCAACTTTTTTTTTGAATACTTTTTTTCATGTTTGTTATAGTAGTATATTTTTTGCCAGTGTCAATAACATACATATGTCATGCCGAGTGTTATCGTGGTGTACCGTTATTCTGGATATGCCGTTGTTGTCGCTTGCGTCCGTTTTGTTTGCATTTTTTGTCCGTCCTTTTTACAACAGGTTTGTTTTATCACCTCTGTGCTAAATTACATGTACACTTCCATTTTTTTTTTTGTGTGCATTATGTGGCATGTGTTACAAGTGTTTGGATTCTTTTTTGTAGATTAACAAATAGCGCTTTGATACGTAATTACTTTGTGAAAGTAACTAGCTACCGAGCATTTCCCTGTATTATGTCTGGTTTCAGTTGGGTGAGCTAACTGTATACAAATATTGTCTAATAATTTTTTAGTTACTGGTTTTCGCGCAGAGGTCAGAATTATGCAAAATCCATGGAAATTCTTGTTGAGGTGAAAAATATAATATAGTTTTTTTTTTATTGATAGCACTGAAGGTGGCTGCCGGCCGGCATGACAGTAGCGATTGGCGATGGATTGTCGTTCTCTCGATGGTCGCTGCTGTTTTTGGACTGTGCTGTACTTAACATCAGGTACAGTGCAGTCACATTGCCGAGCCATCTTAAAAAAAAAAAAATAAGGTCATCAACAGCTACTAAAGAAAAAAAAGAAAGTCAGCAGATAAGCAGAGGCAAAGCATGTACTAAAACTAATTGTTGTTGAGGATTTCTATATAAGCTTCGAAATATTAGTTGTGCCATATGTTTAAGTCCACTTCAATATAGGGTGTGTAAAATTTTTTTTTTTTTTAAGTTTGTAGGAGTCTTATAAAAGTTCTGTTTCAAAAGTATTTTGAGTTTTTACTTTTATTAAGTTTCTTATAGATCTTTAAATTTTCCCATTCAAGTAACACAGATTTTTTTTTTATCCTCCTTGAGTATTTTTTTTCCAGATAATGAATGACCGAATCTCGTTCAGTTTGAAATAACTAACAAACAATTGTATTGAGTCAAATTTCTATCATATGTGCATGGTGGTAGGGCTTTTTCTAATTCCCGCCTGGTTAGCTGCCATGCTCAAGTTCAAAATCTACCGCCAAATACCTAAGGTGTGTTCCGGCAGTTGTACTTGAGAGCCAGTCCCTCGACTAGGCTCAGCGTGCCCATCGTCTTGAGCGACATCGTCACTTAACATCAGATGAGATTGTAACCATAATGGAAAGCTATAAAATACAAAAAAAGTATTAAAAATGACATAGAAAACACTGTAATGTAGTTTAAGAAAGTTCTCTTTGCATTTTCTATCGCATTTACCATGGGGAGTGTTCCGAGGGACTGTACGCATTTAACCGGCAGCTGGTTTCCACCACCTCACAATGCGCCATAAACTTAAATTCAATTCACACCATCCGGTTCGTTTCGCGTGGAATTTCTTTCCCCGAACGACCATCCCGTGGAATCCGGACCGATACGATTTGAGAACCTTCAACAAGAGAGCCTACAGCCTGAAACGATGATAGCTCAGTGGTAGTGTGCACGACTTCGCGTCAAGGGACGTGGGTTCGAATCCAAGCACCTACAATGAGCTTGAGCTTTCGGTGAAGGAAAACATCGTGAGAAAAGCATAGCATGGTGGTAGGGCTCTTTCTAATGCCCGCCTGGCTAGCTACCACCCTCAAGTTGTAAGCCTGCCGCCAAATACCAATAGGTGTGTTCCGGCAGCAGCATTTGAGAGCCAGTTCCTCCACAGGTTTAGTGTGTCTACCAACTTGGGCCGTACCGTCACTTAAGATCAGGTGAGATTATGGCCATAAAGCAAACCTTAAGTATAAAAAAAAAAAACATACTTTACAGGCCGGCAAAGCACTTGCAATTCCTCTGGTACTGTCTGTGTCTATGGGCGGCAGTGATCACTTACCATCAGGTGACCCCTATCGTTTGCCACCTATTCCGTAAAAAAAAGTTATCGAATACTAGCAAGGGCGCACTGTCCGTAAGGGCAACTAAATAAAAGTACATTGTCATAGCACTACAATCATTTTGACTTGTAAATTTGTAAGGTATTAAATTTAATGGGCGTTTCTATCATTCAGAACGTTCGGTGAAATTATATTTACCGTTAGATTGCGTGTTATGTCCGCGTAGACGCCATGCGTTAGTGTTGCCTGAAGCCAGATACGAAAAATTCCTAAACTCGTTTACTCAAAAGGTTCGCTCATAACCTGAAACAGTTTTACCGTTATTTAGCCTGTTACTAATAATACCTGTTTTAATTGCTTTCGAATGAGATTTGTATACCTTTTACCTGCGGCTTCGTTCGCGTTGATATCGATTTTGTGAAACGAATCGAATGACGTAATAAAAGTTTCATAAAAAGTTTATCACTCTTTTTATGCGACTTCCAATAAGGTTCTGCGTGACAAAGTAGTCTGATACTGCCTTCAGGATTACATTTCAGGTCCATTGAAGAGGCGTCCGTACACACTACCTACTGAGCCAGCGTCGCCTGAAAATAAATAGCAAAATTGAACCTGTAAACTCAGGTTCAACGTGTTATTTAACCTCGCGTACAAAAAGCCCTGCCACGATGATTATCTTCACCGAAAGGTCTTTTTTTTATACTTAAGGTTTAGCGTTATGGCCATAATCTCACCTGATCTTAAGTGACGATACGGCCCAAGCTGGTAGACACGCTAAACCTGTGGCGGAACTGGCTCTCAAGTGCAGCTGCCGGAACACACCTATCGGTATTTGGCGGCAGGTTTACAACTTGAGGGTGGTAGCTAGCCAGGCGGGCATTAGAAAAAGCCCTACCACCATGCTATGGTTTCCTCACGATGTTTTCCTTCACCGAAAGCCCAAGCTCATTGTAGGTGCTTGGATTCGAACCCACGTCCCTTGACGCGAAGTCGTGCACACTACCATTGAGCTATCATCGCTTGCATGTCCATGTCCAGGTGTAACTCATTGCAGGTGGATTCGAACTCACTTCTAATGCCGCGGTTTCCGTATACAGTACCAACTGAGCAGCGTCGCTTCGAACGTATCTTTCAACAATTGCTAACGTAAAAGATAGATTGAAAAATGTATGCGATGACATTCCATGCACAGTGTCAATGCCGCTTTGTATAGATATCTTTATTCGATAAATTCAGAATTCACATTCTGCGATATCAATAAATTTATATCTATAAATTATCATAAACCCATTATTATATAATTATCGAAAATTACACTTTAGCGGTACCAACATCAGCTTTCACTTAACTACTTCTCGTATGTAAGAAAACCGGTTTCACGTATGTCCCGAGTTATGTTCATAAGGCCACGAACGCATTGACGTTAAAAATACAACTCTGTGATCTAACATAAGAGGTTCTAATATAATATTCTAGATTTTAATCGCGGCTCTGCTCGGGGTAATATTGTTTATATTATAAGCAATAATTAAGTTTCGTACAAAAAAGTTTCATACAAAGTTTATTCCTCTCTTTATCCCACTTCCTATAAGTTTGTCGGCAGAAAAAGTAGCCTATTCGGGGTCCCACCTATTTCTACAGCGGTTTAGGCATGAAAGCGTAACAAACAAACAAACTCACTTTTACATTTAAAATGTTAGTAAGGATAAGGGTCATCTACTTAGGATATGAAGCCAAAAGTCGATATTTATTTTGGAGGCGTACTACGAAACTTTTATTCAATGAGGCATCTTATTTAAAAATACTTGTAGCGTCTAGAGCTTGTCATCTTAATTATCAATTCATACTAAATGTAATATTAATATATTTTTATCAGGCGTCGCTTACTGTGTTTGTACCCGACAGTGTCTAGATTGTAACACCGTACACATGGTAGTGAAGCATATATAATGGAAAATATATATAGGTAGAACTACATACGGTGTTATAGGCAGCTCGCCTGTCATACTGATTTAGAAACCGACTAAGCTTAAAGTAAAAATTGAAAGAGACTGAATTTGTGGGCAGATTCTAAGAGATGCTTTGAAGGTGTTATTTCGATGGGATATTCACTGTTTCAGCAAAGAAGTAAAAGCTTTTTGAAGCGATAATAGTTTAGTGGTAGTGTGTACGACTTCGCGTCAAGGGACGTGATTTCGAATCCAACCGCCTACAATGAGCTTGAGCTTTCGGTGAAGGAAAACATCGTGAGGAAACCATAGCATGGTGGTAGGGCTTTTTCTAATTCTCGTCTGGCTAGCAACCACCCTCAAGTTAAAAATCTTTCGACAAATACCAATAGGTGTGTTCCGGCAGCTGTACTTGAGAGTCAGTTCCTTCCTTGAGAGATTATGGCCGTAACGTTAAAACAATATCTATAAAAAAAACAGTTAAAAGAGTCTGAATTTGCTGGCTGATTCTAAGAGGTGCTTTAAAGTGTGTCATTTCGATGGGAAATTAACCATTTAAACAAAAAATCACCGAAGTTATTCCTCGATGTCGTGGCGTTTCGTTAGTTTTCAGAATGGTGTCCTTTATGATAGTGAATCCGGTTTGTAAGCGGAAAACTTGTTTTACAAACTTAATCATAGACTCAAGTTGAATTGAAAAAGAATTTGCTAATATTTGGCTTTCTATCTATCCAATGAGATATGACATTGTTGATAATTTAATATTAGGCTAAATCTACTGCACTTACAATATAACTATTCTTTGAGGTAATTTTATATTTTTGTCTACCCGCGAAGTTTTTGGACCTGCGTTATTGGTTTAGTCTGGCAGAGGAGTTTAGCGACGAAATTTTTTTTTGTAAAACTTTTGCTCATACGTTCGACCTAACTTTGGAAAATGTTGACAATTAACTATTAGGCTAAGACGTTACATAACTTTGCATTTTATATTTTTGTCAGATTACAAAACCACTGAACCCACGACTGATTTAGTGTGATAGATCTTACCAAATATTTTTTATTTCTAAAACTTTTGGTTATAGGTTCTACCTAACTATTAAAAGAATAATATTACATCAACCATGTTACATCATTCTGATTATAATTATTATCCATGGAAACCATTATATATTTTTTTATCGAAAAATTCAGTTCAAGTTCAAGATTTAATGTAACAAAATCCATTTTTTTTTTTCATTTTAAGGAATATGTTGTTCCATTTTATAGGTCATTAAAACCACTGATATGCCTGATCGGCAAGATGTCGTACTTAGCCGGTGGGATGGCGATAAGCATCCGTGGTCGGCAGGCGAGCCGCAAAGAGGCTCCGATCTTGGTCGTCGCCCCTCACTCCTCGTTTCTGGACAGCTGCATAGTTTACGCGACGAGGATGTCCTCGGTTATCGTCAGGAAGGAAAGCATGGACAACTATGTCGGAAGTAGGTGTGACCGGTTCGCTCTTTGGTGGTTGGGCTTGTGGTGCATGAGCACACTGAGGGTGTGGTTAACGAAGACATTCTGCATAAAGCAATTGTACAATTTACGTGTATTGTTCTGTAACAAGTTGATAGACACGGCTCATAGTTGTAATATGTTGATGGTTCAAAGAAAAAGGCTATAGAAGTTAAGACTTTAAATTTTGTAATAGCCTTTGTGATAGACTTTCAAAAGTAATTCTATTATCAATAATAAACGTTTCGTTATTTATAAATTAAATTATTTCACCGAGCAATAAATATATACATTTTATATAGATTATTCATTCATAAAAACAAGAAATGGGCTGCGAAAGTACAATATGTATAAAATATACTTAATCTGTATCTTTATATATAGAAAAATCGTATTACGATGTTCGCCCGCGATGAACTCCTAAATTACTGAGCCGATTTTAATCAAATTTTGCAGACTGTGTGCAGTTTGATCCAGCATGAGTGATAGGATGCTCTTTATCTCGATAAGTGATCATAACGAGATAGATGGCGCTGTAGTCGATGTGATTGGCTACTCGAAGACGCAGAAAAATGTCTGCCAGGTCAACTAGTAATAAAGTATAATTTGTAAATAGTGTTCATACTTACTTGAATATTAATTGATGCAATTTTCATAACTTTTTTGTTACTTTATTTTACGTCGCGTAAGGAAGTCGGTGATGCGATATTTACCATTATAAAAATCATCCGATGCATCTGAATATGTAAAAACTTTTAAAATTTAGAACTTAGGCAATAAAAAGGAAAAAAAACCTTGATGTCGCTAGCAGACGTATGCGAATATCCTTCGAATTAATATTCGAATCGAATTTACGAATAATTACAAAAATTGCCGATTTATTCGAAAAATTGGGAATAATTCGCGAATAAACGAATTATTACTGGATTGTCTATTGTTTTCAATTAAAATTTCATTACATCGTGCATCGAAATATAGTATTTTCACGAACTTGTACCCGAACGTTTTTTTTAATACTTAAGGTTTACCGTTATGGTCATAATCTCACCTGATCTTAAGGGACGATACGGCCCAAGTTGGTAGACACGCTAAACCTGTGGAGGAACTGGCTCTCAAGTGCAACTGCCGGAACACACCTTTTGGTATTTGTCGGCAGGTTTACAACTTGAGGGTGGTAGCTAGCCATTAGAAAAAGCCCTACCACCATGTTATGGTTTCCTCACGATGTAATCCTTCACCGAAAGCTCAAGCTCATTGTAGGTGCTTGGATTCTAACTCACGTCCCTTGACGCGAAAATACCAAATTATTTTATACGTTCTATTTTTGATAACACTTAACTTGCTAGAAATCATTTCTATTATTTTATTCTTATTTAAAAAAACAATGCTAATTGTTCTGTTTTTGTAATTTTATTTAATAGTTTATGTATCGATTCGAATTTCGCATCGAATATTAATATTCGATTCAGAATAATTCGTAAGGTGTATTTATTCGCACACCCCTAGTTGATAGCTTAAGTTATTGTATTTTATGTTATCCAAATGAAGTTTTGAACGTCTCATACAACATACAACATAAGAGGACCCAAGATCAGCATATCCAAAGGCAATAAAGATTGCAAGGTCAGAGAAACGAGGATTGTGTCTTACTAAATTTACTAAGCGATGTTGGGTCAATTGATAGCGTGTACCGACGCCGCGTCTTTAGACGTGAGTTTGAATCCATCTTTAATGCGCCAAAGCTATCGCCGAAGGAAAATATCGCGAGAAAACTATAGCGTGGTCGTAGAACTTTTTTAATTTTTTTTTTATACTTAAGGTTTAGCGTTATGGCCATAATCTCACCTGATCTTAAGTGATGATACGGCCCAAGTTGGTAGACACACTAAACCTGTGGAGAAACTGGCTCTCAAGTGCTGCTGCCGGAACACACCTATTGGTATTTGGCGGCAGGTTTACAACTTGAGCGTGGTAGCTACCCAGGCGGGCATTAGAATAAGCCCTACCATCATGCTATGGTTTCCTCACGACGTTTTCGTTCACCGAAAGCTCAAGCTCATTGTAGGTGCTTGGATTCGAACCCACGTCCCTTGACGCGAAGTCGTGCACACTACCACTGAGCTATCCAACTAGGTACATACTACCTCATTGTATTTGTTAGTGCGGTGTTTGGAATGCAATTTATGTGGGCTGTCTCATTACCTGGGCTCAGGCCAAGGTGAGAGGGCCATGTGGTGACTCATCGGGTGTTAATCACCCAACACTATCCACTAAACGCACCACGGCGTCAATTCAAACTCCCGTGTTGCCACAGACCACGGAAAATACTTATAGTGCGGTCCGGAAGTTGCACTTGAGAACTTGTCCCTCCACTAGGCTTAGCGTGACAACCATTTTGGGTCACATCGTTATTAACATCGGTTGAGATTGTGGCCATAACGCTAAACGTATACTTTTTTTTTTATTTATGGAATAGGAGGTAAACGAGCAAGCGAAAACCACAATATCGGGGGAATCGCAGGTGCGTTGCCGACCTTTATTGGAGGGACTGGCTCACAAGTATAAAAAAAACCCTCTAAAATACGCGTTGTAATCGATTGTACGCGTGGAGTTTTACGATATAGCAACACTATTGAGTCTCGAGGTATGATTCGTGTGTAACGGTGATTTAATTCACATGCGATACAGAATTTTAAATTCACAGTTACTCTATATAATAACTGTGTGTGAATTCGTATTGTTTAATATACAATGAATGGGGGTGAGTTCACTTTTTGACACTTTTCGAGTTAAATATACTCAGGAAAACACGTTTTCTCAACACTCTACCTATGGGTCGAGAACACATTCGTGTGCAAGAGAGTGTTTGGTACTGGATAGTTAAAGAAAATAATCAACCGTTCGGACAAGATTCAAACTATTCTTACTGATTATAATCTCACCAAAAATATTCTGTTTCTGATATGCTAGTTTTAGTAGGTACTTCAACTTTGAGACTTTTTATTGTGCCATCTGATTTGTTTGACAAAATCAATAATAACGCAAGCGAAGCCGCACGTAAAAACTAGTATTAAAGTATATGAAACTTAAGATCACGAGAACGAAATTACGGGCACAGTCAGTTTAATATGGTTGTGTCGATCGATCTTTTAAGATGACAGATTATGATGGAGTTTCTTATAATCTCTAGTGGACACAAATTGAAAATGTTATCTGTTCCGTGGGTCAGTAAAAATCTCTATACTATCTAAACTATCTAGCATGGTGGTAGGGCTTTTTATAATGCCCGCCTGGGTAGCTACCACCCTCAAGATGTAAACCTGCCGCCAAATACCGATAGGTGTGTTCCGGCAGCAGCACTTGAGAGCCAGTTCCTCCACAGGTTTAGCGTGTCTACCAACTTGGGCCGTATCGTCACTTAAGATCAGGTGAGATTATGACCATAACGCTAAAACTTGAGTATGATTGTAAATAAATAAAAATAAAATATATTAAACATTTCGTACCGAAAACGTTTTCCACGTCTCATAACGCGAAGCGTCTGAGTAGTGCTTTACTCTCACTCTCTCAAGGTCAAGCAATTACCTCGGCTTAAATCGCTTTTATCCGATCTTTTTTGCACTTTCAGTATTAAATAAGTGGACAAATATCAACAAGAACATTTTTTATGACAGTAGTTACTTTTAAAAACACTATTTTTCTAAACAGTATAAAATAACCGTTCTGAAAAAATATTTCGGTGAACGTCGAGCTGTCTGTATGTGCGGATGATGTATGTGGTCACTTTTTAAGTCCATTTTTTTAATTCGCTTCAATATCATTCCGAGTAATAGCCTATTGAAAATTAGCGTTTAATTCAATGTAATTTAATTTTAAAAAATAATAAATTTGTTAACAGTGTATAATAGTATTTTTTGGTTATCTATCTATATATATAAATAGTTAAATCTTTTCTCATATTTAAAACATTAATGTTTAAATCTATGTCATTCAATTATAATTACGTTATAAGGCGTGCACTTTTGGATTTTCCAAACTATTTCTTGATTTTCTTCAATATGTAATATTTATGTGTTAGAGAACATTTACCTGTCGCCATAGCATTTAGAAGTCTGTGAAGATGCTATCTGCTGGGAAATTTGATTTAGGCTGTTCATTTTTAATCATATAGCGTGTTCGAGAATCAGTAGCGATATATTTCGTGTAGTTGTGAAAGATTGGATCTTAAGGACTTCTTGGCGTGTTCTGGTTTATGACTAAGTGGTAGGTATAAGAGAATTCAGTTGTGACATTGACCTTAAATTTTAACACCCGTTTTAATACTTTCAAGATCACTCTAATGAACCTCGTTCGATTAATTGTATTATTACAGCATTGTACAAATATTAACAGCTTTTTATGGATTAGGGGGTAAATGAGCAAGCGTGTCACCTGTTGGTAAATAATCACTGACGCTCATGATAACCCATAACACCAGAGGAATCGCAGTTTTTCTTTTTTCGAATAGACCTACACTGTTAGCCTGAAGGGCTTTTACAATTTCACCGGACTAGGGGGGCGAGCGCGAAGGGCGCCCGAGCCCGAGGGATAACTCGCGCAAGGGTGTCACTAGTGACCGAACCTCGGCTTGGGCTGTTGCCGAAACGCGTAAGAGAAAATCGAACGTGGTATGAGCTATTAATAAAAATAGTAAGAAAAGTGGAATCACGGGTGCGTTGTTTGCCTATATAGGAGGGACTGGTTCTAACTGTCACTGTCGGAACACACCTAAAAAAACATAAGCATTAGAAACATAGCAAAAATATTAGAAAAAGCCCTACCACCATGCAGCGGCTTCCTCACGATATTTTCCTTCACCGAAAGTTCAAGCTTATTGTAGGTGTTTGGATTCGAACTCACGCCCCATGGCGCGGCGTTCCTAAACGCTACCACTGAGCTATCATCGCTGACCAGGCAAACGTTATTCTGCCCTTACCAGTAGTTATTATAGTGCCGTCTGTGTCATCCAGGGACGGCGTAACAACATAATACTTATTCATCTTTTTTTTCCATGATGAAGATAGGTTTCTCTATCTTCTATTTCCTTCATTACTATAACAAGAGGTACAGACCGTTTCTTATGTTAACGACCATCAAACAGGTAGAGGCCCCATCTGATGGTAAATGGTTACCGTCGCCTTTGGACAGCTGCTACACCAAGGGTGTTCCAGGCAAGTCCCTGACCTTGGCGATATTGGCTGGTTCTCGTTCACTATACCGGAACACAAAGGCTGATAATAAATAAATAAAACAAAATAAAAAAAAAACATCTATAAATTATAAACATTAAATTACACATTAAAAACACAAAAAAAAAAAACGAATATGTTACCGTCGCCTCCCCGGCGTAGGCCTTACCAATTACCGACCATAATTCCCTATTTCTTGCAATACTGGGCCAGCCTGTGCCAGCGTACTCTCTAAAGATGTCTTCCCACCTCCTAATGGTCTGCCTCTTCTCTGGCTCCTTCCAGGCATTCACTCGGTAGTTAACTTTGTCCATCGATTGCTTTCCATTCGAGATACATGTCCAGCCCAGTTCCATTTTAATTTCCTTATCGTTTCTATTACGTTCGGAATTTTTATCTTACTTGTAGTAATTTGTTACTAGTTCTATCATTTAACCTTATACTGAACCTTTATTTTGCGGCAGTCTATATCCGAGGGTGGTCGCTAAATGGTCGGGCAAAATGACCTTAAAATAAACGAACAGGTACTATTGTAGAATTTATGTAGGGTTCATTTATCTCTCTTTTTAGTTCTTCGTGGAAGTGCGTATGTGTGCGAGTGTGAGGTATATTAATGATAGTCCTGTATTATACACTGAATTTAATATTTAATATATAGCTATAATTACAATTTATTAGTATATGTGAGTTACCGGTGAAGGCAACACAACGAGTAGAACGTATAGAATTGAGGCTGCGGACAATGCGTCGCACCTAGCAATACCGAAAACCATGCGTCAGTATTGCCATCACACTATATTCACCATTATCTGCATTACTTAAGATCAGATGAGATTATGGCAATAACGCTATACCTTAACTATATATAAAAAAAAAAATTCAGGGCACGTTTTCATTGTGTGATATTTTTTGTAAATAATATATATGTATTTTATTTTCTATTCAAGTGAAACTTCTTTACACACCACGTGAGAGAATTATTTTGGAATTAAAAAATATCTTTATCAGTCACATTTTTCTATAACTTTGACATTTGTGCAATGTATGATTGAATGTAAGTGTACCAAAGTAAGTACTACACACTTTATTATCATTGCTGTAGAAGACTGTTATTTATTAGATAGTAAATAAAAAATATATATAAACTGAAGGGGTTTCTCTTCTTGCTCATATATAGTTTGATGTTTAACACTGCATGCTTGGCTGGACTGTGTAAGTACTAAGTTAGTTCTTAGATAAGCTAAAATAAGTGATCACTGTTTATATTATTAAGGAATTTGTAGCTAAAATATTGCCTATAGAATAACAGCAAATTTTGGTTGGTAGAAGACGACGATTTTCCAGGTGGAACATCGGAAATTTCAGGATTAGGCGATATATATGCAGCAATAAGAGATCAGGTCGGGATCGCAATTGACTAAAATAAGTCTCTGGCTGTATGGAGGATGAAGAGTTCTTTAATACTTTTTAGATTTGGTGTTATCACAACCGTAATCTCACCTGATGTTAAGTGTTCATATGCCCCGAGATGGTGGACACACTAAGCCTGATACAGGGACTGGCACTCAAGTGCAACACACCTATAGGTATTTAATTTGAGGGTGGTAGCTGCCAAAGCGGGCAATTAAATCAATCCCTATCATCGTGCTCCGGATTCATCACGTTGTTGTCCTTCACCGAAAGCCCACGTTCGTGTTAGTGGATTCGAATTCACGTCCCTTGACGCGGGGTGCGTACTCACTACCGACTGAGCTATCGTCGCTTTCCCATGATTTTGAGATAAATTTTGAAATATAATCTACATCTTATTCTCGGTAGAGCTTGCTTTGTGGTGTTAATTCGACCATAACCATAATTGGACATACGAAATTTTCACGTATTATTGCGTAAAATTTATTTAAACGTGGGAAAAACTGTATCCATTTTCTTTCGTTGATAAGCCCTTCAATAGATATTAAATAAAAAGAAAATTTATCGTCAGAGGAAGTAAAGGTGCAGAACTTTATTATCTTTATCTATTTATTTTTATCTGTGCTTTTGAAAGAAAAAGTCTTGAATGTATTCCTTGAACTCGTAATTGTATACTCTTTCTGAAAATTATAAATTATAAAACAATGTTGCGTGTAAAATGATATTTTGTTTATTTTACTGCTGTGGTAACAATATCGAATTTAGAAAGTTGTGTAAGCGCCTATATATTGCATTATGGTCTATATAATCACAAGCATTTATAATTACAGAATTGATAAATTACACGCAACCTGTGTACGTGTGGCGCGATGACCCCAACTCGAGGCAGAATACCATCAAGGAGATTATAGAGAGAGCCACTTCGAAGGAGGACTGGCCCCAGGTGAGATCCATATAGAAATAGAGATTCTGTCTTAGAAGGTTGTTGTAAGAAAATTGCGATTGATTTATTACTTTATTCTCAATTTTTTTTATAGTTAAGGCTTAGCGTAATGGCTATAATTTCATCTGATCTTCAGTGACGATAAGGCCCAAGTTGGTAGACACGCTAAACCTGTGGAAGAACTGGCTCTCAAGTGCAGCAGCCGGAACACACCTATTGGTATTTGGCGGCAGGTTTACAACTTGAGAGTGGTAGCTAGCCAGGCGGGCATCAGAAAAGTCCTACCACCATGCTATGGTTTCCTCACGATGTTTTCCTTCACCGAAAGCCCAAGCTCATTGTAGGTGGTTGGATTCGAACTCACATCCCTTGACGCGAGGTCGTACAAACTACCACTGCGCTATCATCGCTTCAAATTTAAAGGCTGGTGATGGTAATACCGATACCAGGACTCCAAAGGAAATTGTTGTTCAAGAATGGTTTACGTAAATAACCTCATAGCCTATGTAATTATAATAGAAAATATAGATCTATGCATTCATATTAAATAGGAAGTAATCCAAAATCATTCTAGAGCTATTAGAATTCCTAAATTAGAATTAATATTTATTAAACATTTTTAACATTTAACAATTTTCATTATATAATTTTAGTAATAGACTAATTAAAAAATTGTATCAATTATGGCTCAAATTAAAATATGCGAGACAAATGTAAGTGTAAATGACGTTAGATAATTAAGTTAGTATTAGACTATGAAAATATATAATGCTCAAGCAAAAGAATATGCTTACTAATAAAGGCAACTGAAAAAAATATTATTATCAAAGTCCCTGATAATGTTAGAGGTGATGACGGAGTTAAAAAAGAAATCCCAACACTTAGGTTTACACACAGACATCCGGACGTCCAAAATCATAATGCAATACAATTTTCTTAGTATATAGTGAAATGAATGAATTTAAAAGTCATCCATCTAGTATGATAGTGATTGCCCTAAAAAGCGCAAAAGATTTAAAATAATGTTCATTGAAGTCTCGAATATTACTCGACTTTGGAATTTTGAGAGTAATGCACAACCTCAAACCTTTCGCGTTATGAGGCGGGCAATATAGAAAATGACAGATGTCAAAGGTCGACTCTGACATTTTATATCTGCTGGCATGCCATACATTTTTTTTCTTTCCGTTTGCAGATGTTGGAAGACACCTTGGCATCTTGGCACTTTTTCTCTGAATCGTTTTTTTTTTCTTGTTTCTATGGTAGCTATTGGTGGGTTTTAATGTTATGAATAAGGACGTTTTGGATAGAGTTTTATTTCCCACCTTTACAAGCGTTCCTGTAAATTTACAACAATGACCAGGGCCCAAATTCGGCCATCGAACGAACACTAGAAATAAATAATGATTTCTTATGTTTACGCGAATATTATTAATCGAAATAAAACTAATTTAAACGGATTTTATCGCGGTTATTTATTAATTTTGATCGCGACGTTTCGAAAGCTTTTCAGCCTTCGTGGTCACGGGGTAGACTGTCCTGGGGTGGCCAACACGGGGTGGGTGTTAAGTCCAGCTTTCGAAACGAAATCCGTTTAAATTAGTTTTATTTCTATGACTAAAATAAAATTGCGCGTTCATAATAATTGTACGTTACATGCTGTATGCAATCATAATATATTGAACTTAGACGACCATTGTATGAAACAACAATGGACCATCATCAATCCAAGCGGTTTTGTACAAGTATTATTTGTTGAAGTAAATTTTATAACAGCATTAATCCTGTATGGAAATCAATGTAATCATGTTACTTTGATTATTTAAGTAAATAATTCTTAAGGCCTGATGGGCGATTTTTATAGATCGAAAGAAAAATATAGAAAGAAAGAAATCATTGAATCCTAATAATAATCAAGACAACGAAATATTAAGCAAGCAAAATAGTACATTCAATATTTTTTTTATGCTTAATGTTTAGCGTTATGGCCATAATCTCACCTGATCTTAAAGTGGCGATACGGCCCAAGTTGGTAGACACGCTAAACCTGTGGAGGAACTGGCTCTCAAGTGCTGCTGCCGGAACACACCTATTGGTATTTGGCGGCAGGTTTACAACTTGAGGATGGTAGCTACCCAGGCGGGCATTAGAAAAAGCCCTACCACCATGCTATGGTTTCCTCACGATGTTTTCCTTCACCGAAAGCTCAAGCTCATTGTAGGTGCTTGGATTCGAACCCACGTCCCTTGACGCGAAGCCGTGCACACTACCACACAGCTATCATTGCTTCAAATTAAGCATTGATATATATTTATATAGTTAAAATGGTATTAATGTCGCCGGGGTTACGTCTTGTGATATTTTACAACCCTTCTGCCTACTTTCGGTTTAAACTGAATACGGTATTTATGATTTTGGAAAGTAATTTTCTCGTTCCAGGTCCTTATATTCCCGGAAGGTACATGCACGAACCGCTCATGTTTGATCACGTTCAAACCGGGCGGATTCTACCCAGGAGTTCCCGTGCAGCCTGTAACTATAAGATACCCGAACGCGAGAGACACTGTCACCTGGACTTGGGAAGGACCTGGAGCGTGAGTAACCTTCGAACGTATTCATTCAGTAAGTGGCACGTCTTGTCTCATGATGATGGGATTGTTAGTGATGAGTTTAACTTTGCTATGCGATGTGACATTATACAAATAGTTGGTAAAGTTAAACAATGCAAAATATTATATACAATGCGCAAACTCCATAGAAGCGTCACACACAAATCTCTGAACAATTCAGTCTTACTCCAATAATGACTACTGCATAGCCAATCTCAGAGCAAGGATCAGAATGAGATAAAAAAGGAAAGGACAGAGAAAACCAATCACAGGGTCATTTCATTTCCTACCAAGTAAAAGTATCTTGAAAGAATATCAGAAAATAATTTAGTGCAAAAAGAAATACTTGCGAAATTATACTTTTCAAATGTGAATGTATTACAAAAACCTTCTAAAAGTTCTACGGTTGTAATTAATAACTGTAAGTAAACAAAAAAAAAAAAACAAATGTTTAAAATATGATGACTGTAAAAAAGGCACATTAACGTTGAAATTAGCAAAGAACTAAATACACTAAAACTGTATGACTTGTAACTAACTTCATGACGTGTTACATCGACGCATGCATCTTCTATTTGAAGCTCAACGAGTTCAAGATTTAGTCTGAATTATTTCTCATGCCATAAGAAGGAATATGACTTCAAAAATAGATTCAAAATTTGCAGGCTAAAGCTGCTTTGGCTGACGCTGACGCAAGTGCACAGCTCGTGCGAGATCGAGTTCCTTCCAGTGTATTACCCGAGCGACGAGGAAAAGCGAGACCCCAAACTGTACGCAAGGAACGTCAGAGACGTCATGGCCAAGTAAGTTAACTTCGATCGTCGTAATCACGTTGTCGATCGAGGTCAGGATACTTATTTGTATTCTCATAAATCTACAGACAAGGTTGAATAATTTGTACGCCTAAAATTCTGACCTAGTAAGTTTGATAATTTATAATTGAAATGCGCTGACACCATTAACATCAATTATAATTAATTATAGCTTATAATATATTTTAATTGTTTTCATTACCAAAAGTGCGTCATACTCAATTTTAATGATGGTAACAAAAATCTATGAACTATCAACATATATGTCACATTCACCCAACGGTATATTAGAGGACCATTTTTGAAAAATTTTAAACCTTTCTTTATGAATTTCTTCATAGTAAACCAGAAGCGTTTCCGTAATATGTATTTTGAATATTAAGAATTGTATTCTAATTAATTTACCGATTTAGTGCTTTGCCATATTTTCACCTACTGTTAAGGGTATTTTATTATAAATAATACCGTCTTAAGTCTAGAGATTGTAACTTTTAAATATAACTAAAGTTGCATAGGTAGATGCATCAATAAGTTCGTGAATTAGCGTAACCTTTTCCACTTATACGTGGTAGTTAGCCGAGTATTTAAATGTCCTTCCTACCCTTTTCTTAGTTAACGCGGTGTTTGAATACCTATCATTTACGGGTTACCTCAACACAACGCGCAAGCTCTTTACCCAGGTCCAGCCTAAGGCGAGAAAAGCGTGTAGTAACTCCTTAGGTGCTAATCATACAACACTACCCAATAAAATGCACCACCTCGACACTTCAAGGTCCGGTGTTGCCAGAGATAAGGGACAGTGCACACTAGGGTGGCGCAAAAAAACCGACTATTTTTTTTTCAGTCTCGAGTGAAAAATGTTAGTTTTTGATGTTTTAAGAGCCCTCTCCAAAGAACAACTAAAAAAAAATATAAGAGGTCGCTCTAAATTTTTTTTAATTTCAAAAATCGACAAAATTTGTTTTTTTTTTTAATTTTTATCTATTATTGTAATAAATAAAAGAAAAAAAAATGTATGGAATTTAAATTTAAAAATTAAAAGGTCGCTCGAAAAAATCTAAAGTAATGAATTAATAATTTAAAAAAATATATGAGCGACCTTTCAAAACTTAAATTTTGAACTGAAACTTTCAGAAACTTATTGCTTTTTGAACTATAAAATTTTACCGTAACGAGAAAAAAATAAAAAAAAAAACGATTTTTGACGACTATGAAATTTAAAAAAATTTGGAGAGACCTCTTAAAAATTTTTTTTTTAGTTCTTTGGAAAGGGCTCTTAAAACATCAAAAACTTACACTTTTTCACTCGAGACTGAAAAAAAAAATAGTCGGTTTTTTGCGCCACCCTAGTGCACACACTTCTAGTCTCTGGCCGGAATAGCCTGTCGGACTTGCAATCTTTCCGGTGTCTCCTACCTATCACCTTGCTACCCTGCTAAGATTTATAAGACCAGCTTGGACATTATAAGGCACAGTTACATTTTTATGCCCTTACTCTATATTTTAATTTCCGTATGTAAAGTATTTTTGATATTATTTTTAGAGCACTCGGAGTACCAGTTCTGGACTACACATACGATGATTGTCGGCTTATAGCGAAAGCTAAACACCTTGGCATACCTGGAGCTTCTGCTGCAAGGGAAGTTAGCGAACTGAGGGCAGCACTTGGGTATGTTAAGCTTTAATACATGAGCAATTGAAAATTTCAAATTAATTAATTCTCGTAAGAAATCTTCTGGTTGAAGTGTGCGTATTAGTTTTTTTTAATATATAATTATGGTTAAACGTTGTAGACATAGTCTGGTGTACACGCTAAACCTGTGGAGGGACTGGCTCTCAAGTGCAGCTGCCGGAACACACCTATTGGTATTCGGCGGCAGGTTTTCAACTTGAGGGTTGTAGCTACCCAGCTGGGCGTTTGAAAAAGCCCTACCACCATGCTATGGTTTCCTCACGATGTTTTCCCACACCGAAAGCTTAAGCTCATTGTAGGTGGTTGGATTCGAACTCACGTCCCTTGACGCGAAGTCGTAGACACTACCACTGAGCCATCATCGCTTCGAACATGCGTTTCCTCTCTTCTCATGACATGTCCGAACCAAGACAAACGACTCCCTTTCAATATATCTACCACTAACATCACTTTCATTCTTCCTCGGACATACTCATTCCTGACTTTATCCATACTTGTAACAGCACACATCCATGTCAACCTTGACATTATATATATATATATATATATATATATATATATATATATATAAATGAATCTGTATTTCCCTTGGTCATCGCATCACGCGTGAACGTATGGGACAATTTCGCTAATTCTTTTTTTGTCGTGTTAATTCTTGTCAGGAGAAGGTTCTTATGAATGAAAAAATTAAGGAAATTGAGTGGAACTTTAGAAAATTTACGAAACTTTATAAAAACTGAATGCCAATATTATTTTGCATAACCGTCAGTTGTTATAAAGCATTACAAAAGAGTAATTATGCTATGTTTTTTGCTAATATTTTTTTTTATTAATTATACTAATTCTAATTCAATATTCATAGTTAAGACAGGACAGCGTGTGTCGGGTCAGCTAGTAATAAGTAATAATAAAACGTAATGCCAGTTGTCAATATTTTATTGGTTTGCAGAGTTTCACTGAATCGTTATTGGTCACTATTTGGGAGATGAATAAAGCAATTGTGACATATCTATCTATCGATTGCAGATTGGAAAGGTCTCAGTTGGAACTGCATTTGACCAGTCAGGGTCTGCAGGGTCGGTCTCGCTGGCTAAACGGCGAGGAGTTCGCTTCCCGGCTCGGCGTGGCGTACGACGCTCGCTTACAGAGGCTCTTCGATATATTTGTCCAAGTAATTTATTTAAAACACAACGACATTTTTTTTAGTCCTTAGGTTTAGCGTTATAGATACAATCTCACTTGATGTTGAGTGACGAGGTTGCTCAAGCTGGTAGACAATTAAGCCTAAAGGGACTGGCTCTCAGGTGGAACTACCTGAACACACCTATTGGTATTTGGCGGCAGATTTTCAACGTGAGGATGGTAGCTAGCCAACGGGACATTAGAACATGTCCTACACCATCATGGTATAGTTTCATTTTTTTTTATAGTAGGGCTTAGTGTAATGGCCATAATCTCACCTGATCTTAAGTGACGATACGGCCTAAGTTGGTAGACTCGCTAAACCTGTGAAGGAACTGGCTCTCAAGTGCTACTCCCGGAACACCTATTGGTATTTGGCGGCAGATTTGCAACGTGAGGATGGTAGCTAGCCAACGGGACATTAGAACAAGCCCTACCACCATGCTATGGTTTCCTCACGATGTTTTCATTCACCGAAAGCTCAAGCTCATTGTAGATGCTTGGATTCGAACTCACGTCCCTTGTCGTGCACACACTACCACTGCGCTATGATAATATATATAATCTATATAATTGTGATGTTCTTCTTCACCGGAAGCTCAGACACACTATGTATTCGAACTCCCGTCCATTGACGCAGTGTCCGTATACACTACCAATTGAATCATCATCGCTTTAATATATTTTTATCAATCAGAAGCAGAAATTCTTAATAAAAAAAAAAACAAGTTTGTTACGGCCTAACACTAACGCAATACGACAGATGTGCACGCGAAGAACGCTCGGAACTAAGTGAGCGCATCGGCTTTTTTTTTTTTTCGAAAGGGCCTACACTGTTAGCCTTAGGGGCTTTTACAGCTTCACCTGAACTAGTGGGGTGAGCGCTGAAGGCGCTCAAACCCGCGGGGCAACTCGCACAAGGGTGTCACTAGTGACCGAACCTCGGCTTGGGCTGTTGCCGAATCGCGAACGAGAAAACGAGCGCGGTACTAGCTATTAATGAGAGAATATTATAATAATGCAAAAAAGAAAAAATCTAAACTAACTGATCCCCTTAAGGATCTGATAAAAAAAACTTATTTTAGATTGTACTGTGCAACGCGGCGAGACAGGATTGTACTGTGCGTCCTTCCTACCTAACTAGCGAAAGACGCGAGTATCTAACCTAGTGAATCGAACCCCAAGAACCGAGAAGAAGGCAATGACACACTGAATTATATGAATTATCTGAAAAAATGCATGTGTATATAATGTATAAAAGGCCGAACCACATTCAGGACCAAGGGCGGTCCCTCACAGAACCGTGTACGTACTGAGCGCATCGGTTTTTTTTTTTTTTTTTCGACTGGACATACGCTGTTAGCCGGAGGGGCTTTTACAGCTTGGCAGGACTTTTTGGGGCGAATGCTGAGGGCACTCAGCCCCGAGGCAGCGGGCACAAGGGTGCCGTTGTGGCTGGCCCTTGGCATGGACTGCTGCCGGAAGAGAAAATATTATATAAAATAATAAGAGCTGGCCTACTGGAGTAGACCTTTAGATAAATTACTAATTTGTGAATGTTAAAAATACTAATTGTTAAGAGAGGCAAGGAAGTCGGTGGAGTGAATGAGCGCATCGGCGGTCTAGCTGCCCTTTTATAGGCAGTGGCTATAAGCACTGATGGGGGTAGTTGTGTCGTCGTTGAGGTCAATTGCCTACAATATTTAAATGAGTAAATGTAACCTGTATATTTAGTTTCAAGGTGTCATTTTATAAAATAATAAATTATTTACTGTCAAGTCTGCAGAAGTACAAATGTGTATTATTATTATTTTTTTTTTTATATATGAGACATTGTCTGATTTCAGCAATGATAATGTTTGTATCCTTTTTCCAGAAATCTAGCGGGCTCGTGTACTTCCCGGACTATTTGCTATGCGCCGTGTTCCTCTCGCTGCAGAACGCTCCTCTATCACAAGTCCTATCCTACGCATTCAAGGTATTATAGAATAGTTTGGAAAATCCAAATGTGCACGCCTTATTTGTAATTGAATGACATAGATTTAGCATTCATATTAAATATGAAAAAGGATTGGACTATTTTATATGTTCCGACTCGTCTAATATTAGGAGTGTCCATGGGCTGCGGTGATCACTTACCAACAGGTGACACGCTTGCTCGTTTGCCGCCTATTCCATAAAAAAGCTTATAATAATTGTACAATGCTGTAATAATACAATTAATCGAAGGCGGTTCATTAACCTGACCTTCAAAGTATTAAAACAGGTGTTACAACTTAAGGTCAATGTCACAACTGAATTCTCTTATACCCACCACTTAGTTATAAACCAGAACACGCCAAAAAGTCCTTAAGATCCAATCATTCTTAACTACACAAAATATATGGCTACCGATTCTCGAACACGCTGTATGATTAAAAATGAACAGCCTAAATTAAGTTTACCAGCAGATACCATCTTCATAGGCTTCTAAACGCCACGGTTACAGGTAAATATTCAAACACAAGAATGTTAGATATTGAAGAAAATCAAGAGATAGTTTGGAAAATCCAAAAGTGCACGCCTCATAACGTAATTATAATTGAATGACATAGATTTAAATATTCATATTAAATATGAAAAAAGATTCAACTATTTATAAATTACATTGAATTAGATGGTAATTTTCAATAGGCTATTACTCAGATTGACACTAATGCGAATGAAAAAAAAAATTGCATCCATCATCCGCACATACAGACAACTAACTCAGTGGTAGTGTGCACGACTTCGCGTCAAGGGACGTGGGTTCGAACCCAAGCACCTACAATGAGCTTAAGCTTTCGGTGAAGGAAAACATCGTCAGGAAACCATATCATGGTGGTAGGGCTTTTTCCAATTCCTAGTTGTGAACCTGCCGCTAAATACCAATAGGTGTGTTCCGGCAGCAGCACTTGAGAGCCAGTTCCTTCACAGGTTTAGCGTGTGTACCAACTTGGGCCGTATCGTCACTGAAGATCAGATGAAATTATAGCCATAACGCTAAACCTTAAGCATAAAAAAAAACCCGACGTCCAACGAAATATTTTTGCAAAACGGTTTTTTATTTAGAAAAAATTGTGTTTTTTATAGTATCTATACTGTCATAAAAAAGTATTCTTGTTGATATTTGGCAACTCATTTAATACTCAAAGTGCAAAAAAGATCGGATAAAAGCAATTTAAGCCGAGATAATTGCTTGACCTTGAGAGAGT